>JAVDOI010000010.1:1935660-2598160 GCA_032191485.1 Leptoclinus maculatus
GAGAAATGTGTGTGTTTTTTTTTTTTTAATTGCAAACATAAAATGCTTAAACGTAGCCATCGGTTGTTTTTCTCTGACGGGATTGAGCTGTAATATTAGACAAATTAATGATTCATAAAGGCCGCTAGAAAAAAAAAAAAAGTCTAAGCCTTAACCTCCTCCGCAGGCACCCAGTAAAAAAAAGAAAAGTGCAGATTGTGAATTCTGTGTCTGTGCATGAATCATTAGTCTATAGTGTGTGGCTTTTGGACTCAGTCAGAAGTGTTTCCCCCCCAGAGCAAGAAAGGCCTGCATCTGTGAGGATTGGGTTGGGATTTTCATTTTCTTGAAACACCTTCTGTTCTGTTCTGCATGGTCCCACTGGGGACCACGGTGCTGATATTTTTAGAGGGCATGTTCCGAGAGCCTCAGTCGCCAAGAGGGAAGGACAATGGAGGGTGTGATGTTACATCAATACTTGGGCGCAAGTGGGGGGGGGGGGGGGGGGGGGGAAGGAAAAAAAAAATCCTGGGTGGCCTTGATGAGCCCTGGAACGCCTTTCCTTAAGGAATTTCACAGTTTAAGAGCACCCTGCAGAAGGAGGACTTAAAATGGCCGCCCACGTGTACAGACACCCGGTGTTTGTATACAGCTACACCTGCGCGCGTCCGTGCCACACAACGCCTTTGTCCTCGAGCGCTGTTAACCGTGTGCTAGGCGAAGAAAAAAAAAACCAGGCTTCCTCCTCGCGTTCCCCTCTCCGGAGTTTCAGCAGAAGCTGAGGAACACTTGCATCAGTGGGGCTTAAAATGGCTGCCGGTGAAGTGCAAGGGCTCTCCTCTCTCCCACAAAGCCTTAACCGGGGTGACATGATTGTTTGATTGTAAGTATGGCTTTTTAATCAGTCTTATTGTGAAGTGCAATGGTCACAGCAGGGGGAGAAAGGGGGCTGCAGGCCAATGCCCGCCTATTTTTAAGACGCTGTCGCAAGCCAGATTTCCCAATGCTTCCGAGGGAGGCTGTTTGCGGCGCGCCGTGAGTGAACAACGGCAGGTTTGATTTGTCGTCCGAATATTTAAGCGCCGCGACGAGATCTTCAGATTAGACTGGCGCCTTGAAAGATGATTCCTAGTCCTGGTTCAGTCAGTCGCCCACCCCTGGCACTGCTGCAGCACAAAGCCAACAAGAGACAAAACTGCAGATGGATTGAAGAATATTGATGTGTGCGACCCGCGGCTGCCTGCGAGCAAGGCTGAATAATTTAAGGAAGTGTGTCGTGACGACAGCCTAACGCACACCAATCTCAATCTTTGTGTGTGTGTGTCTTGCCGCGCTCCATACATCCACACTTCTGGCATAGATGTCTGGATAGTATGGCGAATGTCTGGCTCCTCTCATAGACGCTGACTGATGCAATTCAGCGTTCGCTGGCGGAATTTCATATTTCTTTGGTCGAGCCAAAACTGCAATCCAGGATTTATTAACTACACATATTCCCATCAGTCTAGTTTCATATACTGAAGTTTTGCTTGGGTGAAGCAGGGCAAACACAACGTAAAACCATTTCTAATAACAGAGGTGTGTGCGTGTGCATGTGTGTCTTAGATTTGTGTGTGTGTGTGTGTGTGTGTGTGTGTGTGTGAGCGTCGTGCCACCTGGTCTGTGCGTGCCTGTGTGTCTCTCGCCCTCACCTGCCCAACCGTTCCGTTATGGCATGAGTGGTTGAGTTACAGAGGCCCAAATTGAACCTGCATTTTTATTACAGCTTTTATTATTGTTTTTATTAAATCCAGAGTCTAGAAATCCATTTTATTGTCACCCAGAGGAAGCTGTGTAGTGCCTCGCCGTGTGGGTCAACCCCTCTGACTATGTGGTGCTGTCATTTCCTGTGGCTCGGCAGATCCAGAGTGCGCCCTCGAGAGGGCGGCGGAGGATGGTGAGACCGGGCGTCTGAGGAAGAGGCTGCTCTCTCCAGAGGAAGCAGAGGAGGGAGAGGACGACGACGAGGAGACCGCGCTGCACAGCTGCGACAGCTGCCGGCAGGTGTTCGAGTCGCTGAGCGATCTCACCGAACACAAGATTAATCAATGCCAGCTGACAGGTAAACAACGTTCAGCCCACCGAGCCTCCCCTCCACTCTGCCACTCAGCTCTTCTCCCACTCCCACTCTCACTCTATGCCTTCACCAGAGAATATGCCACAATATGTGTATTAGTGTGCTGCACTGAGGGGAGTGCAACACCAGACTACCACTTTCCTTGGTAGATATCCAACAACGCAGACACACACACACACACACACACACACACACACACACACACACACACACACACGCACGCACACAGGCCTCACACAGCACATTATTTATATGTGCTGCACATCAATATCTACAGGCGTGACACACAAATAGGCGTCCATGTGTCCTCATAGTAGATCACTGTAGGCTGCAGTATGTGTATTTATAGTATGTGCTTTGTGTCCTTGCCTGTTTCAGTGTAACATTTTTATACGGCACTACACCAATTCTAACCTTTCACTAGAGTGTAACATGCAGCTACGAGGTCCCGCAGTAACCAGACCACCAACTGGAACCAGACCCTCGCTGCAGGAAAAGTCCCTCAGCTGGTCCCGACGTTAGCTAGCCGCAGTAGTAATACCTAGTGGGAGTGAAAGAGAAGGATGCCATTGGCAGACTGTGTCATTGACCTGTTGATGGATGAATAGGACTATAAATACCCTGACAAGGTGGCAGACAGAACTAATGATGTGAACTGAAGGTTTCCATGCGCTTCTCCTGGACTTGCTGTCCTCCTTTTGCACGTCCTGATGGGCCCGCGTCGAGAAACGCCAGCCGACGTTTTACCAACGTTTTGGCACAGCAGCCCTCGTCTCTTGTTATCTTGTTCTGAAACATAACACGAGGAGGCTCGCTCGATTCTGATGTGCAGAAGCTATAAACTTATCATCTCGGAAGCAAAGCCAAAGCCCCGTTCATGAGAAAGCTAGTGGAGTCTCTTTTCTGTTTACATTCAAGCGCAGTTTGATTTCATATTTTACAACCCACAATCAAAAAGCCACAAATTATAGGCTACAGTGGGTATCCCACGAGTTGCACAAAGATTTTCCATTAGCTGTAGAACAGTCCCACGAACCGAGCCCCGTGTTTGTGTGTGTGTGTGTGTGTGTGTGTGTGTGTGTGGATGTGTGTATATGAGCGTGCACGTGTGCATTCTGTCGTGCCCCCCCCCGATTTGTGTTAATTTAAGCAGAAATGCACGCATGCTCATTGCAAGAGTGACTTTGCATGTGCAGGGCGCGCTTGTTTACATGTATGTGTGCCCACAGGGTGGGCTCATGCGTGCAAATTCAAAGTGACGCTCAGTCGACTAAAGGTGTGAAAATCAATACGCCGTTCTCTTTCACATTACTGTCCTCCAACAAAAGCATGCACGGGGTTTGAAGGAAACTAAGTGCAGCACCTCCTGTCACCTTTTTTTTTATTCAATGTAACACCTAATTCCATCAAGCCCTGTTTCGGGAAGCGAGGAAATAAAACCACAAAGGGTATGCATGATAGGGGGGCGTGCTCTAACACGGCATGAATTTAAATTATCTTCAAATTATACTCATTCGGATGTTCTGGACACAGTCATTTGTGTTCATACGAGTTGTGTATTTGATTCTGGGGCAGGCCTTCTATCTTCAGCACCGTTGCAATACGGTCATGACTGACTCAGCCATATTTGTTCAATAATTAAGCCTGGCTTTTATAAATGTCAATCTTACGGACAAATAACTCTTAATTGCTCAATAGCAGGAAAAAAAAAAAACACAGTTTGGATAAGAGCCCCCGTGGAAACCAAACAAAAGAATCTAATTGCCATTAGGGTATTGTGATTGCGCAGAAACACTCTATTAGTATTCAAACACAGTGGGAGAAAAGAAACTTCTAGATGGCATACTAAGTACTTTGAATGTGCGTGTGTGTGTGTGTGTGTGTGTGTGTGTGTGTGTGTGTGTGTGTGTTTGTGTATTCTCTGGAATATGGGAGGAGATTTCCTATGTGGCATTATGTAGACATCCATGACCAATTAATCTGCCTTACATCAAGTCTCTACTCACAGATGGATCCTTTATTAGAACCATTTTCTAATCAACTACCAGCACCTGCTAAACCTTCCATTTTTACAATTTCAAATGTTTTATTTTTGGTAAACAAATTGCAGAGCTTGACTGGAACCAATCCACATATGGAAATTTGCTTGCTGTTCCCTGACAGAACTCAGCTCTTTTTCCCACAGCTGATATCCCATACGCGTATATACAGTGTATTACCACAACCAGACATGCCCATATAAACCCCACTACCTCACATGTTTATTCTGGGCCTCATACTCTGCATCTGTGATCTACGGTAAAACACGAGTTTCACCACAGGAGTGAGACAAAACAGACTTAAGTAAAGTCTAAACAGATGCTAGCTGCATGTCGACCACGCCCGGTGGACTGGGAGAAAAGAGAAAGATGTTACATGTCACCACGATCAATGGCGGCCATTGTCTCCCCCCCGTCTGCCAGAGGTATAACACCTTTCCATGCACTTAAGCCGTGACCACTGCAGTGCGCTAAGGGAGCGCATGGGTATGGATTGCCTCGTGTCCCTGATGCGATCGGTGCTATTGATCGCACTAATGCTGGACTGCGGAGGAAGGCGAGAGAGTCTTGAGGAAGGGAAAGGAGGGAGATGGGGAGAGAGAAAGAGAGAGGGAGAGAGAGTGCTGCAGGAATGCGTCCCCAGGGAGCCCGTCTTGGGCTGGGGCAGGGCTTCAGGAATGCTCCCCAGGAGATCCCAGTGAAGGCTAGGGCAGGGCTGGAAGAATGCTCCTCTAGAGAGTTGAGAGTGGAGGCTGGCTGGGGCAGGGCTAGAGGAATGTTCCCCCAGAGCACCCCTTTAACTCTGGAGCAGAAGTGGAGGGGCTCCGCGGGGGGAGAGAGCGCGCCCCCCCCCCCCCCGGCTCCAGGATGGCTGCGGATCAGGTTTCCGTGTGGGGATCAGCATCCTGCCGACAGGGCTTTAGGCTGCCCTGGGGAGGAGACAGGAGGCTGGAAGCGCTGCTATTCCATAGGCCTTTCCAAAAACACTTCACAAGCGCTTTGTCTCACTGTCTCACTGTCTCACTGTATTGTCTGTGCAACCCTGTATTGTTACCGATCCTTCACGGAGAAAGAGAAACGGTGTCCACAGTTTGACTTTTGTTCTCAGTTGGCACAAGACGTGTTCATCTGCTGGAAATGAGATTGCGATGGTAGGCAAGGAACCGTGCCCTAAGACCTACTCGCCAAAGAAATACCTCGCTCCTCAGCTCATTTCAACTTGTTTACCAGCTAGCCCCACGCCGTAAATGAAAATAACACTTCCAGCTCCAGAGTTTAATTCAAAAGAATTGCATTTTCACAAAAGCCTCTCTCACTGTCAGCTCTCCACTTCCGTGTCTCTGAAGGTATTTGAATAGTCCAGTGCACACATGGGCTGGCAGCCTGGTGGCCATTCTTTCATTACGGGTCCAGCTCCCTTGAGCAACACCTTTTTTCTTGTGTCCTTCACTAGAGGAGGGGCATGGCTGCCCCCTCCCCACCCCCCCCCCCCCCCCCCCCCCACACACCCCCGAGAGATCTGTGCCCTGCTATTTTAACCCTCTGTGAGGTGACCTTTTTAATAAGTGTCTTTCTCTGTTTTCCTGCCGGCCACTGCGCGAGCAAACAGAGCATGTCTTCTGCTTCCCTCAGATAAAGGAATCAATCAGAGAGGGTGCAACAGAGAAAGAGAGGGAGATAACTGGGCCATATATGGATTTATGTTATGTAGATTTCCCCTTTCTTCTTCCCCGTAGACGTTGCAAAATGCACTCAGCTTCAATAAAATGCGTTTCAGATTTATGAGAAAAATACAAATGAAATATTAAAACAATAAGATCCCCCCCCCCCCACACAATGAAGAGGGTGGTAATGTGATAGAAATAGTTTAGACAAATTTCTAATATGAAGTCTCTGTTTGCGACGGGGATCCGGACGCATTTTTGAAACCCACTGATGTATGTGTTCCCCCCTCTTCCACTCCCAACCACGACATGTTTGTTTTGAAGTGTTTGAATTAATTTGCATCAAGTCGTTGGGTCAGCAGCATGGAAACATTCAGTAATACCCTCGACTATGAACAGGCTCCTGGCAGTCCATGTTTTCTACTAACTGTTTCCAACAGGCTCCTATTGGTTGTACCGGGGTTTTCTTTTTTTTCAACTAACTTTGCGTATTGATCCAACAGCTGCTTTGTGGCTGCCAAGAAGGAATGTGCCAAACTGAAAAGACTTTATTTGCTTCAAAAGGGCTCACATAAGAGGAAAGCGACACGAGCAAGACCTGATTAGCCGAACTCTGAGCCACTGCCGTTCATCAGAAATTCTGCTGTGTTTTTTTTTTTTGCCGGGGCGTCTTGCGACATCCTGGTACAAAGAGCAGCACACTGATTACAAGGCTTTGAAAGGAGGAGAGGCGGTCAGGGGAGAATAGCTACTTCTGGCACAACGCAGCCACTGAAAAGAGACCTCATGCTAGAGTGAGCTCTCAGAATTGGGCTTGAATCTTTCCTGTTTGTGTGTGTTTGTGTGTGTGTTTGTGTGTGTGTGTGTGTGTGTGGGGGGGCATACTGTGAGTGCCTATGGGAGAAAGAGGAATAGGTAAGGAGAGAAAGAGAGGCTGGGAAAGAAAGGGAGTATTAAAGTAGATGTTTGACTCCACGGCGTACCATCCCTGCGCGTTTCCTCGCTGTGCGACCGTGCCAGTAACGTTAACAGGAATGTCATTAGGAATTCAAAGCATATGCCCTCGTGAGGACGCCCTTGTTCTCTCTCCCCAGTGCTTCGCACCGCACACATTATGCACTGTATAAAGTATTTATTGGTCTTTGTCAGACGAGGGCTGCATTTTTCTGCAGAAAAAAACCCCAATCAAAATAAGGAAAAGGGAGCCTGCGTTTTTTATTCGTGCCGTTGCGTGTTCGTGGCAGAGATGGCGATGGCCAGCAACTGTTCATATTCACATCCCCCTCCATCCAAATAACGCTCTGTCTCTTTTGCTTGCTCAATCAGTCATCCGCTTAGGCGTGCAAACACACACACACACACACACACACAGACACGTGTTATCGTGCGCACACACACACACACACGCACGCTCCTTCGCAGCACCTGCGTGCTTTGCACTTTGCATTTTAGACGACACATAATTCATCGCCCGAGAGGGTAAACACATGCTGCGACTTCATCCAGCTGACCTCTTTCTTAAAGTAGGTAGCCACAATAGCAGAGGTGGCATGTGGACAAAACGGGAGACAACCTCATGTTCTTCACCTAGAAAGGAACACGCACCGAAAGAAAACAGCTTATCAGCGACACTGTTGTTATTTCCCCCCCCCCCCCCCCTCCACTATGTAGCATCCCTTTTGAAACTACTGACTTCGGCGGAGTGACAAAGACGTGGCCATGGAGCGGTTGTCTCGGTTTCTCTCGCTCTCTTCATCTCTCCCTGGCCCTGTGCTCTGCCTGCTCTTTGTTCACTCTCCTCCTCAGCCTGCAAGTCTTTTTCAGCGGCACAAGCAGAAGAATGGCACATTAAATCTTAATAGGACTGCGTCTGGCCGTGTTGAATTGCAGAGCGTGTTAAGCCGGCGCTTTCCTCCCCCTTGGCACACGCTCGTGGAAGTGGAAAACAATTGAATAAAAGAAACCGCTCCCTCCCTCTGTAACACAAGTGACTTCGGCTGCCCTGCTGAAGCTATGAGACTGAACTGACTCCGGCTCACAAATGGCATAAGCCCTCGCTGAGAAACTGTAGCATAAATGGCATTAGTCCTTTTCTAAAATGCACAGCCGCACACTGGAGAAGGTAGACACAGGATTTACCTGGCCACCCACAATGTAGCTGTTGCATATTCCCTTCTGAGTCGGAAAATGCCACCATAAAACTCGGCACTTATATTCTAGTAGCCTGTTGGCTGAGACAAATACAATGGGGGTAGAAGAGGACAAAACTAGCCAGCAGAGACAAGTGAAATGGATTGAGACATGAGAAGGAAAGAGATGGAAAGGGGGGGATGGGTAAAAGACAAAGAAGTGGAGAGACACACAGTCAAGGTAGGAGAGAGCCAATCTTTGCAGCAGCAGCCGCGATGTGAGTCCAGGCCTGCTTTGTAAGGCAGTCAGAGGTGGTAATTAGTCAGTGATGAGTTGACTGGTTGTGTGTCCAGTGCACGGCACTGCTGGGTGGGGCTGTGGGAGGTAGATAAGGCCAGCAGTGGGCTTATCTCTGAGAAGGACAGGCACCAGGCCTGCCAGGCAAATCCACCCACAGAACCAGCCGCATTTTTATTAACAACATCATTAATGCCAGACAGGTTATGTGCAGCGGCTCAGAGGAGAGGCAGCTAAAAGTAAAAAAAAATAAATAAAACAAATAGTCTCAATTCCTGCTTGGCCCGGCCAGTCTAAAGTACATAGGCACCGGTTGACGTGTTTTGAAAGCAAGGAGCTTGTGGAGATGTTTACCAGGTAGGCAGCCAACGGAAGGGCACGGAGAGCGAGCTTGGATCTTACCTCTGGGTTTTTGCTCACTCTCCTCCGGGTCCCCAGAATTCAAATGATTTTCTTTTTTTTTCTCCTCTTTCAAACGTGGGACTGCTCACCGGAATAATGATGAAGCAGATACAGAGAAACGTAGGCACGGGGAAAAAAAAAAAAAACCAAATTTTAACGGACATCCTCGGCTCGGTTTTCTGACAAATGCTTTGTGAAATGTTGCTTTTGTTTTTTTCTCTCTTCTCTGAATCGGCAAAGAACAATCTGGTGTGCGTGG
Organism: Leptoclinus maculatus; assembly: GCA_032191485.1. Lineage (NCBI taxonomy): Eukaryota > Metazoa > Chordata > Actinopteri > Perciformes > Stichaeidae > Leptoclinus > Leptoclinus maculatus. The sequence goes on from JAVDOI010000010.1 coordinate 1,944,547, forward strand.
TACAGTTTATTTGTACCTTTTTAAGTACTAAAGCACAATGTTAAGCTAAAAATGCAAATACCTTTAAGTTGTGTTCTTTGTACACTTTTGTTAGCAGTAATCTGATTTCCTTTGATCAGATGGCACCTTAACGGGTGTCTGGCGCGCTACGTGGCAAACGAGCGTTCGCTCGCTCTGTATTGATTTCATAAACAGTCGTGAACAAACACTTGGTTTGTAATCAACACTTTCCTCTTTATCTTTTCAACAGCATGTTTCCCTTCGATAAGTTACACCCGGAGTTGACAGGATGTAACATGGCTTTGAGACAGAGAAAAGTTCACCAATCGAGACGTGCCTCATTCACAGACACCTTTTAAAGAAACATCTATGGGCTTTTTAAATCCCGTCAATACTCCCTAATGAAAAGGTCATAGGATTCAGCTCGTGTCTGCGTGGAAGTGTTCTGCACATTGATCCCCATAAGGCTTTTTCCCTTAGATGGCTCTTGCCAAACTCACCAGTAATGGGAGGAGAGGAAGGAGGGAGACGGAGGGCGGTGGAAAGAGTGACCAGTCCGACAGGTTTATGTCTCCCCGCGGGCTGAGAGCTCCATGGAGCGGGCCCGCAGGAAGGAGCGGAGCCAGCTGTGACGGTATCCTGCTAGCCTCTGTGGTTTAGGAACTTTGGGGCTACACTATCACCGACTCAACATTTCCCCCTTCTCCTCTACCCCTCCCAGGGGTTGTTTTTGTTGGCCGGGGGGTAGTGTTTGGGTGGGGGCTGCTCTAGGGCTCTTTGGAACAGCCACTCCTATGCTTCAGGATATGGCAAGTTCAGCCACCCACAAGGACGGGGATTCTCAAATATCATGTGAAGTAACACACTTGTTCCTTCGTGCTAATTGCCATTTTTCAGACTGGAAGGTGGGTTCATAAATTGAGTTTTATGGGCAGGATGGGTGTCGTTTAAGGTCTCCGAGGCCACCAGCTGGACTATGCTTTGGCGGAGGGAACATTGTGTGTCGGTACAGAATGTAATGGTTTGACAGTAAAGCCACGCTGTCAGGTAATACAGAGATGTCCTCTTAATGTTAAGAGCAGTGGACAGTGGGGGGTCCAACGCCGCTGAGAATGTAAAGGTCATCTAATCTATTCCACCTCCAACCTGCCTGGCTCATCGATCATCCTGGAGGAGTCGATCGATTTGATCAGAGAGCCTCTCCGAAGAGATGGCCTCCCAACGAGTGGCTGGGATTCTGTGGAAGGCTGCAGAGTGTGCCAGCTTGGTACATGTCTCCGTGATAAACCAAGACATTAAAATCCCTAATTAAATAGTAACTCGCCACCTGCGGCAGCCATTCTCTGAATAAGCCGCTGATTTAAGACAGCAAAGAACATGCAACTGTTACTTTGCGCGTCATCATGTTATCGGGCTCATTCTATATGCAACGCATGTACGCTGAAATCAGATCAACAAAAAAAAAAGAAGGCAGCAGGACTGACTGATAGCCGTGGTAAACAGAGTGGTAATCTGTATATTGGGACATTATGTGCCCCCAGTCAAAGCATGATGCATCTTTCTCATCATGAACTTGGTTTGTAGAACATACCCCCACAAACAAAGTCAACAGACAAAACCATCGTGTGATTGGATTTTAATCCAATCGCATTATTATTCAGGCCTCCCATTGGCCATTCATTACTCTCACATGGAGCTTGTGTGGGTTGTTATCACCCAATCAGGCTCAAGACTGTATTCTGGAGAGCATGCTTTCGTTTGCATCCTTTAAACCCTGTGAGCCTTCCCTCTCTCCGGGCCCCGCCAACGGAATACCTAATTCCAAAGTAAACTGATTGCTCTCTCCAACAAGATTACGCTGTGATGATGTTAGCCAAATGAGACCGCTATTCGGATGCAACCGGGGCAGGCAAGGATGCTTACCGCAAGATGACTGATCAGCATGTTAAGAGAAACGAGGTTCGGGGAAAAAAAAAAAAAAAAAAAAAAAGCGAGGCAAAAACGATGGATAGAAATCGAAAAAGTGTAAGAGAGTTGTGAGCGTGGGGGTAAGCAGAAATGTAATTTGCTTCTCACCTCAGGCGACTGGGCTCTGAGGCCAGTAAATATGCAAACAAGCTGAGCCTGGCCATCAATATGAAGACCCTAGATGATTACTAATCTCCACCACAGAAGTAGATTGAGGTCTGTTCAGCAGCGCCATGCAACACGAGGGGAAAAAAGAAGAAGACGGTTAAAGTCCAAACCACATCTCCATATTGGCCCCAACATTATGCGCAACTCAGAGTTAAGGGTATATCTGACCTTCAGTTTGAGATATACTCGGCCATTCAGGATGCATACAAATCAGCACCATCACACCATTGCAAACATAAGGGCGTCTTAAACCTAAGGATGCATTCATCTTAACTTCAGAATGTAAATAAAATTCAGAAACTACTGCCGCAACTTCTCGGTAACTTTGAACCCCGTTCTCAAAATCGCCCCGGCCTTTTCATCACGGAGAACTCCTTGTCTGATGTGAGCTCTTCGACGTGAGGCACAGTAGTTTACCAGCCCATTGTCATTCCCCATCCGTAATCCGGGATAAAAAAACCTATGGGACACGGAGTCATTAGGTGTGTGCGTGGCTTACCCAGACAGCTAGATAAACCAGATGCCTCGGGATGGCCAGGGGTCATCTCTCTGTGAGAACAAGTTGTTGTTGTCCTTGTTTCTCTCCACCTCTTCTTCGTCCGCAACTCCCTCTCTTTGCCCTTCTCCATCGTTCCTTCTCTCGCTTTCTTTCTTTCTTTCTTTCTTTCTTTCCGTCTGTCTCCCCCTTGATTGTTGTGCACAGTCATCTCAAACACAGAGGTCCGTGTTGGAGCTTAGCAGTTGAAGAACCTGTCAGCTAAAGGGAAGGAGGAAAGACAGACAGGGGAGCTGTCTTTGGCCCTAGGTTGAATGCCTCAGGGTGTACTACGTGTGGAGGATAGTTAGTGCGGTACGACGCACCGCAGTCTGCAGGTGAATCCTCTCATTTTTCGGGAGACTTAATGCATTTAAATCATTACCTCTAGGGGGGGAGTGTTATGACTTTCTGTTCTGGGAGGAACCTTGATATGAAATGCAGCAAAAGTTGTCTTTTTTTAAAAATATTTTTTTTTATTCCTAAATACAGCAGGAGGGCCATGTAAGAGGAATACATATTCTAAGAATGGCTTCTTCGCAGTCCTAAACATAATTGACTATTCCTTGTATTTTAGAGTGTGTTTCCAGCGTTGAGCTTTACCCTCTGCAGTGAGTGCACAAGGCTTGAGGATGTTTACCTGGCATGGTGCCTGTTGTAGCTGCCCTCCTGTTGAGGAAAAGCAGGTCAGGCTATAGCTTTGTGTTTGTTTGTTTGTTTGTGCATGTGAGCATTTTTTTTGCCGGTGTGTGTGTGAGTTTGAGAATGTGTGTGTGTGAGGAGGAGGAGGAGGGGGAGATCATTAGGATGGAAAGGGTCAGAGAGCGTATCGCATTCAGCCAGGAAAAGAAAGCGAGATGAATCTCCCAATGTAAGCATTTATTTTTCAGGAGCGGGTAGGATGGGTGGGTATGTGGGTGGTGTGTAACTGGACTTTCAATCCAACTGAACCATCCATCTGCTCAGCCATCAATCTCTCCCCCCCCCCCTCTCTATCCTTCTATTCATTTACCCATCCAGCCATTTATCCATCCTTACCCGTGGTCAAAGGTCCATGTCTCTTCGTGGCCCTGATAATCTGGACCAATTTCCTCTGCAATTTATTTCCCAGCCAACCACCCACCTGGTCGAGCAGCATCAGGCTTCTCAAGGTAGAGCCACTCATCCCAGCAAGCCCCTTCTCACCAATCACGTCCTGTTTTCTTTTTTTTTTCCGCCTCAAGCCTCAGATCTTTTGTGTTTTTGAAGTTTCAATCCGGTACCGGAGTAATGCAACCTTTCCTCCTACCTATGCTGTAAACTTTGACACTCTCGTCTGCCATTGTTTACGTCTAATGTCCTTACCCTTCTCCGTCTTTGTTTTCTATTATCACCTCCCATTTCTGTCCGTATATAGCTCTCTCTGCTGCCTCCCCTCTTTCTCTTTCTTTCTCTCTCCCTTTCTCCCTCCCTCCCTCCATCCTGTCATGGCTCCTCAGTATTCTGCTGCTGTCTTGTGTGGAGTGATTTTGCCCAGACACGTCTGGCTCTGGGTAAAGTGTGGTCCCCAGAGAGCGCGCTCCGCAGCCCCCAGGTCGCCGGCACCATGAATACATTATGATCCCCATTTCCATCCTGTTGCCACGGCAGCACTTTTTGAGCCGCAGGGCGATTAAGACGTGTGCTGTCGATACCCTGATAGGAGCAAAAGTTGGATCTGGAAGCTGGCCTTTGATCAGATTCCATCCTCCTGCCTGCTACTGGTGGCTTCGACACAGGAAGATGAAGGGGAGGTCTTTTGGGCTTCTTATTAGTTTGACAGGCTCACCTGCTGTACACAAGCATACCATACATCCTCAAGCTCCTTTTCCCCCCACCTCTCTGCTTTATCTCCTTTCCTGCCTGAAACCATTTCCCTCCCTTATTCTCACTTCCGTTGCTCCTCCCCATCGCCGCAGTTCAGCTAAGGCAGCATTATACGCAGTCTCTCCCTGCTCTCTGATATTCTGCTTCCCTCACAAAGGAAGCAACTCCCTTACCTTTTATTGTTTCCTTTTTTTTCTTTGGGGGGGGATGATGTATAAAACATGGTGCCTCAGGTAGAGGATGTTGGGGAGGAAGCCATGTCCCCCTAAATGGCCAGCCGTGTGCATGCGCCTAACACTTCACTGAGCAATCTGTCAACATGTCAGCAACACATGTTTTGTAAAAAGCCTCTGGTGGGAGCCAGGGGAAAAAAGGCACTCCTGCCAGACCAGAGAGGAAATGCTTTTTTTCTCCTCCATGCAGTGGATTTTCTATTGCTGGTGCTCGGTCCCACGGGCCCCCCCCCCCCCCCCCCCCCCCCCCCCCACCACCACCCTCCCCTCCCCCACACATACACCCGTTGTCTGCACTTCAGAAATTTGAACTGGGGAGCCTCGAGGGGGTTTACTGGGAGGGTGGGGGGGGGAGGCTGGGAGGGAGGGGCTCCCTCTTTTTTTTCAGTGCGTATGAAATTGTGAAGGTATATTGTGGCAGGTCCCCAAGCGGTCTTTTCTAATACCTGAGTTTCTGGCGAAGCTGGAAATTACCAGCGGCTCCCCCGAGGGACGGCTTTATCCACACCAGGAAGGGGAGCAGAACTCAGTGGGGAGGTTACTTAATGCATGGCTGAAATAAAAGAATTTCTGAGACAGAGGCTGAAAAGCAAGCTTTTTTTTTCTTTTTCAACCCCCCCCCCCCCCCCCCATCCCTCACACCCGTTCCCTCTCCCTCTCTCTTTTCCTCCCCAGTAGTATAGTTTACTACTCTCTGCCTTCTCTTGAAGGGTTCTAGTTTAATAAACTTTCAGAGGATCCTGCTGGTGTAGACAGCTAGACAAATACCCTCGTGTGTTCTCTTTTGTCGGAGATACAGCTTTTTGTTATGTTCTTGCAAATTTGATTTCTCCCTCTGTCTTTCGTTTTTTTCTCCGTCTCTCTCCCTTTCTGCATTTGTCTTCATCTCCCTCGTCCTCCTCTCCCTTTCTGTCTCCCTCTTCGACACACACACACACACACACACACACACACACACACACACACACACAGTCAAACTCTGTCTCTTGTGGTTGAGTTTATTGTTTGGTCTGTCTCTCCGTTCTCCCCCTCTGTGCTCCCTTTTGTTTTCTGTATGTTTTGTTGTATTGTGCAGAGAGGCAGAGATGCAGATAGAATGCAGACAGTTTGCCCTGGGTGAAGAGTGCGCACGAGCACCCCTTGGTATCTATTTACCAAGACACATTCATCTATTCACACATGACCAAATGTATAAAACTCTACCGTCTTTTTTTTTAAGCACAGGGCGTTTATCATCAAAGAGATTTAATACATAATGTTTTGAGGGCAATTTACTCATCCCAGTATGGCCTTATTTTCCACCCATTGTATGCAAGGATGCCCTTTTCCATAGTAATCAGCACCTGTATTTATGTCCATGGATCATTAATCTTGTCCATAACATCAAAAATAAAACAACATCAAAAAAATCTCATCGCATGTATGAAACGCCTCTCTCTTTCTCTCTCTCTCTCTGTTTCTTTCTCCCTCTCTCTTCCTCCCACTCTACTGTTGGTAAATAATTCAACCTTTTTCCCTGTAACAAGTGCTGGCCTTAATAGGGAGCAGTACCTGTAGTTGGGATAAACAAGGCAGCCGGCCCCACCAGTGAAACAGAGGGATTTGAGCTCCATGAGGGCAGAGAAATAAGTTGTTTCCTTCTGAAAGGCAGAGTAGACTGGCTGACATTAATTAAACCCTATAGGATAAAGGTTATCTGAGGCCTAGCAAAGCAGAGTGCATGCGGTACGTCGTGTCTGCCGCATCCTAATCAAGGCTTCTTCTTAAAGCGACATGTGTGGGCTCGGGCATGCGTAATATGTTGCGCTGTTATGTTCCTAAATGCGTCTAAGAGATCTATTGATCCGACAGCATTTCACCTTCAGTTACAGATTCAAGTTAAACAAACCACAGAAAAATACGAGGAACAATCTAGCTACCACCTCTGCTGCATTTCCAGCGTTCTAACACATTTTTTAAAAATAAAGACCGAGGCAACTTCCTAGAGAGTTCCGTGTTCGGAAAACATTGTGTTGCCCACCTTGATCTGTTGTGGGAGGTGTGCCTCCTCGCTAGAGATCCTCCCATGGTGCACCTGTGACTGAGTCACCTGACCCGAGCATCAGCATGGCGCTCGGGTGCCGTGGCTCATGTTTTACAAATTACCCAGGGGGTCGTGCACCACCTCTGTGCCCATATTTCCTCCTTGCTGAAGGCATAGTGCGTGGGATTATATTCCCCAACTTCAACTCCTCCCTCAGACAATGAACAGCCGCAGAGACGACAGTCACCTCACTAACCCGAGAACGCGAAGGAAAATACAAATTAAGGCACGGAGAAAGCACTGTTCTGACCTATTGGCCTCCTCTGTTTGTGCTGGATATATGCTGGTTAAAGAAAAAAGCAGCACGGCTCCCGTTTCCAGGCGAGTAGGGCTCTTTGTGTTATGCGTGTGTCATCAGGACTCCAATCTATTTCTCTGCACTCTCTTCCTGACTCGTCAACTTATTTGCATGCCGAATGTAATTAAAGGTCACCTCATTGGTAATATTCTCTTAATATTTAAAATAGTCTAGTTAGAGAGCCACTGGAGGCGACGCGGGTTTTTATTACCACCCCACTGTATGGCCTTTCTATATTGGTGGTACAGTAACACAGGCTCTTTCACAGTAATAGTATAATAGTAATGGCTTCTCCTTTCATATACAGATAAAGGCTGATGTCCTCTCGTCGACAAGCCCAGTGAAAAGTAATTAGCTGATATGGATGTTGCTGTCAGTGATAACTGATATTGGGGGACTATTACATTCACTCCCTGGAATGATGATCCTTGAAATGGGCTCATCACAGGGAGCTGCATATTCAGATAGATGCAAGATTACCGCATATAAGAAGGAAAGCTGCATGCGAAAGGTCACAGTATCCACAAAAAAGCACACAAAAAAAGCTGAATATTTAATATGCCGCAAGCTCTTCTTTTTTTATTAACGCATGACTCACGTCTAATGTTTGATTTATTCACTGAAAAGTGCTCAGTTCAATATTGGGAGCATTGATATAGCAGCAAACAACTATTTGCTATTCGTGTGTGTTGTTATCTGGCGCTTCCTTGCTATGTTTACACAGCCAGGCCGGCCATGCAGACCTTTTAGTTCATGTCCGTGCACGTGAGCATGCCCCGCTGGTTGTATGGTTGTACGGTGGTCACAGCTGAGAACGTTGTCGTCGCGGAAAGCAAAGTGCCCGCCCTCCGGTTCCCCCTCAGTTAAACACCGTTTGCTCTGTCGGGCACTTTTGCCGTAGTTTGCATTGTTGGCGTTTTGCAAGCCAGCCGGGCTCAGCGGTCGCCATTTTGGGAGCAGTTGAAAGGCAATCGAATCGTCCCCAATCTTGTACTGTATACAGCCCCTTTGATATTATACAAGCAGAGTCCAAATCTAAAGTCATACTGAGCATCTGAGGTCTTTCCTCAAGTTAACTTGAATGGATGATAATTCACATGGGGGTGCCGGTTGGCAGTCCCTCTCCAGAGAGAGACGTAAATAGCCTCACAGGTGGTGGTGTGGCAACTAAGTAAATGGTTACCGAGCCAAGGAGTGCTGGGCCTGTGCAAATAGGGAAAGGAATGGTACCCATTGGGGTGTTGGAGTGAGAGAAGGTATTTGAGGGTAAGATGAACCTAAATGATCTCTTTTAGGGATTTTTCTACAGTGACCCTGAAAGTTTTTCTCTAAGTACTTCAGCATTTTTTTTTTGGTAGCTGATAAATAGATAAACAGGAATAAATCAATGTGAAGTGATGAATGAATAAGTAAAATGCCCTGTAGTCATTTGTCTGGTTGTATTCAGGCCTCACATTCCAGCCCTATTCTGCTAATGAAGATGACGGTGATGGCAACGAAGGAGCCGCCTCATCCGTCGAGGCGCGTGCACGTTTTGTGTGCACGTGTCAGCGTGAGTGCGTGTGTTTTCATAGTACTTAGTAGCATTAAGATAATATGATGAGCTGCCTGGATACCAGCAGAAAACAATAGAAGGGGAAACAAAGCAAACCCCTAAATCTGTCTGCCATTTGTGCTCACATACTGTACACACATGTCATGAGTATTCTGGCACAGTTACTAGGCCAGGGAAGTGCTGGTCTGGGGCCTGGCCCATTCTCCAGAGACAAACCCCCCCCCCCCGCCCGCCCGCCTCCCCCCTTCCTGTGCAGTCTGTGGACACAGTCTGAGGCGACAAGGTTGCACAACAGCTCGCAAAAACCTCCACTTTACAAACGTGATCATAAAAAAAACACGGCCTGCCATTAGAAATCTGTTAAAGAAGAAGAAAATAATTAGGAGGACTGTGATGATTGTGTCAAGGGGGAAATAGATCAGAGGAATTGTGGGAAGCACCAGAAAATCTTGCCGTGGCTTTGTTACTTTGCTGTTGGTTCATTTCGACATTGATCCACCCTTCCATCTGTCATCTTTTTTCCCGTGCTCCTTCTTCAACTCTCCATTTCTTTCTTTCCCCTTTTTCTTGGATTCGAGAGCGGAGGAGCCTTCTGGCTTTAACGGAGAGGGGATGAAGATGTTTATTCATCTGGAGGGTATTAGAGCCATGATTAAGGAGAGGAGGGAGTAGTGAGGCTGATGCGACGTCTGCATCGCTCGTTCATGGGCCGCCTGCGGGACTCAGGCCAACAAACCAGGAAAACAAGAAATTGAAGAAGAATGGGGGGAAAAAAAACTTGTGAAATTCGATTCTCTCGGGAAAGAACAGAAGTTTAAATTTTAGCCGTCTCGCTGGCTCTTTCATTCTCGGTCTCACCCCCTGTTCTCGCAGCTAAGCTAATTATTAATGAATGCGGTTTCTGTTGAACCTTGGAGAGGTGTCAGCGCTGCAGCCACTGAGGGTTAAGAAATCTTGACATTTAAGACAGGGATGCATGAAAATACATCGTCTTGCTTGAGTTGATGCTTGTTTTTCTTTCCCTCCCGCTCTCCTCTCCAAGATGCGTGTTTTCTTCTCCCTCCTGGGCTGTCTCCAGTTGTTTTACCACTGACAAGCTGGGATGGCGTTGAGGAGATATCAAATGGAGCCACAGTGTATTAATCAGGGGAACCAAAGGGTCGTGGATCAAGAGGCAGGGTCAGGCTTTTCTGATAAATGCTAAAGCTAACACTTGCGTCTCAGGTTGCTTGTCCATATGCATGTGATATTCGGCATCCTCTGCAAGAAGAAAAAAAAGCTGGTGTTGATGTAAGACTTTTTGGCAGACTAAGTGCCCTTTTTTTCTCCAAAACATATTCTCATGTACTGAAACGTAGATCCAAGTTTCTGAAGTTATTCCTCAAAAAGTGAAATAATTGTTAGCAGCATAGCTGAAGTTTTATGGGTCACTGTGAGGTGGTTTGATTAAAAAGAATTAGACCCTATTTTCTGAATTCAGTGTGTGCTGTGCGTGGTTTTAAGTAATGGATAGCGCCTCTTGAAACTTGCAGAGCAAACCCTATTTTAATGAAGCAACCATACAGTAACTCAGCATATTTCTGTACGCACAACAACATTTTTTTCTTCTTCTCCAAGCTGATGACATAAATCATATTTTCCGTGGGTAACTAAGAGTGGGGGAAAATAAAAGAGCATCCAAGTAAACTCTTGCGCAGTGAGGAAATATTAATAGGGTCGTAGCACATAGCACAGCACAGTGCTGCAGCATCCCTCACACTGGCTGACTGACTGACTGGCTAGCTGACTGTCCACTGGGTCCTGCGCCTGGTCTGCCGCAGTGTTGAGGGAGCAACACACACACACACACACACACACACACACACACACACACATATGCACAGAGAGGCTCCCCTGCCGATTGAAGCCCAGCCCAGCCCAGTCCCGCCTGGCCCAGCACTCCCTTAGAGCCAGTGCAGTGAGGCAGGCGGTGAAGGGGGCATGCTGGGGGACAGATTGCCATCCTCCTTTCTCCCCCTGGGAGGCTCACTGTGGCTGCTGGTCCAGCCAAGACCTGGGGAACAGCCTCCTTCCTGTTTGTGCTTTAGCCTACCTGAAGTGGTCAACTGTCCTTCCTCTCCGCACCACCCGCAGCTCCGTTCCACAGGAGATGACACCATAGCCGCCACCGCTCCCCCACACACAAACCGCTCCACCTACATCCGAAGCACATCCTCTGACCATCTTGCGTTGCGTCATAGCTGTAGGTGTTATCGCTCGTTGCCAAAGCTTTAGAGCGGCTGCCTGTTTTAAACCTATGCGTAAATACTGTTTAGCACACTGACCATTTAAGTGATTCCACTTCACCAAGACGTGCCACAGTGATAGTCAATTAATATACATTCATTTGAAATGTAAAAACACAATATCAAGCATCACAGAGATAATAACATGCATGCTGTGAGGTGTATTGTTGTGAATCCCTTTTAATATTTCAAACTCAAATGAAACAAGACATCAACATTAGCCCTCAAGCCCACCCACTGCACTCTGAACAGGAACCTATTATGAACCCCAAAGTCACCTTTCTTGAATAATTGTGTTATTAAATGTCTCCCTTTTCTTTTCCGTCTTTTTTCTCTTTTGAAGAAAAGATTTGATTTTGAAAGCAGAAAAAAATGAAGCACTTTCGGCAATTTAATTTCTTGTTAACTGTTACTTTGCTCTGCCCTGATTTAACATTTGTTTCTCTACAAAAGAAACACACAGCGAGCAGTGCAACACTTAATGATAAAAGACAACCTCTGCACAAGTTGAATGAATTACCATTTTTATGCTAAGCCTATGTCAAAATGAAATGTTGATAATCTATAAAGCAAGGAATCTCTGCTGTCTGTGGGCTACGTTTGCATAACTCGAGAATCGTTCATTAGATCTAGATCTACTCGGCGGGTGTATTTGCTGGGGACCCGAGGACCTGCAGTGTCAAATTTGGAGCAATTTGAACATGTTCAATATGAATATACTTAATAAACAAACGAACAGTGCAATCTACTGCTCCACGCTCCAGTCCGGTAGGTGACGGTGATACACCTTTAAGTTGGTTTTGTAAACCGCCAAATTAACTCTGAAGGAGGAGAAAAAGAAGAAGACGAAATATTTGAATAAAAAGGAAGATATGGGAGAATTCTGCCTTCAGGGCTGTCTGCCAAACCATGACATTTTCCTTAACCTAACCAAGTAGGTTTGTTGCCTAAACCTAAGGAGCTTTCTGGCAGAAAGCCCTGAAGGCAAACTTTTGTGCAGAAGAAAAAGAAGAAGAAGAAGTAGAAGAAGTTGTAGTATTCGTTTTGCTGCTGTAAGCTGGAAACAGCCTGCTAACGCTGCATGGATGCTCGATAACATTACAAGCTCACTTTTAATTTACCATCCTACGTTTTCATTGTTGCCTCCACTAATAAAATCTTTATGTCAAAGCGAGCGACCAAGTATTCACCAGATTCACCAAGAACCAGATTGGAAACGGTCTTGTACTTCCAGGCTACTCAAAGCGCTGTAACACTACTTGTCGTCATTCACCCATTCACACACTGATTGTAGGGACTACCCAGCAAGGTGCCACCTGCCCATCAGGACTAACGAACATTCATACACCGTAGACACGGCCTCCGGGAGCAATTTGGGGACACAAGTAGCCGGGGATCTCTGAGCCACAGCCGTGTTTCTGATTAGGCGCGTGACACAACTATGTCACGGCAGGCGTGTCACTGACGACCAAACAAAGCGCAGTGTCGAGGGTGAAGTTTGGCTTCATGGCGGATTGGCAACAAGGTAGCGAAGTTGTTTGTATGAGCGGTTATTGAGAATGCAGGGAAAACATGTGGCTTGTTCTGTTCACAGGCGTGTGGTGCACTGCACTACTATTTCTAAAGCAGAAAAATACTCCTAACAGCATCTTTTAAAGGTTATCTGGCATTCATGTTGTGCTCAAGTGTGCTGCTGACCTCCGTGACCTCAACGTTATAGTATGCAGTTATTCTGGGGGATAAGAAATATGTTACCCAGCAGTAAGTCTTCTCTGGCGTGCTTTCAGAGTTCAAATACTGCGGTTATGGATTGTTACTTAATGCAGATTTTCACAGGAATAAAAATGAAGCGGAGCACAAACATCATCTGTCATTTCAGAGGCATTACCTCAAGGAACATTATTATTGATTGTCATCATTAGTATTGATTCCGGTTTGTCCATGTTAGTGGAGAGACATCGGTGTAGAAGGGACACATCTCTGCGATAAGTAATGGAATTCCACTTTTCACCGTGTCTCACTATCAAGGAAGAGAAAAAAAAGCCTGTAGTAAAGGATGACTGGCCGCCCTACTTTTCCCCCTCTGGCCTTCCATTTGTCTAACTTTCCTGGGACGCCACTGGGGCGCTGTGATTTCTGGGACAGTGACCAAGTGCTCCTGTCTGAGCTGGGGGACGTGGGTAATGTGGACAAAGTAGTTGACAGTTTGCCGCTTCCCCATGGTTGAGAGACGGAGCCACGAGGGCCAGAATAATGGACGCCCAGACCACAGAGTCAGGACAGCGCTTGATGTTCCAGCTCTTTGTGTCAAGGCCCTGTGTGAAAAAAAAATCCCCATTGACTGCTGTCTTTTGGGGGCGGGTGTGCATTTCTCCTCCGAGTGTGTGTGTGTGTAAATTGCGTTGTGTACATAATGTTAGGCCAGAGCCGCTACGGCACTGATGAAACCCCAGGAAGTGAATCCTTATTTCATCTAGTGTTTTTCCACCCTGTTCGGTAAAAGATAGCATCCTTGTTCACTGCTCCTCGCAGTCGTCTCACACAACCCCACCTTCTCATCCTGTAGCATAGTGGATTTGATTGATCTGTACCAAGCGGGGGAGGGGGCGGGGGGGGGGGACCTGACATTTCTCAGTGATGTGTAAAAAAAAACATATTGTGTTTGCTAAGAAGGAAAAAAAAGAGGAAAAGGCAGGCACACACACACACACACACGCATAGACAATACTATATCTGAGGTTGACTGTCTAATAGTAAATAGCTGCACATTTTAAATACCTCTACTTGAGCGTATTGGTGTGTGTTGATCAGCTGCACGGGGCAAAAAGCCACGTCTAGCCACCTGGCACTTTCAATGACAGCTACTGGGAATTCTCAGTGTTTCATTTTGACTGGATTTGATGTCTTAAAACAGGACTACTGTGAGTAAAGCCCAGCCCTGGGCCTCTTCCAACAGCTCTGTGTCCTCTGAGCTCTCGGTCCTGAGTCAACAGAGTGATTGCGTTCACCTGACTGGAATTAGTCCCAAAAAAAAAAGAATCGACCGCCGGTCTCTCTCTCTCAGTCAGGAAGATTGGAGGCTTAGCTAATGTAAAAAAAAATAAAAAATCTCTCACCACCTCCTCTATTAGATCTTAAGTGGTTGTGTCACAGACAAGGCCGTACATGATAGTGTGTTGTTCAGACACACATTGCTATTTGGGCATCAGAACAGGAAAAGCGTCGAGATGACACATGCATTGTCTCACGGGAGAGGCTCACTACTTTTCCCAGTAACTGTAAAAAAGATTCCCTCTCTGAATATGAAGTGGGGTCATGGTGTTACATCAGACAAGTTGTCAGCTTTTTGTTTATTCATTGAATCCCCAATCCCCAATGTGCCACAAATACACTCACACAAACACATCTCTTATGACAACCACTACGTACAGATCTCTGGTACAACACACGGGGAAGATAAGGTTTTGGCGGCTGAAAACATGGCCGTGCTTTGCTTCACTAGAATGGCTTTCGAACAAAGTCTGGCTTGCAATAGAAGTGGCAGATGAGTGATGGCGAAAAACACTTTTCTGATGAGATAAGGTCCTGGACCTGGATAAGAGTTTGGCTTCCTAAATAGGAGAGGTGTACTCTGTTGCTGTCAGGCAGTGATAAGCCATCTTGAACTGCTTCCAAGACCTCAGACACGAAGGTCCGGGCGCCAGTAGTAAGTTATTCCCAAACCATGGTCCCTGAAAGGTTTTAGGAGGGTGTACTGGATTCAGAAACAATAAAATCGCAAATGCCTCTTTTATGTTTAAGAGTGGCCTTGAGGCAAGACCTGCTAACAAATGTTAAATTCTCTGATAAAAAAAAGTAAGTAGATAAGTAATCATGTAACCAAACTTTACTCACTGATGTTATTATTGTACTTAAAGGGTTACAAAGTGCTTCACAATACAGACAAAGACAGGGCGTCTAGGGACAGTCATTGTTATTCTCATCCAAGTGAAATAATAACTTCACAGAACATCTTAGGAATCTATAGTTTTAATCAACTACTATGAAAATTCTGAAAATACATCAATGCGTAGCGCAGGCGGTTTTGGAAAGAAATCGCAACATTTCAAAACGACAAGACAGGTGTGTCTGGGTTTGAGAGGAGCAGAATGACTTTGCTGAGCCCTGCATATAGATGTTTACTGGTCTTTTCTGTCAAAAAATGATTTGAACAGATTGAGGATTTTCTCCACCAAACATCCTAACTTCAGCCCTAATACGTTTTTTTTTTCAAATTCTCAATGGGATTATCCTGGCTAAATAAAGGTTCAATAAATAACATGATAATTAATTATACGTTTTTTTGTCTGTCTCTTTCATTTCTGGCATAAATTCATAATAGGCGTTTTCTCTAATTCCATTACCAAACTCTCTCATATATTTGTGTCTGCAAAGAATTGAATTGTAAAATTAATCATATTATTTAGCATTTAAAATTTAGAGACAGTATTTTCCGCCATATGTAGTATAGTCCAAAGGGAAACAATGTCATCAGGAAAATTAATGACTTACTCTCCTAAAAATATATTCATATATCTTGCTAATTCTCAAATACATTAATTGCATAAATCAAAACATTCTTCGGGGGGTTTTGAAAGCTGTGCCGCCGTGCACAGCAATGGCCTGTTCCCAGCATTAACGATCTTATTTGAACAGGAGTATTTACTCTGGGAAACGGTGCTATAAATGAACATAGAGGAAGTGGTGCACAAAGAGTAGTTCAGACTGGCTGAGAGGAAACTGAGACCTGCGTGTGAAGGGGGGATTTTTAGTGGCTACATTTGCAGTTAAAGAAAAAAAAAAGAAACACTAATTTGTATAGAGCTGTTTCAAATGCCTTTATTTACTGTATCATTCCTTAGTACATTGAACTTGTCAGGCAACACTTTTTTTGTTTTATTCTTAAAAAGTTTTCGTGTACTGCAGCTTGAGGCTGAATTTATTTCTTACTCGTAAATATGGCTATGGCACATTTTTTTGCCATCCCCTATAGGAGCTCTCCAAGTGAGGTTGTTTTGTTCCATATAGGAGGCATTTAAAAAGAGCAAGAGGGAGGGGGGGGTAGGGACAGAACTACCCAGAGAGGGACAGGCCTTAAGATGGAGGTCTTCCTCCCAGGACGTGACAGGCTGTTGGCTGGAGGATGCTCAGGAAGGCCTTGGCAGACCAACAAAGACAGCCCTTCAGCTGCAGGGTGTAGTTTTTCAGGCCCCAGCATCCCCTTTGGCAGCAGCACAGAGAGTGCTGGCGTGCACAGGCCCCCGGCCCGAGAGACAGGGAAGTAAGGCCCGCTCTTTTATTTACTCAGGCTGCTGCTGAGGCCTGGGCATTTCTTGTCTGGGTGAAGAAGGGGAAAAAAACAAGTCTCTCTCTCTGTTTCCTCTTGGGGTCTCCTGAGGAAGATTGCTCTTTCATCTACAGTTGTTCACACACTTGTTTCGGCCATTGCGCTTGTATCTGTGTACTCTATGTGTACATGTATGTCTGCACATAGTTTGCTACTGTGAGTGAGTGTGCATGTTACTGAGTGTGTGTGTGAGAAAGTGTAAAACTATAGTAAGTCTCACTATGAAGGTCATTTGTACTTTTTATCAAGTTGCTGGTGGACAAAATATGATATAAATATGAAATAACAATTCTTTAAGTTGATATCTATGTATTTATTTGTTACATTCAGTTTTACAAAGTTAGGAAAGCAATGTTTACGTCATGCCTGATGTTGTGCCTTACACATAAAAGAATGATCCCAGTCACATCCACACATTAAGGCATACAGCTTATTAACCAAACACCGGTATCCGATCGGTACCCAAAGGCTAGGTATCGGTATTGGAACTGAAAAATCGCTCCTCTAGTATGATGACACCTTGAATAGTGTTCATAGGTGTAACTGAGAGACCAATTGATTACATCATTACTCTGTAATATGTATTTGATGGTGTTATTGTAGTATACAGCAGCCTCTGTAATATTTCAAAAACCTAATATCAACATAGCTATTTGCCCATCTAAGCATTTTAGCTGCTAGTTGAACTCAAGCAATGTTTTCGACTCCCACATGTCCCCTACAGATACGGCTTTATGTATGTATGTGTTATTGAAGCTAAGACACTAAATAAATAATCTACATCTAGTAAACAAACAAAAAAAAAATGCAATGAGGTTGTCCTGACAGCTTAGTAATGTCTTAAGGCAAAGACATCCTCATTTAAGACAGTAGAATTTAATTTAGCCTTGTATACGGCCCCATTTATTTGTTTGTTTTATACTATTGTCTCCAAGCCAATATGTTTGACTGTAAGGCATTGGCTGGGGTCATTCTTCTTGCACTGTCTTCTCCTCCTATACCCTGGGAGGCAGTATGAGTGAGGGCAGATCCGCCCCCTCTGTGGAGGAGGGCATAGCACTGAGTCACCCATCCTCCCTCACACCAGAGAGAGAGAGAGAGAGAGAGAGAGAATAAACATTGAGACATGTTTGAGAGATAAAGCAAGTAAAGCAGGCAAGGTTCGCTCCTTGAGTGAGATGTGTGTGTGCAGAGTGGGCGCCTTGCCAGGGGTGGGAGGTTTCCGGGAGGGCCACGATGTGGAGGTGGGCTCTCAATGTGCTGCTTTCAGCAGTTTGGAGGGGCAAGGGAATGGCCTCCGACCCCATCTGTTTCCTGAAGATAGGCCCTGATGGGGGTAAGTGCTCAAAGAGGGCATGATATCCTGACAAAGGGCAGATCGCCCAACAAAAACAACAGTAAGGGGAGAGAGAGAGAGACTAAGATGTGTCAGCTGAAGGAGAGAACAGAGGTTGGATCCTGGAAAGAGCTTGTGCTTTTCCTTCGCCCCACTCATAAATCTTTGCAGTTTCCTCTTGTTTTTCCCATTCCAAGTTTTGGCCTTTTGACACAGTTTTTTTTCTTTTTCTGAAGGGGTTGGGATTACTTTGTTTTATTTAGGTAAGGAAGTTCACAGCACTTAGAATTCGGCAACGGGAACAAGTGGTCTGTAACCTTTTGAACTTGTGGAAAGTGGTGTCCCGTGTTTTCCATTCATATCGCTGTACAGTGAACCAGGGGAATGGAATGTTGGCATAGAAGCGATTTGTAAAGGGACACATTAAAGTGTTTGTAAAACAAATGGGGGCTGCATTGTCAGTTGTCTGGTGTTCCCTGGTCATTCTCTGCACCTGCTTGTCCTTGAGTGAGATAGTTAGCCACTCGGTTGTCTTCCCCTATCCGTTTCCCTGTCCCCTCCTTGCCCCCCTCTGCATCAGCACATGGCACATTCATCCATCCTGTATCAGTTGCCTCACGGCTTAGCGCAGACCCCACAGACAAATATGATAATAATACATATTCTTTAATCTGATATCTATTGACTGATGTTCTGAAAGACCCATGTTTCATGAAAATCATCTGTTTTGCAGTGGAGGCTTCCTAAAGGCTATGCATAACTGTGGTCTAAATTGCACATTTAATCTTTTCTTTCACTCTTGAGAGCTGCTTTTCCCTGCTTCCCCCCCCCCCTCTTGTCTTAAGGTCATTTCAAGGGCTCTTGTTTTTTAAAAATATTCTAGTAATTGTTCAGGGAATAATAGAAAGGTTCTAATTTACCTCATGCCGGGTTTACATCCTAAAGTACACCCATTGTCCTGTGTTGGCTTTAAATGTCAGAGAGATTGTGTTTTGAGTCACAGTGGGCTAAGCCATTACATGGCCACATACAAGGTTAATTGTGGTAAAAGTATTTCCACTTATTCTCTTCTCTAATTATACTTTAAATTGCATATTTAAGTGTAACTTTTTAGATAACACCTAAGGAGAGGTATTGTTTCCGCTGAAGAAAAAATTGTCTAAGTTGCAAAGAATTCTAAATTCATAGACCACAACCATATTATTACTATGACAAATAACAGCACGGCGGCCCACCTTTTCTATTCAAAGGAGTGAGACAAATGACTTGCTAATACAGTCTTACAAAACACCTCTCTTACTCACTCTCTCCTTCTCTCTCCATCTTTTTCCCTCTGAAATACCCCCGATACCCTCTTTTCTCTCTTTCTGTCTTTCTATCCAGACGGTGCTGATCTTGAGGATGACCCATCGTGTTCTTGGCCACCATCATCTCCTTCCAGTAAGGATCAGACTTCTCCAGGACACTGCGAGGACTACGATTTTGGCGAGGACGAAGGGGGCCCGGGCCTGCCGTACCCATGCCAGTTCTGTGACAAGTCCTTCAGCCGCTTAAGCTTCCTCAAGCGCCACGAACAGAGCCACGGGGATAAACTCCCTTTCAACTGTACCTTTTGCAGTCGCTTGTTTAAGCACAAGCGCAGTCGAGATCGGCACGTGAAGCTACACACCGGTGATAAGAAGTACCACTGTGGAGAGTGTGACTCTGCCTTTTCCCGCAGTGATCACCTCAAAATCCACATGAAAACTCACGCCTCTAACAAACCCCACAAGTGCCCTGTGTGCCGCCGAGGCTTCCTTTCCTCCAGCTCTCTCCACGGCCACATGCAAGTACACGAAAGGGGCAAAGATGGCAGCAGCTCAAGCCTTTCTAGAGCTGATGAATGGAAGCTGAAAGAAACTCGCAAATGCAGCCGTTGTGAGGAGGGCTTCGATGTCCCAGAGGAGCTCCAGAGGCACATCGCGGAGTGCCACCCTGAGTGCTCTCCATCAGAGGATGGAGGCCTGGGTGCCACCCTGCAGTGCATTTACTGCCATGAGCCCTTCAGTGATGAAGGAACCCTGCTGACGCACATTGACCAGGCCCACAGCCGAGACAGGAAAGGCCACTCCTGTGCTATCTGCGCTGAGCACTTTCTGTCTGTCGAGGACCTCTATGCTCACATGGACATCCACCAGCTCCCTGAATCTAGTAACCATAGCAACAGTCCTTCTTTGCTGACAGTGGGCTACACCTCTGTCTCTAGCACCACTCCTGACTCCAACCTCTCTGTCGACAGCTCCACAATGGTGGAGACGGCGCCACCTGTGCCCAAGACAAGGGGGAGGAGAAAGAGGGCTGCTCAAAACACATCGGATATGGGAGGACGTTCCTCCAAACAGCCTAAAGTCTCCTACAGTTGCATCTACTGCAACAGGCATGTGTTCTCCAGTTTGGCTGTGCTTCAAATTCACCTGCGAACCATGCATCTGGACAAGCCAGAGCAGGCTCATACTTGTCAGTTTTGTTTGGAGGTTCTGCCCTCATTACTAAATCTAAATGAACATCTTAAGCAGGTCCACAATGCAGAAGACCATGCTGCACTGTTAGCCAGCTTGCCTGATGCCCTTCTTCAGTGTAACTTCTGCCCTGAGGTATTGAATGACCTCAACGGCCTACAGGAACACATTCGCTGCTCCCATGGCTTTCCCAGTCCTGTGGCAAAGGAGAGCAATGCCTTCTTCTGCCCCCAATGCTTCATGGGGTTCTTGACAGAGACTACCTTGGAGGAGCATGTCCGTCAGACTCACTGTGATGGGGGAAGCCTGCGCTTTGACTCCCCCCTGGCTATAACTCCCAAGGAGTCTATAGTAGAGGTGTACTCCTGTTCGTACTGCACCAATTCCCCAATATTCAACAGTGTTCTGAAGCTCAACAAGCACATCAAGGAGAATCACAAGAACATTCCACTGGCACTGAACTACATCAACAATGGAAAGAAATCCCTGCGCACTCTCAGCCCCTCTTCACCAATATCTGTGGAACATACCATGCTTAAACAAGGAGGCTCAGCCTCACGTTCTACCGGTGAGTTCATATGTAACCAGTGTGGAGCCAAGTATACCAGTCTAGACCTTTTCCAGACACACCTAAAAACTCATCTGGATGGCATGCAGCCTCAACTCACCTGCCCACAGTGCAACAAAGAGTTCCCCAACCAGGAGTCCCTGTTGAAGCATGTGACGATTCACTTCACTATTACCTCCACGTATTACATCTGTGAGAGCTGTGACAAGCAGTTCACTTCAGTGGATGACCTACAGAAGCACCTACTCGACATGCACACCTTTGTGTTCTTTCGTTGCACTTTGTGTCAGGAGGTGTTTGACTCAAAGGTGTCTACTCAGCTCCACCTGGCCGTAAAGCACAGCAATGAGAAAAAGGTGTATCGCTGCACCTCCTGCAACTGGGACTTCAGGCATGAGACTGACCTACAGCTACATGTCAAACACAGCCATCTGGAAAACCAGGGCCGTGCCCACCGCTGTATTTTTTGTGGGGAGTCCTTCGGCACAGAGGTGGAGCTGCAGTGCCACATCACTACCCACAGCAAGAAGTATAACTGCCGCTTCTGCAGTAAGGCCTTCCATGCCATTGTCCTTTTAGAGAAGCATTTGAGGGAGAAACACTGTGTGTTTGAGGGAAAGGCACAGAACTGTGGTGCTAATGGTTCTACTGGAAGTGGTGTGGATGGCCAGCCTAAAGAAGATGCTGAGCTACATGGTCTCCTAACCAACAGCCATGGTACAGGGGTAGCAGTAGGATCCGTGGTGGAGTCACATAACAACCATGATGGAAGTGAGGAAGAGGTGGACACTGCAGATCCCTTGTTTACGTGCGACATCTGTGGGGCATCTTACACCATGGATTCACTCCTCACTAACCACCAGTTGAGGGACCACAATATACGCCCTGGTGAGAGTGCCTTGATGAAAAGGAAAGCTGACATGATAAAGGGCACCCACAAGTGCAATGTCTGCTCCCGCACCTTCTTCTCTGATCCTGGGCTGAGGGAACATATGCAGACCCACCTTGGGCCTGTCAAACACTATATGTGCCCCATCTGTGGGGAGAGGTTCCCTTCCTTGCTCACCCTTACTGAGCACAAGGTCACCCATAGCAAGAGTCTGGACACAGGCAGCTGCCGCATTTGTAAGATGCCACTGCATAGTGAGGAGGACTTCCTGGAGCATTGCCAGATGCACCCTGACCTGAGGAACTCCCTGACAGGTTTCCGCTGTGTGGTGTGCATGCAGACAGTCACCTCTACATTGGAGCTCAAGATCCATGGTACCTTCCACATGCAAAAGACAGGCACTATGTCCGGCAACCACCAACCCATAGGCCGCAGCAATATCATCTCTCATAACCAGCAGCAACACCATATCCAAAAACCTTTCAAGTGCGCCTCTTGCCTGAAAGATTTCCGGTCCAAGCTAGACCTGGTGAAGCTGGACATCAACGGACTGCCTTACGGACTCTGTGCATCCTGCGTAACAGCAGCTGGCTCCAAGAGCTCCAGTCCAACGATGAACGGAGGAAGGCAACAGCAGCAGCATGGTGGAGCCACCACCCCAGCAACAACTCCAGCCGCATGGATCCAGGGGGAGAGGCTCAGCCCTGGAGACGGGAAAGGCAAAACTGTCTCTTCATCATCTTCATCCTCTTCTACATCCTCATTATCCGCTGCCAAGACACGATGCACCAGCTGTAATGTGAAGTTTGAGTCTGAGGCAGAGTTGCAAAACCATGTCCAGACAGTGCATCGGGAACAGGCTGTGGACAGCAACGGCGGGCAGCTCAAGACCCCACAGGTGTCCCCCATGCCCAGAGCCAGTCCCTCACAAACTGAAGAGGTATTGTTATTTAGTATTGTATTGAATTAGGTTGAAAAGTTCATTGAAACATGCTGAGTTTCACAAAGTGTTTTGTATTGCTACGTTGTTTATAATAATCCCTTTCCTTTTGGTCTTATTTTCAGAAGAAGACATACCAGTGCATCAAATGTCAGATGGTGTTCTACAGTGAATGGGACATCCAAGTCCATGTGGCCAACCACATGCTGGGTAGGAGATAACTCTTCTTTTTGTTTCATTCATTATGGTCTCTGTTGCACTTCTGGAACAAAGTCACTAAAACAGTCCTTGTGTAATATCTTTGTAGATATGTTTCTCTACATTGTAGCATACATTAAATCAATTTGGCTTTTAGGTGTGCGATTTAAATGTTAGCGGGAATGATTAATTTGTGTGACCATCATCGATACAATATGCAAATCATTAAGGAAAATTCCCCTAATTTCACAAGTATTTGATCATTTTGAAAAAATGTCATACTTTTTCATACTTTTTTAAAAAGGTGAATCACAATCTAAGGACTGATGTGATATATGTAATAAAATATTTGACCCTGTCTCATTCAGGCTCACAAGTATCTGGATCACATCACCAAATAGGTGGAATTATTTTAATATTTTGACCATCAACTGCATCCCCAGTGTTGTGCATTTATAAACCCATCACCTTCATTTCCCCATGCATGTGAATGGTATAAAATAGTACGTGTGCATGCTTGTGGAGCAGAATCTCTCCACTTCAAACCACTCTATATGGAGGTCGTTTGAAGTAGTGGAAATAAACAGATTATTGAAATATTAAAACACCAAAACAGATTTTATTCAAACTGTTTAAAATTCCAACTATTATTCCACAGTTTTTGAAAAATCTCCACATTGCTACTGTACATTATTTTGTTTGTTTGTTTATCGTGCCTTTTCACTTAAGTAGTCTGTTCAGATGACTGAGATCTGAATACAACGTTTGGTAAAATACTTTCATACATTTAATGACGTCAAATCAACTGAAAAAATGGATATTTAATTTGATTACATTTGTGTTTCACAAAATTATTCCAAATTTCTGATTTTCTTTGACAAGATTCTTAAACAAAGAGTGCTGGTGTAAGACTAACCTCCACATTTTCAAAACGTCTTCACTTTTGGTTGTCATTTGTATGCAGGCAGAGTAATTTGTAGAGAACAGACAATTGGAAAACAGGTTTTCTTGCCTGCAGTAAGTAAGCGTCTGAATTCCAGTCTCACGTTCCTTTATTCATTCATTTATTCAGCTCGTTTGGCGGCTCTTTCATTACACTGCATTATCTGTTGTCTTCAGTGGGAGAGAGACTCATTGATCTGGAACCAAACCGCCTCTCTGTTTGGGACACGCTTCTAGGCGCAGGTGAATTTAAACACGGTGGGCAATTCTATCAGGACCGGTAGGCAATTCTATCAGGGACCCACTGTTTGTGCATAAACAATCAGAAGCATGTGATTTGTGATTTTGATGCTTCGGTGTATTTGCAAAGGAGAGAGACGAGCTGAGAGTGTGTAGGTGTGTATTTTGTATTCATCTTTGCAATCTGCTCACCCACTATTCTACTGGGGGTGCCTAATACAGTACCATGCCAGCATTAGTCCTTTCTCTCGCAAAGGCAGGCACGGAGCACACTGTGAGGGTAGAAAACAAACCCCCCTACTGGTTATTTTATGTCTGTCAGCCGTACAAGCACACAGTTTCCCCATAATAGTGGAATTGAGACAGCTTAAGATAACAGGAGGATAGGTGATTGGGTTATTGTCTGATGTCTTACTTCTCTGATATGCCGTTGCTTTGTATTCAACATGATCACAGGTTTCATCAGACTCCTCAAAAGGGTTTCTGTTACATTCATTTGTTTTTGGGATCTCTAAAATGCGGAGAAAAACAAAACTCATCGTGATGAAAATTTGGTAGAAAGATGAAGTCGTCAAGGAGTGGCTGCATCTTGTAAAACAAAGAAACTAAAATGGAACCGAATTGAATAAAGAAAATAGATTTGACTGAAGAGGCGTATGGAAAAACGTTTGCATCAAGGTTAGCCGTAACAACACTAACGGTGATCTCTTGGTTTTATACAGCTTCTGAAGAATTGGTCACTTTTTAACAAGTAGAATGGGGTTAAATTCAATCCAGCCTGTAATCGCTGCAAAGCCAATTTGGGCCAAAAACACAGGAAAAAAAAATAGTCATTAGGAAAAGCTCTAAATACCTTCTCTACTGAAAAGGGGACACTTTCTCCTTTTAATGGCCATCTGCACAGGAGAGGGGAAACAGGGGGCTGGGGTCATCTCCGCTCAGCTGTCAGCGTTATTAGCGTAGGTAATGGAGCAGACGCTGGATTCATAGGGGTGTTGTTTTCATCCGTGCCCCGCTCCATGGTGTCCGTTCACACTGATAACTCTATATATAGTGATGTGACGTGACATAACCATAGTGCTAAGTGTATGGAACAACAAAACCTGAGCCCGTCTCACCCAGACAAGTCCATATTAGCTGCCTTTGTAATACAATAGTCTCCCTAAACCAAGTGCACTCCACCCTCCACCTCCGAGGTGCTCGCGGCTGCCTCTTCTGTACGACTGCCAGCACATTTTGATGCGTGGACATTACACTCAGACGACGGCGGTCCTGCTTCACACTTAAAGCACAGCTCTGGTGCCCAGCTACTCAACATTTACTATGATAACAGAGGTAAATGAAAGAGAAGGGGGTGGCCATGGGTGCAGAGGGGTGTGTGGCAGAACAGCCCCAGCCAAGCCTGTGAACGGCCCCACGTGTTTTAAGATGGAGGCCGCAGCCTGCTAGGGCCCAGATGGATCAGTACACATTTGCTGTACAGCTGGTCGCTCTGTTTGGGGACCTGGTGTGATACTCCTATGGAGAAAAAAATGATATCGCCACCATCCAAGGAGCAATTTAATAGCAGGCCAGAAGACAGCTGGCCACTCTTTAGTTTAGAGTTTTTTTGGCATGGCTCACTTACAGAATTGAGGGTGTCCGATTTTTCTCTAGAGACACACAGATTTATACAGCTTTCAGCTGCTGCAGTCACTATCAAACCTTTTTATTTCTATTTTTTTTCCTTGAGATTAAAAAACAAATCTGTCCTGCGGTTCAATTTGCCATCTTGATCTGTAGTAATTGCATTGGACAGAAATGTTTAAAATCACAGCGCTCTCACAAAGTCGTCCTTTTCCTTTTCTTTTTTTTTTTTTAAGAGGACCTTTGAAGGTCTTTCATTGACACAAAAGCCTGTTTGGTTTTTATCAGCATGCCATCATGCTACCCCATTGCTTCACTTTGACCCCACTGTAAACTATGACATTTGGAGCCTCATGGGGGGGGTACGTTTGGCCCATTTATCGCACTGTTTCAAATGTCCCTGTGTGGATTTTCAGAGCCCTGACATGTTTTAGAAGCACAGGCTCTGTCTTAAAGGGTTTTAAAAGGTGAAAAGGGTTTTTTGCTTTCCTGTTATATCTGCTTTCAATTCAATTGTCATCTCACTCCTGTCTGCTCCGAGCAGCTACTGCCAAGGTGGCAGCGCTCCGAAGGACAACTGTAAACAAACAAACCAAACCTCATCCCAGAAAAGTGTTTTCGGGGTCACCTCTACGGATTTTTTTTGGGCCGGTGACAGCACTGAGCTCCAAGCCAAGTCAGGGAGGAGCCTTGCTCTCACAGAGAGGAGCCGGTGGCCCGGTCGGCCCAGGCAGAGGGGGGGGCACTGGAGGGGTGGAAAGGTTCGGGGGCGGAGAGGGGAAGAGGCACATTTGCTGTACAGCTGGCCGCTCTGTGTGAAGCAGGCACTGTGGGCCGTCACGGAGCTGGAGAGGAGAGCGAGCGAGAGAGAGGCCTTTAGCTCTCCTCTAGTTTCTCCTCCTCCTCTCTGTTCTCTCTTTCTCCCCCCCCCCTCTCTCTCAGGCCGCTATCTCTCCATTTTCCCCTGCCTCACTATCTAGCTCTTACATTTTCATATTTACTGCGCTCCAACCTGGCAAAGCACACTGCGTTGGCTGTCAGTGGGGCAACAGACAGGAGGCACACTGTAACAGTATTTGAAGCTGGAAGGCTTGTTTTTTTTTTTTGCTGAAGGCCGCACATTATCCTTGACACATATCCTCTTGTCTTGGGCCCCTAGAGCAACTTGGCCTGTGTGTGTTGATTGCATGGTCTCCATCACTGTCTCTGCCCTGGTGGCGACACATTTACTACTCCATTAAGTGTTTCTTTTTTTTCGTCCTTGTGCATAAACAGAATTTGGTATTTTCATTCTTTTATTTCGTTTTTTTTTCTGTAATCCTCTTTGATTCGGAGTGTCTGTTGGTGTTCCCTCATTCATAGAGCAACACACACACACACACACACACATGTAATCTGCTAACAAACATGGCCAAACACATTTGACTCCTAGGGGGTTGGATCAGAGTCAGAACTCAATAGACAACACGGCACAGGAACAGGATCAATCTTATGAAATAAATAAGAGAACAGGCTTGGACCAGCCAGTGGAAACAAAGGAAACCATGCGTGCCATATAGTGAGTGTGATATCTGCCTGCTTTTATTAATTGGTGATTAATAACGCCTCTCTGTTCGTTAGCGCAGTCACCTCCCGTGCAGCCAAGTGTGTTGCTGCTAATATGCAATTATGCGCACCTTACTGCTCGTTACATTATACCTCTCCCTGACTAATGTGGCATCCATGAGGAGAATAGAAAACGGAGTGAGCTGCAAAAACAAAAAAAACAAAAAAACATCAATAAGATTCTCACATTCACTGTGTTACCTACCTGTCTGGGTGGAAAACAAAGTTTCTTACAAATTCCTCAATGTAACCAGGAGACTGCATTAAAAGTTTTACAGCATTGCAGAGACTGTTTTGCTCTTCCTGGTGTTTTTTTTGTTGTAAAGCAGAGGTAATTGACATCACCATGGGGATGCTCTGTTGCTAGGCCAGACAAGCTCAGGCTGATGTGGTCCTTATCTATTGATTTTCCTGACATTTCCCCACACTTCACAGACTAGGCCAACATGTGAGAAAATATCTGATGCTCTCAGTTCATACAGCCTGTTTGTACAAACTCGGAGCGAACGCTCGCTGGCCCCCTTGCTGCATTGCAATTGGTGGGTTGATGTCACCATGGCGATCTGGGGCAAATTCCTTTCCCGTGATTGGTTGAACTGAGCTCATTTGTTGAGCCGGTCATTGTAAAACACAAATTCCACAAAATAAGACAGATTCGTATGAATCCTACAATTCTATTTTTTGAATTTTAAGACATCTAATGAATGTACTTTAAAAATAAAACTCCTATGCAAGTCTAGTTGGGGACGTGGGCGACCTGCTTAAAGGTAGGCTCTTCCTGTGCTTCTGGCTATGTTTTATTGATATACAGGAGGGATGTCTCCTTTAGAGTGTTAATGCCAACCCTTGTTCTGAAGTGAAGCCCATAAATACTGGATGATCAGAATTAACCTCTGCATTACTCTACCTCCCAGTGGTCCTCCGAGATGTCACCAAGGCCGTAGGTGCACGCGCACCCCTGGTCTGATGGGGTTGCTTAGCAGTCTGACTGGAGGGGGGGGGGGGCTTATGGGAGAAGTGCAAACAGACAGTCCTGCCTTAGTAAAGGTCAGCACTGCAACCTACACCTCTCAAATCCCAGCCTAGCCCCTGATGGGACCAGGGTTCCGAGCATGCCTAGAGATGCTTGCGGTAAGGGGGAATTACAAGCGAGAGTCAAGTGGAGCGCCGCTGCCGAGCTGCATTGCTTTCAGAGGTTGTCAGCACCAATAGCGGTGTGACAGATTTGATCTAACTTTGTGTCGTGGCTCTTACTTGGTGTGTTTGTGGAATGACATGGCACGCTGGGACACCAGTAGCTCTCATATGCTACTGAATAGGACAGTCTCAATGTTGTTCACTAAATTGTTGTTAAGTACGCTTCATAGGTGCGGAGAGGTTTTGTTTTAGAATGCTAACAGACTACAAAAGAGTACCCCCCCCCCCCTACACACACCCCCCCCCAAAAAGTTTTAGCTCTCTTTATAGTGCACAATGGTGGTTTTTCAAAGTACCATGTAACGAATTACTATCCTCATCGAACTTTGGCTGTGTGAATGGCAGACAGGGGAGGAGAGGGGAGGGGGGATAGGGTTCTGAAAGGCCCCCCAGCGTCAAAGCCTTAATAATCATGTGAGCAGCGCTGGACTTCATTACCCTCCTGTTCGACAGGCCGAGTGCCAGCCTGGATTGCTGGCTGGCTGTGGCAAGGTCAACGTCGGAGGAAAAACCAGTTACTGTGTTACTCTGGAGCGGAATGGAGAGGGGCGGCCATCTGTCAGCTCAGGCCTGCCATACCCGCAGAGCAAATGGACACGGGCGGCCAGAGGAGAGGCCACAGACACCCATAGAGCTAAACCCAGTGAGCATAACACTGAGGCATCGACACAGATCCAGCCAAAGAGATGGGCCTTGGTACCACTAAAACACATATACACACACACACATAGCGGAGAAGATAAGGCTATCTGCAAGATATTTGGCAGCAGGTTGTGTGTGTTTATGCATGTTTGTTTTTAGTGTCAGCGCACTATTGGGCCCCTACTGTTTTAAGTCCAGATGGCAAACCATTTGATAAAAAGTTGATAAAAGTTTTGCTTGGCTTGCCAATGGTAAATGTTTTAATCATAGTGTTCCTTTATGAAGACAAATTCCATGTGAGTCGAAGTGCAGAAAATGTTATCGTTGTCCGTAGACCACTTTTTTTTTAATTTCAGCAGGGACAACAGGCACGTTAGGGATCTGGTGGAAGCCGCATGTTTTCTTCCAAATGACAATAATAATACTGCCATCATATATACTCTATCTCTCTCTCTCTCTGTCTCTCTCTCTCTATATATATACAGTGTATATATATATATATATGCTCGGATGTCACACACGTTTTAGTGTTTCACCTTGCTGGCTGTTTGTCGGCGTCTGAGTCGCTCCGACCCTCTCTGCGAGGACCTTTACGATGCCCTCTGGCCAAAGTGGAAGAACCCTGTGGAATGTTCCAAAGCTCTCTAATAGGTTTCAGGTGCTGCGGGCCACCGGCCAGCCCCCCCGCCATCACCCCACTCTGTGTGTCTTGTGTGATAGGACTCCCTGCTCAACAGTCAAAGCACCGCCATTTCTCCTCTACGAGAGAGAGGAGGAGGGCAGAGCTGCGAAATGGATACCCGTCGTTGTTTACTGTAAAATTTCACTTTGAGCCCAGTGCACATCCTCCAATTTAACACTTTTTTTTTACATTCAAACAGTTTCTCTTACACATATGGTTGCAGTTCAGGCGGAAGAGCAATTTGCATCTCTTCCATCCCACAACTCAGCACAACTAAAGTTCCTCCTTGTTTTCCCTCCCGCACCGAGAGTACCGACCCCCTGGCTTGAGCGTCAACATGCACCGGAAAACAGGGAGATGGTCCTGGGCGATCACCCCCCCCCCCCCCCCCCCCCCCCACACACATTAATGGAAATCACACAGGAAGTCCCTGGATGAAAGCTTTATTAGTTATTAAGGTTTAATGTTGATACCAGTGCTTATATGTTTACTGGAGTGCACGGTGCTGCTGATGTGGAATTGTCAGAGTGGTGCAGATTTAGTAAGGAATTAGTGTACACCCAGGATTTAATTAAGGGATCTATTTCCATCTTGTTAGAAAGAGATAATGTGAATACTGCATGCATCATAGGTTACCATATTAAGTGCTGCTTCCTGTAACAGCATTAAATCCACGACAGTAGTGCTTGTAGATTATAGAAATGAAACAACAATCTATATTTGGCTGGAAGAATTGTATCTTAAAGACCGTCTCAAGCCCATGAGCTCTCACTGTACATGAGACATTTTTGAATGTTTGAAACAGTGTGGCGTTGTATCTGCTAAAACACACGTGACGTTCATCGGAGGTGAAATGGTCACGCTTCCACTCTTTTTACACGTCTCGTTCCATTTCCAGCATGACGGCGGAGTGTGAACACTGAAGTGACACGGCCTCTTTGTCTCTCCATTTGTCCCGCCGCCGCCTAGAGACGCAAACCTTAAGCCACTCACTCTCTGATTAATCTTGAACATTTATAATTACTAATTAAGTTAGTAAGAGACTTTTAATGTAGTCCTCCTTCAATGGGGAGCAGAGAGGACAACAGATCATTAGCTTCAATAATGAACGCGGATGAGACAGATAATGGCCTGTGATAGGTGAATACTGACAGTTATATTAAATGAGGCGAGTATATGGGCATAGGCACAGCGATACAAGGTGGGGAGGCACTCCGGTGACTCCGAAATGAGGCCAAGAAGTGTGCGGAAATCTTAGAGATAGTTTGTACTCATTAAAACATATCTGTAATACAGTCAAGTCCATATTAGCATGCGGTATGTATCATATAATGTATTTCTGCAGTGTTAATTGTGTCAACCTCAGTTTCAAGTACAGATTTTATTTATTCATCCGCTCTCATTGAGTTTTTGGTCTCCCTAACGACTTCGGTGTATCTCATTATCACATTATTACATTAGTGTCTGCATTATATTGGTGGCTGTAAGTTGCTGCCCATTAAAAGAGTCATTTCATCTCCGTTTTTTTTTTTTTTTTTTTTTTTTTTTTTACCTTAACGACGATGCTACTCTGGCACAATCCGTGAGCCTTCCCACTTTGGGGAAGGTGCTTATGCCATAATGATTATTATCATTAAGAAGATATTAATGTGCTTAGTGTTTGCGACCCAGCTGCTCATCATGGCCTGAGCTCCCTGCCGGGGAGTGGGAGAGAGCTGCTGCCAAAACGGACAGTGCACGTCGGCCACCGCCCACCTGTCCAGAGGTTTCAGGGTCAGTGGAGGTCACACCCACCTACCTCCCCGCCCTCTGCTGAACTGGAGGAGGGATGGCATTCGGAAAACATCAAATTTGGAGGAGATGAATTGTGTTGTGTGGGATGAAGTCTAAAAAGCGCTACTGGATTCATGTGGGTTTTAAAACTCACCCCAGATTGTAAGCAACTTCCTCGTATACAATACAAGCATACATATTAGTTATAGTTGTGTTACTCTGCTGTGAGGGGATATGTGTTGTGTTTCCCTGCAGAGATTCATGCCACACAATTATCCATTGCATTTCAATCGTGCTATTATTTCAGGCTATTCCGGCAGCAGAACACTAATGCTTAAATCAAGAGTTTTTGGAAATAAGTTGGCTTCGTTTTTATAATTGATTTAATCGAAAAAGATCTACAAAATATTCGAAAAGAGGTACAGTGGCAGGACGCTGTGATGACTCCTGTTTTGAAGTCTTCTATTCACACACACACACTGATAGACAACGTGGGGCTGAAGGCAGCCTGGCTCAGCCTCCTCCGGTCTCTCAGTTTCAAATTGCTGCTTCATTAGGGCTTGGAAAAGAAACCCATGGTTACATTTAATCAAACGAATCGGTATGGCAGACCCACATAATCAATCACAATCCTTATCCAATATGCTACATTCTGTAACTACCAAGCTGGCTTGGAGAAAAGTCAATTATGGCCCCTCTCTCTCTGCTCCTCTGCCGGGTTTC
Source organism: Leptoclinus maculatus (assembly GCA_032191485.1). Taxonomy (NCBI): domain Eukaryota; kingdom Metazoa; phylum Chordata; class Actinopteri; order Perciformes; family Stichaeidae; genus Leptoclinus; species Leptoclinus maculatus. The sequence continues at coordinate 1,976,762 of JAVDOI010000010.1, forward strand.
GCTGTGATATTATACTGTTTCTGCAGTTGTTTTCATTATGCAAACATGGACTGTGTGCATCTAGTCCTTTTCTATTCATGCAGTCATTTCCTAGTTTTTCCTTTTTATACCGCTGGTTGATGCACAGACTGATGGTTTGTTGGGGAGGATGATGTGCCATATCTGGAATAATCAAATTAACTATTAATGATTTTTTTTGCTCTCCAACCAACACTTGTGTTTCACAGTGAGCTGCAGTCAGTGATGTTCTTCATATTTCATATGTTTCATGTCCATATGGATCTGTTCTCACTGCCTCTCTCTGTGTGAAATCGTTTACAGCTCTACTTTCTCAGCCCCATTATTGCCGAGCTCATTCATATGAATGCAAACATGCACACACTGCGCACTAAGGTAACACGCATGCCCACGCACAAACACTGTAAACATGCTCACATACTGTACACACACACTCATCCTTCAATCCATCAATCTGATCTGTTGGTTTCCTCCCCCCCCCCCCCCCCCCCCCCCTCCCCTGCTTGTCTTGTGTGTTCTTTCTCCCTGCCTTTTCACTTCAACGCGTAGCCTCGCTCGCAATCAACGTGCTCCGCGTAATACACACAAGCGAGCAAAGCGCTCATAAGTGCGCACACACAAGGTAGCTAGGTTGGTGGGGGCCACGGCTGCAGCTCTTCTGCGCAGTCCCAGAGTGGCTCCCGGGGCTCGGCTGCCAGTTGTTTGCCAGCATCTCCGGGTGGAATTCATTCAAATTAAAGCGGTGGAATGAGGCCCGAGTCCCAGAATGCCTCGTCCCTCTCCTTCATCAGCATTCCGCCGATGAGAGTAATTAAAGCAGAAATTAATTCTGCTGTAAGCAGAGGAGCCACAGAATAACTGATATTAGAGGCTGGATGATGAATGCTTGGCATCAAGGGAGGTCTCACGGGAGGAAGGAGGAATTCACAGATATCTTTTTCTTTCTTTCTTTCTTTCTTTTCTTTTTCTATCGCTCCACTTTGGCTTTCTTTTGCTCTCTTTGCCCATTCCTGTGTTGTCACGCCTTTAGTCTATGTTGTCTACATTTCTCACGTCTATGCATTTCTTTCTATGTGTCGGCTTACTATTTGCCCCGTCTCTTTTATCCTCCGTGGCAACATTTGTCCCTTTCCGTGGCGCCTAAAGATTGCCACTAAGAGCGAAAGACACTGGTTTTAAGCATGACTGAAGACATCGCCACTAAGCCTCCTCTGCTCAGTAACAGTATTTCACATTCTGTCAGCACTGGTGCTCTCATTTCCAGTCAATAGGCATATTTGAGTGTACTGATGCTGCAAATGCAAGCGCTTTGTTGTTCGTCAACAGAAGCCGGAATGGAGAGTGCTTCCAGGTGAATTCTATAACACCAGGAGCTCACAATTAATTGTCACAGGAACAAATGTAAATCAGTGTAACTGTTAATCAGAATGTAAGCAAACAAATAATGCATATTTTTTGTAGTAGACCACGTATATAAAGTGGTTAGGAGCTAAACACGGTGTGTTATTTTCAAGACAAAACTGTCTTTCTCTCCCAGGCAGAGTTTGAGATTGAACCTTGAAGCTCTCCAGATGATGTGATATTCTACCCAGGATGATTCAATGATCCCCCCCATGTCCCCTGACGCTTTATTTTTGGAATAGCACATCTTTAGCAAGAGCAGTCACAAGACTGAAAGACAAACAACTGAACTCATGAAACACTGAGGGTGGATGGGGCTGTCAGTGAGACTGTTTTCCTCTCTTAGAATCAAATGGAATTGAACAAAGGTTAGCTCTTTGGGGCTTTATGGTAATGTGATATACGATGCTGCCATGGAATTTGCCAATGCATGTCTTAGCACTGTCTGACTCCAAGGAGGGAGGGAATGGTAATTACGCTGACCTCTGCCCCTCCCTCTCTTATTCTGCCCTCTGGGTAAAAAGCCCGAGGAGGTAATAAACAATAGATAGATTCGTCTTGTTTGTATTGCAGCTGCCGCACTGGTAATGACACACGAGATTGATCTCTATTTTGAAAATAATACATGCCGAGGTCTGCAGGTAGCTAGGACTGCATTTTGAACTGCTTTTTGTGCGGGAATATCTCAATCGGATGTAAATGAATGGAGGCTCAACCTGAGAGTCACAGACTGTTGTTAAGAATTCAGCGGGCCGGCGTGGAGTTGAAACACAGAATGAACGATTAGAAACGAGAAAGGGCCCAAATACAGACTGGAGACAGGGCGCTAAACCCACCACACACCTGTTGATCGGGCTGAAGAGCCGAGGAAAGACTTCTTTGTCAGTGACCAGTAATGTGAAGTAGGGCTGCACAATTAATCGAATTTTAATCGCGATCACGATTATGGCTGCCACGATTAAACGAGCGTGATCGTCGGCGATATTAACATTTAAAATGCGTGCTCTGCTACATATCAAATCAAGCGCTTCCTCAACTAAGAGTCAGCCAACCACCAGGGGGAGAACGAGATGGGAGGTGTCATGCACGCACCCTGCAGCGGCACACCAGGTGTGCGTCTGTGACTCTCACAGAGGGGGCGTGTCTGCAGCACCGGACTATGAATCACTCCGCCGTAGTGAAAGCGGTCACAGTCTTTTCCTTGTCGTATGTCTTTCTTTTTAAATAACGCCTACATACCGTAACGGTTTTGTCCACCACCCTTATCCGTCATTATACTTTACAGGGAAGACAAAATGATCCCAAACTTGTGACTTAAATGACGCCGGGGGCTTCTGAAGCTCCTCCGCTCGCCATGACTTTCACCTTTAAATGCTTTTAACCTGCTCCGTTGACGTGAACACACTACTGCTTTATATCTGTTCACTGACACTCTGCATTGATATTCGGGGACTTGTTACTTGAAAAGGAACAGCAGCAGTAAAACTTTATTACACACTATGATGATTACACTGTAAAAAAAAAAAAGAGAAAAAATACTCAATTGATCCACGGATCGACCCGTGATCCGTTACACCACTAATCGTGATCAATAATCGCGATCTCAATATTGATCAAAATAATTGCGATTATGATTTTGGCCATAATCGTGCAGCCCTAATGTGAAGTCGTATTGGGACAGACGGGGTGTCATGTCTCTGCTGTTTTCACCTGGAAATTGTTACTTTTGATACACTATACACCATGCTATCTCTAATGCAGATTATTCAAATGATATACTCTCATTTTAAAAGATGAAATATACTTTTTGCTGTATGAAAGTTGGCAGAATGGTGGATGTCTAACATTGCAGTGAAACTCAAAGGCACACTATTATTCCGCCCCCTCTCGTCCATGCCATTTGGCTGTTTCTCTTTCCACTCACCTTTTTTTTTCCTCATTTTGGAAAGATGATATGAAGCAGAAATAGTAAAAGTACAGTAAAGGCACTTCCTCTAAATTATTTAGCAGTGGTGCCTTCTTATAGACACACGGCTTACCTTTATGGACCTGGCTAAAAGCTCGGTACGCGGCTGCAATTTTTCAGAGTGTATATCTCTGCAGCGGATCACATCGCTGTAGTGCATGATATCTCTGTCTATCATTCAGAGCGGGCGATGCCGTTATGAAAAGGGGGAGGGCATATCTTGATGTCTGCCGTCCTGCAAATGGCAGCAGCCATTGTTTGTTTGTCTACTTTGTTCCACACACACCAATAAAAATGCACTCAAAATGAAGCCTTGGTGTAACGATGACCTTAAACGCAATGACACTCTTTCCCATAACATTGTCCTGTCCAATAGTCCAGAACTCCCCAAGAGGCCTTACAGCAAGTCTAGGAGGAACCAAATGAGAGAGAAATCGATGACTTTCCTCTCTCCACTGTCTCTGCCCTGGCTGAATTACTGAAACAAGATGCTGCACTTAGAGGAGTCTTTGGAGAGGCAGAGGGAGAGAGGCAGAGATGTGGGGGGGGGGGGGGGGGGGGGGGGGGGGGAGAAACACTTTTAGGGACATGGGTGCCATTTAGACTAGGACCATCTTCTCACAGAAAGCCACTAAAAGCAGTGAATGATCCTCTTCCTGTCCCTGGCTGGGAGGCGGTTAGCCTCCTGTGGTTAAGTGAATACAGAACATACACTCAGGTTTGAGGTCAAAGCAAGATCATTAAAAAAAGAATATTCAATTTCTGAAGTCCAAGCGTAACGATCTTACATATATGACTTCGTATCGATTCATCCTCAACCTTGAGCTAAGCATAGCGCAGTCACGGTGCGACCGAAAGCACCGGACCACATGGACCCAATCTGATGTTTTTTTTTTAGATTTCCTAATGTCAAATGGGTGTTGTTTAACATCCACGCCAGGTTTTATTGTCTGAACTATGAAGATGAAAATGAATCCCGCTCGTTTGGTAGACAGAATGTGGTGCTTAAGGGACCCAATCCCTGTAAGTGCCATTAAGTGGAAATTGCCGTTCACATATTCCAGTGGTTTGATTAATTACACTCTCTCATGTGCTTTCATAAAGTCCCAATGAAATATGGGGAGCAAATTGCATTGTGTTCCTGTATCCTGTTATGTAAAAGCAGTTTAATTATTGACACATGTTTTGCCACCTGGCAGGGGAAGGGATGGTCGGACATGAATAGAAATTGTACAATAGACGTTATGGACGGGTAGAGCTAGCACTCGAGATGCCATGTGTTTCCGTACGTGTGACTCGTTTCATGTCCCCGCCTTCACCTCGCCTCAGGTTCTGCTGCTGAATCAGAGCAGGGAGCAGACGTGATCAGCTGGATATGTCACAGTTGTAAGTGGAGCCTTTTTTTGTGAAAGCGACTGCACTTTAAAAAACCTGTTTAACTTTGTGCGGCAGGACTGCTGTTTGAAAAGGTCTCTTCTAATAAATATGTAGTTAAGGAGATATTTTGTGAAGGCTACACCGTCTCTCTGGGGGATTAAAAGATCACTGCTGGCTTTGTGTGATATCTCAAGATAGCTCTTTTTGATCAGAGGACTGGCTTAGACACTGCTTAGTAACTGACACACTGCTGCTTTGAACTCAACGAAGCAGTGTAAGGAAGACAACAATCAAAGTTGCAGTTTTAACACAAATGTCTTTATTCCCCTTTTTTCTTTGTTCCCGGGCCGTCTCTTCCAGGAGCACTGCCCTCTACTGCCACGGAGACTAAATAACATCAGAGTGCCAGGGCAGTTCTTCCCTTCTGTTGTAGCCAGTAGTACTTAGGCTCCACACTACTCTGTATTCTACAGTGTATGTGGAGGTATTAGCTCATAAAACCCTCCTACTGTCGTATGAACCCACTGCTGTCCATGAGCTCCATATGAACAGCAGGGCTCTGATACTTAGTCCCAAGCTGTTCCTGTTTGCCCAAAATGATCAGGCCTGGCCTCGTGCTCTCTACCTGATCTAGTTGACTGCGCTGTGTAAGTTAGGTAGGCAGCCCCCCCCCCCCCCCCCCATCCCCCCATCCCCCCTCCTCCCTCCCAATATGCACTTGGACCCGGGCTCAGGCTGCACCTTTTCTGTTCCACAGGGATAGGGGGGCCAGATGGAGGAATTTGATTAACCAGCAGTGGAGGACCAAATGTTCAATTGGATACAGAACCAGTTGGAAGGCGGGAGGGAGTGAGGGATGAGGCAGGGTAGAGGGAGAAATCTAAAATGGCTGGTCATGTGCGCCGGCCAGCACTTTCCAAAGGGGAGCCCATACTGACACTGAGGTGTAGTAATGCAGAAGCCCTTTTTCCAAGTACCAGCTGGGCCTTTTAGGAGCCTCTATCCCCACAGCAGACACTCGGCAGCCTCCGAGCAGCTTGACTTTACCATATGTGGAACTTTTTTTTTATGCTCCACCTGGTTTCCCCAGGGGACCTGTGCCACTGGGACGCCGGAGGCAGGTGAATTGCTCTTAATGCAAGGCACTGAATCACTGGGCCAACAACATGAGGGAGGTGCCTAGGGAGAGGAAATGGATCTACTGAAAGGCTGGCGCGGACTGGCGCGACCTTGGAGCTAGTGCCCGCTGCGGAGTAGAAAACGAGGCCGCGTGATGTGTCACTGTGCCTCCGCTCACCACGCTACTCCACTTTGATAATATTCACACTTGTGTTTCTTACGTTTAAAAAAAAAAGAGAGAAAATGAATCCATTTGTAAACCTTCCTCAGCTTCCATGAAGAGCTTCTCTACCAATACCTGGTTTCTCTTTTAACTGATTCATTCTAGCTGTGTCATGAATTGATCTATTGATATAGATTTTGCAGTATTGGTTCAGTAACTGCACAGAATTTTTGTCACAATCTAATATATTTGCCTTTGCATTTACTCGGCAACATCAGCTGTTGTGCGTCTGGTTGGTTTTGGTGATTTTTGTTTTTTAGTTTGAGAGTCCAGACCATCAGGACAGCTTGATGGTCAGATGAGGGAGATTTTTTGCCTGGACACTGGGGGTGTGGTCACTCTCCTGCCTGCACCTGTCTCACTGAATCTGTGGCACAAAGCCAGAGGTCAGGGGTCACCACAGGGGGCTGTCAAGGTCAAAGGTTTATCACTCTCCGAGGGGTCCTGGAGCCATCGCTCACATCCTACAGTACACACGATCTGCCCAGTCGAGTTTCTGTTTTCTTCCCCCACTTTTTCTAATCCTTCCAAATGGCTCGGGCAAAACTCCTGACAGCAGCAGGAGAAACAAACTGTGGGATGTGGAGCTCTAAGCCATCAGCTGGAGATTTCACTTTGAAAAGAATCCCTTTTTACTCACTGCCCTTTCCACCAATCAGAGGGCCCCGCCAGAGTCCAGGCACCCAGAGCAGCTGCCCTCTGACCCTGCCAGCGGTTGTTGGTTTATTTTGTTTGGGTGTTTTAGAGACGATGGGGCTGCTTTTTGACAGGGCAGGCAGCAGGACTTGGACGAGGTCTTTAGCAAAGACGGCCAAGCGAGGGAGAATTTCACAGCTTCGGGAAAAAAAAGACTCAAGCTAGCTGGTGTTGCAATTCCAGTATCACGCTCATATTGCTGGAGCTGTTGTCATATTCATTGAGACATGTGGAAAATGGGCCATTTCGGGGGAAAAGAGGGGCCATTCATGCAAAGTCAATTCCATCAAGCAGACAGAAATTCCTCGATACCCCTGTTTATGCAGCTGTGCCCTCTGATCAAATTACACCAACCCTCTTGCAACACCCACACCTCCTTCTGCCCCTTTTGTCCCCCCCCCATCCCCCCAAAACCTCCTCTGAATGTGCCAGGAGCCTCAGATGGGTCTCCCGTTCATCAGGGAGAATGGGGAAAGGTGAAGAGACATGAGGGGGCACGTGACCCAGAGTTACACCTGCCCGCAGCAGTAATTGGGGCAAAGACACGGCGCTTCCATGGGTCAAAGCAGGGGGCCTGTCATGTGAGGGGGGCACAGGGGCCGGCAAAGGAGGCACATCCCCGGAGAAGTACTAACCGTCATGGTGTAGCACCAAACTCTGACAGACCGCAGGGAATGGACCCGCCGCGCCGAGCCTGTCAGCCGTTCCACCAGCGCAGTGATCGCGGAGCCCTCCACCGGGACTGTATTACTGAAGGCTTTTCTTCTCTGCCTCTGTTTTATTTTTTTGGGGGCGGGGAGGGCAGGTTTGCGAGTCTGTGCGCGAGAGGGGGGGGGGGGGGGGTGTTGAGGGGTATAATTGAGAGCACAGAGGGAGCTTCGTCTCTCCATCTTATGATTTGGAGGTGAAGACAAGCGCCCTCGGGGGCCCCCTGTCAGAGCTTTTGGGCGCGCTCAGTGCAGACTTCAATAAAAACACACAAAAAGAATTCCCCCACAAGGGCGCCTGGCTGAATTGCTGACGCCAATGTAAAAGATTCCGTTTTCTGTGAATCATTTAGTACGCGACCCTGAGCTCTCTACACAACGTGACAATAACAGGAACCCCCCCCCCCCCTCTCTCTGTCCTCCTTATCACGGAAAAAATGGAAATCGCAACGAACCCAAAGAACGCCAAATTATTTTCTTTCACACATACAATTTCGCACATCGATCACCCTCTTGCCACTCCTCCATTTCCCTCTTCCCCTCCCACCTCTCGCTCCTCTTTTCTCTTTTCTCTTTTTTTTCCCCCCCTCTCACTGTATTCCTGTCATGACAAATGTCAAACGCAGTCCGTTAGGAGAGTGTTTTTTTTTTCTTTCTTGGTAACCAAGAACTTGCCAAGTCGAATGTGCGCTGGGAGAAGACTGCTGCGGAAGCATCACATTGGAGCACCAGCATCAGATATTTCTGTGAAAGTAACAGAAATGTTTGAAGGTGTTGTCACAAGCTCACAGGTTCCTGCTGTTTGTGTGCACCTGAGGGAAATGGCGCCTTCTCACCCCTTTCGTCTCCACCTTCCCTATTGTTGTTTTTTAAACTTATTTCTCTGTTTAGTTGTTATCACCTTCATTGTGGTTAAGAATCTCTTTTTGTGGGTTTTGACAGAGGGGGTCGGTGTTGTAGTCAGAGTTAAAATTAGAGGAGTTGCTTTTCTGTGTGACTTGGAGACATGTCATCTTCTAGAAGCGGTGGGGAGTCTGTCAGTCACAGCCATGGTGTGTTTTAATCATCTCTGTCCCACTTGGAGGAGCGCTGACGGTTAGAGTGAGGGTTCCCTCCCCTGGACAATACCAGTATGCTAGAATCTCATACGCTCTGATGTCAGACGTAGCAACCAGTTAAGAAATATGAGACGTTTCTTCCTCAAGTTAATCCTGCAAATTCAATAGGGGAATCAAGCGATGTCTGGCGAATTTGAAGACGTATCACAAGTGTGTTTGAAGTTTTTTTTTGTGATCTTTCAAAAGATATGACAGCTGGAAGGAGATTGGCAACAAAATAGCAGGAGTTTGTCACTATAATAAGAAAATGAAGCTGATAGAATAATCAAAACCCACGACATCTTAGAAGCTTAATGAGCGAGGGCTCCCCCCAAGTGAGCAATAATAATAGCGTTTTGTAATTCTATAGCCCTTTTGATAATACTCCAAGGAATTTTAAATAGACGTTTCTTTGTAAAGCAAAGTAGGTTAGACTACGAATTGTATTCTCCATAATGTAGCAATGATGACGGGAGGTTTGTTGCTACAGTACGTCGCTGAGAGAGAATTACGCGCCTATTTAGATATTAAAAGCTAAACATACAAAGATATGCAAACATTCTAAAATATACCTCTTAATCACAGTGTCCTTTTTTTTTAATTGCAGCTGGAGTGAGATTTATATTTAATGTTCACCAGAGTGACGTGCGCCACCAAATTGAGCTTTAAACCGAAGTACTTAGCAAAATATTCCTACAAGCCCCCAAGCAATTAGTCCAGCTGCCTGCCTTTGTCCACCTACCCATTGTGTTCTTTGTAAAAACCATTCTCTTACACCTCCACTTACTCCATCCTTCGAGACGCCATTGGAAATCCGGGGCTCTAAGTGAACCCACAGTTGGGTCTAAGTGTAATGAAATGTGTGTCATGTCTCTGGCTCTCTCCCTCTGGCTGCCCCCCCCCCCCCCCCCCCCCCCCCCACCCCCTCACCCCTGGCCCCCTGAAAGCACTGCCTTTGACAGGAAGGCCTCAGTGGCTTCTTCTGCAGTGATCTTTAGCCCCTCCAGGTCCCATTGACTATTTCAGGACGTCCCTGCGATTTGTGGGTGGACTCAACCATTCACGCATGCTTCAGAGCATCGACAGTGGAGGAAAAAGTAGACAGATAGATGGAGTGAGAGCCTCGAACAGCTAAACCAGCCCTCTGGGAAATCCTACCCTGATGCCTGGCCACATTTAAAAAAAAAAGAAGAAAAACAGAATAGCCTCTACACTGATTGTGTTTGTTAGTTTTACATTAAACTTATTGAAACGCCAAGTTGGCAGTGCTTATTATACACGCTGTGGACTTAGCTATGTGCTTCTTTTCTTTCTGCACTCTGCGGTTTACACATAATAGAAACTATGGCAACCGAAGTCAGGTGCGGTTTCTGCAAAAGGACCCAAGCTGAGCCATTCCAGATGATGCACATTTAAATTTGAACATATATTGACTCGGTTCCTAGTATCTGTTTTATTTTTATTTTTTATCATGTATTCAATCTTTATGCAGATGAGGGCGAACAGATCATGCATGGAACACTTACCTTGCATCCGTACGTGTGTGTGCGTGTGTGTGTGTTCATGAGGCTGTGTATGCGAGTTACCTGGTAGCTTTTGTGAATGTGAGACTGCGCGTACGTGTGTTTTGCTCCCATGTGTACGTCTGTGCGTGGACGTGTGTCTGTGCATGGATATTGCAGCTTGGAGAGAGAGAGAGAGAGAGAGAGTGTGCATGTCCACTATATTAGACAGGGCGTGCGAGGGGTGCCTCAGCATGTGTGTGCCGCTGTCTGTTCGGAGCTCTCGGCGCCAGCAGGGAGCGCCATTCCAATTTACCCATCAGCCACGGAGGTAGGGGGTAAAAGCGCGGGGCATCGCTGTCGGAGATTTCACATTCGAGGGACGAGATTACCAGTCAGGGGACCCCTGTGCGGAGGTGATGAGGGAGGGAGACTGCAGGGGCACAGTGTGGGGTGGTTGGGACGGCTGGGGGACGGAGGAGTGCTGAGAGGGGAGGAGGGCAGCACGACTCAACGACACCCTGGAATCCGTGGGCTCTCTGTTTTCTGGGGAGCGTAGCTGCCAAGCTGCACATCTGTTTGACACCAGGCGCTGTGGTATGGCAGTCAGGGGGCTGTCTGTCCCGATTCACATCTCCTCGCTCTCTAGTTTGTGCTAAGGATCTGGACAACTACCGTCTCCTTAGAGTTCCTTGCAGAACTGTGTGTTGTGTAGAAAACCCGGAAAAACAAAAGGAGGCAAGATTCTAACTTTCATAGCAGCAAATTATTTATTCTCCTCTTTTATTTGTTTGTTGTCGTTCTACGTGCTGTAACCACATGCACGGGAAAGATTACAAACACTGGAACACAATCATGGCCTTGTAAAACCATCGTGAATAGTTACCTCAGACCCAGTCTGCTGTCTGCCGTGCTCACTCAGCCTGTGTTTGAGTGCCGGCCAAGTCAGCCATGGCTGCTCCAGAGGCCCCGAAGCCTGTTGGGGAGACGGGACATTCCAAATAGCATAACTCATTCTTTACACCCTCTCCGCTGCCATTAGTTAATTATATGCAGGTGTTTTCCTTTCTTAGTTGTTTTTTTTCCTCCTGTAGATCTAATAAAAATGTAACCATAAGTACATAAAGCCAAATAGACGGAGAAAAGGAAGGGGGGAAACATTGTGGAGGAAGTGGCTGAATGTGCTGTGTGAAGCAAATTATTGCCCCCATGTAGATTCATCAGTTCTCCCTGCTGGATTAAGGAAGGGCCTTTCTAATGAAGTTCGCCCCGTCAAAATGAAGGGACTAATTCTGATTTAGCTGAGGTAATGAACTTCCCCTCTCCTAGTGAGAGCAGCACCATGGGGCGAGGAGAGAGGGGTGGTTGTGTAAGGTGTGGGGGGGGGGGAGAGCAAAGGAGAGTGGCAGCGAGCGAGGGAGTGAGGCAAGACCGAAGACGAGACAGGAGAGAGACATGGAGCGAGGACAGGAAGATAGAAGGGAGAGAGGAGGCTGGGTGGAGAATGAGAAAAAAAAATTATGCAAAACGCCTGTCTCGTATTTGCTGAGATGTATTAAATTTCCAGCGCGGTTGCCTGTGTTATATAAAATTATGCTAATGTCTCGTGGCCCGCTGCGAATGGCGGCTTGCTGGTCCTGAGCATGCGTGGCTGGCCGCTACACGGAGCGCACTCAGTGGGACTCAGCTTTTCTATTAAGGAAAACCTCTAGACACCTGATGATGAATTCTCTCTCACCAAATGTTCCCCCTTTTTTTGTGTCGAAAATATGAGCGCTTTTCTAAATGACTTTGGAGAGCCCGGCGTGGCACTCGGCGGCCTGCGTCGAGCAGGGGGGGGGGGAAGGGGGGGTAGGAGAAGGGGAGGGGGGGGTCCCTCTGCAGCAGGCTAAGGGAGTCAATTAAGGCAAGCACTGATAATTATAAGCCGGTAGAACGCAGGGGCTGGCTAATTGTACAGTGTTCCATGCCGTGAGCCCAGCCAAGGGGCCTCTCCGCAAACGCTCTCTTTCCCCGTTCCTTTGTGTGGACCACAGACCCCATAGAGCCGCATACCTCAGCCCGACAATGCCACAGTGAGGCTCGCGAAAAAAAAGCCGGGCATGTGCCCGTAATTAACTTCTTACATTCAGGCCATTCACTCTTTTGAGACCTGAAAGAGATTCCGGTTAGATTCACACCTCGTTTCTTCTCTCCTCTTTTGCTCGCCAGAAAGTTTTTTTTGTTGTTGCCCATTTTACCCTTTCTTTGCTTGTTTGTAATTATTTTTTTCTTACTTTGCACAGCAACTATCATTGAGCACAAGAGCCTTGGAAAGTTAGGGCATAGCCACTTGACCTTTATTTCCTTCTAACGAGAAAAAAAAGCAGCAATTTAGAATAGGCATGTATAGAGTAAATTAGAGCATTTCAGTGCTGAATGGTGTTTGTGTGGCTGCAGGGGGTCCAGCGCTCCCATGCAATCCATCTCAGCAGCCTGCACTGTTTGTCCCCGACGGACCTCCATACCTGCCCGCAGCTGCAGCGCCTACACATCATTCGTTAACAAGTATTCGGCTTTTGCCTTTGTTGTTGTGGATTTCTTTTTTTCTTTTCTTCTGCCTCTGTGACCTACACACTTCAGTTGACCGAGTTTTAGCCATTGTGGGTTTCAGCTGTAAGAATAGCTGGTAATGTGGTCCGGGCGAAACACAAAATGGCAGAGCATCCTTCAAAGCATACAGTGGTCCTGCTGAAACACGAACACCAGCTTCATCTGGTTCTACCAGCTGGTTTCCCCCTCTGGCAGGCTGCACGTTAGTACATTACATTCAGAGCAGTTTCAAATCTAAAAATGCATATATGTACAAAATCTGAAATACAGGCCTGCAGTCATTTGGCCATTTTATAAGGGCTATGTATGTAGTGTGTTTTTCTTACTTTTCTACAGGATTTGAGTGACACTGAATGAGATGCAACAGTGATACGCAAGAATAGAAAGATTATCTCCTCTTCTTATATATATTACGCCACTGCTTGCCATGCCGGCTTGACACAGTTGAGTCATAAAAGCTTGTGAAGACCTTACTAAATCAATGCATAGAGAAACACAAAGCACAGCATGTTTTTCACTCTTTGTTTGCACATAGCCATTCGTTTCTATGGGAACCTCCGTGAAACCTACGTCGAAAATGTGTAACTTTTGTGGCAGATTTCGGATTGGACTGTTTTTATGCATTGTGTCTCTATTTAAGTTTGCATATTAGTGGTATGCTAGCTGTGTATCTTATAGGGTGCATGCATAGTGGGTCATTTAGCAAAATATACCGGAAAAATCATCACTTTGTTGTCATCACTCTCCCATCTCTGCAATGGCGGTTTTTGTATCCGTCCGTAAAGAGATGCATTGTCTTGCGTTGAACAATAGGGGGCTTACTCCTTATACTATATGGAATTAGGAACAAAAAACATAACTACGTGTAAACGAGGCGTCGTACATTTTTGTCTGAACGTTTAAACATTCGGCCTCTTGTCTTCTGGTACAAAATAATTTCACATAATGATACTTCTAATGCGCCGTGAAGCTTTTTCTCTGTTGTCTCTGATATTAATGCTTCAACAAAGACTTTTGGCTTTAGTTTCTTTATTTGCTGCTACAGAGTATCGCTTAACACACATGCACGGGGGGGCTCTTGGCAAATAACTCGAGTGGAAATGTCTGCTCAGTGTGTTTATGTTAGGGAGGAGAAGTGTCCTTGTGTTTTTGTCCCCCATGTTTTTTTGAACTCCAAAAAGGTGTTCTAGTCTGCTAAACCTTTTGTAACATCCGCTCAAGCGTTACGCATGTTTATCTCGACACAAAACCTGTCAGTTCGGCGTTTCTACCTCTGGCCCGGGCAGCCAGGGGAGCTGTGAGGCGGTTAATGTAGGCGCAGAGTGGCTGATCCTAGCAGGAGCCTAGCCCTGCTCTGATTAGCACCTCCAACGAGCCGCCATGCATCAGAGCTGACATTCTCCCAAAGACATGTTCCCCCAGAATCCTTTGCTCTTGCTGCAAAGAGGGCGTCGCCATCACTGACATGTCACAGCCAACACCTCACCCCTCCTTCTCCCTCTGGAGGTTGGAAAACTGCATCAGGCATGCACCGAACTTGGGACCCCGACACGAGGGCTTCGGTGCCTCGCTTTGCTCGTCTTTCGCTTTTTCTCTTGCAGACACAGAGTGTGTATTTTACATGCCCACTTCCCTACAGGCAAACTGAAGTAAAGCTTCGTCTTTCATGCTGCAGTAGTTTTCCAATCTCTTTGATTTTATTAGCTTGCAGTCGACCACATTTCCATCACTGTTTGTGTAACACATTAACTCATTGATAGAATGGGGTGAATTTTAGAGGTGCTATGATTAAATATTGCACTTTAATTTTGACATTTTGCACTTGATTCACTCTGTCATTCTCAAACTGTGGAGGCAGGAAATAGATATTAGCAGCGTTTCCCCCCCAGGCGCCAGTTCTCCAATCAGCTTTGGTCCGGGGGGAGTCCATCCCTTTGCGCTCCCACCTACCACCTTTCCACCCCCATCTGCAGCATTCTCCAGGCCTTAATGGGCCTTGTAGTACTTCTGAAATGAGTTTGTTCCTTATGAGCAGTGCTTCTACCTCAAGAGAGCGCACCACACGGAGGTGGAGTCAATTTGTATTCACCCATAATTCCCTGGGCCTTAATCACTCTGATTTTCCCCCCATTATCTGTTAATGGATAGTACCCGCGGAGAGAAGAGAGAAGTAAACCCACCTACTGTTTACAGGCCTGAAGCTGTCTACTCTACTACCATCCACAATCCCGTAGTGGGTTGTATATACGGCAGCGAGTCCGCCAAAAAACCAAATCTTCTTGGGTTATTAACATGCAACTCCAACATCAGGCTGATTATTGTGAAACAGATGGTACGGAACGGGAAGCAAACTCTTACCTAAAGGTGAAATTCCTCATAAACAAGATCGCTCCAAGCAGGTATTCTCTGCCTTTTATGGCACGGTTTGGCAGTTTATAAACTTTGTATTGCGTTGACCTTTCGGTTCGACCGGGCCAACTTTGATTACGACGGCAGTTCTGTCTCCGGCTTTTCCAAAACAACCCATTCCAGCCCACTAAATATTCTCAATTTGTTCTCCCACTTGTTTATTCATTACTTTCAGCAAAGAAGTGCCTTGATTGATGTTCTTAATATCATTTGCTAGTGTGCTGCTTTCGCGACACAAAGCAGCATGGGTCCCTCTCAGAGTGAGCTTCAGAGAACCATTCACCATGCCCCAGAGGGGAGTGTAAATCTAAGTATCAGATTTTTCTCTTCCAAAGCCAAATGCTAAAAGTGATCCTAAATTCCCCTCCAATTCAAATTGCTCCTCAGCAGACTTGTTTAAATAGAGTAAGGGGCATTGGTGGCGGCGGGGGGGGGGGGGAGTGGCGATGTTGGAGCGGAATCAGCTGAGGGACAGTTTTTAATTAAGCAATGCCCTATGTTACACTTAACTACACACTATTATCAGAAAGTTAGACTGTCTTTAGTTACTTTAGTTCGTTCTTTTACTCACTGTCAGCTGATGGCTCTGCATTCCAACTCTGAGCAAACCGAGACATCTCTATCATATATTCACCGACACCTTTATGACTGCCTGAAACATACAGAACTCAATATGCTGCAGCTGTGTCGTTGTTACATAAAGCATTCACTAAACTATGCAAGCCAGACCCGCAAGCCCCCGTGTCCCAAACAACCTTCAACAGCACGTGAACTTCAGCCGGGATTTAAAAAAAAAAAAAAGTAAACAGCGCAGAGAAATAAAGACCATTCTTTTTGAGAGTAGTTTTTTTTTTTTTTTTCCTCTCTCTCTCCCTCTCCTGTCCTCCACGTGGGAGAGATATTAGGCGTTTGTGTTTTAAGGAGCTGTGAAATACATAAACCATGAGCCACAGGAACGCGAGGCCCTGTGGATATGCAGATGGGCTTACTTTGCTGGTGTCAGGGATGCTTAGAGGGAGCAGGCACAGGAGCAGTTCTCATCTAAAGGATTTTTCTTTGGAGTGCGGAGGGACAGGGTGGTGGCAGCGGAGAACGCTCGGGAGACTCGGAAACAGAGAGCTGGAGGAGGGAGAGAGAGAGACCGAGATGAGGAGAGAGGGGGAGAGAGAGCCGACGGTCCCATGTGGCCCTGTAACTATATCCAGAGTCTGTCTCAGTGCATAGAAAAGGGGTGAGGGTGGGACCACGCAGGGCCAATGCTGATTGGGCAGCCCCCGGAGAAGGGGCTGGGGGGAATGACAGGAAGTGACCTCAGCCCAATGAGGCAGCATATAGGGGTGATTGAGCTGACTTCCTCCCCTGGCTCTCACTAAGAAACAGGCTGCCAGCTTGATTCAACCCCCGTTACGCTGCCGAATGCAAACCCAACCCAACACAGGCTGCGTCACAGCAGCTAACAGAGCACAGTTTACTCATAACATCTCACAGTCAACCCTCTGTTGCTATCTCAACCTCTTTTCTCTTTCTATCCGTCTATATATATCACGCAGCACTCTTTCAGTTTAGGTTTGTATATAAACATATGGAGAATGTAGTTGAACTACTATCACTAGTCATGTCGTATTTTATATATACAGAGATATATATATATATATATATATACAACACTGAATTAATCCTCGTCACAAGTATTGTGTGTGTATCCAAAGATGTCCTGTAGCTCACTGCTCACTGCCATAGACCTCCATTGTTGTCCAAAAACTATTAAAACACGTCATTGAGCGACACCTGTGCACTGGGTGACATGTTCACCATAATGTAGTTAATCCATGTACAACATCCTGCACACCAAATGTGTATTAATCCACAAAACATAGTTCCCGACAAAGTCCTGTTTTGGTAACATTTGGTAAAAACTCCAATTCCTAGCTGTTTTAGGGAATTACTGACCTTTTTTAAAAATGAAACTACGTGTCAGTGACCTGTTTTAAAGGTGCACTTCTTTAGTAGGAAGGAGTGAGCTAGGGCCCAAGAGCCACAGTCAGGTTAGGAAACTAGGAGACTAACACATTGCTGATCACAATCCATTATTGGTATTTGTTGGCAATAAGAAAAATATAGAATAACACCAGCCTCATTCTTCAAAAATTGAAGCACACTGTATACATATCTCTTTGCCATTTCCCCTTGATGCACCTGCTCACAGACATAAACACACACATGCATGCACACAAGGTCAGTCAGGCAGGTGCAGAGTTATCTGCATAATGAAGCAGGCCAGGTCTCCTAAGGGACAGCGTTTGTGCACCAGGGTCAAACTAGGGCTGCGCATATGGCAGAAGAACAGATCCATGAACCCTGCAGCGAGCTTGACCTCACCGTGTACACCCACGCACAAATAAGCAAACCGAATGGGGATCAAAGAGCGCGGCGATCCCGTTTGTACGGCTACTCGGACGCACTCGTGCCACCCTCCCTCCCCCCCTCTCTCGCTGATGATGCCTGCTGCTACACCCCGAAGCACATGTGGGCCACAGAATATCTCATCTGTCAAATGCATGATTGCAGAACACAATCATCAACTCGGTCCCTTTCAAACTAGTACGAGCCGCTTTGATCGGCCTTTACCTTTCACTAGACGGTCACGAGGGAGCATAGTCTGTCAGCCTGTGCTGATGCTTGCAACTTACCGTGCGGTTTGTTTTTACGCAGTAGATACCGGCGTATGCAGCATGCAAGGCCATATGTTTATGTTATTGAGAAAAGATTGTAAAAAAGGACATGTGGTAATATGTTACAGGAGAAAGTTCAGTATGTACACACTGCAGGAGATGTTTCCATTCCCCTCTCGTCTCGTATCAGGGGTCACTGAGTTGCAACTGTCACTATCATTTATTTTATAAATATATATATCTATATATATATATACCCCCATATCAGGTGAGCTTTTTGTAAAAAAAAACAAAGCACCTACATACAAATCTATGCCTAAACAAAAGACTAGTTTCAAGTGTTGTTGTTTTTTACGATAGACAGATAACTTAATAAATTAGCTGGTGGAGAAACATTACAAAGCAGGACTTGCCTTGCCCATTGCAGGTTACAATTGAATTGCGCTGCACTGTTTTTCACCAGACAATCGCCTAAATCGATCGACCCTCGACTTGGATCCTCCATGAGCTCGCGCCCCGGCACCAGCTGTTGAGGTGGATTGCGTATTCGTGCCTCTAGTACCCAGGGCCTATGTGGTGGGGCACCGGGCTGTGCAGACCTGGGGGGGAAAAAACCCCTCGATGAGTCCCCGGTGTATCCGCACCACCCCCTCGCAGTAGCTGGCCTAATGTCAGCGTTGGCAGGAGTTTGATAGAGCGCTCGTCTGGCCCCATGGCAGAGTATATAGGCCTTTTATTGACGCACTGGAGATGGGCAGTTCTCTGGAAGCCTGAGTCAGCGGATTGTTGTGCTGCAAAACGAGTGTGCAGGTTCACAGTTTGAACGACATTTATTGCGGCCTCGGCTGAGGCGGTGCAATGTTTGGATAGACGTGCAGGGAATTCTAATGCCGAGCGGTTAAACCGGGAATCTGTTGTGCTCTTGAAATAACTGTCGTATCACTGTATTAAAAACGTTGACGCGTGAGCATGTCGTAGAGGAGAGTTGTTTTGTCGGCAGCCTTGACAGTCAGTGTGTGTCCGCTGGAGACATGATGAGATTATTGGGTGACATACAATGAAGGTTTCAGACTTTTTTTTTTTAAATATAATTTTGTCCTCGCAGTAATAGCAATGACACTCTGCACATCTGAAATGAGACTATTTAACTGTTCTTTCTCTATTCATCTTTGATTCACCTCTCAGAGCACACATTCCTTCATGTAGTCCTCCTTCAAAAATCTGTGTTCTTTTTGCAGACGCTAGAAATAAATGATTTTGCATGTAAGTTAATTAGAAAGACGACGCTCACCATGTTCAAAGTGCAAGGCCCCAGCTGGTCATCTAATTTGGGAGCAGATCACACTTTATATTATTTCCTGTCTCATGAAAATCACAGGCAGGGGCCTTTGCCACAAAATTTGTCGAATTCAACATTTTCATGTGTAAGAAGTCAAGAAAAGAAACAAGGCAGAGTGAGACCTCTGCCACTCCCGCTTTGCTTATTTTCCTTCTTATGATTTCCTTTGTGTTTTTTGTCGTTTCTCCTCTGCAGAGGAAGGATTGAACCATGAATGCAAGCTCTGTAGTAAGTCATTCGACTCACCGGCGAAGCTTCAATGCCACCTGATTGAGCACAGCTTTGAGGGCATGGGAGGAACCTTCAAGTGTCCGGTCTGCTTTACAGGTATGCATTGTGTGTTTGTGTGCATGAGTGTGGGGGGGGGGGTGTATCATGGGCTTCAAACCTAATGAAGTTTTTTTATGTACATTTTTAGAGACATTTACATTCTCAATATGGAAAGCTTTTAATTTCCTAGCTGTCTTTTTTTTTTTTTTTGTTCTAGTGTGAAAAGGCAAATGGGTTCTAAATGAGTTGGGAAAGGTCAAGCAAGCGGGTCGGCTAAAGCGGAGAACAGTTTGCTGCATGTGGCTTTTTATTTAGTCAAATTGCCTCCAAATCAAGGCCAAAGAAGTGTCATGAGGTGAGAGGGGGGGGGTGGGAGCAGGGGGGAAGACAGTGTGAGCGAAGGGGAGATGGGGGGGGGGGGGGGGGGGCATGGAGGAGTGGGGAAAGAAAAGGAGATGTGTTAATTGTGGATGGCAGTGGCGCTGATAGCTGTAATGATCTCATCTGTCTCTGTGCGTGGAGGTGGAAGGACCGGACTCCTCCTGAGAGGATAGCGCCCTCCTTCAGTGTCAACAGGGTTAACTATCTCTATAATGAAATCTGCAAAGTCGTTAACTTCAGCTCTTCACTCTTTCTCCCTTCTCAGCTCTTTACTCTTCCTCACACTTTTTTGGGTCCTCAGCTCATTTCCCTCTTTTGCCCCCCCCCCCCCCCCCCCACACACACACACACATCCAATTAACATCATTAGCTCACGTTTTGCATTTGGCTCAAATGTATTTTTATACATCTCTTTACCTCTTCATCCATCTTGCGGCTCGGCTCCTTTCTCTCCACTACCCTCCCTCTACTTCGCTCATTGCTGTTTCAGCCTTATCTCTCTTTTAGCAGAAGCCTATTGATATATCCCCACCCCGAGCCCCCCCCCCCCCCCCCCCCCCTCCACCCCTCACAGGGGTCTGGGCATTTAATATCCAGAGCATGCCTCCTTCATCTGAGCCTTCATTTTCCACCGCCGGCTTTGACAGACAGGTCCCCCCTCTCCCTCCGCGTCCATATCGATCACAGCGCATGAGAGAGAGGGATGCTGGGAGGGAGAGGGGAGGAGGGAGAGACAGAGTGCACCCTCAGGACAGTGGTCGCAGAGCAGACAGACAGATGGGCGAAGGCCCGTAGTGGTGGGGAAGGCAGGCTGTGGAGAGTATGCATTGACTGAAAGGCCTCCCTCTGTTGGGGATGCACGGGACAGCCAGAATGAAGTCAGAGCACTGGGAGGAAAAGGAGGAACTGAGAGTTCGCCTGACAGCTGTCCTTGAATATATTTCTTCAAGTGGAGCTTTGCAGAAAGTGGAAAGACTTTTACAGTATATCGTTGGACACATGTATATATTTTCACATTATGTGTTCGGACATTTACCGTACAGTTGTGCAGCAGCAGTATTCAGATCTTTTAATTAAGTAAAAGTAGCAATGATTGAAGCACGATTAACTTCTTATGTTGAGGCACGCGCAGCACTTAGTTAAGGTTGAGGAATGATTCTTGTCTTAGACAGATGTTGTAAGACACATTCATTAATTAACCTTAGTGGGTTAGTTGCGTAAACCAAACCACACATGGGATTCAGGAAGTGAACCCCTGGTTTCCCTTAAAGGTAACCGGCAAAACAAATTAGGGTATAATTTGTTTGTTTGGTTTGGAGGGAAAGTATATACAGTATTGTCAGCACAATGTATACAAGTATGAAAATATCCAAATAGACCTACTCATTACACATAATTACTTTCCATATATCATTTTGTATTGGATTGTTATGCATTAATACATAAGAGGCACTTTCATGTTGTAGCTTATTCAAAGTTTAGCTCATTTTACTGTTTGGTTGCTTAATGTTTCAACAAGGCGTCACATTCGGTTTTATTGTGTAAGCGTCGATGAGTCAGTGCATGCACTATTCCAAAAACTGTATTTACAGATTAAAAGGATGCCTGTTACAGGCGTAATGAGTCCGACCATAAAAGCAAAACTTTGATCAAAGTAGGTGGTGCCAGTAATAGCAGCTGTGTCATTACGCTCAGATTTACAAGGTTACTCTTAGTTCAAAAAATCATCCCAACTCGATGACCATGTTTCGGTTTGATCTACCCGCCGTGACCCAAAAACTCCGTGGGGGGGCAGGGAGTGATTGTCATTCTTTGACACACCTGATTATCTTCAATCTGCACCGAAGGGAGCGGAGAGAGAGAGAGAGAGAGAGAGAGAGAGGACAAACCATACCACAAAACAGACCAGAGGAAAAAGAACGGGGAAAAGTAAGTCGTAGTCGGTAAGATGAGGGGAGACAAAATAGAGGAGAAAAGGAGACAAAACTTGGAGGAAGCTGGGAGGGTTGCAACTGGCAAGTTTGGATGTGAGATGAAAGAGGGGAAGAGAAGGAGGAAAAGAGAACTGTGTAGGGAAGGGAGGGTAAATGGAGAGAGGTCCATAAGCCCCTGGATGATGAGAGGGAGGCTGACTCTCCCAGGACAGATTTGACAGGTTTCAGAAGTGGGGGAGCCTGCAGCTAGAAGTGTCTGCCTGCACCCTTAGGAGCGTTGGTGAGGGCTGGTGTGGAAATTGTGATTGGGAATATGTGCTTAAGACAAACAAAACAGAAGAAAGTGTGCATGATGAAAGTCGTGTGTGTGTGTGTGTGTGTGTGTGTGTCTGTGTGTGTGTATACACTTTTCTTTTACTTATGTCACAGCGGGAAGTACAAACTACAGGATGCAAAACCACAATAGTCTCGACAAATACAGTAGTTTAATTGGCTTTTTGTTTCGTTGCTGTCCACGTTCTGCTGGTGGAATTGTGACATCTTGCATCCAAAAGCAACGACGTACGCTGAGCTTTAACCCGAAAACTAGTAGTTATCAGCTCGTAACGCCGAATCAACTTACACAGCCGACGTGTTTGTGTTGCCTCAGAACACTCGGATCAGCCTCTGCATTGTGAACTCTTGGATTAAGCAGAAACAAACACATGTAGGCTAGACGAATAAATAAATGAAAAGGAGAAAGGGGGGAGGGGAGGGGGGGGGGAGGATAAACTTTTTTTTTCCCTGCCTGCACAAACAGCTTAGTATTGGTGCAGTGCAGCCTGCAGAGAGCACCACCCTGCCAAAATAAAGATGAGCTGGGGCCTGTAGTAAAGGAGACGTCTGCCATGGGCGGCCCCTGAGATCTAATCAGAGGGCTTAATATCCCCCACAGCGAGGAGACCTTGGCCCCTCAGCCCCCTCAGCCCTGACACCCCTGACGCCCAACCCGGCTCAGCGCTCTGTTCAGCTCCGCTCTGCTCCGGCTCCGCGGCCAACAAACTCCACAAAGTTCTCTCCCTCCCTCCCTTATTCTCTCTCGTTCTCAGCAGGGAGAGACACAATGGCCGGCCACTGATCCTGTTTGGATGTGGTTTTGGGTTATTTCTCTCCCGGTTCCTCCGTGTCCTCATTTTAACCCTCCAGGAGGACTTCCTCCTCGCAATGTGGGCTTTGCTGTGGCATGTTGCATATGTGACCCATGCTGCTGAATTCCAATACAATGTCCCCTCATTGCCCGTCTCAGCTTATCCCTTTATTACACGTTGCATGCTAATTTGATGATGAAGACGAAGAAAAGAGTCTTCATTCTGGCTCGCGCAGTTAATATTAGCGCTGCGTTTTCCAATCATCTTTAGTAATCATAAATACAACCCAAGCCTGCAAACATGTCACAACTTAACTATATGAATTAGCTAAAAAGTAGCTTCCATTTAAATTGTTGCCTTAAATGTCATAAGTCCATTTAGTATTTATTGTTCTTACAGCAGACTTGTAAGTGCCATTAGTGCATTTGAGGCTCTGGCACTTTAAATCAGCTGCCATTACCCACTCGCATAAGAATGAATGCAGAGCCATAAATTGGTAAATGCATGGCTGATTAAATGTGTCTCTTACTGGAACTGGACCAGATATGCACGTAAGCAGCGAGCATCAGCCAACTTGACATCTCAGTTGTGTTTGGCCCTACTGTACAGTATTTGAAGGCCCCCCCAAGTCTCAAATCCATTTTTATTTTTGCTGTATTGACTTTTTCCTCCGCTAGCCAAAGACATAATGAAGGCTTCCCGCGGCTGCTGTGACCTGCCTCTGTACAGTATATGCAGACAAATCGCAGCGAAAGAAAAAAGCTATTGTTCATCAGCGCATTTTGTCTTCCAGAGCATGTATTCCCCACAAAGAAAATTGTCATCGTTTTTAGAGCATAACAGAGGCACAAATGCACATGATAGCCAAGGCCTTAACCTTGACTGGCAATGTTTTGTAGCGGACCGTAAAACCAGCCATCTATCTCCAGTTGTGTTTGTCTTCATATTGTTGTGGTCGTTAGTTTCAGAAATGGACCATGGAGTTGTTGTTTGTTCATTAGCGGAGGTTTGTTCATTTCTGGTTAACATGTTCCAGAGACAGCTGTCACCCAGACATTAGCAGTCTGAAAGCACCACCAACAGTGCGACTGCTTTGAATCCGAACTTTTATTTCCCAGGTCAGGAGTGTGACATTCAATGGAAACCGAGTGCGTCTCAAGTGTACGCAGCTCAATAATTAATAACCGCTCTCCCAGGTGACCTCAAATTGGGACACGTTAACGTTGCGGAGAGGCTGCGGCGACCCCAAAGCCATCTCCGACAGACACCTCACCTTTTTGTGGCTGTGCGTTTTTCCCCTGCTCTCCTAGTGCCCCCCCCCCCCCCCCTCCGCTGCATGCATTACAAGAAAAAGTTATTTTGAGCTGTAAGAAATTCAAATGAAGCCCCCCCCCACATGCTAACTTTTCCAGAACATCCAGACCTTTGAGATTAGACAGCCGTCCTTAAAGCACAAGGGTCTGGGATAACAAACGGCATGTTTGAAGTGCTCCTTGGAGAATGCAGAGACACACACACACACACACACACACACACACTCCCCCTTAGCTTCCCAGTGTGGACTATGGCTTAATTAAAGCACACATGTATGGTATATGTTTTAAGTTCCAGTGAGTTGTGTGTTTATATGATGGTGAATGTAGACTGAGCCTGCATGAATAAGTAGTGCAACATCATGAATATTTATATTGTCAATATAATTAGCGATGTAGACTAATGGAGGCCATGTTTTGCACTTGAAGCCATGCCAATTTTTTCATGGTTGTTTATTTGCTGGCTTGTTGTCCCCACTGTAGTGCTAAATAAAGAGCATCATTATTACCAAAACATTATGCATTCGCTAGCTCTAGTGCCATAAATATGACCACTCTAGCTTCACAGTTAACATCTAAATTGTTCTGTTATTTTATTTTTTTTCAATTATATTGCTCATAACAATGTTTTTTCTGTTGTTGATAGTGCATTCATTTGTTTGTAATTAAGTAATTTTCCTTGCCATTTGACATACTCTGTCTTCAATTTTTATTCCGGCAGATGCAGTTATGATGTTGCCTTTTTCTTCCCCCTTAACGCAGGCTACTACTCTCACAGTCTACAATAGGAAGCAAAGAGTTATGGGCATCTTACGGTGACATTTGTTTGAAATGCGTTATGTACAACACTCAGGAAAAGTCTCACGCTAACGTTCATGAATTCCTTCTCTCTCCCTGTGTCTCCTCTCCTTGCATGTGAGCAGTATTCGTCCAGGCCAATAAGCTCCAGCAGCACATCTTCTCTGCACACGGTCAGGAGGATAAGATCTACGACTGCTCGCAGTGCCCACAGAAGTTCTTCTTCCAGACAGAGTTACAGGTGAGCCTCGGGCTGGCGTTTTGCAAAAAAAAGGGCCACCAGCAAGAAGCTGCGACCACTAATCGCACACGACAGCTTAACAAACACTAAACACCGCTCACCGCAATTCCGGCTATCCCCTCCATCCCGGCTGGGATGAGAGACTCAGAAGGAATTATTTCGGTCCGTTTCCAAAACTCATTTGTGATGTGCAGATATGATTTGATTTGCTTATTAGACCAGCAGAGCACTAAAATATCTGGAATTAGAGGATTAGTGGAATGCTCGTTTTTGAAGAGGTAATTACATGCAGTGCAGAGGCAAAAACACAGTTGAGTCAATATGCCTGCATCTCCCCTCCTAATCACAGAGGAGGCCTCATGGCTAAATATGAGCTTTGTCCTGCGGGAGACCGTATCTGCCCTTCAACAAAGTTAGTAGTTGGACTTATGAACTCGCAACGTTAGAGAGATAATCCGTTTTCTAGCAATCTTTTTCTCCGGTCCTTGGAGGAGCTGGAAAAATGAAACAGACCTTATTATATTATTTCACTGTGGTGGTGTTTTCAAGCAGCTCTGTTTTGTTTTGGGGGATTATCTGCCTTGCACACGGCACACTTCTCATATCCAGAATCTTTTTCTATTACCTTTTGAAACTGAATCATTAAAAAAAATGAGTAGCCTATAACAAAAGCGTTCAGTCCAATCACCGAAATTGCTCTTAATTCGCCTTAAAGCGCAGAGAGAAACCAAAAGCCCCTGACCTCATCCTCCAAGTACATTTATCCGAAACTTGGATTAGCAGCACAGCGTATTAGCAGGTAGCCAGAGGAGGTATCCGGGGCACTGGCTGCCCATTGATCGGCAACGATTTTCATATTGAGATTCAGGTTGTAAACATAGAGGCGCGTGTCTGCCAGGAGGAAGGTGAATGTGATCATTATCTGCTGGACATTTGAGCGCCGTGGAAGGTTATTTATCAAGCCTCGTGCTCCACCAAACTGCCAACATGGAATCTTTTCATTAATGCCAAGGCCTCCAATATATCACATTTTCATCTCTGATTGGTACGTGTGTGTTCTCTATACAGCCATGGGTTACGTGTGTGCACTCTATACAGCCATGGGTTGGTGTAGGCACCTGTAAACAGTCTAACCTGGGGATGTTTTTACATTACTTTTTTGTTTGCCTTTTTTTTGGAATGATGTGATCTCCACTTCCCGGAGGTGTTGTTTCATGCATGATTATATTGTTTTACACCCTGTGTGGAAAAGACAAGAGTGGAACATGAAAGGAGAGCGGGGATGAGCTTAGGGGATAAGATGATCCTTACGCTCAACCTTACGCCCCGCTCTAAAGGCAGTCCCATGTGAGTGCATGCTCACACTCTCTCAAACACATATGTTGCTCACTTGGAATGCACGCATACGTACTGTTTCTTATCACATTCGCACAGGAAAATGCACGTCGTCAGTTTATTTATATATCGTGACCAACTTCCTTCTTTATCTGAAGACAT
Source organism: Leptoclinus maculatus (assembly GCA_032191485.1). NCBI lineage: Eukaryota > Metazoa > Chordata > Actinopteri > Perciformes > Stichaeidae > Leptoclinus > Leptoclinus maculatus. Next base: position 2,003,441 of record JAVDOI010000010.1, read on the forward strand.
AACTCCTGAACTTGGTGGATGTTAGATTTGCCACTTTCACTGTCTATAGTTGAAGCCCTTCACAAACAGTGCAGGTTGGAGACTTGTTTTTAGTTGTTTGTTTGTTTGCGGTTGCCATTTCCCATGCATCACCCTTCAAAATGTCTCCCTGACATGGGGCAGTCGTTTGTCAGTCCGTCTGAAGTGGAGCTGTCTTTCCAGCAGCGCGAGGAGTGGAAGCTCTCCCCCTTTGCCGGGTCTTGAGTTTGGAGTTTCTCCCTGTTTCTCCCTGACACTCTGGCCCACTCGCAGGCTGCCTGGGCTCCTCATCTCTCGCAGTAGTCGGAGGGGTCAAAGGGCCAATGCAAGCAGGGAGAAGCCGCGGCGAGAGGGAGAGCTGCCACGGCAGGTAAAGGGAAGCAGGAACGATATTTTATTAATTTGCTGCTGAGATCCTGAAACAGACCAAAGGCTGTGACAGGTATCCAGTGCACCGCTCCACATCCTCCCCCACTGCCTCCCCCCGTGAACTCTACCCTGCGAGGGGCTAGCCAATTTTCGCCAGCCTGTCGAGATGGATGATGGGAGAGCATCCGTCTAATCAGCCCTCCTAGGACCCCCCGCCCAGCCGCCCCCCTCAGACTGGCCAGATTGACTGACTCCTGGGCCTGTGTGCCCCAGAATCCAGATTCCAAAGGAGAATAATCTCTCTTGCTCTCCCTCGCTCTCTCCCTCTTTCCTCTTTCTTTCACGGACAAAAAAAAAAGAAAGAAATAAGCACTGAGATGCAGAGACCACCATTCTCCTCGAAACTCTCCAGAGGACTCCCCTCCACCATCACACACACTCACACAGCCTCCACCCTGTGCATCCCTCTCCCTCACCCCATTAAAATATGGAGCAAAGTCTAGATATTTCATGAGGTGCTGATGTGGAGGGCAAGCTGGCTGGCTGTGCAGCGCTCTCTCTGACCCTCAACTACTGCCCACCCCTTGAGCAACTAGGAGACATGGCTTCACTTCATCCTCTCTCCCAAATAAGACACTTTTGTTTTCACGATTTTTTTATTTAGATATAAGAAAATTGAAAAGCAGCTGCCACCTTTTGAGCAAACAATGTTGCTGGGTTCGAGCAAAGTCCATATTGCAAATGTGAAACACACACTTTGCGTTGGCTTCGGTTGGATGCAGTAGCTTTTTTACAATGCGAAAGGAACTGAGAGACACTGACCGTGCTGCTATAGGCTGGATTAATTAACCGGCTTCATTAACTGATCGGTGTGCAGTATTAGCCACAGCTTAAATCTGACATTTCTCTGAGTGCAGTTCATTTGTGAAGAAAACCCACAAGTTCAGCTCCTCCGGAGATGCGGCGTACTGGAGGGCTCTGCAGATTCCAGTTCCTCCGAAGACAAGACAAGACAATGAGATTGAAGTAACGGTAACAGTGAAGATGACATTTTCTGCGCGAGATTCCCTCGGTTCTTTTAAGCCGGGGCTGTCTATATATATATATATTTTTTTTTTTTCCTCTCAATCGTCCAATTCCATTATCATTGCTTAGAAGTGACACGAGATTGTAAGTCATGTGTTAAGTCGTGCCGCGATCGACGGAGGAGTGGAAGGACCGGGGTACCGTATTACTTCTCCCTCTCCTCAGACGCCCGCAGGACACATACCTTAATTGGAATGTGTGTCTTTTAAAAGGATTCCTTCAAAGACAATCCAAAGCGCCCTGGCCTTAATGAGTGCTGAAAGTGACAAGAGCACATCTGCATCACGTTCTACTTCCCCACACAAATGAGATTCTCCTCTCCCCGTGTGATAGCCATTATTGCCAAGCTGTGACCAATTCCACTGTTTTAATTAAGCATATTTATAGGCTTCACGGTCACCAGGTGTAAACAACTATGCATGTCATAACGTCCGTCTAAGGCGGCAAAGGGGAGGAAAGGATTAGAGATGGACGGCCGCAGAGAAGGGAGTTAGGGAGAGAGAGAGAGAGAGCTATAGAGGAAACAGCTGCATGAAATGCATCCGAAGTGTGTATGCAGTGTGCTGTGTTTTTAATATTATAATGCATGGAATGACTTGAGTTCATTCTATGAATGATGGCTCTTCAAAACAATATTTTAGGCCTTTCTTATCCACCTTCCTTTTCATGAAGTCTTAAGAATGGCACTCTTCAGCGTGAAGCACAGAGACACAATTCCCCGGAAGTTTTTTTTTCCCTCTTTCTATTTTTTTTTCATGAATTTTAAAACATGCCCCCAAAAACGCCCCAACTGCCCCACGTCCCTAAAGTGTCGCACAAAAGCAAAGCTTTGTGCGATTGTCCCTAAGCGGCTCTCAAAACACCCCATTTTCGCAGAATATCTTGATCTGCCAAGTGTGACAGCTCTTCGCGCTTTTGAAAGTTGCATATATATATTTCCTCTCCTTTTATATGACAACTTGTTTTGTTCTTCATCACCCCAGGTGCTCAGAATTCTGTCACCATTTCAAAAAAGTTGCACTACAAAATAAAAGAACAATGAATTAAGGAAGAAGGAAAAACAAACCGCTGCTTGTGAGGCGCCATCGTTCATATTTAAGCTTATTTATAATTATGTACAACACTGTACACACACTGTAAACGCGGACATAAACACCCTTAGATGACTAGCGATGTATCACAATAGTGGTGTTCTAGTTTTGTAGGTGGATCAGAATTAGACAACATGACAGACCTAATGATCCTGGGAGGATATTCTCTTTCTCTGTGTGTGTGTGTATACATCTGTGTGCGTGCTGTATGTATTTGTCTTTGTGTCTGTCTCTCCCAGGGTATGATATGTGCATGCAAACACATTGTCTGGAGGGAGACATGACAAAAACTCCCAGAAGCCTTTGAGCTGTTCTTTTTTTTCTTTTTTCCTGTGTTGCACCACTGGGGAAAGTTAAATCCAAACAAAGAGGAGACGCTTGGTGTACTGTGCTAGAATCCATCACCGGATCTCTCCCTCAAAACATGTCTCCTTTTACTTTTCTTAGTTGACTGTTTCAGCAACTTTGATGAATGCCATTTTTGGGGCGCTTCTCGGGGAAATTCACTGCAGGTTTAATTTACTGCCTGTAGTGATTTGATTTTCAAGTGTCTGTTATGCTGTTGATGTTAACAAAATGCAGCGGAGGCCAAAATAAACAGCATTAGAACAATTATTCCCTCTCGAAATTTCAGATCCACGCGTCGCACCACCGCAAAGTAATTTGTCTCTTCAGTTTGGGAAAAAAAGGATGTTGAAATGATACTCGCTCCTCCATTTCGGTGGGAAAACATGCGAGTGCAGATCGACTCTCGCCCTCCGAAAAGGAGCGCGGAAATGCAGCAGAAAATTTAGTCCTCAGAAACCTCTGCATTTGTGAAGTGGCATATCAAGCAGCACAGGAGAGGGAGAGGGAGGGGGGGGGGGGGGGGGGCAGACGCTCTGTAACATCCCTAGTCAAAGTCTGTCCCTGACTGAAGTGGTTAAATGTGAGAGTAATTGTGTTTTGTTTCTGGGACTGACATGTGGAACCCCATGGACCCCATCTCCCTCCCAGTGACAGGCAGAGATCCTCCCCCCTCGCTCTGTCTAATTAGAGGATGTAGCCCAGGGCTCATGTCCCAGGAAGACCCATCCCCCTCCCAAGATGGCTCCCCTAAGAAAGCCCTTAATTGGGTTCTTTAGTCATAGTCTTCATTTTGGCTGGAAAGGCATCTGTGTGTTGCTATCACCTCAGACTACGGTTTGTATCGCTCTCCAGTGTTTTTTGTTTTTTTTCTACCTCTCTTTTTTTTTTCTCTCCTCCCCTCTCGCTGGCCCTCTCTCTATTGCTTTCCTTCTCTCCCTCTCCCCCGTCTCCCACTCTCTCCTCACTTAATGAGGCCCCATAATAACACAGCAGTTGTGCAGTTGTTTTGCTACCTCAGTCAAACAGCGGGATCACTGCATAGTGTGTTTCTAGTACCATTCACTTGTCTACTTAGACAGGGTAATGAGTATCATTTGGAGCTACAAAGCACCAACCCACAAAAAGGGTGGTCCGTCATCTCCGGTTACACCTCAGAAGCATTTGGTCGGGGTAGTTAGACATCTAATCAAAGCGTTTCTAGCACTATGGATGTAATATATATTTTCACAAGCGTTCAGTGCAAATGCGACCGGACGCAAAGTGACACACGTGGAAGACATTGAAATACATCGCTGTTGTCAACTCCACCCTAGCCTGGTGCCGTTACTGTATGACCATGACTCCCCGGGCACCGCACTTCAAACAAGACAGTCTGTTACCAAGGAGACCAGGCCGCTTGTGGCACAACAGTGTTTTGGGGTCAACCCTCCCTACGGCCTGATAAGTGATGACTGTGGAGAATGCCAACTGCTGTATTATTTATTTATTTGATTGTGTTCTTCATTGGCCAAACTAGCCGGTAGTAAGCCTGGCCTGAGGTCAAAGCAGGAAAGGATTACTCCCTCAGTGGATTGGTCAACAGTAGGGAATGCACAAAGGGAGGACTGAGTCAATACCGGGCCGAGTTCAACACACCATTAAAGATCAAGGCAGAATGCAGCGCTCTTGTCTTTCTCCACAGCAGTTTCGAGCGATAAGAAAACACTTCTCACGGTGGCAGAACTTTTGCAAAATGACCCGAGACACGACGGGGTCAGTGTTGTCCATTGTTTATCCTTCAATCATTACACAGACATGCATTAGCAAGTCATTGGATTGCTTTAATAAGTCACCCTGCAGCGTGGAACCTCAAAGACAAGACCACGGGTTCTTTGTCTTAGTATCATTTGATGACGTCCTCTTGTGCGTTAATTAAATTCCTGAGTGATGAGTACGGGTATGCACAGGTCTCGGTGGTTTTGTGCACACTCCCCGTGCTCCAGATGTAGCTATGCAGACTTACCGTATGTCAGCCGTGCAGGGTCGGAGGAACTCCGCACAGACCGATAAGACTTTTAATCAGAGCTTAGAGGGGGATGTTTACAGTTTTTGACTGTTCCGTCAAATTTTTGATTATAGATAAACTAAATAAGACACTTTAGCCGCAGGGGTTAAAATAAATGTGCTTCACTCTTCTAATTAAATAGTTTCTTTAATGAGTAATCTTTACTGTAACTAAGACTTACTCGACTCACATTAGCACATCCGTGCTTTAGCGTTACGAGCACATGTTAGCAGGTCAACAGACACAAATAAATGTCTTGATTCTTTACGTAATTATTAATTAATGCGACTAAGTTTTCCATTTGTCAGAAATTTACAATTACAATATTCTCAGAGAATACCCCAACCTACTAATCTGTTCAATAGTTTCAGTTCTTCCTGTCTGACTTTCAATACCTTTTTATATCCTGTAAACATTAAGATCAAGTACGTCTTGGGTTTGTTTGTTTTATGCCTCTGCGCCGGCGACAGGCGTTAACCGGAGGCATTGTATTTCCGGGTTGTCCGTCTGGTCCATTCTCGTGAACGTGACATTTCTGGAACACCTTGAGCAAATTTCTTCAAATCTGGCACAAATTTAAGTCAATTTGTCTGGACTCAAGGATGAACTGCAAACATGTTGGTGGTCAAAGGTCACCGTGGCCTTTTTGGCCCATTTGATTCTCATGAACGCTATATATCTAAAGAACAGAGGCATACAACTATGAGGTGGTAATTCTAGTTATTACTTTACATTAGAACCAAAATACCAGCTCAGTATTATGCCCAGTTCGTCAAATACCGATGCAAGGCACCCTTTACAGGGTCTTAATGAGACGCACTCAGGCTTTCAACTAAGTCTAATGTGAACCCATCCGAGACAATATCAAATGCTCGCAGCAACCGCTCCGGTCATCCATTCACTCAGTTCATGTAGGGAGGAGGATTGGGTGGATGGATGGATGGATGGATGGATGGATGGATGGATGGATGGATGGATGGATGGATGGATGGATGGATGGATGGATGGATGGATGGATGGATGGATGGATGGATGGATGGTCGGTCGGTCTTCTACCCAGGAGGCTGCTGTTCGTGTCCGGTGTGAAACCAAAACTCAACATGGACTTACATAACGTACTTAGGGCTTTTATTCAGTGTTAGTTCATGCACTCAATTTAATTTTGGTGACATTTCTATGCAATACATGATGTATAAATGTTAAAAAAATTATTAGAATTTGAAGATACAGCTCCTAGAATTTGAGGGATGCGTAACATTACAAATTCAAGTTTAATCCAGTGGTCAGTTCCACGCTCGTGTAAAGTGCACACTGCTTTGTTTGCGAGAGATGGCTTAAAAAGTCGTTACTGCTCACTCAGCTCTCTAACCACTCGATAAAGCCTGGGTTTAATGCTACATGCTGGATAACACCAGGTAGAAGAGCAAACGCAATGTAGGCTACTTAACATGTGCTCTGCAGGTATTAACATCTCGCTAATCAAACATTGTTAGCTTGCAATTAGGCTTTACATTTCTCTGTGATGTTGGACAATGTGAGGATTGTCTTTAATGCAGCGAGATCAGATGAAAGAGAGGATGTGTGTTAGTGCGCTGGACTTCCTTTGCAGAGCTGATGTAAGAAATGCACCTCTGTTGCCTCACTGGAGACCGGGTGCTATCGATGAGAGACCAGAGCAATGGGGAACGACATAAAGAATGATTAGTTAATAAATCAACTCCCCAGCCAACTTGCTCTGTCTCGATCTCTCTGCTCTTCCCCCAATCGTTCCCCGTTTTTTTTTTCTCACCCTCTCCCTCTCTGCGGCAGTGTTAAATTCCTAAGACATGTTGCACCTGTTTGCATGAGTACACAAGACCCCTGCCGGATGTTCCCCCTCCTCTCCCACTACCCCTGAGGGCGTTGCAGTGGGGTGATGTAATCAGATGAAAGTGGTGGTTTTAACGGTGGCACAGAGCCGATGAGAGAATAGGAGAGGAGGAGGAGGAGGAGGAGGAGGCTCGCTCCGAGCCAATGCAGCCAGTCGTCGTGAGGGAGAAGCGGGTGCGCATTATTGATCAGAGCAAAATTTAATTTAGTGGAGAATTGACTGCTATGGTTTTACCTGAACACTGCTGCTAACTGGGCCCTGCAGCAGGCCTGTGTGGCCAGCAGGTGGTTTGAAAGGGTCGAGGAGGAGATTAAGGGTTGGATAGAAGGGAAGGAAATGGATGATAAGAGGAATGGCAGAGTTTCAGGGGGGAATAGGGTGGCATTGGAGGAGGGAGTTAGGATGAGAGCTAAAAGGCTTAATGGAGGGCATCTAATCCTAAATTGCTGTGATTCTGGTGTGACACCATTAGTGACATCTTCCTTGCCGGGGCCAGTGGACATTTGGGTCATTTTATGGCACTAAGATCTGAATTGGGTGTTTCACATTGAATTTGACATTTGTGGTTGGGTACTGTCAGTGTTTAACTTATACAGCGCCGCCGCCGATGCAGAGGTACTTGAAGAAACTTGACAAGGATGAAGATTGGAAAGTGAATCCCCCCCCTCTCCCTTTCACCCTCCATACTCATACACAGAACAGTTTATAGCTACACTGCAGAGTTTAGTATCCACGGAGATAAAGGTATCGGTTTCATCTTCTTTTAAGGTTTTTTCTTTTTCCTCTATTTCCCTTTAGTCTGCATGGCTGCCACAGCCACTGAAGTCGTTTAACACCGTCCTTGAGAAAGCCCTCAGTGAGAAAACTCCTGGCATGTTTAAGGAAAAGGTAGAATGCAGTGTGTGTCAGACGGAGCTGGGACATGCAGAGGGGGGGGAGCCATTCCCCAGAGGGGTTATTTTCCCCTCTAATAGCTGTTACGAGCCCTACATTATATCCAAGGAGCTACGTTCCTTTGGGGTCCACAGACACACACACACACACACACACACACACACCTAGACGCACTGGCACACTCGCACAAAGGCATGCACACTCAGTTGAGCACAATTTTCCTCTCTCTGTTTCTCTCTCTTCCACACACACACACACACACACACACACACATGGTCACACACACTCCTAGCCGCTTTGCTCTGCTCGTGTCAATATCCTGCCATTTGAAGTCACGTACTGCAGGGGCTTCTGGGAGTCGCCGAGGAGCCAGGCTGACGGGTAATGGGCCGCATTCATTAATAAGGTTGCCGTGCTCCTGTCCCTCCTCAGCAACGCCAAGGATGTCTTCACCGGGGGGTAGGGGGTTGGTGGAGTGTGAGGAGGAGGGGGAGGAGGTGAGGTGGGGAGAGCGAGAGAGAGAGAGAGAGAGAGAGAGAGAGTGTCCCGTGGGGAGTCTCCTCCCAGACTCACTTAAAGGAGCTTTATTTCAGCAAGAGAGGAGAGCGGGAAGCAGAGGAGCTGTCCGGGGCCGCCTCTTAAAAAAAAAAAAAAGGGAGAGCAGGGCCCAGGCGAGCCACGCTAACCCTTACAGGGGTCACACTCCTGCTCCCCCGTCAAACAGCTTATTACCCCACCTGTCGGGAAGTAATCGCCCCAGCTGAAAGGAAAGCTGTCGAGGTGTTTAAATGCTTTATATGGAGGCAGCTGAAAGGGTAAAGAGGGAAGGAATGAATGCAAGGGGGGGGCTAATAGTCGTCTCCCAGAACTGCCCGAGGGATTCTGCACCAACAGGACTGAAGGTGACTGCTTTGGTAAACCTTCTCTCTGAGGTTGCGGTAATCATTTTAGATCGTCTCTCCCTCACCGCCTTATTTTCAAACTAGTTGAGCCGTAAAACTGTCATCTCGCATGCTTGTGCACTTAATTCTGTGCCTGTGTGCGGGACAAAAATGTATGTGTGTGCGCTGAGGGGTGTGTGTATTTGTGCATGCATGCGTTGCTGATGACTCTGTGACAGGTGTGTCTAGTCCATGCCAGTTTAGAGAGTCCAAGGCCGTGTTTTAAACAGAGCGCAGCAAGTGGGGCATGTAGTTTGCATTAAAGGGATTAGCAGTCACTTCAAAAGATGACCTGGATTCAGCCCACCAGGGACACCAGTTACACACCCCCTGGTCCACACTCCCTTTAAAGAACCTGGCACAGCTGCCCCACTACAACCACTCTCAACGGCCTGTGTGTGTGTGCCTGCATAAATTTGGGAGATACAGGAAAACAGAGTGATATTGTCACCGTTACATATTTACAGAAGTGTAGAGGATCAAGTCGTCGACGGCCTCACCTGCACAGGAAGTATTTCTCGACTGCTTTTTTTATGCGCCGTGCATTTACAGCACATTTTGATTCATGTAATCACTGGATCCAAGGATAACGCTCCATCAGGTTGTGCCACTGTCTTGTTCTGGATTTGCCTCCATGCACACGGTCTTCGGGAGGCAGGTTTTCTGATGCTAGTGGTGGTCAGCGGTCTTGTGCCTTTGTGTTAGACCCCCGACTTAACTTTGCTTAATCCCAAACTGCTATTAATCCACACAGGTTCAGCTCCTGTGCAAGTTAATTGGATCTGAATAATGAAAGCCTTAATGATGTCGTTGTTCAAGTGTCAAGATAATCATAAGTGTGTGTCAATCATACCATTTGAAAGATATTTCTCGGTGTAGAGCATTGTCCTTGTTATGAAAGATAAAGAAAAATGTCCCCGATGTCCTTTTTAATGAAAGGGAAGGAAACTGAAAGATACATTTGTTTGTGTGTGATTATAATGTCTCCCTTGTTTCTTTCTGTGTCCTTGCAGAACCACTCGTTGACTCAGCACAGCAGCTAACATGGCAAAGATCAGCGCCGTGGCCAAGAACAAGGATCACGTGACGCAAAAAAAATAATGTCTGACCGCCAATTACCATCAGTGCAGATTCCCACTGACTGTCTTGCGCTGAACCTTCGGTTCAGTTTCACCACAAGGAACCATGCCGCAGCAAGAAAAAAGAAAGGCGAAGAAAATAAAAGGAAGAGGGGGAAAGAACATAAAAGAGCCCTCTCCGTTCTTTACTAACCATTATTTCAAAAATAAAGAAAAAGCCAACTTGTTTGTACATAGAATTCTTCATGTGTTGCTTAACTACAGCTATATTGGAATCTTATACAGTATTTGCCAATGTACAGTTTAAAATGTTTGTCCGAAAAAAAGAGAAAGGAGGGGGGCGGGGGGGGGGGAGGGGGGGAGAAAAAAATATCAATGACATTGTCAATCAGACCAGATGAGACTCAACCAGTTGTGTAAAGGAGAAACAGGGTGTGCCACCCGGAGCGTAGGAAGCTGTAGGAGCCGGGCAAGTGTTGTTAGGAGGACTCTTTTCATCAGCGCCCACTCCTACTGCGCAGTATGTCACTCTGTATCCTAACGTGGTCAATCATTATGGGGGTAGAAAAGCTTGATTCACCAGCATAGGCTGAGATCTTGTCCCTGTGTCGTAAAACATGGCTGCCATGAGGACCAGCTGAGAACGGCGGTGCGTCTAATCTGCACTGGCTGCGCCGGAGTTCAGATGAGAGGAAAAAAAAAATAAAAAAAATCAGAGATAAAAACAACGCAGAGAACAGAAAAACAGGACAGGATGCTGATATATGCAAAACGCAGTGACACAGATTTGGAAAAGGCTAGTTCCTCTGGTTGGCTCATGAACAGAGGCGTGAAGCTCCCATGTGGCTCTCAGAGCATGGGGAAATCTCCAGCCCACTGACTCAACCTGTACATTTCTGTTGTCAATGTTTACTGCTCGTTGAAGCCTGGAGATTACTGGAATATTTCTTTTTTTTTTCTTTATGTTTTTGTTATCTATACATATTTTTGTTTTCGCAGTAGGGGAGTAAATCCATTTGGATTTTGGGGTCATTATTAAGACTGAATATAATTTCAGTCTGTTTTTGGGGATAAAGCGTGGTTACAAAACTCGGTCCCTGGCTCTCCTGGAGAGTGCCCAAAGTACTCCTCTTGTTTCTTTGCATTGTCCCGTCGCTCTCTGCTCAAGCTGGAAGCCACTGTTGGCAGCATACGAAACTTTAAACCATTCTGTTATGTAAATGTTTTGCATTCATTGAACCTGAGATGCACTTTTGTATAAAACTTTAATGTTTTGACATTTTGATTGAGAGTTGTTCGTACACAGTTTACAGGAAATCACCATCTCCTGCAGCAAAAAGGACAGTTATCTCCGATCGTATTCAAATGTATTGTACAAATATGGAGTTCTGTATTTGGCAGACCTCATTTTTTTGTGTTGCACATGTGATGGAAATATTAAAAACTGTATGAGGAAACGGCTTCATTGTCCCTTCATTATCTACATAAAATACTTGTGAATGTCTGTGAACACAATTAACCCGTCAGACAAAGACCTATGATGGCAACAACACCGCCATCATCATCAAAAGTGTACACTGCTTCTTTTTTTTCTTCCTTGTATCAAATTGCATCCTATTTTCCCTCACTCCCTCGTGGCTCTCGCTAACAAACATCTGAGCATCTTAAGGGAGGTCTGTGTTATTAATGACTCCATTACCCATCACCCTGTGCGGTCCCATTCTACACACCCCTTGCGCTGGGTCTATTTAGGGAGTCTCCAGCACTCCGGGAGACCGCGGAAAAAAGATTCTTCTGCCTTTGCCGGGATGGGACGAAACCCATGCAACAACATCTGTCTGTCCCAGCAGATGATTCATCAATGGTGACACGCGAGCAGCATAACATTTGTGGAAGCGTTCAGTCTTGTTTTGAAAAGGCTCAGCGATGAAGCTCATTGTAAACTAGGTTATACTGTGAGTAACGAATGACCGTGAACTCACCCTTTATTTTAAATACACAGAATATACTGCGTTTCATTGTGTACTGTATGTATGAAATAATGCATAATACCATATATTGTATGCAGATTAAAACACATACAGGATACTAAGAGAAGCGCGGTAATATTCCTATTTTGATCTAGTATGTGCTGGAGCATATATGAAAACATTTAAATGTGACCCCTCCGGGTGTTAATATTAAAGAACATTTGTCACAGAAAATAATCGGTGTTGTCGGGGTTTCTGAAGCTTATTACATTTTCTTATGTCATGCGTAACATCAAATGGGCATGTTGTCTGTCATCTATTAGCTTTTATTACGTTACTATAATGGAGATCATGTGAGGAATGGACCGGGCCTCTTACATTGACAGACTTCCACAGTGGAGACGCAACCCCTCGTCCAAAGCAGAGATGGTACGGCCCAACATTAACTGTCATACTGAATGCAAGCTGGGCATCCATTAAACAACTTTGGTAGCATCTCCGCGTGCCAGGCACTTTTAATAAGCTTCAAGGGCATTTGAACAGGTCCAGAACTTAGCTTTGCCAGAGATGGACTGGCCCACATCATCCATTACATTAAATTGGGTGGCGGCCTCCAGCTCATATTTATGATTTAATTAAATTCACTTGTGAGGCGTATCAGAACCACTGCGGCCTCCCTTTTAACGCCAGCCTAAGCAGCAAAACACACACACACACACACACACAGCTACACACATGAGTGCATACACAAGCGATGTGCTTCTGACACTCGCCCAAGTGTGAGACTTTGTGGGCGCTTTGGCAGGGGCGTTCTCAGGGGTTCGTTTAAAGCAATATAATTACACAGCCCCCAAGTATTCTTCCATCAGAAAGCAGCAGAATGGATGGCTTGTTCAGAGATAACTTAGCCCGGCTGATCCTCTGCGGTGTCGTTGCCTGAACATAACCTCGATGCAAGTGGCACTCACTGCTGCTAAGAGCCTGGCCGGTCCTTGGTGGAACTGGGCAGTCGGGCCAGATGTTTGGGAGTAGCTGAAATGCCATTGTTCTTGTCCAGGATGTGTGCGAAATGGCATTTTGGATTTTTTTTTCATTTGACAGCCGAATACCCCGTCGTCCCCTAGAGGAAAAGTGGCAGCCTGTGTTTAAGACTTTATTAAAGAATTATGAGATCCGACTGAACCTGTGCAGTACGTGGCTATATCCTCAAGGCTGAGAATGTGCCACTTTATCCGGTATGTACAACCTGCACAAACGTAGGTATGCATTCAGTGTCCGTCCCTTGTGCTCCAGTGTCCTTGCGATCACTCTTCTTTGGTGCAAAATTTAGTTTGGTGAAAACTCCACATTGTTAGGCTGCGCAGTCCTCCCACTGAAAGAGACCTCAGAGACCTCTTATGGCATTCAATATGTGCGCCCAAGCGTGAGATCCAGATCCATTTGGCCAGGAGATCCGCTGGGAGTGTCTGGGGGTAACCCAATCTCTCTCACCGGCACTCCACATCCAGAGAGCCATCTTTTCACTTCAGAACTGTGTCAGCAAAATGGACGCCCCAACCTGAGTGTGTAGCTCCGCCACAGTGTTTATGGCTCAAGCATAAGGGCCTTTTGAGATTGTACTTCTCACCCTGTGTCATTTTGTGTACACCCTGTTTCTGTGTCTTTAAAATGTAATTGTAGTAATGCGAAAACGGTAAAAACAAAACTTGTGAAAGCTTTATCTCAGATAGTCCTTCTCCTGCAAATGTATCAGATGGCAAAGACAGTTCTCAGGTAATAATTATAAACAGCACCGAGAGCTGTTGATATTACCATCAGGATATCCACCTTAATCCTACACTTGAATCTATAAAACTTGAAGATCTAAATAAATGTATTTGAAAAATAAAACATTTATTTTCCGGGCTGATTTTTTTGTCGGGAAGATGCATCTTTCATCCCCCTCATGCATTTTCTAAATGGCTTATCCTGTTCGTGGTCACGGGGGACTTGAGCCCATCCGAGCACACATTGGGCAAGAAGCAGGGTACACCCTGGCCGAGCCGTCAGTCCATCGCCGAGATACACACATACAGACGAGCAAACTACATCCACCCTCCTCTGCAGCCTTTCATAATGATGCCCCCTGTCTCCGAACTGGGAGAGCTGAAGGTGAGTACCCCCCTCCAGTCATCTCCCTCTGCCTCACCAAGACAAACACTTGAAATAGACAAAGCACTAGATTTTTTATTTTGTGTGTGTGTGTGTGTGTGTGTGTGTGTGTGTGGATGGGCCGGGGGAGGATTTTCAAAAATGTATTAAACACCAAGCAATAAAATATAGAACCAGGTGGGGTCAAATTCACTGCAATTCTCCAAGGCTCCGCAGCCAATGTGGCCGATGTGATGATATGAGGACAGGGGAAGAGTCTAACAAGAGGAGAGGAAAAAGGGAAAGAAAGTATCAATAATGCAACGTACACCGTATACAGCTGACAGTAAAAATAGAAAACACGCTGCCTGAGAGAGAAGGAGAGCCCACCGAATCCTTGCATGGACGCGGCAGAACATGAATCTATTGGTTAAATGATTCGAGCTCGGTGTGACTGCGGAAAAACCGGTTCAAGTGTTCCAGTACAATTAGTGCGAGAGACCACCTAACGCAGAAAAAGGAAAAAACGTTTTCTCCACGATTTAGTGCTTCCATAGTCGTTAGGAATCTCCGTACATGTACGTACTAATGCTGATGTGAAGTAATCTTCGCTCGCTGACATCTGCCACGTGTTTACTTGCTGAACACGTGGCAGATTAACACTATGTGCGGAGACGGATGCTTAAATAGAATGTTTTATTCTATTTATTTTTTGGTAAATCTGGAATGACAGTTAAACAAATACTGTCACTGTCAGTTATATATTTATTTCCCTCTTACTGGTGATGAACTAAATAATGCTCCATAATGGAGCCCCTTGGGAGAACAAGTGCCTCATTCTACCAGAGTGCCCCGCTCTCTCTCTCTCTCTCTCTCTCTCTCTCTCTCTCGTCTCTTCCTCTTCTCTCCTCTTTCTTAATTTCATCCCCTCAATTTTCTTTAAATCTGGCGTTCACTCTTCTCCTGTCTCTCTCATCCCTCACTGCCATCCTCTCTCACCCGCGTCGGTCTTCATCGCTCTCTCGCTCTTCCCACTGCCCCTCCTCCTCCCTTTGCATCTCTTGTATTGTAAACAGCTCACAAAAGCATGACAAGGTCTCTGCTCATGTTCCCCCTGCCTCCCTTCTCTGTTCTCCCAGCTATTTGTTATTGTCTCCTCGCTATCGTGGTGTGTTTGTCTCTATCACGCGTTCTTTATTCTGTTTTTCCTCTGCGTCAGAAAAGCAAAAGTTAATTAAATATGGAACGAGATGGAGCAGCATCTCTTTAAACCATCATGTCATTAAAATGGCATCCCTGGGAGATCAGCTTAAAAGGAGTCGGAGAACAATGTCTTCTCCGTCAGATATTTATGGGCCTGGTTATGTAAACATGCTCCCTTTATTCTCTATGTATATTTCATGTAATTATCACTTTTTGTAGCGCTTCCCCCGTGAGATTCTCAGAGGCAAGAAGTTACTAGGGGAATGTCATTAGAAGAGACTATTGTTACAGCACTGCTGTGATACTGCACCGGGAAAAAAGGCTACATTCCAGTCCTGGTGGTACCTTTTATCTATATTTGACTTCATCATGTAAAAACCATCAGTGTCTCGTTTCAGAGTACCTGCAGACTGAAACTTAAAGCCCATTCTCTGCAGTTTGCCAATATTTATTAATACCCAAAAAAAAGCACACTGAATGAAGCATTCAACAGCATGCAGGCATCTGATCTAGATTCGAGGAAGTTCACAGGTTATTTACAGGTTTGCGAAAAAAAACCTTGATGCCTCTTACTCAGCCCGCCCCATATATATATATCCATCGGTTAGAAAAGCTGAAGATCTGGAGCGAACTGGATTGCTTCAGCCAGCGACTGGTGCTTGAAGGCCTTTGTGCCAGCTGACGGAAGCCGCTAATTAAGAGGGCTGGGGAGCCAGTGGGGTGCCTTATGAAACAGGGGCACCTGGGTTTCACAAGAGGGGGCCGGGTATCCATCACAACTCATCTGCGTTGAGACGACGGTCCGCTCCGGTGCTGTGCCACGTATACACTCTTTCACTCGGGCAATGATGTCAAATAACGGCTCTCGCACACAAAAGTGTTCCGCCCCCTTGTGCCCTCTTCTCAGCTTGTTTGCCATCACAGAGGGAGATGTTATTGCATGGCATGATGAAATTGTATATGTCAAGGTGCATTTCATTCACCGCAGATGCACCAGGATGTGGATGCAGGAGGAAACAGCTGTGTGTGGACGCAGTCAAATGCACCTGGAAAAAAAAGAAAGCACAAACACGCGCTCACACATCTGGACTCCCACATGCATAACTTAATGTCCCTCTTCTTTCTATTGTTAGTTGAGTCTTCTTTGATGTAGGGTCAGGGTGTCTCAAAGTAATCTAACTAGTTCTGACTCGTGGGACAATATTAGGTCGGCCATGAGTTCTATCATTACTGTTTTACCCACCACAGGCGGGTACAGCACTCGACCATTGCTGAACCTGCCATATTGCTATCCAACCTGACCCCACAGACGCAGTAAACCTAAGTGAACCACAGTTTCGAATGTCGACAGCTATAACCACTGCAGAATTGCTTTTAATCAACGTCTGAAATGAGGGTGACTTGAAGCGTCGCCCCATGCTGATTAAATGTAATTGTTTAATTGCCAAGTGCTGGGAACCCATCCTAAGAGGATTCCAATGGAATTATTTAATCTCTAGTCAGGAAGTACACTGCAGGAAAAAAGCAGAGGGGAAAAACGGAAGAACGGAAAAGGCAAAAATGAAGCAGAAATAGTCCGTTTTTTCTCTTTTTGAGTATGTCCCTCATGAAATATTAAACTGCGGTTTACATTTAGTTAGCTGAGAAAGTGAACAGCCTACGCGGGGGGAAGATGCACACTAAGTGATGCTACAACTTCGAAAGAGGTCAAAGTTTTGACCTGTATCTGCAAACTAAAGTGGTTTGGTCTCGTCTGCCGGCTCACTTTTATATTCCGGCTTGACTTTTAAAATGCTATATTGGTCATCGCCGAGTACTGGTATATGAAAATGTCTTGTTACAGTGGCTTCGTTCCACATCTGTTACTCTGTATTGTCTCATTGTGTAGACTAGAGGTGTGAAAACAAGAGAATTCAGCATTAAGTCAACCGAAAAAAGTGCTTAAGTGGAAACTCTAAGAGTTTAACTATACAGAGATTCTCATGGGGGAGTTATATAGGCCTTCTTCGCCCTCAGATCACTGACTGAGTCTCTGCTAATGGGGCTCTATAAACTTAAGGGGCACAGGTGCGCTCCATTTGGGGTCACTGCTTTTAGATCCATTGCTTGGGGTAACAGACATCCAAACCCCTGTGATAAACACATTCACGTATACTTACTGAACACGCTCACACACACAACCTCTGCATGCGGACATAATTAAAATCTCTCATCTGTAATTTTTTTCCTCCTCGACCAATTTAGGTTGGCATGATCCGCAACACGGCCTCAGTCAGTAGCTACATCAGTTTGGCACACATACCATGGCATTTCAATCTATCAACTAAAATCAATTGCAGTGGCGCTCCTAATATAACTGCACACAGTGCAAGCGTTCCTCACAGTGATACAGGCTCGTGCTGTCACATTTAGGTACACAGGGAGTGAACCCAGGCTTTGCCATTCCGCTGATAAATGCAGTTCTGTCGTCCTGAGGGAAATGCGCTTGCATCCCTCTGGTCAGAAGTGTGCTTCTGTCCACCCCCACCCCCCCCCCCCCACCACCACCACCACGCCACAGGCGGGGAAAGGGAGTGAGGCGGAGGGGGGGGGGGGGGGGAGCAGAGGCCTGTTCCCTGCAGCTGTGCCCTTATTCCCAGCACCTGACCAGGGGCCCAGATGTGCACACGCACAACAGCAACAATGTGAGCAATGTGAGTCCCCTGTGGGACCCAGGCACCTGCAAATGTGACCCCACTATCTAACATGACGGCGTAATTACAGGTTTAATAAGTCTACATCTGGAAAGAACTCATTTAATCTATCAAATCATATAGCTAGACAGGGGAACAATACAAACATGGTATTGCACTCTCAGCATTTCATCTGCACATCAAACAAAAGCCACTCTGCACTTGGCACTGACCCAATTAGCCATCAGGTAGACAGCATCTGCATTTAAAATGCGTAACAGAGCTTAATTAATGTATTCTATAATGTGCATAAAGACCCTCAGCCAGTAACAGAGATGTGTTTATTTTTAGAAAATAACTAAATTGAGCACCAAAGATTGAACTTTCTTCCGAGCCCAAGAGGACAACATTTAGGCCACTACTCTAATATTTAAGTTACACAAATAGTTACCAAAAGACATATGGCACAAAAGCACGTAAGGACTACGAAACAATTACATGTAACTCTTCAGGTTTTTGCAATTACAAGTGACACTATGTGACAGTGAAAGGACTCACTGTGAATACATAGAAAGAGAGCAGCGTCCATGTTTATAGACCTATGATTATATTCCTCTACTACACTTTCAATCAGTCAAACGAAATGTAAAGCAGTTAATGGAAACCCTGGCCACCGACAAAGATTGACTTCTCTCTGTTGACGGATTGAAGCTTAACGTTGGAGCGCTGCACACACAGGAAGCTGTGAAGGTTAATGGTGACATCTAGTGGCACACGAGTATACATGCATCTGCTGATCACAGTCAAAGGATTTTTGGCATTGTTTGTAAACAGATTACTTATACTTTCTGTAAAACAAACTGAGAAATAATCTTGTTTGTGTTGTTTTTCTATAGTACAGCAAAGAAGACGTGATTTTTTTGTTGTTTTTTTTACACGAGATGATAAATGTGCAGACGATGTACTCAGTGTACTTGTTACAAACATTCATACTTACGTCATCAGTGGTAAACCTTCTAACAGCAGAGGGTGATAGTGATCTGTTTTACTGAATGTCACAGTGAGAGCAACACGTACCTTTTTAAGAACATAAATCCTCAACATATATATATATATACATTCAAGAGAACAGCTGCATAACATATCGAACTAGACAACATCATTGATGGATTGCTAGCCTGCACATATTCAAGACAAATCTTGAACTTGTTCCTACAGTATGTGAAAACTGTTGATGTATTCACTTTCAGACAGGAACATTAGTTTTATGCCTATGATGGATGTTTAACACAAGCTTTAGATTTGAACACAGCGAACTGTAAATGACATCATACTGCACAGTACAAACCTTGTACACCCAAACACACTGAAAAGCTTTTGGAAACAATTAATTATGGTCTTTGTGACAAACAGTTTAGCTTTATCTGCTGACACTGTGTAATTTATGGGTCGGATTTGAAAGATTTCCATCCACAGTTTTGGCACATTGTTCATCAAGGCTTGTGTATCTGCTTGTCAATGGCCAGTGCGAAGGACAGCTGATAGGGGAGTAGTGTGCCGCCTCGGGCAGAGAATCTTGCTGAAGGCCCTGCGGAAGCTACTGTGGCAGAGCGGGTACAGGAATGGGTTAATAGCAGAGTTGAGCCACAGGAGCCAGAAGGTGACCTCGTACCAGTGATGCTGGATGCACCGCCCTCTGCAGGCAGCACGGATGATCATCAGTAGGGTGTACGGTGCCCAGCAGATGGCAAACACACACACTATGATGGCCAGGGACTTAGCAATTTTCTTATCCCTGGACAGACGGCTAGGCTGGGCAGCCCTGCTGGTTGAGGGATCTAGTTTACTCAAACTGGGAGAGGAGGTCTGGGAGTTGATGGAGCCTCTTACAGCCAGTTGCATCCCAAACCCACAGTTGTGGGAGAGGGGGATACCTTTCCCCTGGGCAGAGGCAGGTTCGCTCAATTGAAGGTGGAGCTGCGCCTCCCTGCTGTGGAGCCTCCTCCTGCGTATGCTGAGGTAAATGCTGAGGTTGAAGAAAGCCACAGAGATGAAAGGAGAGAAGAACTCCAGCATGGAGGCACTCAGCAGGAAGTACCAAGAGTAATAGAACTCTGCAAAGCACTCATCCTTTGGCACGCGTCTTTTGCCCACCACCAGTTCCCAGAATATGATAGCTGGGCCGTACAGGATAAAGGCTAGCACCCAGACAGCAATCATCTTGACTACGGCTTGGTGTGTCATGCCCTGTCTGGCACGGTAACTGACCTGCAAATATATAAGCAGAAATCACGTAAGTGTTTTAAACCCATGCAAAGTATTACAAGTAAATACATAACGCAGGCGGAATGGCCCCCGTTAGATCGTCATTAGTGATGCATTAATGTGTTAGCAGCATTTGAATGTTGCAGCTGGTTGGGATGGAGATACATTTCAGTATTTTACTTACTGTTGTGTCGTTTAATCTCTAACAATGTATCATATTTTACGAGTTGATCACATGTTTTACGTAAAATATATATCTTGAAAGCAACTAGTGGTGTAATTGTAGCTGTCAAATGGAGTAAAGAGTAGCAAAAAAGTGTTCACACGCACCTTGAAAACTGTAGTACAGTATTTGGGTATGTTTACTGAAACACAACACTGATGTCTTTGTACTAATATACACAAAAACCATCCAGTGAAACCCTTCAAAACTGATGTAAAACTGAGAATTTCATCAAGGTAATAACATTTAAAACACATAATAAAATGCAGCTTTGGACAGACACATAATGACATGTTGGTGGACAAAGAGAACATCCTGACATCATGCACTGCATGTCAATGAGGCACTTCTCGTGACCACTCAATTAGTGTCACATCCTATGTCCCCGCGTCCACATTCTTGATCAGCGGGGCGACATACCTCTCCAGCTGCTCTGCTCTTCTGAATGACAAGAAATAAACCGCAGTTCTTCAAAGAACACGGACAATGTTTGTGTGAATGAATTGGTATATAGTGATTCAAAGCGGCGATTCTTTCCCCCCGTGAGTCGCGTTGTGCTGTTGAACTCCGCGGAGAAGAATCATGTGTGCTCAAAATTCCAATCTAAAACTTTGCATATTTTTTTTTAAAGCTTCTAGGGATTGACCTCAGCCCGTTCTTATAATCCTAAATTACACAATCAATAGGACATTTTCTAATACTGCGCAGTTAGCATTTTGTTAATGTGCTGACATTTCATCTAACTGCCAAATATATGCATCTAATCTGACTCCATTCTTTCAAAAGACAACTTTGTCCTGTGGCTGTTGACGATCCTTTGTCTTTCAATGTTCAGAGAGAAATGCTTTTAGGAAAATGCTGCTTGGCAGCCAGTGGCCTGTTTCAGCTGCGATTGATCTCTCCAGGTTGGAAGGACCATGGCACGGAGGAGGATCTCTATGATCAAAGCAAGCTAATTAAAGAAGGGTCTCTCTCACTCTCTCTCTCTCTCTCTCTCTCTCTGGTGTTATTTGTATTCGCTGCTCTGATGTTAAGTGTTTGCTTGTGTAAGGAGACAGAACACATCTCTTTGTCTGCCATGCCGAGCTTCATCCCACCTTTGAGTTAACACACGCGTGTGTAGGATACAGTCAGTCGGCTAATGCACAGACAAGGACGAGGTCAATGGGCCTAAGAGCTGCAGAGGTCTGGAGATGTATGATAACTACCGGATCCAAATAGAAAAGGGACATAATTGATGCTGTACAATTGTATTTCAGAAAAACAAAGCAGTGGAACATACAGACATCGATGACATTATTAGAATCTGCTAAGGTGGAAGTTAAACTACAATATTGACATCCTCCATATTTTCCAAAGCACAGTCTGTCCCAAAGTCAAAATGTGACTTCTTTTTTTTTTAATCTTGGTCATCGTGGGGAAGGGCTATAATTAGGGGTGGCACTGGGCCTGAATGGGTCAGGAATGATTAACCTCTGCAGATGGGCACATTTGGGAGAATGAGGCTGCACCGCCACTACCAATAACCTGGGAGACTCACCGGTCATCAAGCCACAGACACGGGCAGCGGACATTTGTGTGGCTACAATTAAAAAAGGTCTCTTCAACTTTTAACATTAAATCTTTAAACTGTTCACTCAAATTTGAAAAATAAAGTTCCTTCTGTCTTATTTTTTATTTGATAATGACAACATTTTAGATTACACAAACGTGGCAAGCCACTGTGCTATGAGTCGCACTTCTAAATTCACTTTGTTTGGTGCTGTGTGCATTACAGATGTCAGGCACATGGTTGATCCACTCACTGCCCTGGTGACTGACAGGAAGCGGTCGTAGCTGATGAGGACGATGTTGAAGACAGATGCCGAACAGAGCAGGTAGTCCATGACCAGCCACAGCTTGCACAGCCCTCGGCCCAGTGTCCACCTGCCTGTCAGGATGTAAGGCATGTAGACCGGGATGCAGAATGCCCCTACGGAAACACAGTTGTTGGGAAAGGAATCAGAAACCAAGGCTACACGGGACATTTTCAGTAATGCACACGCATTAATGCAAAATAGAACTTGAACGTGTACATTGAACATTGCACATGTACAAAAATTAAGCAATGCCATTGACATATTAAGGAAAGAAATGTATCAAGCTCTCTAAATAAATATATATATATATTGTTGGTCCCATCAATGCAGCTGCTTAATTCATGAGTGTAGACTTTAAATACTCTACTTGGTAGCACACTACTAGAGTAAAGGGGGATTGACAGGCAGATACAGGAGCATCACATATATTTCAAAACTTCCCCTGTCATATATACCAGCACGGATGCATATATCACAGCACATCATAGCCTGTAACAAAAAAACACTGTCTTCATGACAGAGCGACCACATACTTTATATTCCAGGGTATAGTAAAAAAGACTAAGGTTGGACTTACCTACAAGGAAATCTGATATTGCCAAATTCAGGAAGTAGTAATTACATTGTGTTCTCAAACTCTTGTCCACTTTAAAGGCCAAAATGACCAATGCGTTGCCCAACACTATCACAACGACCAAAGTCACCATCATCACCATCAAAATGACAAAAACGGGTCCTGAAGACACGAAGCTGCCCTGGACTCTAGTTGAGGTGTTGTCAAAATAGTACCGACTAGAGTTGGAATCAGTTTGTTCCTCCGACATGGTCCCGATGTGATGACCAACGATGCTCCCGTTATATCCTCAAACGACACAGAGCTGGAAATAATAAGCCAGCAACAGGTGGCAGGCGAAGGGACTCTGCATTCAACACCCCCATGCATGCTCTAAAAGCTTCGCTTTCCCGTTCAGACTGAGCACAGTGTGCAGGAAAGTCCACGAGAGAGCGCACAGCGCCTTCCCCAAAACGCTGCCTGGACACTTGGTGGATTACGCGTGTTGCCAGCAGTGACGCCTCGCCTGTAGAGACATCGCTTCTTAAGGCAAATAATTGCTTTTGTCAGCGCACATTGTATGTAATGACTTCAAAGTAATATCGCGATCCGTACAGTCGATGTGGTGAAGTGGCACGGTGAGGTTTGGAGACGCCACAGAAAAGTTTGGTTCTCTTATCTAATGGGGAATTAACAGGAATTGCCGAAATCCAAGAAATCGTGTGTTATTATTCCAGCAGCATATTGCAATTTGTTCAACGGAAATAGGTTTTTTAAGTTCATGATGAAACTATTTTTATATTGTATGAACTGAGAGTGGCACTTTTAGATAATTCTACTGACGTCAAAGATCCTTTTCTTGCTCTCTCCCTGTCCCCCCCCCCCCCCCCCATATGTTCATGCTGTGGATCACCAGAGTTTGGTTAACTGAGTTTAGTACCAAATCATTCATAGAAACTTCCTGTTTGACTCACAGCCTACTAACTGTCTGCTGTTGCCTCAAATGACCACGCCAAGGGTGTGCAGAGGATGTGTGCATGGAAAAGCATGGCACAATCAAACTGTGATGCCCCTTACCGAATCCCACACTGGACGGGGTATTAAGAACATTACCTTACATGAACAAACAATATTACTCTTTGTATTTTATTTGTTCTTTATTGGCATATTGGGGCAGCTTCCATTGTCTGTGAAAATTGTTGAGGATTTTTGTGTTCATCAAAATTCACACTTTTGACATTCAACGACAGCTTTAGGTTGTACATATTTTGTTAAGAGGCATTTCCCTCCAAATAAATCTCATATATTCTTCTTTTCCCTCCCACCCTGCCACCAGCCAGTACCTTCAAATCTGAATGACAAGAAAATGCTGTGCAAAGCCAGCAGCGGTCTGATAGCCAGAAGCGAGTGGAAGGCACACGGGTCTCTCGCTGGAGCTCAAATCAACAGGCCTTGTGAGATTTACAGTTTTACCAGTCACAGTTAAATAGTAAGCATTCTCGCCAGTAGCAACTAAAAAAAAACCTCCAGTATATTTCATGCATCTGTTTTAGATACTTGTGGGCGTAAAACCTCCCAGGAGCACACAGTGGAGGAAGCTGTACGCCTTATTTGCATTCAGATACTATCCTGTCAGTCCCACAGCTGTGGTCCAAGAGAAATGAGAAACACTACAGAACAGTAGCAGTGACTGAAGGAGCCCAGCTTGAATTACGGTTATTTTCCCACAAATGGAGCCACCACCATCTCTCAGTGTTAGTCACGTCACCGTTGCAACACAGGAACCAGTGCAGGCAAAGCATAGTTTTCAATTCAGTATTTTCACCAGTGTTCACAATAAGCTCAATTAAAATGAAATCGTCTCTTTAGAAATTTGACCATTACTGCTTTATTTGCAGATCCTTTTAATTAGGTGGTTGGCTATCTTTATTGTCAGTTTTGATAATAGAGAAATGATTTGAGTGCTTCATCATGTGAGAAATGTGTTATAATGATCATACAGGAACCTGTGTATGTGATTCTCACCTTGTAGCTAATAAAATGTGGATTAGGATATTTCTACATTTAGTAATGGTTGTTTTAAGGCAGTTCAGGGAATATAGTTTTGTTTCAAATGCTGCATAATGAACTTACTGTGCTCAAGTTATATACAGTATGATTAACTGCTCTCCTTTAAAGAATGACAAGACAAATATTTTTTTTTTTTACAGATCTCAAATCCTGTTGAATCGTTTTTACCTTAGAGTCCAACCTGTTCATCCACTATTCAGGTAGTTCTCTGGCTACCTATAAAAAGGCTAGTGATAGTGAAATACCCATTACTGACAAATGTCGTTTATAGGCAACAAAGGCACAGAGACATCTTTGACATATAAGACATATAGACCAGTGCTGTACTATTGCTGATGTGCTCTGCCTTTAGGTCATGGGGTGCCAATTAAAAAAATAAAATAAAAATAAGTTACAACATTGACATTAATATTGCTCTTGAATTGTATTTGCCTCTACCATATTGGAAATATATTCTCAATAATAAATAATAAATGCCATAACATAACGATCATGCTGGTGTCTAAACCCAACATTAATATTACATCACTCCTGCGAAGGTCATGCTTAAGGTGTTCTTGATACCACACTGAGTGGTACACTGGAATTTTGGGAGCAGCATCTACACAGCCCAAGGTGTATTTATTTCAGTATAATTATGCTTTGCCGGTATAAGATATGATAAACAGAATGCAATGAAAGTGTGTCAGGGAAGCAATGAATTTGGCAGGTGTACTGTCGCTGGATTTGGAAATACAAGTGCGGCGACTCATCTGAAAATGGAGGGCACTCAGAAACAAAGCAGTGCCACAGAGGGTACACAGAGGCTCTAGTGTTGCTGATTATACTATGCCCTGCTGTGGCTCTCCATTACTCTAGTACTCAAGTGTTTGTGTTTGGATGCTGGGCTGGAGTACTGACGCTATCATACTGTAACAGTGTGCCTATCCACAGTAATCACAGCTTAAATTAAATAATGTACAGTGCACACCTCGATTCTCCCTTTAGACCTCAGTGGGGGCTTTGTAGGAGTCCTTTCAAGGCCATATTCATCATTCATTGTAAAGTATGTTGCAGTTTACAAATTGGCAGTAGAGATTGTCTTCATATTGGAGCTAGATACCATTATATGGCATTATATTGTAAACCTGTCAATAAAAAAACTAAAAAAATTAATTTGTCGAGGTTAAAAACACAAAATCTAAGAGCTTTTTTTAATGGTGATCCTTGTCAGAGAGAGAAAGTAAAGTGACGGATAGTCAAAGTCAGGCAAGACAGGTTAAAAACAAACCTTGATTATTTAACAACCATTGCATACTTTTGGAAATCTCTGATACAAACTGGTATTAATGACCAAGTAACAAG
Organism: Leptoclinus maculatus; assembly: GCA_032191485.1. NCBI lineage: Eukaryota > Metazoa > Chordata > Actinopteri > Perciformes > Stichaeidae > Leptoclinus > Leptoclinus maculatus. The sequence continues at coordinate 2,029,470 of JAVDOI010000010.1, forward strand.
GAACTGCCTTCTTTAGAATGTTCTTAGTGAGACCTAACTTGGCTGATTGGATAACAACTCGCAAAAAAAGTGCAAAAAAACCCCAACAAGACAAAAAACGATCTGATTTACATACTGTACAGGAGCTTAACTATCTGACTATACTTCATTTATACAATTATTCTTTCCACGAGTCCTTTAGAATTTAATTTTGGTCCCAAAGTTTTCCTCAAAATGTAGAGCTGCATCCATCAGGGACAGGGGCGATGCCCCTATGATGTAAGAGGAAGACAATAACATTTTGAAAAGCATACTCCCACTGTTGCATCAATATGCTGGGTATTGCCATTTGAACACAACAGAAACTTCCCTTGGTCTCCACACCGCATCAGTGCTGTCACAGTTTACATAACAAGTGCTAATCACTAATGAGAGCGCTGAACTCGTGGTTGGATGGCTTCACAGCCTCACAGTCTGTTTGGCAGAGCTGCTTCCGAAATGAAAGGTGCTGGCATTTACCTTCTGCTGTAGATCCACAGAAGCTCATTGAAATGCTGTGGGTGTGCCTCAAAGTGACAGCATTTTGACTTGTTGAATTTTTCATTTCATTTTCAAAAGCTCCAAGCCGGCTAATCCATGTATCACTGTACCCCGCCATCATATTTTACAAAAGCAAGTCATCATTGTAATCATCATGTGCAGTAATTATACTAATTGGCAGTGTTTCCCCTACCATTGTATTAGGGGGGCGCCCCGCCCCCCCCCCTTGAAGGTCAAGTGAATTTTGTTTTTAATTTAAGCAGTGGCGGCTGGTCCATAGAGGGCGCTAGGGCGCCGCCCCCCCTAGAGCTACAAAAAATAAAAATAAAAATAAAAATAAAAATAAAAATAAAAATAAAAATATAAATAAAAATAAAATTTAAAATAAAAATAAACTATACAAATTGTCAATATTTGTGTTTTTGAAACATGGAATCACCCAGTTATATGTGTAAAATATGATATCTGCGGTAAATATATGCTTTTCCTGCTTGTCCTCTCTGCCTGTCTGCTCTTCCTCTCTGTGTGTGCACGTCTCAGCTGCTGGGGCGCTGGAAAAACTGCCCCAAAGAGGCGGGTCTATAAAGCAGTTTAGCCAATGCTGAGTAAAGATATAAATGAGTGACATACAATTCAGCCAATCAGCGTCCTCAAATAGATTCAGCTTGGGGCAGTTTTTTTCCTGCCCCAAGCTGCGCGTTCTCGTCAGGAGAAGTCTCTACAGGAGAGCGCCAGCGCGAGCACTACTCCTCCAAGACCCGTTTGAGAGGAGAACTGAGAGGAGAAACTACTGAAAGAGCTGATCCCAGATCAGCCTGACCTCACAATCAGACAGCAGACTAGCAGGAAAGAGAAGCAGTACATGAAGCTTCTCTACTAGCTGTACACCAGACAGGTTTGACTAGCTGGATGACGTCATGATAATAACTTATTTATCTTTTTAACACAACGGGGACAGAACCAGCATGGACAGTTAGGGAGTGAGGGACATGAAGCACCTGTCTGAGAAATGGATATATAGTTATATATATATATATATTATTATATATATATATATATATATATATATGTGTGTGTGTGTGTGTGTTTTATATTATAGTGAATATTATTATACGACATATATATTATTATATTATACAGAATATTATATGATATATATATTATTATATTATACAGAATATTATATGATATATATATTATTATATTATACAGAATATTATATGATATATATATATATTATTATATTATACAGAATATTATTATATGATATATATATTATATTATACTGAATTCCCTGTGAGGGTGACTAAAATAAGATGTCCTGACGTGTTTGTGAAAGTGTTATTTACTGCTTTTTTTCGTGTTGGAATAAATGTTAAATATTTAACTGCAAAGTAGTAATGCGCGTTTGATACCTTAATTTGTTTGCATTAAATCATTCTGGGATGTTTGCTGAAATTGATTGGATGTGGCACAGCCCTACCAAGAACATTTTCCACCAGCCGCCACTGAATTTAAGGTTCCCTTTCCTATAGAACAGGTCTACACATTGTTCTTTTATTAAACAAACTAAACAGCCGTATGTTACTTATCTTATTGACACGACGGCATGTCATTTCTGTCTCCACATGGTCGCGCGTGTACAATTCTCCTCTGCTCTCTGTATCGCGCACGGCGGAGTTCCGCCCCGATGCGCGCGCGTACACAGACACACACAGACACGTGCGCGCAAACACAGGTGAGCACACCAGCGGACAGAGAGCGCGCTTCGCTAAGTACAGGAAAGAGCTCAAGTGCTGCACGCCCTGCCCCCCCCCCCAAGCAGCTAAAGTTCAGTCACCGCCGGATGACAGGTTTTGACCCAGCTTGGCTGTCAGAGGGGAAACACTCCCCCTGGCTGTACAAGACTGATCTTGGTAAGTAAGTAAATAAATACATACATTATACATACATGCATAAATAAATATCAAGAGGCTCTGGAAATGTTCTTCCAGAAGCCCAGAAAGATAAACTGCAGTGACAAAAGCTGCACACTTTGTGGATAATTCTCATAAAAAGAAATGTTCCGATGTTTAGTTCAATGTACAGTTAAAATAACTGTTCAGTTGTTATATTGACTGCTGTCATTAAATGAAACACATGAACACCATGATTCTGTTAAGTGCTTGTGTCGGTGTCTGCCCCCCCAAAGCTGTAAACCTAGGGGAAACACTGAATTGTAATATGTGATCAGTCCTGGTTGCAAATATAACATAGATTTCATATTCCTTTTTCAATGCTCACTTACGCCTTGAGCACTGGTGGTGTATCTATACATTTTGGTTCTTGTGATGTAAATATAAAATAATAAAACAAGCATTCAGAATGCTTTGAAATTGGGTTATTTACTTCAATTTCCTTGCTGAAGATGAACGGACAAATAACCGGAGGTAATCTATTCAAAAACAGTGTCACATCTAGCCTGTACACAGCAATTACTTTACAATCATATTCCTCATGAATATAAATGCGTAGTATCAATGCTATTGACAACAACCCTGTGAGAATAATAGCGGAGCCTGATGATCCACTGGGGTTCATTGAAAGAGGAGGCAATGCTTTTGAGAGATGAGTCATATTTGAAGTGAGAGTCTCTATATTATAAGAGCTCTATAAGGATTTCAGAGCAATGACTGAGGGCTTGCCTCAACATGAGGAGTAACAGGTGGCCGCTGTAACCGTCGTATGAGCGCAGTGCTAGAGCGGCGGCCATTAGCTATAGCCAGTAAGTAACAAAGCACAGAGAGGAGCTTGGATAACAACTCGCACAGAGGGAGAGCGAGAGGCCACACCTTGATCATTCTTATTGGTTCATGAGGGTTGGCGACCTCATGTAATTACAGCGAGGCTCCACCCAACTTCAGCATGAGTCTAATTAGTGGAAACACCTGTGGGTGTGCAAGGTGTTTAAAGATATGGGCACAACAAAAATAACCAGTAATGTCAAGTTGTACATCCTATCATGCTGAATGTATAATGGCAGCACACTTACATACTGTATATCAGACATGCAGCAGAGACTGTTATACCGCAAAGTGCTGTCGGCCTTCTCTGCAATCATCTCTTCTTGTACGTGCATAGAATTCAGCTTAGAAGAACTCCTACGACACACACACAAAAAGAAGCATTAGAACTGGCGAATCTTACTTTGATTTTAATGGTGTGTTGTGTGCACCACAGGTAAGCACTCCGCATTTTGGACTCAAGGAGAGAGAAGGACTATTGATCCGTGGTTAGTGGGCGAAACCATCCACTGAGCTCCTGCTGTACCACATGAAATAAAGTGGAACCCGAAGTGATTCACTGGCCATTAACTTCCCAATACGTTTTACAACTAGGCCTAAAGAAAAGCACAACGTGTCAAAAGAAGAACGCACTTATCAGACCCGATTCCTTTGAAGCCAATCACGTTATGCAGTCATATAAGCCTCTCCTATTCAGACAGCTCCATGTGAAGGAAATCTTCGCCGTACTTCTTTCCCCTACCTTTCCCTCACTCGCTGTCTCTCTTCGCTGCCTGTCCCTAAAATGTCCCCGCCGGGGATTCTATCTCCTGGTTCCTTTTGAAGCAGTGGCCTCTCTTTGCCTCCATTATCTTGTAATTTGTGAGGGATTACGCTCCGGAGCACACGCAGTCCACCCCGTTGCTTAAGAACTGTGACAGCTTACAATAATTGCCATGCTAATTAGTGAGAACTAGCCCAGTGTGCTTCTTTCCCTCACCAGACCTGATTTGATGAATATGCTTTGATTAATGTCTGCGGCAGTGTTTCCGTAACTTCCCACCCATTTTAATTAAATATATAACCAATAATACGGACTAATATATGTTGATAAATAAATGTAGAGGCTACTGTTCTGAAGAACAAACTGAGAAGGTTTTATTGAAGTTGGACCTGGCACTAATTAGAACCAACAACCAGATATGTTAACTCAAATTTAAAAGGAAGCTCCGAAGTCTTTTTTCTTCCCCGAGCATTGTGCGGTGACCTTGTCTGTGTAAATAAATAAGAGAGCTAAGATTGAGCACATTTTCTCCGTAATAGCCAAGACCAATAGACTTATAGTATAAAAACACAATGATTCATTGAACCGCCAAGGCCAAACATTGCTGTTTTCGTCAATGAGTGCTTTTGGCAAAACCATCACCTCTACATTTTTAGTAGTGAATGTGGGGCCTGGTTGACAAAATTGTGAAAACCCTTCATGAATAACTACGTACACATTTAATTAACTACATTACATTTGCAAACATATATTTGCTAGAAAGATGGTTGTTTAGTTTCGTCCTTGTCGGAGCAGTTTGTCTTTGTTTGGCATCATTTACCCGTTACCCTTAATTCCTTGTGTGTTCTGACAGATGCATCTACAATTTAGGTACCACTGTGTTGGCCTGTTTCGAGCTCTGAGACTTTATAAACTCACATAGGGCTGATTTACAGACTTCTTTTCCTCTCTTTTTTTCTGCTGTTACTATCTAAACTCAATCCGCTGCGGCATTGTTTGGAAAAGTGATTTAGTTGCTTCAGCATTTAAGTCCTATCCCATGGGGTGTTTATCTTATTTTGTCTATCCCTTGCAGCTCTGCGGGGTATTATCCCGGTCCATCATCGAGGTTCATCTCTCTTCTCACAGGTGCTGACTCGTCTTTGAAGTCCTCGCTGACACCTATTGTACTTTTACTATAGTATGACGTCCCATCACCCTCTCTGCCAGATGCACCTTCCTCAGGGTTACACAACTGCTTGAAGCAAGAAGGGCCTTCAAAGCCACACACTCAGAACTGGCCTTTACCACAAAGATGTTTTGAAGCTATGTTCTACATAGAATAGAGCTCAAAGTATCCAGGAGGGATGACCTTTCAAACACAAGTAAGATACAATTAGGGGTAGAGGGTTCAAATGTGGCTTTGATGTGAGGGTTTCTGTGGGGCTTTTACCCAAACATCCTTACTTTCTCTCTGACAGAATCTGAGAAAATCTAACTTGTACTGACATTACCTGGTGCAGCAAATACTTCCATATAGTGTACAAAAGAATAATTAGGTTTCAGTGAGGGGTTCTTCAACACCGTAAGGTCAAGGGAACAAAGGGAAGTACATTTGATATGGTTATGATATGGCTACCATTATTTATTAGGATATGGGTTGATTGTCTCCTGAATGGTAACGGTAACCCAAAATGATCACGACCCACCCATGCTTTTTAATAATAATAATAATGTATTTATTGCTGTATAGTATTTGTTTGCTTGCTTGCTTGTGTGTGGTTGAGGGGGACACTGAACTATCTGAGGAGTGGACTTATATATAGCCCCTGCTCACCTCTCACGCGGCTGCCTGGTGGTCACGTGATGACCACTAACGGTTGTGTCAGCTGTTTGACACTCTGGCTGGATAGTTGGGTCAAGTAAGAGTTGTAAATCCTTACCTCTGAGTCTGAAGTTGTTATCTCCTTTAAGTTAATGTTAGTTAGCAAACTAAGCTAGCTACCCAGTTGGTGTTTCGTCCCTTTGGGAATGTTGTGTTTTAAAATCACTTTCCCCTCCACACTCAGGCTAACAGAAAGACATGGGACACGCGAGCTAACGTTCAGTTAAATACTAGCAAACATTTAGCTAAATTCGGTCCTGAAGACTTCACGTCAACATACAACCGATTCACTTGTCTCCGTCTAATAATAACGCTTGTTGTCTCCAATATATCTCGGACACGCATTCGCTTTATTAGTGGTCCAAAGGAAGTGAAGTGGTTATGGAGGCTGACACACTTGAGGCAAAGCTCTTACTCTGTGCTAAAGAGGGAAACTGTGCTGATATTCAGAGGCTCCTTGAGTCGAGAATCAACCAAAGCAGCTCCCTCGACATCAACTGCAGATGTAAGTGAAGACGCCATTACGCGCCGACTTGAAGGACCTCAGGTGTGCGCGAGGAGAGCTCTCATGTTCCTTTCTGTCCCTGTAGCAAAGTCTAAAGCCAGCCCAGGATGGACCCCCCTCCACCTGGCCTGTTACTTTGGACACAGGGATGCTGTAGAGGAGTTACTTAAGGTGACAGTTATTCATATTACTCTGTATATGTCCAGTACATATTACTCTGTGTATGTCCAGTGCATATTACTCTGTATATGTCCAGTACATATTACTCTGTATATGTCCAGTAGCTACATATTACTCTGTATATGTCCAGTGCATATTACTCTGTGTATGTCCAGTACATATTACTCTGTATATGTCCAGTAGCTACATATTACTCTGTATATGTCCAGTTCATATTACTCTGTATATGTCCAGTGCATATTACTCTGTATATGTCCAGGACATATTACTCTGTATATGTCCAGTACATATTACTCTGTATATGTCCAGTGCATATTACTCTGTGTATGTCCAGTACATATTACTCTGTATATGTCCAGTAGCTACATATTACTCTGTATATGTCCAGTTCATATTACTCTGTATATGTCCAGTGCATATTACTCTGTATATGTCCAGGACATATTACTCTGTATATGTCCAGTACATATTACTCTGTATATGTCCAGTGCATATTACTCTGTGTATGTCCAGTACATATTACTCTGTATATGTCCAGTACATATTACTCTGTATATGTCCAGTTCATATTACTCTGTATATGTCCAGTACATATTACTCTGTATATGTCCAGTACATATTACTCTGTATATGTCCAGTACATATTACTCTGTATATGTCCAGTACATATTACTCTGTATATGTCCAGTAGCTACATATTACTCTGTATATGTCCAGTAGCTACATATTACTCTGTATATGTCCAGTACATATTACTCTGTGTATGTCCAGTACATATTACTCTGTATATGTCCAGTGCATATTACTCTGTATATGTCCAGTAGCTACATATTACTCTGTATATGTCCAGTAGCTACATATTACTCTGTGTATGTCCAGTACATATTACTCTGTATATGTCCAGTACATATTACTCTGTATATGTCCAGTACATATTACTCTGTATATGTCCAGTAGCTACATATTACTCTGTATATGTCCAGTAGCTACATATTACTCTGTATATGTCCAGTACATATTACTCTGTGTATGTCCAGTACATATTACTCTGTATATGTCCAGTGCATATTACTCTGTATATGTCCAGTAGCTACATATTACTCTGTATATGTCCAGTAGCTACATATTACTCTGTGTATGTCCAGTACATATTACTCTGTATATGTCCAGTACATATTACTCTGTATATGTCCAGTACATATTACTCTGTATATGTCCAGTGCATATTACTCTGTATATGTCCAGTGCATATTTGCAGCCAGGGAAATTTGCTTAACATATTTTTTGCAGGCAGGTGCCGATGCAAATTTGCAGAATAACATGGGTGACACACCTCTACACAAAGCAGCCTATACTGGAAGAAAGGTAAAGAAAAACACCAAACCATTCCTTCCCTGCTCATTTAGCCCTATTCTAATGAATGACAGCTGCTGTCTGCGTTAAAGCTTTTTGTCACTTTCACAGACTCCCATTGACGCTTTTGATTGATGACAGTTGATGGTCAGATTTCTATATTGTTTCCTTGCTTCAGGAGGTCGTTCTGTTGCTGCTGCGGTACGACGCCTGCTCCAACATAATCAACGGAACAGCTGAAATCCCTAAAGATGTCACAGAGGACGATGAAGTTAAAACTATGCTGGAGGGTATGACATGATGGGAGTTTTTTTTTTTTATTTATTTTTTTTAAATCAGCGGCTCGTGTTCTCAGTATAAGTGTTTGATTTGTGCAGCTGCAGAGAGAAGAGAGACGAGGCGGCGGGAGGAGAAGCTCCTGGAAGCAGCCAGAGAGGGGGACATCGCCACTCTGTCTAAACTGGTTAGCCTCTGACCGTTCTAAGAATTAAGCAGACTATAAAGTCAACACGCTCGACATATTTGCCAAGAGTCTGCCCTGTCTGATGCTGAGACAGGAAGCGACAAGTTTGAGTCTCTTTGTTTCTGTGTATTGTGTCACTTGGCTTAACAGGGATGCTTATATGTAGATGAGTTCCCATTGCAGGTAGATGTGTAAAAGAGGTTATTGTCCAGTGTCTTCTGCTTTGTTAAGTTGTTTTCTGTTGTTTAACTGTCTCCTGATCTTCAGCTCAGTGGAAAAGAAGCTCCAGATATTCACTGCAGGGACCGGGTTGGGAATACGCCCTTACACTGTGCAGCCTACAGGGGGCAGAAGCAGTGCATTATGAAGTTGCTCAAGTCTGGAGCCAGCCCCAGTACTAAAAACAACAATGGTATGTCACTTAACTTTGAACACCACCCTTTTGTTATTCTGACTAATTTGTGCAACATGTTTGCAATCGTGAATTTAGACTCACAATTATTTTTTAATTAGTTTGGCTGATTGTTTTGCAGACCAGACAGCATTAGACCTGGTCCGCAGCGATGAACTGAGACCGACTCTAGCAGCCTATCGAGACAAGGTAAGAGCAGATAAGTCGTTTATTATCACCCCTTTCATTGTGTGTGGTTGGTACATGAATCAAGGTACAATAGCTCATTTTGAAAAATGAAAAATGAAAAAAAGAGTGCATGAACTATGAGTCAGTGTATTAAGTCAGTCTATTGAACTAAAGCATCAACTCTACACCAGATTGCTTTGAAGTTTGGTATTTGTGTCGTGGTCCACAGAGGATGATTCCAAAATCTAATGAACAGATTTTAATGAAGTTTATTCATGTTTCCCAGGAGATTAAAGAAAATCCAATTTTGGGCTCTCTTTGATTTAATCACTTTTTGTGTCTAGCACCAAATGCACCAGAATGGATGTCTTTTTGGTAAAATAACTGTCCCAAATATAGGTGCACGCAGCTATGTTTCTGCATCGGCTCTTTTCACACATCACTATCCATGTTCCCTCGAGGCCCAGTGACTGGAGGAAACAGCTCTTATTGGATGTCTGATAAAGCCTGGCACAGCTTCAATTTAGAGCTTTGCACAGTCATGGTGGACATTAAAGAAAGGCACTATATTATTTACCTGACCCACTACAGAGAGAGAGCAAAATGAAGAGGCTATACCTCTATGAAGAACTCTGTGCCCTTGTAAACAATTATAGATATGAAGGGTGATGACCCTTCACACCGTCAGGAAGAGGTCCCATGAGGCCTCCTCCCACACTGAGCCACCAGTCCAAAGTTAGAACCGAGTTTAGTGTTTCTGGTCTCAAAAACTCTTCAACACGGTCAATCAGACTGTGTGTGTCTGCACACAAGTCTGAGAATCATTGTTTCTTTCCCCCACAAAGGATGTGAGCAGTGGGGTGCAGAAGATTGAAGGCCCTCTCTGGAAGGTACCCAGATGTTGAAGTGTATTCTTTTCTCCTCCTAATATGTCAGGCAATGTTTTTTTGTTCAGACTCGTCCAGACTTTACTTGTTTCCCTTCGGAGCCTTTATTCGTTGTTGTACGGTTTGTATTTCATGTCTTTAAGTGTTATCTGTGAATGCTTGTGATATCTTTTTTGATATATTTACAGGATGTTATATTTACACGTAGTTCGTCTGTTGTTGACTTCATTGTGTCTGTGACAGAGTTCACGCTTTCTGGGATGGCGCTCCCACTGGGTGATCGTTGAGGATGGAACTCTCTCCTGGTATCCCAAACAGTGAGAGAACTTTGTATGTATGCTGTTTTCCTAATCTGTATGCAGGCTGTTTGTCACGGTAGAAGTTTCTTTCTTGCTACTCCATCACTCAACATTTGATGTCCATAAAAAAAAAGCCAACCAAGACGATGCCTCGTCAGCTGAAGTAGCTGAAATTGAAGCGAATCCCGTTTCCTCCAAATATTTCTTGTTTGAGATGTTTGAGGCGTCAAGATTAGTTCTTCAAGCTTTCAGTGAAAACTGTACATTCAAAAAGTGACTACTTCTGTACTGTATGTACATTACTCCTGTGTTTTTATTTGAGACAATGTGAAAATGCCTTTGGTTATGTGCTCTCTCTCTCATCCGTTTCTCTACACAGGGCAGATGCGATGGCCGGTGTCAGACAACAGGGCTGTAAGTCCCTAACACAAGCCTACTGCATGGTAGGCGCTCGAGACGAGAGGCTCATTGTAATTGATTAACCTTCATGACTATACGTGGTCGTCCTCCGATCTTTCACTTGTGATTACATCGCACTTGAGATGGTGACGTTTGACATCTAGTGCAGCGAGCGTGACTGCGAGTAATTTAATTCTGTCGTTCTAGGTCAAACCATGGGATCATTGCTTCTTCATGCTCAGGTGCTTTGATGACACTGTACATCATTTTAAGGTCTCCTCAAAGACAAATTCGGTGGCAACAAGAAAAGTGAGATAAGATTCACCTTCTATGCGGTTGTTGCTTCACCCCTTCCCTGAACAAACCGGACTGGTTTTGACAGTCGGTGTATCTGCAAGGGTGGACGACATCAAATGTCTCTGATATTTGTCCTCACAGAGATGGTTGGATGCTTTCGAGGCACATTCGTCCTATAGCACACGCCACTGCACCGAGGAACAGATGATCAGCGATGGTGACGTGACGGTGAGGAATCTGTCACAAACCCTTCAGGTAAGATTGAGTTTGGCCCTTTTTTTTTTTAAATGAGGTATTTTATTAGGTGACAGTAGGAAGGAAGTGGTATTTAGGGAGGAAGGGAGGGTTCAATGTGTAAGTGTCTCTCTCTCGTCCTGTGCTCTTTCAGGCAGCCAGCGCGTCCCAGCAGAAATTGGAGAGTGAAGTGTCGATATTTCTATCGATGGTGAAGAATGAGGAGAATTGTGGTAGGAGTCCTGGTACTGGAACCTTTTTGCTAGTTTTATACCAGTGCTGAGAAGATGAGCCGATTTGCAACGTACAAATCGTTGGGTTGTGGATTGTTGGTTTGAAGACTTCGCTGTGCATTCTTTTAACTATTTTCTGACATTTTGGTGACTAAGTTGATGAATCATGAAAAACATAGTCATCAAACGAATCAATATTAAAGAATAAACTGTAGTTGCAGCCCACTTTATACACGTGCGTTGAACGTATGTATATATGTTTTTCAAAAGCGCTGGCTGCCCCTCTTTTACTGAAAGCCAAAGAGACCAGTGAGCTCTCCAGTGAAACCTGTGCTGCTCTCCATCTGTGCCTTGAGCTGCTGTCAAAACAGGAGGAGGTAGGAAACATCTTCATTATCTTAATCAAGCCTGTATCAGCATGCACACGGCTGAGCAATCTAACAAACGCCACACAAAATACAGTAGCCTTTGGGCTATATTGTCCACCATCATACCATTCCTAACGCAACCATAAAAACATGGTGTGTTGTGATGCAGAAATTTGACATTTAAATTGGATCTACTGTGCGATCCTCTAAGATTTAGTACGTCCCAATACATTATTATACATGTCGGATGCAGTATGCCAAAAATGCCAGGATGTCCTACTGCATCCGGTTGCATTTCAGTATGCAAGTCAGCGTGCTTTTTTGGGCTATTCCGACCCACAATCACAATTTAAAGTGCAATGTTATGACGAAGTAGTGTGTCCTAATGGAATGCATACTGCGTACAACAGTACATGCTATGTAAGGGTAGCTGCAGTATGTACTTAGAGTAAAAAAGTATGCGATTTGAAACTTTGCTTAAATCTAGTTATCGGCAATCTCGCACTTGATTTAGTTGTTTTGGAGGCTCGTTTTCTTTATGCAACCAACTGAGCATGTATGAACAGTCTTCTCATTGATTCCCGTACCCTCACCCACGTGCTGTGCTCCTATTGGCTGAATAGATAATATTGAATGATTACAAAATCCCAAAGCTCCTCCTCTTTATGTTAGTTAATTCATACCAATCAGGTGTGAAGTTTGTGTGTGTGTCCCTGTCCACCTGTCCCATTGGCTGTGCTGTGGGTGTGTGTGGGGGGGGGGGGGGGGAGCAATGGAACAGTGTGGAAGGATACAGGCAAGATCCGCTTTTATGCTTAGCTCTGCATTCAGCTTGCAGATCAGCGTAGACACACACACACACACAGACACCCCTGGACTTGGATCCACACACTCCCGCTCTGGGGAAAGGCTGTGCATTGAGCAAAGCAACTGAAGCGCGAGCATATTCACAGGCTCAGCTGGCGACGCATGCATTAACCCTCACACAGTGAAAACACACGCTTTGCAGGCACACTTCCACATGTCAGAGCATCCGAGCGCAGGAGAAAGGGGAGACGGTGACGGCATACTCGTCCAGTATCTGCACAGGTACAAACAAAGCAATTGTTCTTTTAGTTTCTTTCTGTATCTCAGTGTGTTTTTTGTTTTTATTGTCAGCTAAACAACTGTCTGTGTATGCTGGCGAAAAGCTATTCATCAATATGCGGAAGTCGTACTTATGGATTCAAGTGTGTAATTGAGCATGTTTGAAGTGGTGCTGAGCGCTACACCACTAATTGCATCTTTTTTGCTGAAATCATTTCACAATGTCATCAATTCTGTCAAAGTAAGAGCGCGGAGAGGGAAAGATTCAATTCTATTGAGGATTAGTTTGATGTGGTGGTTGAGAAAGATTGTGGGTTCAACCATTTTAACGCAGCAGTTGCTCTTTTGTAACTGTAATGCAACACCTAAATTAAGAACTGAGAGATCATGAATCCGTCTCGCTCTTTTTTTCCCTCATTACCAATTCATTTGAAATTGGCACTTTGTCAAAATACCAAACTGAAATCCTTAGACTGTGGCTATTGGTTGGCTGTTTACAGTATAGTGTGAACTACACCTCTTGTTTCATGAAACCATTAGCAAAGCGGGAATTAAGATTATAATATGGAGATTAAGGACTCCTGTGTGTGTGTGTGTGTGTGTGTGTGTGTGTGTGTGTGTGTGTGTGTGTGTGTGTGTATAACAAGATAAAGATAAGTGAATGCATTTTCCATCGTATGCAATAAAATGCTGCTTTTGAAGTCAGCTGGAACACTGCGCAGCAATACCCAAACGCAGCCCGCTTACACAGTGATAGTGTAAACAAAATAGTTTCAGTGTAAATTAGCAACAGCTGTTGTCCCGACTCAAGGAATAACCCCACGCCGTTATCACTGGGAGGACGAGAACATTTATTGCCGTCTCATCACCCAAGAAGTATTGCCAAGTTATTGCCAAGTGTCATAACAATGGACACTAAATTATATTCTGACGACCGGATGATGTAATAAGAGGGAAATGTATGAACGAACATAATGTAGCATGCTTGTTAAGACATTAAGACACTGGTCTCATGCTAAACTGGTTCTACTACGTGTACTAACTGGATTATATTTCCTACACTGCTGAGATTAGCTGTATTAAGCAGCATTAACTCTAATCCCATTGTCCTGCCTTAGATTCCTCTCTTGCTGCCACTTACACATTTGTAGTCTTCAGTACATAACATACAGCAGTCGCATGCTGTTGCACTTTGACGTCTGGGCAGATGTGAAATAGATGATTAATAGCAATCGCAGTGCATGTGGTCTGACCCATTTCAGCTGCAGCTGCAGAAATATAGGATGCTCCTCGGAGTGCCGGGTTCATACAGTGCGTGCAGGGCACAGTATGAACCGGTGGGTGAATACGCAACATTTAATGTGGAGAGACCTCTCATTCACACAACACAGATTTATAAAACCCAACCTTTTGGTGGAGTTTTTCTCGGGCAGCAGGCTTCCACACCTGTCAAGAAAACAAATTGAGGCGTACAGCATGAAGCCACTTAGTGGTGACACACAGATAAGCATGTGTGACAGTTTGTATTGCTCTGAAGGCAGGAGAGTGGCAGCATAGTATCCTCTTTCTTTTTTCCCCCTCTGCAGCCATTCATAACCTTTTTGTCTACAGCCTGTAAGAAATCAGATTGCCCTTCAAACCCTTGGGGGGTTGGAGAGAGAGCACAAAGTAGCGTTTGACCTTTTACATTAACCGTGGCCACATAGGTAACTGACCTGCTGCCTGCCATCCCTCACCCAGGAGGGACTTCACTGGGCACAACTGACTTCCTTCTTTTTCAGTTCACACAGGGTCATACGAGATCTGGATAAGACGAGGAAGTGTATATTCAACCTTATCTTTTTTCGGATTGTGACCTTTTAGCCGAGGGGAGAGTATGTACAGAGAGATACTCGGGAGTATTCCTGCGTAATTGGTACTACATCCCTATGCCGCACCGGTACTTACGTCACACTCTTAATATTTCTTTAGTTGCTTAGCTCCCAGCCATCATATAGTCATGATCTACAAATACAGTAACATTAAGTGCAGAGTACTGTATAGAGCTATAATGCATCTGCCTTTGGGATTTGCTTCCCCCCTCAGCAGAGAGCGCAACATGTTGGAACAAAGTAAAATGTCTACCCTATGGGGTGTTGGCCAAGGAGACGCTTCCCTCCCAGGCTCCAGCAGCAGCTACTGCACACCGCCTCAGCAGGGCTTAAAATAGCGCTGTTTGTGCTCAGGCGACAGGACGCTGTGCGAGCGAAAGAGCCGGCTGCGCTAGTTACACAACAAAGTGTTCTGTTCCTGGATGGGCTCTTAATAAGCCAAGTGGCTGGGACAAGGAGTGTTAATACAGGCTCCAGCACATGGAGCTCATTCACTCTCTACACCATGCATATAATAAGAGGCATGGATTCATCTGGGGCATGCGAGGACATCTTTTTATTGGCACACATTTGATATGTGAAATGGATCTCATCGGCTACTGTCACTGCTCTGTTGTTGATTGGAAGCATTCACTTGCCAGTTGTTTTTCTCCCACTTTTCTATATCTGTATGAATGGACTGAGCTTACAGTTGGGGGGGGGGGGGGGGGGGAGAATCACAGAGATTTTAGCGGGTTGTATTTCTATTTCCACACAGAACATGGCCTACAGGGGCTGAACATAGCACGTGTGATGACAGCAAGAGTGAAGGTGTGAAACGTGTCGTTGACTGTGGCAGGCAGCTGACGTAGTGTTGGAGCTTCTGGCACAATTACAGCAATCTTATTGCATACAAGGATACAGGTCTATATAGAGCAGGGTGCATTTCACATCTGTTACTTTAATGGTAATATCACAGATCATGAACATCTTGGAGAAGAATGTTGCAGAACTTAACCTTTGACCTTGTTGATCACATTAGAAGCTCCACGGTGGCGATCACTGAAAACATTGATCCCGTGATGGTTGTAGCTCCATCATATCTGAAAGGGAGAACACTTGGTTACTAGGCATGAATTATAGCCCACCTTGAGCACATCAGCAGATGCTTTGCCAGGTGTTTCTTTGTGCATGACCGTGCACACAACTGATAATCCTTCAGGCAGTTCAAGCGGTGCGGATGAACTTTTCGTCTCCAATAGAAGACATTGGCCCTGCTTTGCAGTCTCACATTTACAGTCTGATTTACAAGCTCCTGTTTCACTCTGCTGCCTTCCCCAAGGTGACACGTTTTCATCCGGGGAGGCTGTGCTATTTTCAGTGCACGTTATTTGCTTTGTGACCGCTTGTTGTCTGTTGATTATACTTCATCGTCATAATGCACTGAGTTTGGAAATGCACTTGCAGTTTTCTTTTTATTATAAATAAGCATGTGTTGTTTTAGCCATTATCTCATTCTACTTCATTATTGGTAGTATTTAGTGGATTTTTGTTAAGTTTCCTCTCTTCTGTTTAGTTAGTACGGGACGAACAACAGACGCGTACGACAATAGGAAACACTGATCCGGTCTGTCCCACAGTGGCCTGGCTCAGGTTGCCCCGAAGGGACACTCAATCCTGGGCCACAGAGCTCTCAGAGACTGGGGTGTTTGGTTCTGACTGAAGGAAACTAGATATGTGGACAGGGTTAGAACAAAGACTTGCCATCAGAAATACAAAGAGACACACACACGCACACTGATGCAGCTATAGAAGCACCTTCATATCAATCAAACCACCAGTCAATCACAACTGTCTATATACTTCACACATGTTGGATCAATATATATATTCTCCATTTGCTTAACCTTGTGTCTGGGGTTTCCTGTGTTTGCAGGTGTGGAGCCTGAAGTTCGAGCAGGAGGTGGAGAAGAACAAAGCTCTGACGGAGGCCCTGCAGACATCGGCAACTGAGCACCACGAACTCAAGCACTCTCTGTGCACGAGCAGGAGGTTGTCTACCCTCAGCGCCCTCACTGAAGACTTCTATGATGCTGAGTCAGGTCAGCAGCCGCTAGGTGGAAACTTGGTTAAGTAATCAAGAAGTTAATGTCTTACTGGGGTTATCTTGTTCTTAATACAGGGTCTTGGACTGGTCATAAATTAGACAAACTATTGCAGTGCCGTTCAAAAATGCCTGTTCAGAACGGGCCAAATGCGGGGCCTGTGGTGTGAACAACTTCACACTTGACGCTGCAATTCCTTAGTAATAGTAGCAATGCACGTACCACGACATAGTTGCAGTGAAACAAGCCTTCAGTCTGGTTCACGAAAAACAAAACACCCAACTCAAGGGCTCCCAATCCCTTTTTACGGTATTGTGTGGAGTTCTTCTCCTCTAGCAGCGCTATGGGGCAATGCTTTTAGAGTGGGTCCTGTTTTGTTTGAATTGTGCATGCGCGCGAACGGGCAGGCGACGCAATGTGACAATATAATAATGACGGTAAAGTGCAAAGAAGTGGGGCACGGAAGAAGAATTGTACATACTTGCAAATTGGATGTAAACAATGCGCAATTTTAAACATTAAAATATCTGCTTTGACAATTTTAACCTGTATCTAGCATCGAACAGCTTCACAGTTTTCAGTTCTCACTTCACTCGTAGCCTAATTCGCATAGTTAAGAAATGCAGCTTAACTGTGCGTGTGTGTCACATTGACACATCTTTGGCTCTCTGTCTCTGAGGTTGCCCAGACACCGCCGCAAATGTCCTCTTCTCTTCTACTCAAGGGTAATGGGATAGTGATCAGCGGGCCTGACACTCTTACTGCTTTAGTTTTTTACAATACAATTCATCAGCAGTTCAAAAAGATAATTTGACACTGTTGACTGCACACTGAAAGTGTTTTGTCAATACCTTATTTATCATGGAAGTACATGTACTTGCACTAATATCTGGCAACTAGCATTTCCACTCCTCCATCATAGTGTACACACACTATTCTCCCCTCCCTTTGTGTATGTGACAGTACCTGTAATGTCACTGACAGAGGAGGAGCAGCATCCAGCAGGCACAGAGCAAACAATGTTGGAGGAAATGAAGCCTCTGTGTGGCCTCTCATTGGAACACAATCCTCTTGTGCGGTTTGGCTGTCGGCAGGGAGGGGGAAGTTAGAGAGGAACTCGAGCGCAAATACTTATTTTGTGCCGTTCAGGCTGCAGCTTTCTGAGCAGGTCGCTTGAACCTGTATATGTACGCGCGTGTGTTTGGCATGACCCCGGGATCTGCCCCTTGTCGTCCTCCCCCAGAGTCTGATTCGGAGCTCTCAGTGAGCGGCTTCCTGTCTGTGGCCAGTCACTCCTGTGAAGAGGACGAGGGGAGAGACGCCCCCTTTCTCAGCAGCCTCCGCCATCCCAGCGCTCCCGGGGGGCCTACCGGAATGTCAGGGGAGGGTAACCATGGCAACCAGCACAACGGAGTCGAGAAGCACAGGTGGGACACGCTCCAGTTATGATGTCATGCTTGTTTACCGGCTTAAATGGTGGCAAAGTGGAACGAGTGGAAATGTAAAGTCGCCATTGCGAGTGGAAATGTAAAGTCGGCCATGCCGAGTGGCAATGTAAAGTCGGCCATGCCGAGTGGAAATGTAAAGTCGGCCATGCCGAGTGGCAATGTAAAGTCGGCCATGCCGAGTGGAAATGTAAAGTCGGCCATGCCGAGTGGAAATGTAAAGTCGGCCATGCCGAGTGGAAATGTAAGGTCGGCCATGCCGAGTGGAAATGTAAAGTCGGCCATGCCGAGTGGAAATGTAAAGTCGGCCATGCCGAGTGCTCTTTTTTTTGGAACAACCTGTCTGCTGTTTATTATGTGCAAGGCTTTAAGATGATTGTCACAGCCGATGGCAGCATTCAGTAGCGCATGACTTCACACCGCAGAGCAACTCAACTTGATATTGAACGTGACTTTTTAGTATGCGTGCCTGATGACAGGTTGTAGACCTCATTCAGAGAGCGGATAGTAAAAGGCACAGTGGGTGAAATGGGATACCAGCTCTCCACTCCTGTCTGTTTTTGTAGTCGGGTGTTTTTGTTTGAGCACCCAATCCACAGAGAATAGCCTGTTTTGTTTTTCCTGACAGATCCAACTCTCCAAGCGAATAACCAGCATAGCGCTTGGGGTCTTGTGAGGTTTTTTTATTCATTTTATTTTTTTTTCCGTGAAGATTTGACAATCTCTTTCATTTCTGTGAATGCTGATTCTGGCTTGGCCTCTCTTCTTTAATCCAACAAGTGACCCATGAATAATTCAGCATGTGCTGGCTCAGTATAGGAGTTGGAGGAAAGGGGACTGGCTGCGTGTGCGTGCATGTGCGTGTGCACGTGTGTTGTGCATTAAAGATTCATGTGGTGTCTGTTTATTTGGAATTACTCTTGTCATTCAAAGATACTGCTGTCCCTGGTTGTCTGTAGATGGGCCTACATCTAGTTGTTTAACATTTCTCTCTCATATTTATAACTACCCGTCCATAAATTCTCTACAAAATGAACAAAAAATGTCTTTGGTTTGAGGTCCCAAATATACAGTAGTGTAAATATGTATTCATTTTATACATGTAACTATGATTATTTGAAGACTGACCGTGTTGGCTGTAAGACGTGCATGCTTCAAGGATTGAGTTAGCATGTTCACATGTATAGATAATCTGGCCTCACTCTAAGGGTTGGCTTGTGGTTCAGTATCTGCTGAACAACAGTTTTGTTTAAAAGTTTTACTTTACCTGTATTCCTGAAAAACTGAAACATGAAAGAAGTTCTTTTTATAGAAAGATAGATTTTGGGGCCACGGCCGGTGGAACACAAACTAGGCCAGAAGTATAGTCTGCCATGCATCACTGCGCTGCTCATCCTACAGATGGAGCAAGCCTGTACACCCCCTCTTCCGTTTGTTTAGCTGACGTACAGGCTTTTATTTGTGTAGTTGCTTCAGCACTCTGTTTTAAACGAGGACACCATCTGCCTCCAGCAAGCATACCTGTAAAACGGTCCTCACCTCGGTTTGTTAGCAAGGCTGGAAAATAAACTCGGTCACACCACAGACCAGATTTATTCAAGCAGCAAAGGGCGACGTTTGAGAGGGCGTAGGAAAGCAGCTGCATGTGGAGAAGTTAAGACAAGAGAAAGTTCAATCGTAATTCATCTTAAGGGTGAGCAAATGGAATTATCTTTAAGTGAGAAGTGTTTATGAGCCAAGCTCCAATTTAAAGAGTGTGTCTCATAACCAGTCTAGAAAAACAGCACGCACATGTGCAGCTTTACATCCATTCATGGGTATTGCATGAGGCTTGACCAGACCAGCTGACAGCTCATTAGCTCATTAGCTTTACAGGTGTCGGATGACTTTGTACCCAAATGGTGCTTCAAGCTATGCAGTCTGCTCTGCAGCTTTTAAAGGGTAAAAGCTAATGGTTTTAAGATGTGGTTTCCACAATACCTGTAGATGTTGGACATGTGTTAAGTGACATATTATAAAAGCAAATCCTTTTGAGTGTGTAGAAGACCAGGTGACATGCCCTCAGGCATCAGGGGGGTTTTTTTCAGCACAGCTGACACAAAATAAACAACGCTTCCCCATTGATTCCCAAGTTTAATCCTTTTCATTATTGTAATTCTCCCTCTCTTTACTCCTTTATTCTGCTTTCCTACAGAACATCTCTACCGACTCCCATGTTCTCGAGGAATGACGTCAGCATCTGGAGTATCCTGAAGAAATGCATTGGCATGGTGAGAACAGACTTTTCTCATTTGACTGATTTAGCCTTTATTTGTTATGTTTTAATGTGCTGTTGGGAGAAATAAATATGGAAGCCCATTTCCGCCAGCAAAAAAAAAAAAAATGATCACAAAAAAAAAGAAAAAAAGAAAATAAGATCACTAAAAAAAGAAATAGTAACTTAAAAAAAAAAAAAAAGATATAATTAATTCACAAAAAAAAGAAAAAAAAAAAGAAATGAATTCACAAAAAAAAATATATATATATATATATATTTTTTTTTTTTTTTTACTTTTTCTGTCAGCAAAAAAGAAAAAAAAAAAGATGTTTATTGGTCGCCACCTCAGCCACATTGGTTTCATTCTTTATACTCCAGAGCTGCTTCTTGCTTAACATTCTATTCAAGGGTGCATTTGCTCAGTACAATCCATGTGAAACATCATCTGTATTTTATGGAAGCCCATTCCCGCCAGCAAAAAAATAAAAAATAAAAATCCACCCACAAAATAAATAATAATAATTCTAATATATATATTTTTTTTATTTTACTTTTTTTCCACCAGCAAAAAAAAAAAAAAAAACTTTTGGTGCATCCATCTGTAACCATAACACTGACCAGATTTTTCCAGTTGCTATAGAAAGTCGAAATTATGAGATACTTTAACACAACAGTCATAGAAGCAGCTATGACATATGAATGGATTGTGAGTACATTGAAGACTTCTTTAAAACGTGGCTTTACAACACATGAAATACAGATGATGTTTCACATGGATTGTACTGAGCAAACGCACCCTTGAATAGAATGTTAAGCAAGAAGCAGCTCTGGAGTATAAAGAATGAAACCAATGTGGCTGAGGTGGCGACCAATAAACAGCAACTGGAAACTTCTTTTTTTTTTTTTTTTTTGCTGACAGAGAAAAAGTAAAAAAAAAAATATATATATATTCTTTTTTGTGAATTCATTTCTTTTTTTTTTCTTTTTTTTGTGAATTAATTATATCTTTTTTTTTTTTTTTTAAGTTACTATTTTTTTTTTTGTGATCTTATTTTAATTTTTTTTTGTGATCTTTCCTTTTTTTTTTCAAGTAGGCGTGTAGAATGAACGCTAAAAGTTAGGTGATTGTGACAAATTAGTTTTTGTCCTTGACTTATGGCTTGAGGAATATAGTCATTATTCATTTCTTGGTTCTTGATTTAAGATATGAGAATTATTGTTGCAAATATTACAATTGAATGTCAGAATAATGGCAGTGTGCACAATAGTGTTAGCTTGCAATACCACCAACACATTGGATTGAACTGTGAATGTTGTGTATACACCTGTATACAGATATAAATATCTTAAACACCAGAAAAGTGTTTGTCAGTTCTGATATTATTATATTTAATTGTATATACATTTTGTCAATGAATTATATACCATATATATACTTTACAAAGATGGGATTTAACTCTGGAAGTCTGTGTCCTCACGGTTTGGTGTATCTTCTCTTAACATCTTTTTCAGGAGTTGTCAAAGATCGCCATGCCTGTGATATTTAATGAGCCTCTGAGTTTCCTTCAGCGGTTAACAGAATACATGGAGCACACCTCCCTCATCCACCAGGCCAATGCCACAACAGACTCTGTCGAGAGGATGAAGGTACCACGATGCAAAGTTCACTTTAAGTAAAAACATAGATAATCAAATGGCTAATCTCCAAAGGGATGTCTTGTGTTGTCAAATAGTACTGTAGTGTTAGTTAAGAGCCTTTTATAATATGCTGTATCATCATTTATATTTTTGTCTTTTGGAGAAAAACAAACACTGGCATGCTATTATGGGATTATATTGTATTCTAATGTCTATCTTTATCAAATGTTGAGATAGTTACCTGTAATTTGGTTAAAAATCCATCAATGCCCTGTAGTGTGTTGCAGCATTTGCTGTGTCTGCTGTAGCGTCGCAGTGGGAGAGGACTGGGAAACCCTTTAACCCACTACTGGGGGAGACCTATGAGCTGGTCAGGTAAGACAGTACCTTAAACGCACACAACTATGTTTCGTGAGAACACCTCTACACCGGACATTTTGTATTCAGTGAAGATTTATCTCATAACGTCAATACCGAACATGTCCCTGTTCTCCATCAGAGAAGATTTAGGCTTCAGGTGGGTGTCGGAGCAAGTAAGCCATCACCCTCCAGTCAGTGCCTTTCAGGCTGTGGGCCTCAATGAGGATTTTGTCTTCCATGGCTCCATCTGCCCGAAACTCAAGTTTTGGGGAAAGAGCATAGAAGCTGAGCCCAAGGGCCTCATCACACTGGAGCTGCCCAAGTGAGTGCACGAGTCCAAGACTTCTTTGCAAAAAAAAAAATGTGATTCCTTTTTCAGGTAGCGTCATCTCACGCTACGTTTTGTCTCGTTGCCTCTGCAGATATAATGAAGCCTACACCTGGACAAACCCCACCTGTTGTGTCCACAACATCATCGTCGGTCAGCTTTGGATTGAGCAGTATGGCAGCATGGAAGTGATCAATCACAAGTAATAGAAATTCCATTGTCTTTGTGCTTTTGTCATTCTCGCCCCGGTGCATTTGCATGCACAGAGACTCTGGTGCGTGAATATCTTTCCTCTCTGCGCTCTGCAGTGGGGGGGGGGGGGGGGGTGTTGGTCTACTTTCAGATTCTGCTTAGTGATCATGGGAGCGGAACTGGGACAGTTGCCATTAGAGTAGAGGGAGCAGGATAATTAATGTTTGAAAGCCTCCGTTCGCAGAAGGAGAATAGTGAAAGAGAATCAGTAAACAGTCTGTCATTCTGTGGCAGGACCGGAGAGAGATGCAGCATGATGTTCAAGCCCTGTGGCCTCTTTGGGAAAGAGCTGCATAAAGTGGAGGGATACATCCTAGATAAAAGGTGTCTTCTTCGTTTCATTTTTAATGATTTCATTATTCATCCGATGTTTAATATGTATGTGAATGTGTCACAAATTCCGACATTGTCTTCTGCGATGTGACCAGTTAATGTCGGTAGTTTTAATGACCAGTATTGTCAAAACAGTGAGGCTCAGTGATGATGTATCAAATATCAAAGGCAGCCAAAGCTGTGTATTATTAACCGTTGTTTTCTCTTCTTCTTCTTTTTTTTGGCAGCAAAAAGAAGCTATATGCAATATATGGCAAATGGACCGAATCCTTGTACACAGTAGATCCCGGTACCTTTGATGCCCACAAAAAGAGTGACAAAAAGAATGCGGATGAAAAGAAAGACAACAAACGGGTATTCAGCTCAAGTGCTTTCAAACGTCACCTGTGTTCTGCCTCCATTTGGTTCAAGTTAAACGTGTGTGTGTGTGTGTGTGTGTGTGTGTGTGTGTGTGTGTGTGTGTGTGTGTGTGTGTGTGTGTGTGTGTGTGTGTGTGTGTGTGTGTGTGTGTGTGTGTGTGTGTGTGTGTGTGTGTGTGTGTGTGTGTGTGTGTGTGTGTGTGTGTGTGTGTGTGTGTGTGTGTGTGTGTGTGTGTGTGTGTGTGTGTGTGTGTGTGTGTGTGTGTGTGTGTGTGTGTGTGTGTGTGTGGTCGGTCCCAGGGCAGCGTGGATGAGGAGCCAGAGGAGATGCCTCCACCTGATGCTGAGACGGTCCAGGTCATCCCAGGCAGTGAGCTCATCTGGAAGATAACGCCACGACCAGACAACTCGGCCAAGGTAGGAGAAGACAGGAGGGGGGTGAAAGGAGAGAACATATTGTGAATTAAAAAAAGAAATAGCAGCTTGTGATGGGTATTGTGTTATTTTGTTGCCTCTTGTCCTGTTAGACAGTTGAAATTCTGTAGTAATGTAATTGTCTCTCTGGCAGTTCTATGCGTTCTCCACATTTGCCATGCACCTAAATGAGCAGGACAAGAGCATGGAGGGAGTTACTCCCCCAACAGACAGTCGCTTCAGACCTGACATTCGCGCCATGGAGACTGGAGATATAGGTACAGTGTTTGGCCTTGATTTGATTCCCTATTCTGTCACAACCAGCTTAAATACTATCTATGCAGTGTTCAAGGTGCTATAACCATGCCCTTTTTATAGATTTGGCAAGTTCAGAGAAGAAGAGACTTGAGGAAAAGCAGAGAATGGCCCGGAAGAATCGCACCAAATCAAGCGATGAATGGAAAACGAGGTTAGTTAGTGGGTGATAGGATGTACTGTCATTGCTCCACTCCTAATTAGTTTTGCTAATTGCGTCCCTATTGTGTTGTGTCATCAACTATATGCCGTCCCCCTTTATTATAATTGCGAAGGAACGCTGCCCTTGGCCCAAGGTTTGGTTCAAAGCTTTTGCCTTCTTGCTGTTGTTTTGTCTGGTGTGAAGTGCTGCACCACACCACCCTCCTCAGGACAACATTCACAACTGCACCTGTGTGTTATTGAATGCATTTGTCACGAAGACACTAGTGTTTGATACTCAATATTTAGTTTGGACAAGCAGCATTGTTGTGCTTTTTAGTGCGTGTTTTGAGTTGCCGTGATTCTTTCATATCTCCCTCTCGTCCTCACTGCTGCACTCCTATTAAATCGATCCTCTCATTGTTAAAACTCTGCAGGTGGTTTCAGCAAGGACAAAACCCTCACAACAAAGCGCAGGATTGGCTCTACTTGAATGGCTACTGGGAGAGGAACTACACTCACCTGCCTGACATCTACTAATAAGTAGAAATACACAAAGAATACCAGACACATGGATTTCTACTTTTATTACCTTTTTTGGACTTTATCTCTACCGGGGTTTGTGCAAGGGCCGATACAGAACGGCAGATAGGGGTCGAGGAAATATGCTTGAAAAATGTCTTAAAGCAGTGGAACACTGAACACCAGTGGCATATATTCTTCTTTATAGACGTGTGTGAACAGTGAAGCACAAAACCTCTTAAGCTTATTAATTGTGGTTCTTGACCACTAACGTAGGATATAGGCATGTGGTAGAGAAACTAGAATGTATATTTTTTACACACAGACACACACACACACTAATATAAAATGAGTGTGTTGTCGGTGTGGAAACATTTTACTCATGAGCTTCAGTGCCACAGCGCTACAAACGGCTACAAACGGAGGACACGATGATGCATCCTGAGCACATCGATGAGACGTTTGTTTAACTCCGACACTGATTGTACTCGTGCATGCTAAAATGCAGTACAAAGTATCCAAATACACCACTTAGGAACAGGTGCATATTTATTTAGTGTTTTTAAATGTTTCAAATCGGGTTGTTTGCGTAGTCTGCTGCAAAAATGTTACCACATCTGACAAGTGTACTGTGGCCGGTACCACATCGATGAAATGATCAATGAGTGTTTAGAATATAGCATTAAGTCCGAAACTATGTATTGTATAGGTGTGTGTATTGATGACAGCGTTGCACATAAGTCTACCTGACTCTGTGGACACAGTAGCATTTATTTCTATCTATACTGATCCGAGGGGCACGAGCTCTGCACCTATAGATGTGTGTGTGTGTGTGTGTGTGTGTAAAAGTCTTGCCATAGTTAAGTTCAATTAGCTGTTATACTGATGTATTTCAAATCCCACATCACAATAAATGCATGTGCATCACTATAACTATGCAAGCCTTACCTCCTTCACAATCGAGCACTGAATATTCCTTTTCTCATGTTGTGGATAGCTGCTATAGGTTTTAGTATTTTCTGTTATCAGTCGTTTGGGTATCAAAACAGAATTTATATTGTTGCTAAATAAAAGCTTCATGCTGACTATATGTTCTTGATTTGGTGTAATTTTAAGGGAACGTCTTCATTAGATTGGTGTCTGGTGGATTAAGGTGTTACAAGATGAGTGGCATTTAGAGGACTTCCATGCACGGCAAACTGGTAAGAGGTACTTTTCTTGTGGCCATTTTAACGGTAAATTCCGATGGTATACTGTGACTTTGTATGCCTCTGCGGTAGCCAGGGCTGGAGGCATCGTTTTCAGGTTGGCCATCTGTCAGTGCATCCTATTCTCTTGAATGCAATGTCTAGAGGGAATTTCTTCATATTTGACACAAACTTCCACTGAAGTATGAACTGATTAGATTTTGGTGTTCAAATCTCAAGATCACTGACTTTGACAGAATTTCCCATAAATGTCTAATAGGATCAAATAATGAGGACATTTTATACCCTCAAAGGTTATCTTCACTGTGACATCATATTCTGCACAAACACTTTTCTAATGTATTTATAGGTTCCAGGTTGAAACATATTGAAGTTCCCCTTCAACATCAGCAGTGTTATTTGTTATTTGTTAAATCATGTGTTACATCCATCATGTGCACCTAATCAAGTTTAGGATACAACAAAATTCAGTTTTACCATATTCATTTTATTATCTTAAAACAAAACAATATAAATAGGAACCAGTATCCAGCCAGCAGTGGCCACTCACAACATGATCTCTATTAAAACCTGTGTGCACCACATATTTACACTGATACAAACAAGTCTGCTTAAAAATAGGGGCTACACAAAACAACACTTTTAGCACTCATGCGTTTGGATTAGCAAAGCCTCTACAGCTGAAATGTCTAAGTCAGAAGCAAACACTAAGATGGCTGAGTCATTCATTTGAAGTGCAGTTAATACTGAATATGTGCCATTACTCTACTTGACTTGACTCCAGATCAGATAGTTCCCTTATTCATTTACAGCTTTTCATCCGATTTGACTGCCATCTAGTTTTGAAATCAACCATGTAAATAATAAATACCCAATGTATTAAAAAGTACAGTAACAGATAAACACCTCCTGTAACTGTATGTTGCAAATAATTAAACAATATAAATTAAAACAAATAAAACAGTGCCCGACTAGTGACCTGAATGATATTGTGGCTTTTTATAGACATTCCTGTCCGAGGTGCAGATAAAATGTCACGGCTGTGCTGCAGCAGCCCTCATGGAGGCGAGAGCAGAGTGAATACGAACATGGAGCCGGTTCTCAAAGTCATAGCCGGCATAGTCCTCCTGCATAGTCCATGGAAAGAGACAAACATAATGAAATCAAATGTTATATTTGTGCTTTGCAGTCAGCACACGTATGTAGCAGCATAGCCATTAAAGCAGCAGAGAGCCCACTGCTCCCGTCACACACTGCTGCATGAGCTAAGGCATGCACAGCTGGCCGTTACAGCAGAGAGGGAGATCTGTGCTCTGGTGATGTCAGCTGCTCATCCTACTAACATCAGAGCTGTTGCACTAAACACAACTCAGGTGGGTGAGGCTGCACTCGGTGTACCACAGGCAATGCAGATACCATGTACTGTACCGACATAGCCCCTTTGGAACCGCATCCCCACCATCTGTTTTGTCACAATTTTTCGTTATTACCTACTATGTTCAGCCACCTCTCTGGGGCATATTCATACTATTCTGTCAGCTCAGTGTGGATGGGTTGCTTTGTCATGACCCCATGCTGAGGTCAGACAATGCAAAATCAACAGGGCAGTATGAGGTCTCAGGAGGGCACAGAACCTTCCTGTGTTTGTCAACATGGGGCAGCATAACCGACCGTATGAACATAGTGACGGGTACCTGGCATAGCCTCAGCCTCAGCCTCAGCCACTCATCGGTTTCCCTGAGAACGTGGATGTAGACGATGCTTTTCTATGCAAATGAGCGTCATTCCTTGTGAAGGCGGACATGTTTGCGCGCTCGCAGGACTGCCGAGAACATTTCCTTCAACAGGAGTTTTATTTTCCCGATCAGTGCATCATGATGTGGTGACTGGGCCAGCTTCAACCCTCTGTAACTAAGTTCCTTGACTTCAGAGGGAGCCATGCATTTGGCTTGCCTTTACTTTGTTAGTTATGCTATCATCTGATCAGGTAGTGAGGGTACTGATCTGCACGCACATCCTAAAAACTTTGTTAAGAGATATAAGAGATCTCCCCCCGGCTTCGTCAGGGGTAAACTAATAATGAAGCCCGTTAGCGGAGAACTAGTCATGCTACCGACTACTTAGTGAATTCACAATCAATAAGCAAATGATAACCAGCACACATCTTTAAAAAAAGCACTGCAATTAAGAAACCTACTGTACCTTAGCCTGAAGCAGCAGCAGTCTGCCCTTCCCTGCAGACTGGGGGAAAAAACACAATAAAATATTAATGTGACTTTTCCACCATCTCAGATAAGGGAAATAGTATCTCTTACCATCATCACACACACACACACACACAAACTTGCCTCTGGGCTGTTCAGCAGCACACAACCCAGTTCATAGCAGGAGTAGGGCTGCACATAAGAGTTGCTCAGACGACCAACCTCATCTCCTGCAGCCAGATGGAAAAACTGCAAAGAAAGAGGGAGGAAAAGATGTATTAGTTATAGCTTTCATCACCACAGTCGTGACTTTTATGTGACGAGCATGCCGTTTAACCAAAACAATCCTACAACTACAATGGTAAGTGTGCAGTGTGTATCCTGTGTTGCCTCATAATTCCATTGACATACGAGTACCTGAATGGCATCGTTGGTGTTTTGAAGACAGCCGTTTATGGCACCAAGAAGCAGGTTTTTCAGGCCCGTGCATGAGGCATCGTCAATCCTTTGCAGGACTAGAACAAGATAAATACAGTTATGCTACTCCCGATGACAACAAACGCTAGTCTGCTGATTAAAACATTTCATATGTCTGTATATATACCTTGTGTCATTGTCTTAAGCTTGGCTGTGGAGCAGTTGGGCAGAGCTTTCCACAGGTAGAGAATCTCAATCACAGAGAGGATGCAGAGTTCTTTGGAGAGACTGGGGGTCCTTAGTTTCTCAGCCTGATAACATATGTGCACACACACACTTATTCTCACTGTATTTTCACCAACAAAAAAAAATGTGCAACGGAAAACCAGCAGGACACGTACTCACCCTCTTCGTGGAGAACAACTCTATCTGATTGTTCTTGCGTTTGAAAAGTCTTTCGACATCCTTGAAAACCTTGACGGCTCCCTCCAGATCCCCTGTGGCTCCTTGGCACACTACACAACACAACACAACAATATATAACATGGATTATGAGCCTGGTGCCAAACACACAAGCATTGTCCTTTCATTTCTTCTTTTGGACGGTTACCACCTCCAGTTAAGTAGGCGTAATAGCACTGGGACCAGCGAGACTCGGTCTTCAGTCGCTCAAAGGCCCGGTAAGCTTCTCCGTAGTTCAGTTCGATCATGCTGCACCAACCTAAAAAAACAGGTTCAACAATCAGAAATCATGATGCGGACCAGAGCTGAGCCAACTGGTTTGAAACGTGAGAGGGATACAAATAGTACCTATTTCATATAAACACACGTGCTGAATCTCCCTCTGGTCAGAGGCCAGATCTAAGGCATCACGGAAGGACGTCAAGGCACTACTTATCTCGCACTAGAAAGAGGAACTTTGTGGTGTGAGTGACAGCTCAATATTGCCTCACACTATTGAGCTGTCTCAAGGCAGGAGATAATAAAATGTACTGTTGACATGTGTTCACCTCGAGGCGCTGGACTCTGCCTTTGAAAAACATGAAGAGGGAGGAGTTTGGATAGGTAGCCTCCCTTTGTTGAAGAATGGATTTGGCCTCCATCAGGCCCGCCTGCGTGTCCGTGCCGTCCAGGGCGAAGAAGGGCTGCACTACCGTGTGATACCACAGGAGGGCCAGGCTGGGAGGGAAGCACAGAGTGAGTGAGAGTGTAAGGAACACAAGGGTTTCCGTTACTTTGTCATGTTGAAGCTACAGCCTAAATACAGATACGCAAACGTAGTCACTCACATACTCACGTAGCTAAGGGGGCCTTCATGTCCTGACTTTCACTGGCGTACGTGAGCGCCGACAGGCCTTGAAGGCGGTCGCCAGGGAAGCCCAGCAGATTGACGATCTTCAGGAGGTGCGGCGGCACCATCGAGATGCAGAGGTGGAAGAGGCCGTAACCGAAGCTGACCGCACCTTTTAGCCGATCCAGAGCCTCCGGGCTGATGCCGTCCGGCCTCGGGGACGGGCTCGGCCCGGGCGAAGAGGAGCGGCCGCGGTTGGACGGAGACGGAGGCGCCGTCGCTCGCTGTTCAGAGGCTCGTCTTCTTCGGCCCTCCTGCAGGTGTGTGATGTCGCTGTAACATTTGTTGTACATCTTCCAGGCTTTACGGAGGATCCAGCCTCCTTTGATGTATGCTGCCGGGAGATTGAAGCCGAGGTCAGTGAAACATGCTATGCAATGACCGTAAAAAAAAATAAAGTGTGTATACAAAACTGCAAAGTTCATTGTCATTTGGCACCGGTTTCCTTACACGACAGCTCTTGTTTGATGAAAGACAACACTGCAAGGTAAACTTGGCAGTCGGCGATGATGATCTGCCTCTGGAGTCGATCCACCGCAGCCACGCCGGACCTCTGAGAGTCCATCTGCCCACACAAACAGCTCACACTTGTAGACGGATGCAACAGGCCAGTTAACACATACAGCAAACCTGGACATTATGGTCCAACATGAAAATGCTCTTTTTTCCAGGAAAATGACATTTTGTTCCATGAATATATCATCTATGCATTCTGTTAAATGAAATGCTGGAAGAGGTCACTCACACTCCTCTTGAGCTTGTTTTTAATGGTCTCAATGACACCGGTGTTTTCACTCTCACACAGTCTCTCCGTGGCTTTGAGGTCCTCGACGGCCATCTGCATTTTCTCCTCCTCAAACGTCATCATGGCATTCTACAAAAAAGGAAGCCAAAATAAATAATCCTGTTATTTACATTCAACTCTTCCAAATCAAGCCAGGCGTCTAATCCTGGATTGAAGCCTGGAGTCCAGAAAGCAGGGAAACAAACCCAAACGGCACTGAAGAATCTTCTTACTTTTCAGATTTCATAAAGAACAAATGATACGGAGTTGTTCGCCTGACAGACGGGGATCACACAATGAACCAACATTCCTCTCTGTGGGAGTCTGATTTAAAAGATGTCTATCAATTAAATCATCTCTTACTGGCTTAGAAATTACGACAAATAGATCATATTTGAATAGAAACTACCAGTGACTACTATTTACATTTCAGGGATAATATAACTTAAATAATTCTGATTTCGTCCACTCCGGTTGTAATGTCATCCGTGTGCTACCGTGTGACGGGACTCAGGGGTGCGTTCACAGCGTTTCAAAGACATAACCGTCTGTTCAAAACACTCTCGTCCATAAACCAACATTACCATTTAAACGTTAATATGATCCTGAACATAACTGGACATTCAGATGGCAATGTTATTCATTTTGCGGAGCTCTGATAGACAGACCAGTAGTTCATTCTCAGTTAAAAGAAAATAGGAGAACATTATTTCCCAGCACAACACAAGGTTCTCCAGGACATTTGACTCGTTCTCTCGATTTCCATGCGTTTTCCATGACTGGAATTTGTTTTCCAGGATTGTCACTGTGCTGAGGTCTGAGGTCTCTGGCTTGTATGTAGATCATTCTGCTCCCTTCACCTTTAAGAGGTCAAAGGTCACACATCACGTGTCCTGCGTTTTCTGATAACACTGAAGGTGGCAGAATAAAGGTTTGTTGATGGACTATTGGATCTCGACAGCTTCAGTATACCATAAGATTGTTTTGTCGAAAAGTTCACAATGCAGCCTCAACTATTAAATACGTTTATTTCAAACTTGAAGGGTAATCTCTGAACACGCGTCTAGTTGTTTATTTGGGAGGGTTGCACTCCTAATTCATTTCAATGACAACTTCCTCTTGTTCCTATCGAGTTTCAATCCACTTCTTGAAAAGTCTGGCTTCTTGCCAGGGGAACGTCAGGGTATTTCCTTGAACCTTATTGTGAAACGAAAGTGCTTTTTAAAGTGGAATTTACAATATCTGTTGTCAGCATTTGGACCATTAGGTAAACAATAGAGTGCTGCAAAAGGACGTTACTTCTTAACTCACCAGAAAACTCACAAAACTGGCCCCGAAACTCATCAGAGGACTGTGGTTCCTGAAACAGAGGGTAAAGAACAGTGACGAGACGTGTGTGTGTGTGTGTGTGTGTGTGTGTGTGTGTGTGTGTGTGTGTGTGTGAGACAGATCTAGATGCCAACAAAGATGACTATGGGTGGAATGACAAAAATGTGTCAAGCCGGTTCCATGCCTCAAGCACTAGATGGATTCACTGTAGTGACATGAAGTCAGACAAAAGACTAAATATGATTTATTAGGGATGTGGAAATAATCTTGGAGGTACTCTCTCACACCCATAATGCAATGCACAGAGCCAACTTAAGAGACCTATGAAAACCTTATCAGGAAACTGGTCAATACAGACAGTCATCCTCAGGCGCTGTGTAATGCATAGTTCACTTCCCTCCACCTTTCTGCTGCTGTTGTGCAATCAAAACAGGATGACACCTAGTGCTCAACATAATTAGCGGAGGTGACATTTGCACCTTCCACCAGGGGTTAGGACACGTAGGGTTTGCCCTTCTGTGGCATCAACATTCAAGTTGAAAGCAAACCTTTTACTAGAGGTCGTCGGCGTTTACAATAACAGCGTAGCACGACTGAACGCATTCAAAATCCTGCAACCAGCAAGTGGACTGTGGTCCGAGTGTGTGGTGACCCCGTTTGCACAAATACATGTGTACTTGT
Organism: Leptoclinus maculatus; assembly: GCA_032191485.1. Lineage (NCBI taxonomy): Eukaryota > Metazoa > Chordata > Actinopteri > Perciformes > Stichaeidae > Leptoclinus > Leptoclinus maculatus. Next base: position 2,062,576 of record JAVDOI010000010.1, read on the forward strand.
GACCCTTAGCAGGCTGTTTAGAATGAGGTCACCCAAACCAGTTTGTCCCTGTTTTAATTGAATAGCCCTTTAAAAAAAAGGTAATATAAAAAAATATTATTTAGCATAGAAACAAATCCTGTAAATCGTCTCGTATACCCTCTGGATGAGGTCTCAGGATGGGAACCACTGGGTTATTAGCTCATTTAATCTCCACATTTGCATACTTAATTACTTGGTCAACTTGGTCTTTGGACAACAAGCACAGACGGATTGCGTGCGACCATCCAGCTATTGACAGGCGGTTGTGGTGTGAACAAACCAGCTGGGCCAAGATGAGACATTGAACACAAACCTGTTCCAAAGAACTGAAAGCCAGCTGACATAGCTGGCACGAGAGGAATGCTAACCTATTAAACACTCATTATGTGTAAACATTGGCATATTATTTACACTGATTGATGGAACAGCTTGTCTCCCCACACACACACACACACACACACAGCAAGATTATTCTAACAAAGTCATTAGACTGCTGGAGCTTTCCAAGTCACACTGTGGGTGTGGATATATTTGCCCAGGGTATTTAAACGAGCTTGTGACCTGATCATAGGGTACAAGGATGCTGTGGGTTTTGTTTTGCACGCTAAGCAAAGACAGTGAAGTGAACACATGCGTGTCTGGTTTCCACTTTGGGTTGGTTGACCACAGTAGTTGTGGACACAATACCTTAACAACCTGCCCTGTAGAGAACATTTAAGTATCGATCACTGAAATGTGTCCCAGACAGACATCGTGCCCCATTGTGTCCAGACACTCACAGACCTGTATAATCTGAAGAGCTCGTCGCTCTCCTTGAATCCATTGTTGAGGAGCATATTGATTCCCTTCAGCGCCATCTCTGCCTCGTTGAGATCGGCCGTCTTGTCATCCGCCACGGTGCCCGGGGCCGGTTCTGTTGGGTCTGCCATTGAGACACGCGGGTACCGGGAGGAGAAGAGCTGGAAAGCGGCCGCGGAGAAGGAGCGGTGCTAGTCGAGCTATACTCACAAGGCACAACAGTCTCAGCCGGTGGCACAGTTTAGAGCAAACTCAGTCATGTCCACAGTCTGGCGCGAGGAGACGGATGAGCGAACAGGTCCAAATGACTAACGGCTAACTAACGTTACATGCGCGCGTGCGCTAGTCGCTGGTTGTTCCGTATTGTGCCGCCGGTGGTTCGTGTGGTCCTGTGCAGACAGGAAATGTGCTGCCTTTGTGTGCTATCGGAATTATCGGCTTTCCTATCAGACGCGAGACGCGACTACGCAATAATCAGCCGAGGTGGGGCTTTCAAACGGAGAAACGCGCGAGTTAATCAATGGAGGAGCTGTGGATGTGTGCTGCTGTTTGATGTTCTCCAGCATCTTTAAGCAGTTACATATGTCTCTGGTAGTGCGCGTTGTCGGGTCATAATTGTCCTAGTAAGTTAAAATGTTGTGACATTTCACAGGATGAGGAGGTGGGAATACAGCTCAGATTATGTTTTTCAGAAAGGTTGTTGATTAGCCTCTCTACACATGTTATCTATTACACACAGGGATTATACATTACATTACATTACACATTATTTTTCCAGGAAATATTTTTCCACAAGAGTTTCTTCCTCTGTACATAGCCTGACGAATTACTACTATGTTTACATGGATTCGAAATTAATTATGAAATTCAATTAAGTAAATATGTGTAAGTATGAGTCATAGGATTACTTTTTGTGCTTTTGTTCACCAGCGAAGTTAATGTGATTGTACTGTGGTGCGGTCAGTCCTGCACAAAAGAGGAAAAAGGCCGAAGCCTGGAAAGGATGAAGAAACAGGTGGTGATGAACTGAATGAAAGGGAAGTAAATAAAAGATATGATCCAGTATATCACAACTGATATCATACACAACTAGATGTCTGTGCAAGTCACTTCTTTGGTCACAAAACGTTCATGCTCTCTGGTGGAGTTACACTCCAGCAGGTTTCTACAAGGAAGCACAATCATGGGAATCTTTAATCTAAAAATGAAATGGTTCACTCCTCTGAAATCACTGCACAGCCAATACCACCAGTGCCACTGTTTTCAATGTTATATTACAACATTTGTTGAAAAGTGTTATTATGACAAATTTCAATGTTGAAGGATCACTGATGACAAAATACATATATGTTGTACTTTATAATGGACACATTTTAGAAATGTCTATTTTCGGGTAGTGTTATAAAATGCATGACAGCTCACATAAAGCAACCGCTGGTACAATGCGATCAAATATGTTCGACCTTTAGGGATGGATACCTTGTCAAAAATCACTACGAGCATTATTCTCCTTAGATGGGACCGAACAACCCAACTATCTCACTGTATGTATTTACACTGCACGCTTTCGGTCATACTTTATCACATACTTTATTTTGATAGCTGTTGCCTGTTACCAGACGTGAGCCATTGTTAAAGTGATCAGTTTCCCCTGTGCTTTTCCTGACAAGTCAAAATGTCTGCTTTGAACAATTGTGTATTGTGTTCAGGTTGTGGGCTCGTCTCATGTCTCAGTATTTACATCCTCGTTTCCTTTCATAACCTCCTCCCCTAGCGTCTTAGTCCCTCCCACCTGAGATGCGAGCGGAGGAGGCAAGGAAGAGACAGGAGGAGATAGGAGTCGAGGCAACAGGCATATAACAAAATGAGACATCAGTGAGTGCAATTCAACAATTAATACCCGGGTGCATGATCCCAAGACAAAGGATATTTTTCAAGAAATACTTATGGCACTGAGAAGTATTTATAAAGAACATTAATTACAAATTGTCTTACAAATCAGTGGTCACAAGACAGGAATGCATGTAAAAAAATCATCATGTCCAATCATCATGCATATTTTTTCATTTGTCACACATTTTTAACAAATGTACAAAGCAAGTAAAATTTGCTGGAGAGTTTAAATACATCAAATACATGTTGTTGTTTTTTGTTGTATTACTATCAATATTATAGTAATATGAGCTAAATGGTCCCAAATATGACTTGTGAGACTTATTAGAAGCTATATTGGTTTTCAACTCATAAACAAACTTCATGCTGTTTTCTTGCGTAACTGACATGAACAGCCACGCAGTACATCCTCATGCATGGAAAAGGAATGCAAAATGGAGAATTAATTCAGAATACAGTGGTGAAAACCGTGTGATTTCATGGCCTGTGTGAAGACTCCATGACTATTAACCAGTTAAAATGCAGATTTGTATGTGCTGGCATGTGGATATGGTATGTAAAACAGCTGGGCAGCCCCTGAAATGTCACTGAACTGAGCATCGTGGTTGTAAACGTAATTATTCTAGTAGAAACTTTCCAACAAACAAACATGATCTACGTTAAAGCACCATCAAAAAGGCATCATTTGTTTTTCTTAAAGTGCTGGGTTGATCCGATACTGCAGCCCTGACCAATCACAAGCACACTCAGAAGCATTTAATTGTCGCCAGAAAATCAATGAAGCAACACATCAGACTTTAAAACAGCTGTTAGAATATGTGAAGTGGTGCCCTGATACATGATTTTATCACAAAATAAATACAGAAATGTTTAACCGAGCAGCAAATATTATGAACCTGTAAGCTGCTGCTCATATCTCTATTTTACACACACACACACACACACACACACACACACACACACACACACACACACACACACACACACACACACACACACTCACACAAACACACTGAATTGCACACCTCATAAAATCCACATTCTTACACACAAAACACATTCGCTGTCTTGGTAACAGATTGCACATGGTTGGCGGTGGACGTGGTCCCAAGGTTTGTTTCACGATGACGCAGTGAGACGTTTTCAGCCCGGACACTCTTTGAGGTTGACCGGACCGAACACACCCGACGGCCTGTCGAAAGAGACCGAGTCACCGTTGATCCTCATATCCTGGATGCATCCCACAAAGGACGATGTGACGGGGAGCATCTGTTGCATTGCCATCTCTGCAGCAGAAAGGTACATGGGGGTGAATATGTGAGAATGTATGTATGAATAAACTGAACAAACATTTGCCCAAATACATGTACACTAATATATATATATATACACACACACAATCAAAATAGCTAGATTAACTCTCAGATTAACAGATTACTCACCAGGAATGCCACCCACATACAATGAGTCTTTGGTCAAAGATATAGTGGACGAAGGTGGTCCTATCTTGTAATGGTCCATTGTGTCCACGTGCAGTTGCACAACATTTTTCCTCTTGATCACTAGAAGACACATGGACAGCGACTTTAATGCAAGATACAATTTATATCAGTATCCTAATGAGTTCTAAAAGCACTTTTAGTTTGTCGTGAACGATGCCTTTCATGAAGTGACTGTGTGCATTTTACCTGAAATCTTATGAAACAGTCCATCACATAAAGAAGCTTTCGGTTTCACCGACACCCTGAATTCCCCTTTGCCATTGTTGGCTTGTGCCACCACCTGTGAATGGGAGCAAGTTCAAACACAGTGCTATTAATCACATGGATGGGGAACGCATTTCTATCTAAAGACACCTTTACGGTCTAAGTCAAATGTAAAGATCTGCTCTGTAATATTTTGGGTCACGAGTATCCAGCCAGGATGGCGTCTTGAAACTGACTGCCAGGCCTCACCTCTCCTCGGAGCATGTAGACAGTGAGGTAGTGGCCCATCGCGGGTCCATATTGGTTCCAGCTGGAATCACCAACATGTAGCAGGAGTCCAGTCGGGCTACGCGGACGAATATTAAACAGCAGCTCAAAGCTGGAGCCCACAGTAAAGGAGTCATCTGGAAAACAAAACACATGTTTTCATGGTTGTCTTCGTGGGAGTTGTAATGTATATATATATATATATATCATAATTTAGACCGTGAGTATCAAAAGACTGAGGAGAATGAAATGAACAGATCATGGAGACTCTTTCGGGTCTCATAGCTACTTAGAAGGAAGTGACGTGAAACTAATTTCCACTGAAGTCTCTTTGAAAGAGTTAACTCGTACTAATTATAGAGAACACAGAGTTCTTTAATTGATCAATCCCAGTTAATATCTAGTGTGTATTTTACTGCACACTGTACAGAATGTGCAAAGATGTCTCCCCGCATGTTTGTACATTACAAGCATATGAACAATTTAACAAATATGTACAATACATATTTTAAAAATACATTACATGGGCTAAATGGACCTCGCAGGACAATTCTGTGTTTATCTTCCACATATCAATATAAACAGTATCGTATTTAAATATACATAAATACATAGTCCTTGTCAGGATACCAACTAAAAATTATAAGGATTAAGTTATCTGTAGAATATTTCTGAGAGAAATATTTATACATTTATATTTATTTATATTAAGATTTATTTGCTAAATGGAATAACCTTCAAATTTCACATCCGATCACTTACAGCCCTCTTCTTGAAGAAACCCCACTCATGTCCACTGACATGTCTATCGTACCACCTTGTTGGATACGTCTATAACTATATGTCTTACTAGCATGTTGTCTCTTTAACTTGTATAGGAGGAGTCAAATGATGTGGATGCGGTTGCATTTCCTGCAGATGGCCAACAGCAGCTGATAGAGATCATTATAGTCGTCAGAGTATCGGAGAGATGGACTCACTGGTAATGACATGTGCTCCATTCCCTGAGAAATAGGCCCCTCTTTGTGTCTGTCCCTCGAAGCAGGGGCCAGCACCGTGGTTTGTGGTTGGATTTGACATCGGTGCTCCGTTCATTTTAAAATTACGGATACAGCCGGACACACTTTGCTTTGGAAGGGCCTTCAACTAAAAGCAAAACAAACAAAACAAAATTACAAAAATATATAGATATTTCAATTTGTGAACAATTTGTTTGAGTGTGTGAATTTGTGTGATTTTATTTGTTTGGACCTTCAGCTCCCTCTGAAGGGACTCTGGGGCACTGCCCAGGTGCACAGGTGACACAAATTGCTGCAAGGATGTCAACTCAGCATTTGTCAGCAGACCGTCCTGCGCTCTGATCCCATCTACAACCAGTCGGAATTTCTTCTTCTCCAAACTGAAAATGACCTGCAAGGCAACATATTCGCAATACGCATAAATAATGACCGAATATTGAGCTTTGCTCTTGAAGGGGATTGTGCGATGCACGGTAAGCATCATGATAAACACGTGATCATGTGAGTCCACTGACCGAGTGCCACTTCCCATCATTGTACTTCTCCCTGTTGAAGATCTCCTTCTGTTTGCCCACAGACAGTCTGATCCTGCCCTTGGATATGTATAACACGAGATGAGAGCGCCCTCCTCTGGTAGCAGCGAAGAACAGCAGGCCTTCGGGAGCGCGAGTCCTGACATCCAGTGAAAAGTGGGGCCTGGCAAGGACAAAGAGAGAAAGACACCATCTTTAGTGTTTGTGTGTGTTGGCTCTGATATAACTGTGGCATAGTTCTTGAGATGACAGACTCAGCCAAGCACGCTTCATTTAGAAATCCTCCACTGAACGTTGTGTACTTGCCTGGGCTGCAGGGCCTGTAGTGGAAGGCTGTAGCTCAGGCTGCTAACAGGGCCGCCCATGCGGTAAGCATTTTGAATCAAGGCAGGCAATGCACATGCTGATAGAGTCTCATTAATCGCCTGCATCTCAACGTCCTAAAAGAGCACAAACAGACAAAAGAGACACTCAGCACGATGTACAAAGAAGGCCCTCAAATCGCTGTTGTGCTCACTCGTCTTCGAGGATGTCTCCAAAGGGGTTCCACTTGTTTACTGCCAGCAAATCAAGATGGGAGCGTACAGCACTATATAGTGGTAAGAATGACTATAGTCATAGTTAATATATATAAAATACAATATAGGCTTTATCAAATTGGGGCTCCGCAAGCAGACAATGTCTTGTGAGAACACCGAGGACATGTTGTTCACTGATAAATGAATGCAGCCAACGATTCTTCTGTGTATTAATAAAATGTAAAAGAATAGTCATCCGACAGACCAAAACCCAAATATATTCAGTTTACTATCGTAGAAGAATGAGAAAACCAGCAAACATTCCTGATTGCGAAGCTTAGAGAATGTGTTTTTTTTGCTTTTAAAATGACTAAAACCAATATCAAGAATTATTGGAGATACAATTTCTGTTGATCTACTACATTAAATAACCGACTGTTGTAGTGCCGATCGGATGTATTCCAGAGATAGTTAACAAACCAGCATTCAATAGTTTAGACAAATAGCCGAGTACAGCCTCATTTAGTGCGTAGTGATGATTGGGGGGGGTCAGTGAGTGGGTCAGGGAGGATTTTGTAATTACAAAATGACACATTAGATGTACATTGAGGTTTTTTACTATCAGGTTGAGTTTATTGTAGCAGCACAACACCCATAAACCGTTCTGCTTACTCAGAGGTGTGTTTGGATTGTGAGGAATTATGATTTAAGTGATTTCAACAGGAATGAAATTGTAATGGAGTTGCAGAGATTGTTAAACTGTAAATCAACTCAAAGACCTTTTTTGAGATGGCTCCTGTGGTCCCGGTAGATGAGAGACCCCCCCCCCCCCCCAATATGTGATATTATGACATGAATCTTAACTGAATTTCACAGCAACGTCTCTTCTGCATTTAGTTAAATGTATCTATTAAGTCCAGACGGTAGTGTCAATGGATTTATTTTTTTGTTTTGTTCACTTGTTTGAACTCGTGCAGCAGCTGAGAATCCAATATTCATCATCTGTTGTGGGTCAGTGGTTGTTGGAGAATAGATTGCGTTGGTGATCTGGCCTCCGTTAATCACATGCTTCAAATCAAAAGAACAGAGCTTAGTATATTATGGTGGGCATGCAAGATCCACAGAGATTTGAAGAAATGATGTAATCATGCTTTGATAATGCGTCTGAACATTGTAAGCTCCTCTAGGCCCTCGCACATTTCATCGTGAGGTCCAGCTTAGCTCTGAAATACCAACATTTCGTCTCAGGAAAAGCCTTCCTGAACGTCCGACTGGCTACGTGATTATAACGTAGATCACGGTTTCTCAACCTTATTGCCGGGATCCCATTCATAATCGAGAAGTGGTACACGGATACATTTAGTTTTGGTTAAGTCAAGACAAGTTTATTTATGGAATAAAATCTCACAGCAAGGGTTCCCATTTGATATGCATTCAATGTTGAATTACAATTTGTCAATAAAAGTGTGTCATAATCATATTCTCATGCATTCTGTTCAGTGAAACAGCGTCATGAGCCGGAGGACGGTGAGAAACTGAGAAGACATGAACTGTTGTGATGAAGTTATGATTTATATTATTGCATACTCAGGCACGTCTGTGAGTGTTTCCATTAGGTTTGACAGTAGTGTGTAAGAGGGCACATGCTTTGTGAATGAATGATAGAAAGTGGTTCATTACTGAGTTACACGAAAGAAAGAAAAGAGACACGAGCTGATTTCAAGCTTGTTATTCACAAGTTTTTGTTTGTAATTATTGGATTTTTTTAAATAGAATAGGCAGAGATACAGAACATTTAATAACTCTTATGATTAATGGTGATGTCCATGCAACTTTTTATTTAAGTACACTGCAGATGAATGAGCTTCTGCATAAGCAACAGAACATTGTGGTGCAAAGCTGCCAGTTTTTTTCATGTCAATATTAGATTCTTGTCAGCATCAGCAGTTCTTAGGGCTCCTTCTTCTTCATCTCTGGAAATAAGGCAGCAAAATACAATGTAAACAAGGTCAACACAAGACAAACACTGTGCGATTGTTAATGTGCCCTTTACAAACGTATGAAGGTTACAAAAGGGAAAGATAAAGATGGGTATGACTTACTGCTTGTAAGAGAAATCAATCATAGAGTCACCATGTTCATAATGTATGCTAGTTTCACCTTTAAACAAGATGGATCACTCTAGGCGTTGACAATAATGTCACTTAATTCAAATGAAAGAGAACCAAGTTGATAAGCTTTGAAAAGAAGTTTTGATTATTTCATCCAAATGTCAGCGTTTTTCACTCGTTTACAGCGACAATGAACAAACTCTCACCTTGTTAGAGGCGCGGTCCAGCATCAGCTGAGGAAGAGTGTCAGCAGTACACACATCCAGCAGGATATCTCCAGAAGTCTGGAATTGGCTTAAGTCCTCAGGCCTGAACAGATTGGCTGGCCTGCAAACAGAACGAATGACAGACATAAACATAAACAGGCAAACAATCACTGTGCGACTTCAATGCTGTACACAAATCTTGATGTATTTCAAAATGATGCAGCTACTACGCAAGGCAAAAGTACGGAAGTATTACCGTCTCGTGTAGAGGTTGGAAATGCAGCCTTTGAACTTGTCTTTTCCCAGGAACACGGAGCCACCTGTGTCAGGTATGGAAGGGCTGCCACTCTGCTCCTGACCCTCGTCTTCGTCATCAATAAGCAGCTCGACCCTGTTGTTAAAAAAATAAAATCATCGTAGTATTTTACACTAGCTTTAGAGTTTATTTATTTTCTTTTGCGTTGTATTTTACAGGTTATGCATTTCAACCGCTGGGCAAGGAAGGGGTGTCACTGTCAACGTTGTTACATATGTATGGATATAAGTTGCCTCTTTCATACCTTTCACCTCTTCTGGTTACAGTCAAATAATGCCACTGGCCATCGTGATATGGTTTGCTTGATCTCCAGATCTTGTTGTTGAAACTGAGAGTCACGTGGCCATTTTCCAACGCAAGATTCATCCCATTAGCCTGGAAAACAGAAAAAAAAAAAAGGTTTTTAAAATGTGACCAAGTTTTACCGGTTGTCTCAAACAACTCCAATCTCATAAAGTCACAATTAAAACATCATATTTCAAAATCAATGTAAGGACTGACCAGCCGTTTGTCCTGCAGAATGAGACCCTCGTTCTCTGTGCTCTTGAATCCGAGGGAGACAGTGACGTCACCGGCCAGACTAAAGTCTTCGAGGTTAGCCGACAGGGAGCTCCCCAAGCTGAAATCTGCGTTGCGATAAACCTAGACAAGAACGTGGACATTATACATTAGTTCATTTGTTAATTAGCAGACACAAAAGCCAAAAAGTGTATTCTGGTCAGTGATATGAATGCTGGTAACTGGTTCGGGATGCAGAGGTCAAACGTCCTACCAAGGAATCCTTGGAACAACCTTTGCTGACGCCCACTTGGTCAGTAAGAGGTGTAAAGCCGCTATCGCGCTTCATGTTCTTCACGCATCCTTTCAATGGCTGTATGGTGATATTATCTCTGTGAAGATGAACAAAATACTCTCAATAAAGTGGGAAAGGTGACCACCTACCTTTCAACGTGCAATGATGAAGATACAAATGGCTACAGTACCTTTCCCTCAAGTCTTTTGGGGCACCACCAATGTAATATTCTTCAAATAGGTTGTTGGCAAACGGAACTGCGGTTGTGGCCACTTCTTTTTTGAACATAACGACAGTCATGTTCCCCTTCCTGCTAATGATGCGGATCTCTGCGTAGTCACTGATCTGGAGAAAGGACAAAGGAGCAAGATGTGGTTGAATTAAAGGATTCTTGATTTACAAATGCTATACGGTTGAGTCACCATGAGTCAACCGGAGTGATTGCAGAAAACAAAACAGAAAATCTTCTTACCGGGAATATCTTTTTGTTATTTGTAGCTGGAGTTTGTAGCAAATTACTACGTAGGAAAATGATGCCCTTCTCAATCGTCACGGTGAAGTAATTGTCCTGTGTTGCGGGGGGGGGAAATAGAGTAATCAAATTCTTGCAAATAGTACATATAATTCTACTCAAACAGAAGGTTTGTATCGACACAAACGATAATAGAAACAATGATTTACCTTATTTCCCATGTATAACAGCAGAGCGTTTTGTGAACGAGAGTAGACGTCCATAGAGATGGAGCGGATGTTAGATTGTCTATCCATCGCCACTCTACCATATCCAGTGCCTTCATAGAAGTCAGAATCCGTCTGAGCTATATTTCTGGAGAAAAAGTCAGAAAATTATATTTCCGAAACTTCAACCATCTTCAAAGAAAGTTCCCTCTTCTATCCCACGTATTCAGGATCAGAGGGGCTAAAGCCTTCTCAAGCATGAATTGGGCAAGAGGCCGGGAAAGAGAGCTCACTGGTCTAACGTTGGGCTAACACGAGCAAAAAAGAGACATACCTCTTGCATGGTACTTCCACATTGATTTTCTCTGCCTTTTGGAAATTGTAGAGACTGACGGCCTTGTTGTTAATAGAGGAGAACTCAATGCAGCCATTGTACATGGGGTAGTTGAGAGAAGCTGGCAGCTGAGGAGAAGCAAAAACAGAGAAAGGTATTAATAAACCCAATGCTTGTTGAAAATAAAGAAACGTATAGTATTGCTGTTCTTATTGTCCTCGTTGCTTACAGTGAAGTCGCCAGGGTAGCCTCCGACGTAGAAAACCACATCACTGGGACTGAGGTCCAGCAGGTTCTTTTTCTCCTCTCCTTGCTTCTTTCTCACAATTGGCTCTTTTGGTATGTCTGCAGTGATATCTTTGGTGAGGCTCATTTCTGCATCTTGGTAAATCCTGAATTGGAAGAAAATATCACATTTAAAACATGCAAATATCTTCACAAATTCCCTCGGTCTTTTCCCCTGAACGCTTTGTAGTAAGTCCAAGTGGATAGGAGCGGGAATGAAATAAATGAAAACAGAATGATGCTGTATAGTTTACCTGCGTAAGTCCACTCTATCGAACTTGGACAGCTCAGACGCGGACTTGGTGATGAAATCCGATTTCATCTCATACTCGACTCCGTTGAGCTTGTACACACCGAACAGCCTGTTGCTCCTCAGAGCCATACCGATGTAGTTCTTAGAAGACTATGAGACGCAGTTTGTTAATGCCTTGTACACAATCACTACAAACTCAATATTGATCTGTTCACATGCATTTGGAGTCACTTACATCTCTGTTGCCAAGATACAGCACAAACATGTCTTCTTTGTTGACGGCCTGTCTGCGTCTACGTCTTCCATCTCCCCTGCCTCCCGTCCCTTCAGGTCTCTGCAGCGACAGGGACAGCGACGTGTAGGCCTTCAGATCCTCCAGATCATTTGGTACACGCAGCTCCACGTGGCCATTGCCCAAGAACTTCATCGGGACCACAATCTGGAGAAAACACACAAAAAAAGGGAATTAGACCCATCAAGGAGAAATAGAGGATACATGGGTTTGATTTGGGCTCGGTCATGGGTGCATGGGTGGGACCTCACCCTGTTGGCTGCGTCCCGGGCTTGTTCGATGAGCTCTTTGATCTTTCTGATGTTCTCAGAAACGTTGCTAATGGATGGGAACTGCGAGGTCAGGTTCTCCACCTCTGAGATCTTATCATTCAGAGATGGGATGGTTTTCAGCAAGTTCTTCACTGGAAGTAGAAGATAAGCGAGAGAAAAAAAAAAGTGTTAATGTGTAACAAATGCAGTGTAGAGAAAAAAAAATATTGCCTAATGTGACGCAAGGCCTCTCACCTGACTGGTCCACATCATCCAGAATATTGTTCAGGTTAGAGTCGACAGGAGTGACATTGATTTTGTCAATTTCCTTTCTGATGGCATTCAGTTTGTCCATAGTGTCAGTGGCCGTGTCATTGGCTGAAGCTGCCGTCGCCTTGGCGTCATCAATCATACCACTGATGTCATCTGATTTGAAGAAAGGAGTGATTAGGGGAAATATGAACCCTGGCAACAGACTATGTTGTAATGCCTCGACTTGTTCTAGATAGATAGATATACACTTTATTTATCCCCAGGGGGACATTTGTTAAACCTACCTCTGATGCTGCTTTTTAATTGGTTCTTTGCATCAAGCAGGTCTTGCTGAAGAGCTTTCTTCTTCTTGTCAGCATTACTCAGGCGGGTCTTCAGGTCAGTAACATCAGCTGCAGTGCCTTTTACAGAAATACAAGAATTAGTGACCAGCTTTTGGCTTATTTTAAAAAACAACAGTTTCATCGGAGGGCTGAATACCTTGGAGGTCTGTCTGTGCCTCCTTTGCATTCGTCAGTAGTTCATCACTGGTATCTTTCAGGTCTTTCGCTCTTTCTGTGAGCTTCTGTTTTTTTACATTCTAAAGGAAGAAAAAAAACGTGGTTAAAGTACAACAATATACTGAAATATTCTCACTGATACTTAATGAATTGCATATAATTCCAAGAGGAGTGTGCAGTTACTTCATTTCTAAGCAATCAAGTCTGTGGCTTACGTTCAGGGCGTTGTTCGCTACACCTTTGGCCTCATTAGCTGCAGCCCCAGCAGCATTGATTGCATCTGTGATGTCCTTGTAGGCATCAATAGCGTCTTTGGCGTTCCGAACCTCAGGCCGTCCACTTGCGTTCTTAACAGAACTGTAATACAGGATAACAAGGGGCACATGGAGAACAGATGCAAATTACACACTGTGCTTGGATAGCACTGGACCACCAAGAAAAGCTTACTTAGCATAAACAACAGACAAAGCTTCCCTTAAATCCACTCATTAGCCCGAAGGTTATAATAGAGATAGTGTGTCTTTACTATATGTACAAACAACCTACTCCTCAAGTTCCTTTGCCAGCTTGGCGAGGTTCTTAGCATGTTCCTCTGCAGCCTCCACAATGTCCTTCTTGTCAGCGGCAATGGTAATCTTGTTCACCTTCTTGGTCAAGTCAGTCTTGGCACCATCCAACTGTGCTGCCAGCTGTTCATATTCCTACAAAAGGAGAAGGACAGAGGACAGGTGAACGGGTGCAAGTTATTCGTAACAAAAAAAACAGGGATCGTTATCTGAGCGGACGGCATGTTGGGACGTGACAGCTCGCTCGCTCGTGTGAGATCAGACACGACGCCTTTTTGTGTAACATAGCTACAGTGTGTCAGTGTGTGGGGCTCATGCCGAGTACAGAAAAAAACTTCGGGCAAAGAACACACGAACGTACCGTTTTGCTGTCAGATAGCATTGTCACCAAATCTTCTGTTTTCTGCAGCTCATTTTCCGTCATGGTCATTTGGTCCTCAACAGTCTTCCTCTCCTTTTTCAAGTCGTCAATACGTTTCTGTAGGGATGCGTCAGTTTAGAGTACAACTGTGGAATAACTGTAAATAGCAAAAAATAAATTCTTCACTCTGTATAATACCTTAATACTTATACACAACTATACAGTACATGTGTATGAAACAAATCAACAAGCCCTTGTATTTCTCATAACTGATTAACTCGTTGAGAGTTACTACCTGCAGGTCTCCCAGTGTCAGAGCATTGAGCCCGTTCTGGGCGTTGGCTTTTTTCAGCAGGTCCCCCGCCTCCTTCAGAGCCTGGTCCAGGTCCTTCAGCTTGGCCTCGTAGCCCGTCAGAAGGCCCCGAAGCTTTTCTGCTGCGCCCTCGTTCTGGTCGCACTGCTTAGTGACATTAGCCTTGATGTAGTCCAGCACTAGAACACAGAAAAGAATAGGTTAATGGACATGTTTGTGACCGGTCTGCAGGGATGTTTTAACTTAGTATTTACTGAAGCATCGTACGTTTCTTAGCCTCGTCTCTTTCTTTCTCAGCAGCTGTCTTCTGAGGGGTGAAGTTCCTATCCTCCATCTCCTTCACCATGCGCTGAGCGTCTTCTAGCATTTTAGCCAGGTTTTCATTGGGCAACACATCACCACTGCCGCTTGCGTCCTTCAGCTGGTCCAGCAGAGCTTCAAACACACACAAAAAGGTACTCAGTCAGTCAAGAAAATATGTAGGCTCTTAGAATCAGAGTCATTCAATTGTATTGGAGACTATTAAACTACTTGTAATGATACACGACAGAATGCAGACGAATCAAATATAAATGCAGAAAACAGAAAAAACTAGGACGCCAAAGGAAAGTAGATGAAAAGACATTTAGTCACTGAAAGACAGAGCAGACGGTTGTGCTGCTGAATTTAAGTTCTCTTTACCTTGGATTTTCTTCAGCATGTTTTGAATCTCTGAGTCCAGATCTTTAGCCCTCTTGTGGGTTTTTCCAACATCTGCCACAGCCTTGTCAGCATCATTAGCCGTCTTATCCGCCTAAAATAAAGACCGTCAATACACATTTTGACACATTTTCACGCTGAGATTTGAATAAAACACTACAGTAGGCCTCATCTCCATCGCTCTACCTTGTCTTTGAGTGTGCTGATGTCATCCGAGAGCGTGCTCACGTCGTCTTCCAGCTGGTTGGCTCTGGACTTCTGGGTGTTGATGGCGGAGTCGTATTTGTTGACAAGAATCTGCAGAAAGCACAGGAGCAGAAATGTAAATGAAGATGAAAATTCAGATGTTGTAGGTGGAGTGCTGAAGCTTGAGGCTGATGGGGGGGCTGCTTGCAAATTGCTTATTCACGTGTGTTCATTGTGCATCCACAAAAGGATGCACACTGAAATGAAGGGAATGTAAGATTATGAGAGAAGGAAGAACGACAAGGCGGCTCGACAAGCACTGGCATCTAGAACAAGCACACCCATACTGTGCCATCATGTTTGTGTGTGTGTCTGTGTAAGAAACGGACTTGTGCAAAGTGCAAACTATAGATTGAGACAAAGGTTCTCATTGTTCTTGTGACCATGCATTTGGCACCTGGATTTGGCATAATTTTGTGGAATTTGTGTCGACACCGAATCTGTGACTATTTAAATATCTTTAAGTGCTCTTCACCTCATCTACAGCTGGTCTTCCGAGCTACAGTGATGGGTTACAGTGCACTGAAGTGTTACCTTGGTGTCTGACACAGCCTTCTCCAGCTTCTTCAGCCTGTCCTGAGATGTGGCACTGACGGTGGCGTTGTCCAGTTGAGTCTTGATCTTTCCCAGCTCATCATCCAGCTTCTCCAGATCATGCAGTAAAGTCTGGGCACAATTACCGCACTCTAGAACACAAACAAGTATTGGATTAGCGAGGGTTCATACTCAATCTATTGTAACCTGCACGCGTGGATGGATTACTGAACGGCTCTACCGGGGAACCCCTGGTCTTCACCTACAAAATGTGACTCAAAAAGACAAGGCGTCAACCAGGAAGAGATGACCGCAAAGAAACATAGAATGACAACAGAGAGACATTAAGAGACAAACGACAAAGAGACACATTGTGACCACATAGAGACACAATGTGTCTCAATGTGTTGCTCCCATGCCTGCATGTCACAGCGTCAGACCTCAATTATCTTTGTAAATTCACCTTGGCAGTGCTCATCTGTGTTTGTGTCTCCCGGCTCCAGTGTGTTCTTGCAAACTGGAAAAAAACAGAAAACAGAAACAGAACATTTAAACGTCATTAATGACTCTGTTTAAGGATCAAAAAACTAAACTGTATCAGAATGAAATAGTTCATTAATGAAAGGGCACCTCCAGTCCTGGGGTCACAGTTTTTGCCGTTGCCGTTGCAACTACAGGGCCGACAACTTCCTCCTGGTGTCGATGGAGCGCCATAGTAACCGCGAGCACAACTACGGGAAAGAGAAAAAAGGGTGAGACAGAGAAATGTGAAATGCCTAAAGCATAAGAAAATACACAGTATCTGCACGGGATTTCAACATCCACACACACACTCACCTCTCACACTTGTCTCCTGTGTAGCCAGCTCTGCATATACACTCAAAGTCTCCAAATACTTCTTTGCAACCTATCGCAAAACTGCAGATTGATAGGGAGATCATGGTTTGACTCTTGAAACACACATTTACATTGAATTACCGTACAGCTGTTTGGATGTATTTTGCCTTTTTTTTCCCCCCCACCCACCTGTTTGCAGGCGAGCTGAGCGGACACGGGCAAACTCTGCACGTCCTCTGAGCCGCTTTCCCATAGTAACCTTCTTTGCAGCGTTCACATCGATCCCCATCCGTGTTGTGCTGACAGCTCTGAAAATGACATAATGTGTTCATTTACACCTCTTTTCAAAACGGATCGTGAACATATGTCGGATCAAAACACTAAATTACTGTGAGTGCACTGGAGCGAGCCTTTCACACTTGCTGTACCAACTCAACCACACATCAAGTCTTTTATCAGGCTGACGAACGCAAACGTCTAGGGGGCGAAGAGTGTGTTTGATCCGTTTGGCTTTGAGCTGCCAGGGTGCGGATCCATGTGTGCATTGCGCGCACAGGCCCGGTCTTGAGTGTCTTGCACGACAGAGACGGCTGAGATTTTGAAATGTGTAAAGGCTCGTCCCTCCCATCAAGGGGGAAGAATGATAAGCAAGGAGGGGCTCCATAACTGGTAATCAGGGAGTCGTATCAAATAGTGCTTGTGATGTGGCCCACAGACGTTCCCTGAAGGTCTACAGGTCTAGACTCTGATCAATCTGTGGCTCACACTGGAGGTATGTGTCGGTGTCTACCTGTCGTCATGAAGTCACTAATTAGGGTTGAGTGTGTTTCTTACCAGGCACTTCCCTGTCCTCTCTTCACACTCATCGGCCAGACCGTTGCACTCACAGGGCACACAGCGGCCCAGGAAATACCCACTGCCATCTCTGTAGAAGCCAGGAGCACATTTCTGGAAAAAAAAAAGAAAACACAAATATAAAGACATAATAACCAAACTTGAAATGACGAAGTCATACATCCAGACGTCCCACTGGATGAGCATATCTCTATTCAAAAGAAACCTCAGGCTTTATGATACAATTATGATACGAGGTGGTACTTATGTAAAATGTAATTTATGTATATTTTCTTTAAATTCAATAAAGAGATGATGTAAAGATTAAATAACCAGACAGGAGTGTCTGTTTTCAGCTAATAGAGTGGATTAAAGTCTAAAAATCAAAAGTAGTTCATCACAATGATGTAAAAATCCTGTAAATTTAATATGGGAAAAAAAATTATTAACAGTAAATGTAAATAAATCATAAATATCTTTTTAGTTTTGTCTTATTATATTATTATATATTATCATATGTTATCATGAGGATGATTAAAACCTACTCTCCCAGACCGTTTGCTATGCTATGAAGCAGTGAACTTGACCTGAGTGGAGTGTCATTAAAAACGAACACCGAGGAGCCAAAGCACGCCCTTTGCTTTCAGAGATAACAGTCTTCAAAGTCACCAACAATCCACACCTGATCCGCTGAGAAGTGCAACCTACAGCTCAGGTGAAACAACAAGATACATCACATCTTCACAGATGTTTACCTGAATCTGAGAACTTGCACCACTGTCATTGACAGAAGGATAGCGAACTGCCTGTCCTTCGTCATTCACCGAGGGGTAGCGTACCTCCTGGGTACCTTCATCATTCAATGATGGATACTCTATCCGCTGAGTTCCCTGCTCGTGAAGTGAAGGGTACTGTATCCTTTGAGACCATCTGTCGTGATGCCTGGCGTAGCGGGTTCGCTCCCCTCTCTCTCGGGGCCTGTGGCCAGCGCAGCAAAGTCCAATCAAAGTCCAACATAGCAGGGCCTGTAACAAAACCCCCGTACGCCGTTGTCTATCCATACACATGTCTGACATTCCTAACGTTTAGTCTGTGAGAAATAATGCTCCACTCTCCCCTGCCTCAGCCTCTTAAACGAACCCACTCGCACTCACACTCGCACGTAAAGAGGACACGCCCCACTCCCATCTGAGTCAGTCTTGCAGATCAGAATGAGTGTATGTAAGCACACAAGTACACACATGCAAGTGCTCTATCTCTCCTTTTGTGTCTCTCGCACACACACACACACACACACACACACACACACACACACACACACACACACACACACACACACACACACACACACACACAGACACAACATAGCTCGAGAAACATTTATAATCATGTTGGTGCACGCACGAGCCTGCGCAAACAGCTAATATAGGATTTCCGCAGCATTTCTGAGTAGAGAAAAGTAAAATGGCAATAAAATGTTTCTGTGTTTACTTAAAGCTGCAAGGGTGTGGTGATAAAGCCTCGACTAGGAAAAGCAAGTACAACAACGTATTAAGATTCTGTAAAATTCTGTTTTTGTGTGTGTGTGGTTTATAACGGTGTTCATGCAAACATATGTGACTGAGAGGAAAGTCAGACATCCTCAGACAACGCAGACAACAAACTCACACCTGAATCACGCTCCTCAAACACAACGAGGTGTGTCGGCGCACTCAGATTTATGAGTAACAATGTGTTGCCAACGGCCGCACCCAATGTGTCAAGGTGAGGCGCCCTGTCATACCGCCTCTGGGCGCAGATAAGCAACTTCCTTTAAACACTCCCGATCAGACTGTTGCTCATGTAAACACTAGGGAAGGTAACCACAGCTGTGGCAAAGGCAACCTGACATTTCACAAAAAACATTTCTTGGTATTACTGTCTCTCTCCAACAATAAATGTTTCGTGAAAATCTTAAATTAGCGGTTGCTCCATTCTCGTTTTTTAATTAGCCACTATGGGCAAAACTGCTGCAATCATGTGTGTAACAAATCAGATCTGAGGAGCACAGACACACTCATTCAAGTCAGCACCATTCCCACCAGGATGAAAACAATTCAAGTAAAGCTTTTCCTTGGCAACTACATGGTGGTTGTTTGCACTACGTTTCTGTGAGCTGTAGCCCATGCCAGTGATTATAGCTGTATAATCACTAATATAATGTCTGCGTGACTGTGCATCATATCCAGCCCGGGGCGACACAATTTGACTGTGAGGCTCTCCCCGGCTGGTATTTTCCGGTACATTACATCCAAAGCTGCTCCGCTGATGAATTTCTCCTGTAGGAGAAGGGTGTGGTACGTGGTACGTGGTTCAGGCGTGTCAGAACACCCTTAAAAATACATGGAGGAGGTCCAGCGCCTCAAAGATGACGAAAGGGAATTTCAATCAACAGCGTGCTCCACCCTGCTTGTTGTCTCCACTGCTTCTCAGACAAATCTCCTATGTAGTATCTACACACTTTACAGCGTGTATTTCAGGTGTAGAAAATACTATTTTTGAGTATGGAAGTTGTTTTTTCATTGAGGAAGAATCAATGAAGCCAGATTCCTTCCAATGTTTGTCTACACACACAAGACAGGGTTCACTAAGGCCAAGGTGACGAGATTGGATCTGGCTCGCATTGAGTTCGGATCTCAGTGAGGTGTGGACAGCATGTGGGCACAATTAATGATTTAACTCAGGTCTCACATCATGTTCACAATCTTATCGTGAAGAATTTATAGGAAACTGTGCTTGAGTGAATGAGAGGAGCTTTGTCAGCCGCTATTCTTCAATAAAACGTCTACTTACGCTGCAAAAATAAAGACAAAGCAGTAGAGAAGGAACTCCTCACCTCACAGGAGTCTCCGGTGGACTGAGGGGGGCAGGAACAATCTTCCACAGTGTTTCCAGGACCACCAGTCCCCGTGTTAGTCACCCCCTCCAGGCCCACCTCTCCTAAGCTGAGTCGCTGGCTCTGAGTAAAGTACAAGGCTCGGATCCTCAAGCCAACCAGACCGGCTAGGACCATCATCAGTTCCTCTCTGGAGACCGGCCTGTTGGTGACGGCATGGCGCCAGTGTCCCTGCAGACAACAGATCGGTTATTTTGAGACTAATGCTGAGAAATCTGTATTTATGGTCCTCTGAGGATGAACTTTAATGGCTTTAGGTGACCTTTCCTCCGGCACCATTATCAGGAATAAAGCACATTTACACTCCCCAGAAGATGAATCCGTCCTGTGTTTGTCATTCAAAGACTTGACACAAACATATCTTATAATCTAATCTAATAAGTATATTCCCAAGGAATCAAATAATTGGTTTGAATGACCTCATAAATAAATCAACAGCGTGCGGTTCATCCTGTTCCAACACTTTCATATCATGTGGTGTATTTAAAATCACGGCTGGTTTGTACTTTACCTCTAAGAGTTGGACTCTGCCCTGATACAACTTGTCTGGAAGTGGGACTTGTGGAGCCATGTGGATCAGGGTCATATCCTGACCCTGGGGGGGAAATAACAAGGTGAATAAATACGCTGTGTTAAAAAAAAAAAAGGTGAGGTCTAAGAGTGAAGAAACAAGAAGCACTACACACAGTCAGCACGACGTCAGGTCTTCTGTCCATGAGAGTCATCCCCTCACTGGGAATTCCAAAGGATTTGGACTGATAGGTGAGGAAACCACCATAAGACGAAACCTAAGAGAGAGAGAGAGAAAAGCCCAAATATCTGTCAGCTTATCTAAAAAGGCTGCAAAGACCACTGAAGCACAGAAATGAGCTTCAAGGAAAACTTGGGTCTTATTTCATGAGTAGAAAGTAATAGTTTGAGGCCATCATTTCTATCTGACATGAGAGTAATTTATCTATTAATCTAATCATTAAGATTCCAGATGAGTCGTTTAAACAACATATTTAAAATGGCGTCGTAGCTCGATTACTGCATTGTCAGATATGAATGTTTAGTGAGTAAAATGGGGGACACGGTCACGGACAAAGCTAAGAAGATAAGACCCAAAAAACAACAGAATTTTTAATTTATTTATCTTTTTAAAACTTTGATACTATCTGTTTCCATATCTTAACATTAGTTGTCATGGTGTTCTCCCCCCTCAATGACTCACCCTGTCTCCCAGGTAGGACGATGGTGCCACCCAGAGTAGAGTTTGAACTGTAGGAGGAAGCTCCTGGATGTCTGCCACCACTGTGTTACTGGCTGTGTTCAGCACAGAGGTAACCTCCGCCTGATCGGGGCTTTCCAAACGCCAGGCCTGCATCTCAACAAACTTATAACAAGGGAACCATTTGTTTGGTTGAAGTGAAAGATCCGTACTTAATTAAACTGTACTGTATTCACAACACAACAAGTGATAACAGACTCCATGGGCTTTTAACTTGATGTACACATAACATTACAAACAAACATACGACTGTGAGACAAAGAATGAACCCAGAATCCAATGAAATCACCACTAAGCAACTGCAAGCCCTTCTCCTGAACAACAGCTGTATGCGCAGCTTTCATGAAAAAAAGAGTTTACCACATAACTTCTATCAGCAAGAAAGCTCTGCAGGCGAAACATTTCCAAAGGCATTCATAGACATGCAGGGGCACGAAAAGCAAACACACCTTCCCCCTGCGTTTGGTGGAGCTCTGACACTGGTCAGTCGCTCCGAAGCAGAAGCAGCTGGTACAGCCGTGAGGGTTGGAGGGGTCAAAATAGAAGGAACCTTCCCGACAGGTAACACACTTGACGCCACCGACATTTCTCTACAAACATGGCGGTAATGATAGAGAGAAAGTCAGAGCAAAGGGAAAGATAAATAAACACAAATGAGCCAGAAGGGAGTTTTCAGGGTGCTGAAATGGAGCTCACCTTGCAGAGACACCTCCCGGTGTCTGGGTGGCAGATGTCAGCTGTGACGCCGCCACGGTTACAGCTACAAGGTACGCAGTCGGGGAAGCGGTAATAACCTGCAGCGCAGCGGTCACACTGCCGGCCACCAATCCTAGGCTTGCAACTACGGAAAAAATACACAGGCACATTATCTCTAGTCAAACTCTGGATGTCTGGATGCAGGTTCATGCTGCTATTTGTTCACACTTTCCACTGTTTCTTTGTGAACAGAGACATCCACTGAGTGGTGGAGCTGATTTTGAAACTGAATACATAAGATGACAGAAAAGACAATCAACATGACTGGACTGTAAACTAATCCCCTCATTAATCACTTTAAGCAGCTTGGTGTCAGGTGTAACTTTCGGTTAGAGGCTACAGGCCTCACATTCCAGCCTTTTTCACAGCACAAAAAGTAGTACAAGAAAGAGAACATGTATTGGCAGAGGACAGCCATTCTTTGTGTAGCTGTTTCATGAATTCTGTAAATTACAGAGGAAAGCGTACAATTAAGGGGAATGAAATTATATATGATGATACCACAAATATCATTAAGTGACGACTCAACTGTCCAGTAGACTACAGCAAATCCATAGTTAACATGAAAGAAACATGAATAGAAAACAGAAACATAGTAGGTTTTTATTGCGTTTTATAGTATATAGAACTGTTTATATATACTGTATGAACTGTATATATGCTCCTCCAAAGTGTGACTTAAACATATTCTTACTGACTGGGCTTTAAAGTGTTTAAACTCTCTTTAAACTCTCTTGTCAAATCTGATTTTTTTTGGATTTCAGTCACGAAAAATGTCTGTAACATGGCAATACATGTTTCTACATCCTTTATCTTTGGTTTAATACACAAACTGTCACAATGTATAGAGCACCGTTTAATTTAGTATTCTCACTATGAAGCGCTAGCATCCGAATTGAATAAGTGCGCAGCCTCGTAGTTTCGTAGGTCTCCACTTGCCTGCACTGTCCGGTGATGAGGTCACAGTCCAGCCCTGCGTTGGCTTTGATGCCATTTGGAGAGCAGTCGCAGCCCTCGCAGCCCAGCAACGGGTGATAGCTGAACGTCTGACCCTGGCACACATCGCAGGCGGGTTTGACCGTCTGCGGAGGGCAGATGCAGCGTCCTGTCACCTCGTCACACAGTCGGCGGCCACATTCACACGCTGCAGGAGGGATAGAGGGTATTTTAAACTAAGTATGGGCCTCACATTCTAACCAGTAAACGTTCACTCACATCTGCAGTAGGGGAAGCCGTAGTATCCCGTGGCACACTTCGTGCACCGTCGACCGATGACATGCTGCCTGCAGGGACACTGTCCTCCGACCGGCTCACAGGTGGTCCCGGTAGAGCCGGACTTGTCACAGTTGCAAGGCAGTGCTCCGTCGTTATAGGCCGCTACAAGAGAGCGGGCAGAGGCTCTGCAGAACTGGGGAGAGGTTCTCTGGCTGATGGGACAGGAAAATAAAAGGAGTTCTTTTCAAATACAGATGTGATTGTATAACTCTACTATCGCAGCCAGAGGGCACCATTTGCCCGAAACTTCCACTGTGCCGTTCATTGTTGAAAAAAACTGGTGAATAAATACATTGTTGCACACAAAAATCAAACAAAGCATCAATATATCCCACATTTTAAGAGAGAAGAACATTAAAGTACCATTTGAAATGGATTGGAGTCCAGCTTGTTTTACAGACATGGTGGATACTCACTCAATATAGAACCCTTCTCCTCTACACCGCTGTATGAAATCTGCAGATTTATCCAGCAGCTTCTCTTTCAGAAGTTCTGGGGTGTAACTGCTATCGGGAACCAACAAGATATAATCCTACACAAAAGACACAAAGCATTAGAAAGGATCAAATCACACAATCTCACCAGAAACTTCCAGTTTGTTTTGTTTTTTTCAGTATGATGCAGAGTGATAAACAGATTTCAATTGTTTTAGCCACATCTTTTTCTGCTTCATTTTGTCAGAAGAAGGGAAACTAATGCAAGTGAACAACAGGCAAGCAGAGCCCAACCC
Source organism: Leptoclinus maculatus (assembly GCA_032191485.1). Lineage (NCBI taxonomy): Eukaryota > Metazoa > Chordata > Actinopteri > Perciformes > Stichaeidae > Leptoclinus > Leptoclinus maculatus. Next base: position 2,086,979 of record JAVDOI010000010.1, read on the forward strand.
GCTCCTGCCCAACAGAGGTTGGGAGCTTAGCTTTTAGCTTTTAGAAAGCTGTGTGTGGCTGCCAGGTGGAATACAGTCCCTTCATTGTTGTTGGTGGGGATATGGCATAACACTGAAGAGGGAGGACCTCAGTATGCCAAGTAGTCTGAACAACTACAGTACAAAACACAGACCGACTCATAAGACATGCTGACTTTACACGGAAGTGTCTCTAACGTTTTTTTTAGTTGTCATTTATTGTAGTGGCTAAACATAATTTGGACAGTGTCAGACTTGACCACAGACCAGAATAAGTGTCTTCTTAGGTGGCACGATCAGAGAGATGCTGGGCAGCTGCCAAGAATTCTGGTCAAAGTCGAGGGCAATGCGCCCATCAGCGATCACCACCTCCCTGCAGCCTGAGACGGCGGGGCAGAAGGATGCATTTATTGAACCTGTAAGAGAAAAGCAGAGTTGAAGTTGCGCAGAGAAAGAGAAAGAATCGCAAGCATGCTGCACAATAATCCGTCTCAACACCAAAAGCCATATAGGGAAGCGTGTCCACGGCCTTTGATCATCTTGTCATGAACACAGGGACTTAAAGGAGGAATCCCCCCCCCCTCACTGCCTGAGTAACCGCACTTATGACCACTGGGAGCCAATAAACTCTTACATTTAATTTAATTTAACGGGCACTCACCCTTCCACTCACGCCCTGCGTCCACTTGGACCTCAACGGGGAACGAGGTATGTTCAGGCTGGTGATAATGGACCACGACCACATACGTGCCCGGGAGGGGCACCTTTGGAGTGAAATTGATCTCCGTCTAGAAAAAAAAAAAACACGGAGGAAGCTTAAGTGTCAAACAGTCGTCGTGAAATTGAAAATGAATGTCAGGGCAGAGGTTGCTCATTGAATGTCTCCAACTCCCAGCAGCAGGTTAAAGTCCACAAAAGCTCAAATTATTCAACAAGGTTTTTGACCTGAGGGAATTTAAGCAGTATCCCATCACTCTGAGGTTCACGGACGGGGAACACCCCGATCTGTCGTCTCCGTCTCCAATCCTCATTCTCTTCGCGTTGGGGAGAAACAGCTGGTTGAGCAGATAGCTGTCCATCGCGGGCAGCATATAAAATCCAGGCGGAGGTCGGCTTGTCGAATTGCCTCAGAACGCAGTGCCGACTGGAAACAGTAGATATTTAATAGTTAATATTCTGTAAATACGGAAGCGATGGACATAACACGTCATTGCATCCATATGTGTATGTTATCTTAAGCTTAGGAAAGATATTTACTTTTGCTTTCAAATCAATTCCCATAATTAGTTTTTTGTGACATATGTCCTTTCCCTTTTTCAAAGGCTTTTTTTCGACACTTAATTACAAAAGTAAATGACAGGACTGCAAATTGACAGCTGTAACCCAGTCAGTAAATAGTAGTGTGACAGAGAGAAAGAAAGGGTTTGACCCAAAGTTCATCCTCAGGTAAATGACCTTTACGCAGCCGGAGGACTGCGTGCCATCACACCTGGAAAACAGATGTGTGTCTCCACAATCCAAAAACAGCAACACAACACGGAGCTCTGATCTCGTAGCATATCTCCTGAATTACAGCTTACATGAATGGCTGTTGATTAATGCTAATGGGGTTTATTCAATGTGACTTACCTGTCCTCAGTGAAGCGGCCGTTAGTGGAGACACACAGCACTTTCGGGTCTACATAGTCAATGGAGAACTCTTCTGCAGGGACTGCATAAACTTTATACTACGGAAAGAAACAAATGTGTTTTTGAACTGCATGCTGCTGTCTAGATATTGAGCTATTATAAATCGCTTGTGGTGAACATTTCCCTCACCAGCAGGAACGATGTGGTGGAAGTTTGCAGAAGAATCTCTGTCTTGTGAGTGAGCTGCAACATTGTCACCGTATTACTGCTGTCCACTGCCACACTCCGGCACAAGAAGCTGCAGGGGGGGGTTAAAGACACACAACAGTTGAAAAACCTTTACCCCATTGTAAAGACATTTTGAAAGCTGAAGCAACAAACTCACCTAAAGGCACAACTGTAAATGTTGGCCCTGGCTGGGATCTGGCCACCCGATAGCTCGCCGATGACTATGTTGACATTCTGGACAGCGTCCACCTCGCTGGCGTACTCCAGGACGAGGGCGTATGGGCCAGGACGAGGCACGCGCAGACTGAGTTGGAGCTGCGACTACAGGACACGGATCATACAAAGTAATTAAAGTAAAAAATAAAAAAAAAGGTACCATATTGAAACCAAACTCTGAATGCAATAGTAACGGGTTAAAGCTCCGTATCCCGGGCCTTCTACCGGTCTGCCGTTGATAGCGGCCATCTCGGGGTGCTCTGGGGTGGGCCGGCGCACACGAGCCTGCCTCCTCCTGCGCCCGCTGCGGCTGGTGAGCTTTCCTTGTGAGCCCAGTGCAGAGCTGAAGCCATCCATGGACACGTGCTTATACAACAGACAGCTGAGACAGAGACACACAGGCGTCGGCAGAGTCAGCGAGAATGATGAGCGATGATTGCATGACCGTCCTGTTTCAGTTGATGTGGAAGTCAAGTCTCACACATCATTAGAACATTGCTTTGTATGCAAGTTAATGCAAGGCATTTTTGATTGCTATCCATTGTTGTATGTTTTCTTGTAATGTAGTGCATAGTACTGAAAAACAAGGTAATTTCTCTCCTTACTCTTTGGCGTGTAGCAAAACATCTGTATATTATGATTTATTATAGCCATAAAAACACCTGTACAAGCTAACCCCTCATATTTAACATTATAGACTTCCCTAGGATCATGTTATGTAAAGAAACAAAGCCAATAACTGTGAACCTGAGCTGTGTGTGTGTGTGTGCAATACGAAGAAAAGAATGGATGGCTGTAAAAACAAAACCGACCCATGTCATGCATTAGTGGTGAATATGAGAAAGGTAAAGACTTACTTTGCATCCTTGTTTGCAGTGGGTAGGTATGTGCAGGGCTGGGTGATCTTCTCCTGCAGCAAAGGTGCCCCGTAGTAATCCTGGGGCAGCAGCACTAAATAGTCCTGGAGTGACAAGGTGCAATAAACTTTAGTGTTTGCAACGAAACAAATGAACAAAGTGTAAGACTCCAGTTCAGTTCTACATGGTTGTCTTCCTCATGAACTCACCAGCAGAACCCCCTCTGCCCTGATGTGAATGACCCATGTCCCAGGGGTCAACGCAAAGGGCTCAGCGAAGCCCTCTCCTGGAACAGTGAGGAAGGATGGGGAGGGACTCGCAGGGAATATCACTTCCTTACTCTGATCTGACCCTGAAGAAAAGCAAGCAGAAATGTCTGTATTGTGACACATTCACCGATGACGGGGGGGGGGGGGGGGGGGGGGGCATCATCAGCATAGGACACATCACGCACCGGCTTACCTTAATGACATACAGGAGATGTGTTATTTATTGTATTTCATCAATGATGAGTTAGATTTGATGATATGAAATGAACATGAAATGTAAGGGCTGAGGCAGCCTCACCTGCAGCGCCTCTGTTATTGGTAGCCTCGATGCTACCGGTCACACTGGTGCTGCTCGGGTTAGTGAACCGCAGAACCACATGGAATAAGTGCTGCTTCTCATCTTTTCGGTCAACATGCACCGTTACCCTGACTTCACTCTGCAGGGACGAGAGTGACACATAACTGACTGCCTTGGTTTTGAGTAGCGATGAGCGTATAATGTTGTGAGAAAGGTTTAAAAAATGGGCAAGGTGGGCAAGGAACTCCAGCAAACAAGAGCGGGTTAATCAACAGACAGCAAGCAAGGCGAAGAGAGGAACATAAAGCCAAATGAAGGCGGGCCCTTCACTTACAGTCACAGCAAGACTGAGAGCCGGCTTCGTCCGCCACCAAGATCCTCGCTCTCACTCGTGCTCGCCCCTTTCTTTGGGGTGTGGAGTAGCGCATTACAATATGGAAAGGGCCAGGAAAGCCAAGGGTAAGCGTTAGGATCACCTCCGGCTGAAGAGAGATAGCGTTAGTTCTAAGAGAGCCGGTGTCCACAATCCCACATCAGCCCTGATATAATAGGAGGTTTGTGTGCTTGAAGCAGGAATATCAGTGCAGAGGTAAAAGCAAAACAATCACAGTGGCATCAGAATAGATTGAAATCAGAAAGCTATAAAAGGTTATTGAAGTGGCAGATAGTCCCAAAAATAAACTGGCCATACTGTAAATTATAAGAAGAATCTCATCAGTGTATCAAATATATCAAAGGTACCGACGTGAATGTGTGTACACACCTGTGCAGGAGACATTACAGCGTAACCTCTCCAGCTGAAATCTGGGAACTCTTGGGGGTCATAACCAAAGCGCACTGGTCTGGCGTTTGGCGTGGTGCCCTCCTCGACCTCAAACTTCAGTTGGTGAAGAGTGGGGAAGTAGTAGCTCGGTGCGGGCCTAACAAGGTGCATGAAAATGTTCATGAAAAATATGTTGTATTTGCAAAAGAGAATGTATTGCAAGTTGAATCCTAATAGTATGCGTCCACAGGGGGGGGGGGGGGGGGGGGTTGGCACGAGTGGTCGCTTTGCTTTCCAACATTGGACGCTTGATGGGCTGCCACCTGATTGGACAACTGCTTTCACTCGTGGACTGTCAGCTCCCGGATTTCAAACCGGACCAACATGGCGGCTCGTTTGGAAACTCTCTTCTCTTATATTACAAACCGAAACATGTTCTAGAAATATTTGAGGTGAGAAATAAACCAACGTAGTTGCGAAAACGGATACCTAAAACGTTTTTTGGGGGAGTTTCCAGAAGCGGCAAGTCGCGCTGGACGCCCCTGATTTGCATAAAGTTGTCTAGCCCTCAGCTTTATGCAAATGAGGATGACGCCCCATCTCTCCAGAATAAATGACATACAATGACAATGAATGGGAAACATCGAACTGACGGATCCTGTGGAAACGTACCATCATGCATTATGACATTCAAGACAGCCCCTTCTTACTCAGTGCATTTACGGCCAACTACATTCTTCTGACACCGACACTGTCCCGACATCTCATCGCACGCCGTGTCAATGGCACCACCTACATCACACTGGCAACCTATCAAGGCAAAGAAAAAGTCTTGATTTAATTAAGTCTCCCTGCTTTCTCTGGTTGAAAGTTTGGAGTGTGTGTCAACTCTAGCCCCTCCCCCCAACGGTGACGTCACGGTGTACTGACCACACCACGAGTACACTAATACTGAATACATCTGGTTAAACCGCTGGAGGTTTTTCTGGTTAACCTGATTTAAAACCTTCGGTGGAGTCTTGAAGTTAACAGAATACTACGTAAGTCAGATGTGGTGGAGACGGATAACTTACCTTGACAGCCCAAATAATTCTTTTTCTGCAGCAGGAAGTATCCATCCTTACAGGTTTCACACACATGTCCACATGCCTTCGGCTTACAGTGACACTTTCCACTTTTCTAAACAAACAGACAATCAGGAGATTAAGAGACAAACAGAATTGTGTCTGAGCCAATCTGTCAAAACTCTGTATGATAAGAATCTGATTCACAGTGTGATCAATGGATGCGTATCAGTCACTGCGAGGAATAATAGAAAAACTCACCTGTTCACACTCTCCAACGCCACTCAGGGTCCCCTTCACATCACACCGACACTCTGGTATGAGAGAGACACGCAGAGAGCGAGAGGGGAGAGGTTATGACAGCATGACGGGGGATATACAGTGAATAGACTCTGATTACATGATTTCGTCTCGTTGGTGAAACAGAACGGCACAAAACCCCCACAATCTTCAGAGATCTGCACATCAAAGGTCCAAGTGAGCTTTACGGCCACAACCTGCTTTCAACACAGTGAATAAAACTTCCCCTTAATGTCCGGTCAGTCAGTTTTTTTTTTTACCCCGCTGTCTTGTGTCTTCAGGTAGTGCGGTAGTGGCAACATTCTTGTTCTGTAACATTAGACAAGTATCTGGACAAAGCCTGAAGCTGTTCCCTCACCGGCTGGAGACTGGGAGCCCCCTTATTATTCCCCAAAGTTAAGGATTAGGACAGAGTCATTTTTTGTGGGGTGGCTGGAGAAGTCCAGAGGTATTGTTTTGAATGTGCCACTGGGTACTCATTACTGCAAAGTCACAGCATGAGATGTCACAGGCTCACTTGCAGCAGCTCCACACTCAAATCAGTTAACAGGAATTTTATTCCTCAGCTCCCCTCTGAGGGACAGGAAGGCCGATCCGACCTTGTTGACAGGGGTAATGTTGACATATCCTCTGGGTAAGAGGGGCCAAGACCCCTATCAGTGCCTTGTCAGATTGCGACTGGTGATTTAAGACAGTGGGAAAAAAAATGTGGTCAGGGATCAGAACTAATACGAGAGACTAAAATAAGACCGGGACACTTTTTTGCTGACAAAAGGTCAACTAAGTATTTTCTTTTTTTGGGGGGGTATTTTCTTACACCGTACATAAAATGAAGTCAATAGTTTTCGGTCACTTACCTACACAGCCACGGGAGTTGTCTGTAGCTAGTTTCCAGTAGAGAGGTTTACACCTGTCACACAGGGTTCCCTCTACGTTTGCTTGGCAGCGGCAGGAGCCCTGAAATAAAACCAGATAAGGAATCTAAGGATTGTTGAAACTGGTCGCTGCTATTAAAAGTTATATTTGTTTGAAATCTGATTGATTGAATTCAAAGTGCCTGCATATTAAACTACAGTTCCAGTTTTCTGAATGACTTTTTGACATGTTCCAAAATAGAAGAGATGACAATCTTCCAGAAAACGTATTGTTTCTCTTCCTCTTCAAAACGGAAGGAAGTCTCTTTCCCTTTATTTTAATTGCATTTACATTTCAGAGCAAAACACTTCCTTATGAAATCTGCTGGAAGACGTTTGAGCAGCACAGCTGTGTTATCAGTTATACAACATTGAGGTAATGTAAATCCACACCCAACGGGCCCCGTACTGGAATTAGACTGTGACCACTTCTTGTTACCAAGGCTAATAAAAACATGGTCAGAGTTGGACTTTTGGTAGACAAAAAAACATACCGATTGAGGATCGGTGACCTCTGTTCCTGCTGGGTTACACACGCTGATGGGGGCTGGAAGCACAAAATGAATCCACAACAAAGTAAAAAACATTAGTAAATCAGATCAAACATGGCTCAAATATAGCTTTATATTAGGAGTGAATGAGGAGAGAACCATCTACATGTGAAAAAAATGATTCATTGAACAGTAGGACATGTCTGGACCCTGCTGCATTAAATACAAACTGGTCTTACTGATGCTCCCAGTATGACTTGTGGTGCTTCTTGATTTGGTTACCTGAGCACTGGGGGAACCTGAGTCCAGAGGCGCAGCGGTCACACTGCTGACCCACCACCCCTGGGAGACACAGACACTGACCCGACAGCGGGTTGCATATGCTGCCATACGAGCCTTCTGGTGAACACTGACAGACTGGGGACAGGAAACAAGCTGAAGTAAGTTATAAGAATTTCCATTATCCATTATCCGTTATTTTTCCATAATGTGATTTCCTTCAGTGATTCCCAGTTGTCTATTCTTGGGAATGCGATTCCCTAGAAGGAAGAAGTCCGTATATTTCTCATGCTCCACTACTCTGTGAAAAGGTTGTGTCGTGCAGAATACATTAATAAATGAATAAATGACAGCGCGGGATGCTGTGGGAGAACGAGCATGTTTTGTTCCACAGAGAAGACGCCACAGTAAGCCCAGTGAAACCAGCGGCAACATATTTTCCACCAGCAGTCAGATCCCATGCACCCGATCGGTTTGTCTGTCGTAGTTACACTGGAGAGCATAGAGGGATCAAAGCCACTCACCAGCGCAGTCGGGGTATCCATAGTAGTTGGGTGCACATTGGTCACATTCCTGGCCCGTATAGTTGGGAAAGCAAATACACTGGCCACTCGGACCGCACACGCTGTCAGCCACACCGGCACCGTCACAGGCACACGCTGCAGGAAGAGATGGAGAGTTTGTGAGTTTGTGATTGCAACATTTTCACAGTTAGACACTCCTTATTCCTCTTTAGAATCAAAATAATCGATCATTCATCTTTATAGGACTGCAGGGCTCCTTAAAATCAACATAGAATTGGTTAAAAAAATACTTTAAAGACACATAAAAACATTCAACATTAAAATCTAGGTCACGTTTCATAATCATTCAGACGGGTTACACTGAATCTCACCCTGGCAGTTTGGGAAGGAGTGGTGTCCCGGTGGACAGCGGTCGCATCGCTCCCCCTCCACACCCTGACGGCACAAGCAGCGGCCTGTAGCATCGCACACCCCGTACGCTGTCCCTCTGTAGTCACATATACACTCTGTGCACAAACACAAAAAGGTTTATTTGAACAATAAAAGTAACCAAATTAAATCCTAACTAATAGAAATTCAAACGAGTAACCCCATCGCACCCTTGAAGCTTTCTTATGAATGAGCCGGAGCTCTTTTCTCGGCCCAGCGGTTGAATTACGGGGAATGACAAATACTTCCGTCGGTTGAACTGTTCTCATATTGTGGCACGCAGCGGTACGGCTACACTGCTGCCCACGTCTTGCCAAGCTTCCCCTGGTATTGGTATGTGAATGGACTTGGCACTAAGACAGGACAGCCACCAAAGAGACTGCCACCGTTTCCTTTGTCCCTAAGCAGCTCCAAAACATTACAACAAATATAGAATTCCTTCTCAGTCAGCTCACGGGAGTTATTTATTGTTTGCCTACATTCTCCGATCAATAAGACGTGGGCTAAAGGTCTTTTTAATAGAAATGCCATATTTCTAATAATGGGTTTCCCAGCTTAGAGGCAACCAGAAATGGGAATTTAGAACAGGGGCCATAACTAATAATAGACTGGTTAGTTCCCACAGTCCCAACTGAGTATTGCTATCCAGAAAGAACGGCGACCGCTTGAACTTAAAACCCTCTGGGGTCGAGGCCATTTTCTCGATTTTTAAATGTTTTCTTAAACTCACCTTTTAAGGCACTTTCATATATGCTACATACCCCTGTCTTATATCAAAATGTGCAGAACAATCTCAGCTATCTATATAATGAGGCACCAATTGTCCTAAGGCACTGTGCACTGTGGCCCTAAAGCTGAAAAGTTGGAAGTCCAATTTTTTGAAAATTCTTCAAATCTCTACTTTACTCATATCCCCACTGACGGACATGATCATTTAGGACCATCAGAGCGTTTTGCTCAACAAGAGTTTTGCGAGAGTTCTGTTGTCACTGAGTAGCAGATTTACTCATTCTGACAATATATCATTAAACCCAATGACAATATACTGCCAGTTCTGTTTTCATCAGGCCTATAAACATTACCTGACCTTTAGCCGGGCCTATAAACATCAAGCCTTTCTTGACTGACCCCTGCTGACCTCAACATTTAACTCTGCAACTCAAACCAGTGGTGCCTTACATGGTCCTCTAAAGCCCTTTGAAACAACCTGGGCTGCCTGTAAGTAAATGTGACTCAGGTGTTAAAAAGGCTCGTCAAGAGGAAACCGTTTCACTTGTTTTTTTTTAGATACAGTGAATGCAAATGAGAAGCAATTACCATAGCATAGCCGTGTAAACACTTCTATAGCAGCACAACATATCAGGTATAATCACACTCACGCTGACAGCTGGGTGAGCCGAAAAATCCGGGAGGGCAAGCGGTGGGCCCTATGAAGAGAGAAAGGAAAAGGGAGAAATAAGGAGGATCAACAGTAACAGCAGTTTTAATGATTGTTTAAAGAGCTAAATTGTGGTCGGAGACACTGCAGAGTCTTGTTGATTGAACTTACCCACAATAGGTCCTGCAGGGGATTGGGTGGTCGCTTGGTATACGGGATATCCTGATTGAAAAGGAAATACATAGAATTAAGACCTCCACTGATGGGAAACTGTGATGTCAAGTAAAACCCCAAGTGTCAACTTTATTCATTGCAGTGGAGAATTTATTTAAAAAAAACGCAATGCAGTTAGAGTCTTTAAAGAACATGTTGGGATATATATGCTATATATATATATAAGAGTCAAAACATTCCTTTAATCCTGTGATCGCTAGATGTAAAGAACCATAGCCTTATTCTAGCAATGAACCAAATGGACTTGGATCACAGTCGATGTGTGTATCACACATAGAAGCTGTAGAAACGTCCTATAGTGACGCAAAACAGCCGAGAAGAATCTCTTGAAACCCAGACAGCCTGCTAATGACTGTGTCAGCGTGTTTAGACTAGTTTGTCTGTGCTTCCAGTCTGGTGATGAGAGACCCAGTAATAAATCTATCTATTGCTCATAAAAATGCAGAGTCTGATTTTTCTACGTTTCATTTCACGTTTATATGACATAAGAAAAGAAAAAAATGCTGGGGGGGGGGCAGATTACAGACATTAAAAAGGACTTTTTTCAGTCAAAGACAGGAGGGAAAGAAAATCAGAACTACTCATAAAGATGAAAGACTAGATGGCTTATCTCTACGCCCTGGCAGACTCCTGAGTCTGTAGCCAGATCAGACTAAGATAAGATTGGGAAACTCTCTTCAGCGTGTCTAATATCGGAGTCTATTTGTTTGGATGAAGGTTTGGCATGTTAGTCAATACTGTAGCATGTGCATACGTCCTCCTGCATCGAAGGCATACTTCCCCCCTCGAGGGGAAAACTGACTGAAACACAAAAGGCTAAAAAAGGGTGAACATGAAACTGACTCCAGACGTCAACGATTGGGTTCAGTTTCACCCGACTGTGCACACACTGAGCTCCCAAACACAGACACGTCGTTTCATCAAAGTTGTCTCTGTTGTCCATGAGTCAAAGGGACAAGGGTAATGGAAAAGGTAAACTGGGTATTCAGTATGTACTAAGAGAATAAAAAACGACTTACGAATGCACTGAGGGTAGTAATAGTATCCGTCCGCACAGCGATCGCAGTTTTCTCCAGCAAACTGTGTCTTGCAGATACACCTTCCAGACTCCATTTCACAGCCGGCTGTAATCCTTCCGTCACACCTGCAGGCTAGTGGGGTCGCATGTTGTTGTTTTTTCAATTAACATTTACCGACAAATGTGCAGTGCACACCAGGGGTGAACCCCGATGGAGGATTTCCCCATTTGTTGCTTCTACGTGCACTATTTTTCATGCCGTTTAATAACAGAAAGCCTATTAATCTGCACGTATTTTCACTCCTGCCACCTAAAAAGAGTCTAATGCAATTGTTTTAGTTACATAAACTACATTTAGCGGAAAACAGCATTACTAATCTTGAAACCTATTTTTGTTATTCTATTTTTTTAATAAACTTTTGCTCCATTCATTTGCCGGTTCCGTCAGTGAGACTGAGGGGTAATTACACAAAGATTAAGGTATTTAAAGAAGCTCAAAGGTTCTTGGCTTTTGAGAAAACGTTACTGGAGATACTGGGATCGAGGGGCGGGGTTTGAGGGACATACAGTAGCTATTATGAAGCTGATACTAATCATTTTTTTCCATTCTGTTCTGGAAACTACTGTTCTGGGTCACAATTCAACAAATAAAGAGGATAAAAAATGAGAGATCTCAGAGGCAAATAATAATTACTGAACCTTTACTGACTCGACTTTAGCCGAAACGAATATCCTTCCTCCGCAAAGATGACTTAATTGAGTTTGTGGATTTTATGGTTTACTTTTCAAAGCGCTAAGGGCAACCAGTTTAATTCCACTACCCTCTAATGTGCAAACACTAGCGGCAGCTATTTATGTGGCGAGGAAGAAGCCACGGACCATTAAAGTAATGTAAACAAGAGCGGAGCCCAGTATAGCAATAATACAAGCGCTGGTGCCAGTGGTGCTTGGCATTTGTGTCTGTCTCAAACAAGACGCCTCTCTTTGAATATAACACTGTTTTGGCTTCGCTTGTTCGTCATACATACTGCAGATACGTGGTGAGACATCATTCAATTCCCCAAACGGATCTACGGCTGTAGCCTGGACACATACAGTTCAACCCTGACTAGTTATATCTTCGTAATATGCTTTCATTGCATTAATTAAAGCAGCTGCAGAAACTGATCTGAACTGGTATCTGAAGAATTTTCCACGTCCATATGTCTAGAGGTACAACATGAAAATCTGGCAATTCGATGTAACAATAAATCAACGGGACAAACACAGAAAACGCAACTCACGTATGCATCCAGTGGGAGACTCGGGGGGGACTCCATAAGGTCTGTAGAAGCCTTCAAGGCATCGCTCACAGTTCACTCCCGCAGTGTTGTGCTAAAGGAGAACACACAAATGATGTGTGAGCCACAACGCATGCATAATTGAACAGGAGGAATGAAATGATGAGCACAAGAGTCCTACGCTCTGCAAAGTAGAATCTCTTGTTTAAAATGCACATTTGACGGGACGCAATGGTTTCATATACACCCTGCATCTGCATCATATTCTAGAGGAATAAACTTTATTTTGACCAAAGAAAATAAGAAAAAAATCGATTTTTTTTGGAATGTCCCAGAGGACTCCATGAAGATACACACAACACACGCAACATGGACATTTTTTATTCATTACAACCACCACACACACATGCACACACACACAGGAATCAGTTTGGACTTGACATGCATTTCATACCTGACAGTTGATGCACACTCCTCCTCCGTCGTTCCTTCCGAAGGTGTCTAAACTTGCTCTCCTCTTTTCCACCTCTGAGTCGTAATAACAGTCAAAGGCATGGGAGAAACACTGGCAGGCTATGGAGGAAACCCCCCAGACAGACACACACACACACACACACACACACAATTATTCTATATGCCTCAGCTCACTCCCCTGTCTGTATTTGAGCACCTTAAGCTACTCATTCTCCAAAAAGGATTTTTAAGTCTGGCTGTTAAGTATGAAGAGAAACTATGAAATCCAAATGAAACAAGAAGGCACATCCTCTTCCTGTATACCACCCCTGTGCCTGTTTATAAGTGGTTAGGGTGCATTTCCACTGCAAGTGTGCACTGATTATAGAGTCTGATTCATCTTTCTCTCTCTCTTTAGTGGCTGCTACAAGGTCATTTTTTCCTGAAGGGAAAATGTGTCAACAGCCCAAAAGCAATTTCGATTCCAGCTGACACGGGCTCTCCTGGCTGACTGGATGGCTCGCCAATAAGCTGGCCATGGCTGAGTCTCTGGTAGGCAGTCAGCCGGCCCTGGCTAGCCGGCTGACTAGATGGCTAAGCTGACGATAAAAAGCTGTTGTCCTGGAGCTAGTTGTGTGCACTGTGGTGTTCGTTATACATGCCATATGAGGAATGTCCTCTCAACTCTTCACTAAGGCTCTCTACAACACCATAACGGGGCATCCACAACAGGGCTTAAATATCAGAGGCGAGAGGACACTTCAGTCCACTCTGGGGGCCGTAATTCAAGATGCCAGCACAGAGTGCTCACACACACACCCCGACTGGACCGCTGTACATGTACACACTTACGATGACACTCGTTGGGGCTGTCAGCAGTGGCGACGCGCCATGGCTTCTGGTTAAAGCCTGGGCAGCAGCGGTCACATGACTCGCCGCAGGTGTTGTGCTGGCACTCACACCGGAGTCTGCAGACAGGAGACGAGACACCTGGGTTTAGTGACGCTAACGTTTGAATTTGCAAGCACAAAACCTCTGAGCTTTCTTTAAAACCTGATCAAAATGTATTTTTTTCAACCACTTGGGGGCAGCAGAACACGCTGTAAACACAGCACTGACATATTATTACCTTATTAGGCTGAGCCAATGATTGTAGTCGGTTTTATAGATTTTACCATTTCAATTTGCTCTTTAAGTACTTGTATTTATATTTCTGTGTTTTATTATTATTATTATATTAGTTGTTTTGGCAAACATGTCTATTTATACAGCAGACACAACATTATCAGTCATGTTTCAGACAATCTGATAACTCTGTTTTGGTCTCCACCAACTCCTGAGGTAAAGATCTGGCTCTTTAGCTGCTTGGTAGCTAGTGTTAACTTTGTCTGTCTGTCATTTTGGTGCTCAATCAAGTAGCGTACGAAAGCTTTATTCCAGAAAACAGTGAGACAGAACCAGAAAAGTAAAGCCGAGGGCAGCAAAACCAACACAATGAGCTGAAAGACGCTAAAATGTTTATACACAGGGGCCCATTGTACAAAAAGAGTATTCAGCTCAGTTAATGAATAAACAGATGAAATGGATTTACTGGTTGATGTTATACTTCAAAGTTGACTTTTAAAATGTTTATAGCGAACCGGTTCAGGTTATAATGAATGACTGATGGAAAGTATTGAGTCACATATTTATAGCCTCATGATGAAGAGCATTACTAACCTGTTTGGGTTGTCCTGGTAGCGCCCCCCAGCACACACCTGTGCATGTCCATGACAAACGCAGCGTCCACCAATGCTGATGTCTTTGATACTATAGTAATACTGTCAAATAGGGAAAATGTTATCACCAGCTACGTTTCAAAGTAATAGCAGTGTTTTCAGTCACATCACCCACACCGGAACAAGTGAGTCACACATGCTGACTGGTTAAACCCTGAGCTAAGGCTAGTTTTATGGGGTGAATCAGTGCATTATAAAAAAAAGAGATAAGATACGAATCAACGGTTGACATGATTAATTCTCAGCATGTCTAATAAAGCCGTTTTGGACATGAATCTTGAGGATACATTTCTGGAAGTCTTCCAGAAACATAAAACAAGAAACACGAACTTTAGTCTCACTACGCTGATGCTACAGTTTTTTTTTACAAACATATATTCTCCTGCTGTAAAAAGTGCCATATTGTGCACCTGCAGCCTGGTGGAGCTGTCCACGCCAGTCCGAGCGGTCTCTGTGAAACGAATGACCACGATGACTGGACAGACAGATCTGCCATGAGGCCCTGACAAGGATGAATGTGCGAGCCGGAGGGAGCATGTCAGTGTGTTTGTGTCAGCAAAAAGGAAAGCTGGAGGGTAGGTGCTGCTGAGTTGTAAATGTGGCTTGCCCAAATGGGAAACAAGGGTCTGTCAGCATGACACCTTAGTGTGAGGTTGTACAGTATGTCCCTCACCCTGCGTGTGACGGTGGGATCTCTCTGGGCCTTGGAGATCAGGTGGCCCAGCAGGGTGCTGGTGCGGAGGAAGCGCAGGCGGATGTGGGTGGCCTTTGTGAAGTCTTGCAGCACCGGCGAGAAGGTGAAGTTTTTGGACCCCGGCCGACCGTTGACCAGCGACACCACAATCTGGACAACGCAACGTTTTTTTTTCACAGGATCGTTTTTTTGGTACCTTTGGTACCTCGTAAAATGTAGCAATTTTGGTTTAGTTTAATATGATATAATACCTCTCCGTTCTCCAATGGGACGATCCGTGAGTATTCTGTGGTGCAGACCTGGTCATCATCGTGTACTATACGAGCGTTGGGCTGCTTTCCGAACGTTTCAATACACTCGCGCTTTGAATCTGCCAAAAAAAAAAAACTTTCAATCCCTTATTCCATTCATTTTCCATTTTAATGCCCCTAGCTCATGAAACATGTTGTGTTCAGGTGCTTGCCTGAAGCTCTGACATCTGATATTTAAGACTCAGAGTAAAATATGGAATATGTGCTTTTTTGTACTATTGTTAATCAGACGATTGTAGGAAGAGTAACATCCAGTATTCTTGAAAAAAACAAAAACAAAGCCTTCAAAAGCATTGAAGCTAAGTGAATGAATCATGGGAGTTGTCTGTGCATGAACATGAACTTGGATCAAGTCAAATTGATGGCAAAGAGAAACTCTGAAATTGTTATACTGATGAGTAACAAGCTGTGTCTCCTGGCAATCCGTGTGCACAGGTGCCTCCCGGATATTAAGACATCATAGCTCAGATGTGCCGACTCAGCAAATCTAGAGCACGTATTCAGGTATGAAGTTCAGGTACTGGTATGACATTACAGGCCAGGTAATTAGGCTCAACATTTGCTGCGTGCCACCACCTGCTACTTTCTACACAAAATCTACCCCCCAAAGCATAAAGGTTTCGAAGCCTGACATTTATCCTGGGATTTCATTTAAAGTTATAATGTTCTGTTGTTCTGACTTCCTTTTTTTCCCCCCCACACAACCAAAACAAACACACTTCTTAAACACTTAAGCAGGGTGATCAGTGTGCCAGGATTAAACGTGCGCTAGTAAACAAATTTAATCCTCGTCTTCACAATGGGTCTTTTTTTTTTTTTTTTTTTTGGGACTTGTCATGGCAGGAATGACACAGGTGTAATTAATAACGACAATAACGTCTGCATTCCATTCAGCAGTGCCAGTTCCGGGGCTCTGGCACTCCACATGATGGATCTCTGGCATGGCTTAGTGGGCCATTGTTAGTTACACCTGTGCATTCCCTTATATAGAGTCAAAATGTCTGCCATGAAAAAGGCCTATTTTCAAACAAAAATCGGCTAATTATGATTTCACAAAAACAGGCTAATCCTCCATATCTGTGTTTTTATGGAAATGTACAGTCGAGATTTATTTACAAGGATATTTACTTATAAGAGTATTTATGTTTTACATTCTACTTGCATTCCTTATTTACTCAATTTAATTATAAATCAATGGCGGTTGGTGAACCGGCAGGTAACATGTGTCAGCAACTTTAGCTTCAGATTTTCCAGCCCATAATCTGACCAACAACTCCAGAGAGAAATTCAATCGCAATGTCTCAACTTTCGATTCATAGTGCGACCGATGAGGCAGTGTGCAAAAAGACAATCACATGGGAACTTACGTGCAAAATACTGCCAGGGGTCGAAGGTTCTCCCGTTGTCTACGGAGCGCTCCAGCACCCAGAGGTCAGGTCGAGGTGAATTAGCAAACTTGAAGAGGACGTACGCCACATGGAAGAGCTAAAAAAGCAGGACACAAAGAACAGGCTAAACAAAAAAGCAGTCACTGCTCTGAAGGGATGTTGGCATTATGTTGTAGTTTCCTGTGCTTAACTCGCTCTATAGAGTGAGTCCCCAGTCTTGGCCGGCAGCACTGACTGTTATTTCCTTTTCTTGTGAAAGCACAACGTCAGCTCGGTGGTTGTTGTAGCTCTGCAAAACGATCGCCACGGATCTAATGGCTTTAATGAGGATTTATCCATCACACTGGATGAAGGCCGAGGCTTCCCGCTCTGAGCTTTTATTCCTGCAGGTAACAGTGTGGCCCGTACAGCGAAGTGCAAACAATTCACCAACATTTGTCAGCATGGAGTCAATACAAGTGATGCAGGTGCAGCCAGGTTAGTGAAAAGACATCAGCTAAGCCCACATGATTCACGTCTGTTCTCTGAACTCTCTATCTCCACCTTTCATCAGAATATGCAGTCCATACAAGGGCAGAACCATGATGCCAATGATTGTTTCAGCCAACACTGAGCTTTCTGTCAGGCTCAGAGCAGCATGTTTCCATCAACATCCTCGTCAAGCCCGAACACCGGGATGACTTCAGCTTGATTGAACATTGTTCAATGGAAAGGTAATTCGGGGTAGTCAAAGCTCTCTTTGTTACGATCTGGCGTGGCATTGGCGTGGCTTGGAATTCAAACCCTGTGACACCAACCTGCACGTGACACCTGCAGTGTCAACAGAAAGCCTAACCTACGCCTGACCACCACACCCCTGTCTTGTTTTCATGAGGCTGAAACACAGTTTATCTCTGTGTTCAGTTCTGGCGTGGATCCCAAAGCAACATTTGACACGTTTCAAAAACGGGGTGCCGTAGGCATATATGCTAGACCTATACGGTACCTTCCCTCGGGATTGAAGTGATGGATGTACGTGGAATATTGTGTGCTATTGAAATAAAAGCAATTTCTATAGGCTGTCTTCTCTTTGAGAGGGACGATGAAGGCAGGCCCACACTCGTCTAGCATCCCTCAACGCCTTGATGAAAAAACCCCAGCGGGCATTTGAAACATTCAGGCTGCTGTCTGTCCTTGCATGAGGCAGCGAGCTATGCTAACACTCATATCAAAGCAAAGAGTCATGGGCTGTGTCAAGATGGATCCACAATTCTCTTGATGGATTTCTCAACCCCAACCCTGAAGCGTATCGGCCTGAAGTTCAAGTAGCTCTTGGGTTGATGGATAGTGAGAGGGTTCAGAGGTCAGCCGGGGAACTGTTTGGCTTTTTTCTCTGAAAACTCAACAATCCCTAATAACAGACAGCGAAATCATGAGGTAGCAAAGAGCCTACAGTAACCTTCCTCAGCTTTGAGTGAGGTGTGTTTAGAAATTAATCAGAAAACAGTTCCACCCACATGCAACAGGATGTGCAAAAAAAAGGGTTCGGGCACACGGAACGTAAACAAGAAGTGGGCTGTCATCTAGCTAAAAACAGAAGCAAATCTTTTCCAGAGGAGCAGCCTTTTTATCAATGTTCTGCTGAGGAACAGGAGGAAGTTTAGTTCACACGGGCTGTGATGACATCAAGGCAGGGCCGGGGAAAGGGAGGCAGGGGGGGGGGGGGGGGGGTAAAGAGGGTTGGGGATGGCCAGAGACGTGCTGGCTGGCATGCCGACCCGTCTCAGATTCCAAACATAGCGCCACATTCCCGCTTCCCTCCTAATGCCCATAAAGCAGAGCATGCCACTGCTTTCAGAGGACCTGTCATGGACAGCAATGCACAGCAGTGCAAATCATCTCTACGACTTGTCACGAGTATACATAAAGACTGTAACTACAAGATGTTCTACAATGCCCCAGTTCCATCAGTTCCAGTTCGGCTGCGGTTAGATTACAAAATGTGTGTTGTCGGGGGATTTGTGGAGTTAGCTACTGGCACATTTGCACGTCATTCAACCAACGATTTGAAGCACTTTTTATTTTTTCCAGGATGGGTGATGTTTTACATAGTGGACTGGTGAATGGAGCTAGAAATACTGCTATGTACACTGTACCTAGTTACTTCCTCTTATTTAATCTCACTCCTTAGAAAACTGTGTAAAGTGTTACACAGTTTTCTGTGATCTGGAGATTAACTTAAACCTCCTGCATCCAACTTTACTTAAAGCAACAGTTCAACCAGAAATCATGACTCGGTTACTCAAGATAATCCACAGACTTTAAATAGGTATTTTTGATTTTGGGGGGGGGAACTGTCCCTTCACTTCTCATCTAGCCAGACTGTGGTGATGCCATTCACCGTGGTATCCAACACTGACTTGATGTTAAGTTATTGTGAGAAGAAGTCTCCGGAAACAAACCCAGCGAGAAACAGACAGCAGTGATCTTGGAAGTCGGGGCCTGTCCCGGCACGGCGTTGCTTAATTTCAGGCCCGTCTCTCCAACTGTTTCCTGCCAGTCTAAACACACACTCTTGAAATATGTCCTAGCACCTACGTATTGTTTAAAGGGAGCATGAAATATCGTGATGGCATGCTAAGCGCTGCAGTGCAGGACTCCAGTGGCGTAGAGAGACATGAAACAGATTGACAAGCTTGTGGCAAAAACACTCCTCTGCCCCTCCCTGGTATCTGCAGCCTCGGGCTTGAGACAAGAGTGTCATGCCAGGAGGCTTTTAGTGTAGGAGGCTGTGGGTGGGTGTAAAAAAGGTCAGGGGTTGAGCTGTGTAATAGCGTCACATATACAAGGTATAAAGTATCCAGACCTCCTCTAACCTTGTAATTAACAGCAGAGCAACACAGCCAACAAAGTCCCTCATGACCAAACGCTATTGTATCAACAGCATATTAACATTTCCCCTTTCTCGTTGCGAAGTGTAAATGAATTTTGACAAAACAGACACAGTCACACTCCTAAATCTGTTGACCCCTGACATCTCACGCCCACTGTGTGTTTGCGTGTGTGTTATCATTTCTGGATTATTGACCCGTGACAGTTCATGCCTATAGTTGGTGTGTGTGTGTGTGTGACAGCTCAAGAGTGATAAATGTGCACCCTTAAGTGTGAGCTGCAGCGGCACTGCTTCACTTCATACATGCCTGCGTTTCAGGTAGTAGAGATGTGGAGGAGTGTTTCATACTCACTGGCAAACCGAAGATTTTAAAGAAGATTGCGTGACCCTTTGCCACTCTCTACTGCTGCCGTGCCACGTGGATCTCTGCCCTTATAATCTCTTTGTGTTAATCAAATGAAGTGTACTGTAAAAATGGACGGCTTAGGAATTTCTCACAGCCCTCTCAATCAGGAACTATAGTGCCTGCAATAATTACATAATCATTTGTTTATTTCATAAAATCATAGCGAGTGGCATGTGCTGTGTAGCGTGAATGAGCTAATAAATGATGTAATATTGGTTCGGTTTATATACTTGCTGATACTCGATCCAGTATTTTAGGCTGCATCGTAGGGTGTTCCCAAACTGGTATCAGTATTGGAACAGCTCTGATTCTAATATTACTCTATTGCTTTAATAGCAGGTGATGTACGCTACCATGTGTAGTTGAGATGTATAGACATAGTACATAACATCTAAACCTTATATCTAATCTTATCAGATTATAAACAGGAGATGTAAGATAGTAATCTAACATCAATAAGTAGATTTTCAGCAAGGACGGTCAAGAAGCAGATATTGAATATCCTGACCCCAAAATTCCATCCAAAGGGCGCCACCGAGCCAAGGGGACTAAATCTACAGTGAGATCAGAATCCTGACAGCTTGAAGCCATCTGAGCGAGCTCCTGAGAGTCCGATGTGAGATCAGAGGAATGCAATTCATAGGAGAGGAGGCATCACCTTCTGTTAAAAGTGGATCAGCGCTGCCAGACAGAGCATACTGCAGCCCAGTGGGGTGGAGCAGTTGGCCTCCGCTTTGTAACAATGCAATGTACAACTGTTTGTCTGTGTGCAACAGGTGGGCGGTGGAAGGGGAGAGGGGTAGTCTGGTGTATTTTTTCTCTGTCTCCATGACAGAATTAGTTAGGCTGTATGGTGTCATAAAGGTTGGCCAAAAAGTTACAAGAAAACATACAGTATGTGCAAAGTGTTACTTGTCAGCAAACGTCACATTGCAAACGCCTGAGGGGCATCTGCTCAAGCATTGTCTGTTTGCTTTTAATGCATTGAACACTGCACAGTTGCCTATTTATGAAATGTCACTATGAACCCTAAGGGTATCCACAGCGTAGTATCCAGTCAATGTGTTCAGGTTTTTCAGGAACAATTGGTTCAAGAGAAAAGACAAAACATTGAAATTGAAGCATACAATGTAAGTTTTCAGCATTGAAATGTTTCAGTACAGTATGTGTGGGAAACTACTGCAACATGGTACTGATGCAGTACTCCCCTTCCAGCGCTCGCATAATTAAGAGCCCTATCATGGGGGTCCAGGAAACCTCCTGCTCTCTAACACATCCCATCGCATCAATGCCTGCGTCAGTAAACCTGTTACCACTGATTAGCTTTTCCACGTATGAATTGATTGAAATCTGAGCTTCACATTTAGGATGAACTTGCAGTCCAACCGTCACCCGTGATGCCAGACTGCTATACCGCTATAACTAGCACGAGGTGGCTGTTAGCGGAGTAGTAAATAGCTGCTGGGTTGACCCGGCGCCTCAGGCAGCCCGGCTAAAGACAGGCCCTTACATCACCTCCATCGTCACTACAGCGGTAGGGGCATGTCTAACAGACAATTTTGTCTCCGGGGTCGGACTAAGGGTCGCCTGCACTGTATGAACAAATCTTCATCACCGAGAATATACAACAAAATAAGATAGATTTTCAACAGCAAGGGAATCTATTCTTTGTCTCAGGTCTCATATTCAAAACACGTGACTCAATTAGGATTATAGCGTCAACATATTTGCTAACCACCTGTTGCAGGAGTCGGAGGGATGCAGCAATACGCAAGTGCACACGCAAGAATCGTACATGGTTGCGTCTGAATGTCTACTCATTCAGAGAGCAGAATACGAGGGAAAGTGGAATGTTTTCAGTCTGAGACTTGCGTGTTTGTGTGTGTTTTTTTTTCTGTCTAAGTACTTTCTCACCATCAAGTTACACCACCTCTCCATTTCTGTGCATTTATCGGGTGGAAAGAGAGGGCTAGGTCACTTTCAGGGAGGCTTGAAAAGAACCAAACTTTTGTGAGAGTCTGAGAGCACAGAAAGGATGTCACACAATACCGCCTAGAAGGATTCTGACACAAAAGGGGGCGACGGCTGCAAATAAAACATTCAAACCCAACTTCAGTGGGAGGTGGACCCCTGAGAGGGGGGGGATTAGGTTCCAGGGGAATGTCTCTAAAATTGAGTTCTTGGAAGCTTTGCCTCTTGACGATCGCATAACTATAAGCAGTGACGAGGCCATTGCACTAACCTCAATCAGATCGGGTCAATTTTCTTGCACGTACTTCACGCCCCCTACAAAATGAAAAGCATGTATGTCCAAAATCCTAGTCGCAGAGCAAATAATGTATAAATCATGATAGACAACAAGCAATCAATCAGTACAGTAAACACAGCACACTACCACATCGTCAACACAACACCTGTCGCCTGCAGAGATAATCCACAGCCTTCACCTTCATATGAAAATGCCAGTTAAATCCCTTGAACATCAATCCAGCAGCTAATCAGAACTTCAGTGTTTGACACCGACCAATCAAAAGCAGCTCAGTCTCATCAGATGGGAGACGGGGCAGCAAGCAGTAAGCCCTGGTATGTTTGCCTCACATGGTCTACTCTGGGCTCACTCAGGCAGATAAGCACATGTGGTCAGGGCTCCTAAAATACATTCCCCAGAAAAAAGGAGTGACTGGCCGTCTGATATGCGGTGTATATGTTTACCAGAACAATGGCTTGCCTACTGTCGCTGTAAATAGTTTAACAGGGGCAAAAGTTCCTGGAAGAGTAGCCAGTATTTTGGTGGACACAGAATACATCTATAATTGGATGGACAAGAACAGTTTTACTGGTTCTTGACCTATGGCCGAACAAAACGAGAGATAAACCCATTCAAGGCAAGCTGTTATAGTCAAAACCAATTAAGATATGATCTTCTCTCCTCAAATGCAGTAAACAAGCCATTTATGCCAAACACCATATTTTTCTCTACAGAAGCCGACTGAAGATTATTGAGGTCATTTCCTGACTCAAGGTAGGATTTGTCACGGGTCACAAGCCAAGGTGTCACAAAAGCAGGGAGCGGTTAACCATAGACATAGAGCTTATAGGGCGTATCAAGAGGAGGTTTAGAGAGTGATCATTTAACTAGAAGCACTCAGCCGTCGGGCTGGTTATTGAAAGTCGCAAGATTTGAAGATAAGTAGCTTGAATGAAAACAACACTAAGTCTACAGCCTTGCTAGCTGCTCTGTAAGGCAGTACTAAGGCAGCGGTATATGCTAACATCATCATGCTAACATGCTCACGATAGCAATCCAAACGTGCTGAAGGTTAGCAGGTTATACAGTTTACCATGTTCATCCTCTCAGTTTAGCGTGTTAGCATGTTAATATTTGCCATTTGCCCGAAACACAAAGTGGTAGCATTTGGGAATGTCATTAGTTTTTAGTTAAAAACCAAAGTATTAGACAAATTTAACTTTTGATCTGATGATGGAGCAAGATGAAAAGTCAGGGAAACAACAATGTTCCCCTCATGTCCTGAGGGGGACATGAACGTCTGCCCAAAACTCAAAAATGTCAACCTCATGGTGGTGCTAGAAGTAAAGTCAGGGGATCACCAGAGTCGGAATAATTCATCCTCTGGGGACAATGAATGCCTGTCAGTACAAAATGTCAAGGCAATTCATCTGACAGAGTTCACTTCTAGTCAGATTAGATTAGCTTTGACTTTGCAGACCTTGCTTCAAACAAATCCTCTATACAGTAAAAACCGGAAACAGCTCTGTCAAAAAGGCCTCTCTCTTTGAACCTCACCATTTAAACATAAACATCAACTGTGCTGTTATCCAATACATCTGATAAGAGCCGTATAGAAAGCAGCGGAACAGCCACCTGCGTTGGTGTTGAAAGAAACCACAGAACCCATTCAGCTGGGTCTAGCCCACATGGTTCATTGAAAACATAATTTACCCTGTGGCTAGGGAAAAAAAAAATCCACAAAGCTAACAAAGCTTCAAACAACATGAGAGCTCTAATACGTGAGATTACATGTGTTAAGAAATAAAATACTTAATTAAACTCAGGAAGATGCCTGAAGAAAGAAAAATCTCCTTTCAAATACAAAACCATTTCAGATTCCTGTCATAATCTGTGGTTCCTTTCTCTCATTTCAGGGGATTTTTCATCCATTTATAGAGGAGTGCCTGAATGCTGAGTTTGTTGATTTGACACAAAAGAGGTTACGAAGCTGCCAACTGATAAAGTTCTTATTGGTAAATCACAAATCTGTCCCCCACATGGCATGCCACGCTTTTTTCTCACCTCTCACAGAAGATTTGAGTGCTAAAACAACCGTACGGCATGCAATGATGGCAGGTGAGCACTGTTGGTGGTAGCATCAGATGCCATGAAGAGAAAAATGTGCGTGACAGGTGTGTGTGTGTGTGTGTGTGTGTGTGTGTGGTTGAGGTGTTGCAGTGAGGGACTTGTTGTGAGGTTGGTAGTCACCATCAGAGATCTAGCCGTGCTTTTTTTAGCACGCAATAATACAATAATGCTACTTCCCCCGGCTCCCAAATAAACTGAGCATTACCACGTATTAGGCAGACATCCCTACAGGCCCTACGTGTGTCCATCCTCTTGTAAGTGTGGACTATCTTTAGGCGTGTAGGATCTTTGCCCAGCTCAGTCGGCCTAAAAATAGAGATACAAAAGCCAACACCCATTGTCTGACACAGCGGCCACTGGGAGCCAAAGATGCGACACGTGTGAAGAGGAGCTCTTTTGTTGCTCTCTTTTTTAAATCTACTATGGGCCTCCTTACAAAGAGGTCCAGGCCTCCGCCTGCACTCTTTCAAATCTGATTTCACATCCTTCTGATCCCCAATCCAGAAAACGAAATTCCTCTCTTTCCTCCCACTAGATAATTGAGCGTGAGGTGCAATGTTTTTACGGTGAGCCAAACTCCTTCCAGAGACCCGGGTCATGATGGAAGCGTATATAAGCCGGGCACAGGGGCCCTGAATCTGATTCCTGGCAAGCATCCAGCTGCGGGACATTATTCACATGATCACTGCTGGCTGAGGTGATGAAGCTTAAACTGAAAACATAATCGTGTAACTCCTGTTGGAATACTTTTTTAATGGAACACCATGAGTCAAACAACTGTCTCCCCAGCATATCCGAAACAAACGAGCAGCAGCGAAACACAGCACTGAAGAAGAACATGGTGCAAAAATATTGCCATTGCACACCAATGACGGTGCTCTGCCAGCGCCCCCACAATTGGCATCACTCATCTCACAGCAGCAGAGCAATAAACAAGGCAGACAACTTTCCTTCCCCTCCCTCTTAAAACATCCAGGTGCTGTATTTTACTGTCGCCACACAGCGATCATCATTCACACTGCAGGCTGCAGCAGGTAAACAGTGGCTCACAGCAGAGTAAAGTATGATGATCTCACCTGCCCAAGGTCCAGGGTAACGTTCACCTCGTTGTAGCCCACTCCCCTGGAGAGAGGAGGGCTCTGCCACCACCGCTCTGTCCCATCGATGGCGTTGGTCACCGGGTGGGCTTTGTTGGGGTCGACGGCGTTGCAGTAGTCACAGAACTGACCCTAAATGGTGTCAAATTGTTGGTATTCAGAGACATGCACACCCAAATAATTGCAGGAAAAAAACCCCACATGCATGATATATAGGCTAATGGAGGCAGGTACTGGCAAATAACTAACCTAATGCAAATATGAAAAATATTGCAACCACAGGCAAAGCTTAAGTTTAGACATGTCCATGCCACACTGCTGTAATGCAGGGCGCTTCAGAGGAACTCCTGAGGGGACTAGACCACTTTTGAAAGTGTGTTTCCTTGAGCAAACTCAACTACAATGGCGTAAAACTATTTCTGGCAGCTGTACAACTTGGCTATGTCGGACAGAATAGTCAGAGCTTTAACAAAGGCACAAACATTAATGGCACCATTTAATTTCCCATTGCAGTGTCTGCATGTTGTTGTTATTCTCCTTTTGCGCGCGGACCGAAAGCTTTAGTGAGATCGCATCCAGCTTTTTCTTACCTGTATATTATGAGTAGGAGGTCCGTTGTTCGGTCCACCGACGAGCTTACAGTATAAATCATTTCTCGGTGTCCCAGCCTCATCCTGACCGCAGGTTGCCGTGGCAGAGATACTGGACACATCAGCGAGGTTGAAGTACGGAGGATTCAAACCAGAACCTCTTACGGCATTAGAAGTCCCTTGTCCATCTGCGTCCCTGAAAAGCGTGACTGAAAAGGTAAAAAGTACAGCGAGGAGATGAGCTCCTCTCATCCCTCTCGCCATGTTCCACATAAGAGATCCCTGTAGATGCCTGAGAGCGACCCGCAGCGCGCAGGTCTTGTCATCTATAGATCTCCATGAAATGCGCCCAAAAGGGGCTGCGCGAGGTATACGCGCGAGGCTCTTTCTGTAGGACTACGCGTCTGCTAATGGCACCGCTTTAAGTTTGGTCTTCTGCTCTTGAAGGTGCGCCCTCTTTCCGCCGCATGTTTCCACGCTAACGACGCCAGCTCCCTCGTCTTCCTCGCCGAACTGTGCGCCACACTGGAGCTATCAGGTGTCAGGCTGTCGATGGTCCGAGCTCGAGGCTAATCTACTGAGTGGGGCCAAAGGTCTCCTATCGCAGTATAGACACTGCGTTTCCCCGCTGCGCCTCTTTCGTCGCTTTTCTTTCGTTTTTAACAAGTAAAATCTCTCTGAACTACAAGTTTGAAATACATACATAGGGCTCAGGCGTATTTTATGTGCAGATATTTGTAGACAATTTATACATACTTATATTGTATATAGCTGTTAAATGTTTATACCTACATCTGTTCTACTTTTTTTGCTGCCCTTTTTTATTCTTTATATATTTTGTATTCTTTATTGTAAAATACTGTATGTACATTGAGAGCGGAGTGGAAACCGGAGCCAAAGCATACATGGCCAATAAAGCTGATTTTGATTCTTATTTCTAACCTTATAATTTTACAATCGTCGTTCAAGGAATCGCTTGGATGTTGCTGGGTGCCATTTGAAATACACTGCATTATAATCACGCTGAGAAATAATCTGCAAATTCAAAGGCAATTGGAACTGACTGCCAGTTACAAAAACAATAAATGTTAGAGTTTGATTATAAAATGGAATTGTCCAGCCATATGACAAATATGGAGGATTGTTAAGAAGGCTTCCATAGACATACAGTATAATCTATATTTTGATGTATTCGTAATATCTTATTTGTACATTTTTATATATTTTTTAAAGTTTGAATATAAAAGTATAGTATCACCTCTTAAGGGTCAGATGAGCTCCAAATCTGGGAAGTAGCCCACCAGTGGGTTTGCAGGTTCTTCACGTCGTGGATATTCAACAGTGATCTCGGGGCGACCTCCAGTGGACAAACCGGTCATCACATGAGAAACATCAGTGAAGTGGATTTGAGTATCACGCGCACTCCTGAAGTATCCGGTTTTGCACGTCACTTGGCCTTCAGAAAGAAGAGCTGCTATATTGTGTTACACCTAAAACGACTCTTTTCTGTCTTATTGTATACATATTGTTGTTGTTGGTTATTTCTACAGTCCCAAAAATGATTCTCAGTGAAAGTGTAGGCTACATGTTTCTGAAACAGCTGTTTCTATTTGGGTCATTAATAAAAAAAGATACAGGTCCAGCAACTTGTGTTGTGTTTGCAACTTGCACGACGACAACAAAAAGCGTCGTGACTCACTGGCAGGACTGTTCCTTCCAGTATCGTTGCCATTCCTCTGGACTGGGCAGGCTGCTTTGCTCGTTCGCATGTGTCATTGTTGAGGGAGTGATCAGCAAACAGGAACTTGTTGCGCGGTGTCATACGGCTGGGTAAACGAAACCAGACTGGAGGGGCACCACGGGTTGAATCAGCTGTGTTTTGATTCCCAGGGGTCTCCTCATGGAGCCGACAACTCTCCAGGTAGGATGAATACATTATTTAAAGACTGGAAGCTTTAATCGATGGAGTGGAGTGTAACAAGGGAAGTGTAGGTACGAACACCGAGTAGCTACTCCCGGTATGTGGTCTGACGGGTTTTGACTTTGACCAACGCTTCATGTGGATTCAGTAACCATCGTGTAATTAATTCAAAGTGTCACGCAGTTGTTCGTTTGAATGCAGGAGCGTTTTGTGTCAACAAGAGCGGACTGAACTCCATCATGGACCAAAAATAGTGATTCACATCAAGTCCACAGATTGTAAAGGCAGTGAGCGAGATTAGTCATTAAGCAGGGAGCAAACACAAAGATCTGTGATCTGATTGTTTTTAGATATCTGATATGCAGTGTGGTTCTGTTCTGCTGGTCAAAAATAGCAGGTATTCACATAGATCCTCTTCTATTATAAAGAACTCATTTCCACTTGGAGTCATAAGGTTTTTCTTACTTTGTTTTAACACAATAAATCCCCATAACACGTTGAATAGCCATATACTGTACACAGAAAACGTTTCTGCAGCAATATAGATGCTAAAAGTATTTGATCGCAGCAAATATTATCGGTGGCAAAGTTGAACTAACTAATCACATATTTCTTAATTTACTCTATGACTGATAATGTCATTGAGCAAATATTTGGGAGAGACCTTTTTCACAGTATAGAGATTTTGACATTTCAAAGCACAAAAAGCAGAAGTGTCATTAATGACACCACAGACAACTTCATTTAACTTTGGTTAATCAGTTCCAGGGCCCTGGTATTGTGTCAAAACACCTGTGAACAATGTATATTACTGAAATTACTGGAATACCAAATGGGGAATACTCGATCAGTCAATTTATCATCTCAGCACTATAGCTCCAGAGCATTTTTAGAAATGATTATGATTTGTTTATAATATAATAATAACATATATAATATGGTACTAACTGACATTGGCATAACAACAACACTGTAGGCTACTGTATTACTTTTGCTTTGGCTGAAGCAGATTAATGCAGTTTATAGGACGCCATTATGTGTCATGAAGTGATTTGAGTAGAAGCATAAGATATGATAGTATCTGAAATATTCCTGCTCTTTCAGAAAGCTATTGCCGTAGCACAGAAGGCCTCAGATGAAGACCAGGCTGGGAACTATGAGGAGGCCATCCACTCCTACAAACATGCCGTCAAGTACTTTCTGCACATTGTAAAACGTGCGTCACTACGGCAGGAAACTAAATGCATCCAATGTCAATTAATGAAACATTTCAGGTCAACCTTAACAGTCTGTACTAGAGTGTGCATCACCTTAATTGCTTGAAATGACTCAGCTATTAATGTTTTTTGTTTGTGTGTTTGGGCCAATTTTAAGTTGTGTCAGAATGCTATTAAATAAAAGTTCTACTCCCCATCAGGTGAACCCCAGGGTAAAGATGGCAACCAGAAGATCCGAGATAAATGTAAACTGTACCTGGACCGAGTGGAAGAATTACAGGAGTATGAAAAGGTTGTTACCAAAATGAAATACATCATATTAGTTTTACAAATATAGATATTATTTTTCATGATGATAACATCTATGGAAGCCCATTCCCGCCAGCAAAAAAATAAATAAATAAGATCACCAAAAAAAAAAAAAAAAATTAATTCACAAAAAAAAAAAAAAAAAAAATTAATTCACCAAAAAAAAAAAAAAAAAATATATATATATATATATATATATATATATATATTATTTTTTTTTTACTTTTTCTCTGTCAGCAAAAAAAAAAAAAAAAAAAGATGTTTCCAGTTGCTGTTTATTGGTCGCCACCTCAGCCACATAGGTTTCATTCTTTATACTCCAGAGCTGCTTCTTGCTTAACATTCTATTCAAGGGTGCGTTTGCTCAGTACAATCCATGTGAAACATCATCTGTATTTCATGTGTTGTAAAGCCACGTTTTAAAGAAGTCTTCAATGTACTCACAATCCATTCATATGTCATAGCTGCTTCTATGACTGTTGTGTTAAAGTATCTCATAATTTTGACTTTCTATAGCAACTGGAAAAATCTGGTCAGTGTTATGGTTACAGATGGATGCACCAGTTTTTTTTTTTTTTTTGTGAATTACATTATATTTGTAATTTTTTTAAGTTACTATTTTTTTTTTTTTTTTTTTTTTTAGTGATCTTATTTTTTATTTTTATTTTTTTTTTTTTTTGCTGGCGGGAATGGGCTTCCATATAAAATCAGACCAATGTCTCAAGTTCACAACAGTATGGATGTGCTGCAGTATGAGTGGACTTTTAAAAGTGCCTCGTAGATAATAAATAATTAATCAGTGGTAGAGGAAGTATTCAGAGCTTTTACTTTAGTAGTATTAGCAATATCATAGTCTAAAAATACTGTACAAGAAAAAGGCAAGTATTCAGACTCAAGTAAAAAAAAGTATTAGCATCTAAATATATTTAAAGTACCAAAGGTTAAAGTACTCATTATGCAGAATGGCCCATTTCAGAATCATATATGTCATATTACTGGATTACTTTTGTTTTGGCTGAAGCAGATTAATGCAGTTTATAGGACGCCATTATGTGTCATGAAGTGATTTGAGTAGAAGCATAAGATATGATAGTATCTGAAATATTCCTGCTCTTTCAGAAAGCTATTGCCGTAGCACAGAAGGCCTCAGATGAAGACCAGGCTGGGAACTATGAGAAGGTATTCAGACTCAAGTAAAAAAAAGTATTAGCATCTAAATATATTTAAAGTACCAAAGGTTAAAGTACTCATTATGCAGAATGGCCCATTTCAGAATCATATATGTCATATTACTGGATTATAATTATTGATCCATTAATGTGTTCATCACTTTAATGCTGCTGAAGATGGAGCTACTTTTTATTACTACATATACTGCTGGGTAGCTTAATCTATAATAATACATCATCATTTATTAGTTGATTTGTACTTTGTATTTATAATCTAAATCAGCAAAGTAACTAAAGTTGTGAAAAAATATATACTGGAGTAAAAAGTACAACATTATGTAGTGGAAATGTAGAAAGAAGTAAGTACCTCAAAATTGTTTTTAAGTATCGTGCTTGAGTACATGTACTTAGGTGCTTTCCACCACTGGTATTCGTGTCAGAACAACAGGGTTGATAGTTCATTCATAGTCTGATAGTGTTTGAAATTGTTAAACCCATAGACTGTACATAAAGGTAAGGGGCCTATGGGTTAACCACGAACCAAAGATACCACATAACACGCCACATCACAAGCAAAAGGAAAAGAAAGAATGTTTTAGTTTCAGGCAGTAGGCCAATGTCCTCTGAACCGTAACGAGGCTACGCGTTGACGTCATCGCATTCTGTGCACGCGAGTATCGAGTTTTCGATGCGGAAGTTTCCTCCTCGACCTGACTCCGGGGCGATCTCAAGAAACGAAAACAAGCTTCATAAAATACTCGATTGTCGACTTAACAGTCTACTTGTATGGTTACTTTCCAAAGCAGAGTTTTTAAAAGTCGTTTCCTCACGGCGGTGTTACATTCGTTTCGATTATTGGACAAGTGATCAGCCATTATGGCTACCAACAATAATTTGCAGGTAAGTTGAGAACCAACGCCAGGGCTAGCTAAAACGCTAAATAAGCTAACAAAGTTGTTCACGTATTGGACTAAACTAAAACAAGTATCCTAGTTCATGACAACCGAAACCTCTGACCTTGTTATGTTGGGTGGTGTTTGGTTTAAATGCTTCCGACAGTGTAATACAGTGTGACGTTTGTAACATTAGCTGCTAACTAGCATGGTTAGCTAACGTGCATCAACTTGTGAACAACAAAGACCACCGGAAGGTGACATTGTGGCCCATACGTGTTATGGAAGCTGAAGTTTAACTTGGTTAAAGCAACGTTTATATGCGGTTGTGGTGATTGCCGTATAGCAGCGTGAGCCTTTATTGTAGAAAACAACACCTAGCTAATGGGATTACCGTTGCTAGCTAACGTTAGCTAAATGGTTTTATTTGGCCTCTGAAAAGACATCCACTACTAATGGAGAGCAAAGCTGTTATGGTTATATTCTGTACAGGTTGTGCTACAAGTACAAATTGTGTTGAAGTTACATATTTACATAAATATTATAAAAGGAAGTGAAAGACAGTGCATTCAAATTCCGGTTCAGGCACTCCTACCTCGGTGTGCGTAGTGTCCCCACACAGGACAGGTGTTAGCTTCAATCTGATCTTCACATATAGCTAGTACATTACAGTAAGTATACTGTAACGTTATACAGGAAGGTTGCCTGCGACTGCCTTTTAAATACATTTCCCGCTTACATTTGTCAATTGTTGGATGTTTGTTTTGGTTGGTTGATGTTGTCCTGGCACTTTGACAATTCAAAGACACTGTCATTAACTTCCCACAGCTGTCTGTTTGCTTAACCAACAGTAGAACCTACACATGCTAATATAACTAACATTGTTCTGTGTCTGTTTTATTTTAGAAAGCCATCGATCTTGCCAGCAAGGCGGCTCAGGAGGATAAAGCTCAGAAATACGAGGAGGCTCTGCGTCTTTACCAGGCTGCTGTTCAGTACTTCCTCCATGTGGTGAAATGTAAGGCATAAAGAAAGCACATTGGCATTAAGTTTACAGTGTCCACACAGTCTGATAATCACCTCTGTTTGCCACAACACGAATCACAATCCAATAATATTCTGAACATACCTTTAGAGTGGCGTCATATCTCTCAAAATGACATGCAAGCTATTTTGTACACTTTCACAGCAGTGATAAATTCTTTAAATAGTTAGATGTGATTGCTTGTTTGTAGCTTCATATGGCAATCGAAGTACAATTAAGGTGAAATTTGGAGAGGAGGGTGATGTTTCTTTAAGGGTAAAAATACTCAAACCTGAAGTAATTTTTGTGTCCCTTTTTTGTTGTTCCTCACAGATGAAGCCCAGAGTGACAAAGCTAAACACAGCATCCGGGCAAAATGTGCTGAATACTTGGACAGAGCAGAGAAGTTGAAGGAGTATCTAAAGAAGAAAGAAAACGCTCCTCCCGCTAAGCCTGTCAAAGAGTCACAGTCTGATGACAAAGGGTGTGTTTATGGGGTGGAGCCGGTCTGATGCCATTCAGTCCGGGATGGAAAATCAGTGCAAATTATTATGTGCTAGATATGTGGACAAAATTATATATTAATTATATGTGTTTGTGTTTCCAGGAATGAAAGCGATGAAGGTGACGATCCAGAGAAAAAGAAGTTCCAAAATCAACTTTCAGGTTTGTGATATTCCCATTGAGCACCATTGGGCCTTCTGCAGGCTTTATTCATTTTTAATCAGAACTGAATTGTCCTAATATTTGTTGATTTGTTGGGGGGGGGGGGGGGGGGGGATTGTTACATGCAGCATGCAGTCTGTCATAATTCAGGTATTACTTAGACCCCTCAGAAATGTAATGTTGTTTTTTTACAGGTGCAATTGTTATGGAGAAACCAAACATCAAATGGAGTGATGTTGCTGGTTTAGAGGGAGCGAAGGAGGCACTGAAAGAAGCAGTTATTCTTCCTATCAAATTCCCCCACCTTTTCACAGGTATGACATCTCATATAAGAGGAAGGCTTCCTCGTTGCTTTGCTCTTAAGTGACAGAAGACAGTCGAGAGTGCAGTCGATTGTTTTTTGTCGACACTAATGTGGCCTAAA
The DNA here is from genome assembly GCA_032191485.1 of Leptoclinus maculatus. Classification (NCBI taxonomy): domain Eukaryota; kingdom Metazoa; phylum Chordata; class Actinopteri; order Perciformes; family Stichaeidae; genus Leptoclinus; species Leptoclinus maculatus. Next base: position 2,120,758 of record JAVDOI010000010.1, read on the forward strand.
TTACTGTTTTGCTTGACTGACAGGAAAGAGAACTCCATGGAGAGGGATCTTGCTCTTTGGACCTCCTGGCACAGGAAAGTCCTATCTGGCTAAAGCTGTTGCCACAGAGGCGGGCAACTCCACCTTCTTCTCCATCTCTTCGTCTGACCTTGTCTCCAAATGGCTGGGAGAGAGTGAAAAGTAAGTCCTGTTGACTGTAATCCACAAAAGCACGAGTTAAGCATTAAAATATACTTAATGACAAAGGGTGTGTTTATGGGTGGAGCCGGCTGCAGACAGCAGCCTGTTGCTATTTAATGTCTTAAAACTTTTTTAAACCTCCTAGGTTGGTGAAGAATCTCTTTACCCTGGCAAGGGAGCACAGGCCCTCTATCATCTTCATTGATGAGATCGACTCCCTGTGTGGCTCAAGAAGTGAGAACGAGAGTGAGGCCGCTCGCCGTATTAAGACAGAGTTCCTGGTTCAGATGCAGGGTGAGTCTGACGAGGCAAAACGGTTGTTTTTAATGACTGAATGCTGTGATTAATTAAGTTCAATGCAATCCCTCAGTACTGCATGTTAAATGTTCCCCAATTTAGGGTTGAATAGTTTCTGAGGGAATGAGTAAACAGCCTTTGGGATCTGAAATAGCAGTTCATGCACTAAGTGAAGAATCTCTTTTAGTTGTTTTTTTTTCTGCATCCTAGATTTTCACTGGAATCATTGTGGTTACATAGCATGGGGTACACAAATGTAACGCCATAGAAACTTGAGCTCTGCACAGGACAAAATGATAGCTGCATTGGCTGGGTGACTAGAAGGTACTTTTGGGAAACCTTAAACTGTTTGGGTCCCTCAATGGCAAAACCTTTAGAGTAATATCTTTTTGTTTTTCATAGGATTTGTTCCAGAGAGTTCTCAGACTCTCTTTAAAGCTCCCTGTCACTTATTTCCAAATGTGAACTATTTAAATGTTAAATGACTAAATCACGTGGGGCAGAAAACTGCTGCAACTTTCCAACATGCTCATTCTGGTCACACCTCAGGTATGCTCTCTCTGACAGGTGAGGGGGGGGGGGAAACACCTGCTGTGACGTCACAGATTGAGGTGTGGCAGGAAGTGCAAATTTATTTTCATGAGATGATAACCCACTGACTGCAACATTCATAGACTCACTTCTTGTATGTGCATACTCTCGTTTGCAATAACGGGGCTTGCCCCAGGAACTTGCTGAGCAAAGGTGCTGAGCCATCCGGATCCTGACACGTCTCATCTCATGAACAATTTAGTGTGCAGACCAAGACCTAAAATGCTCTTTTCCCTAGATTAAGATTATTAGTTGATATCGTAAAATTGTATTTGTTTTTATGCTGTGTGTGGAGGTGGTTTTTGGATTCAGATGAGGTCTGCAATAACACACTGGGAAGGCCCTGATGCGCAGATTTGAAATGGTCTCAATTTGATTCATAATTCTGTAACTTGCACTTCAATGGCCTGTTTCGACAGCTGCCCAGTAATGTAACGCGTGGTCACAGATCTTTAGAAAGCTGGACGGACCATCACGTGTCAGTGAAAGTAGAGAGCATCATTGTTTAGATGAGATGAGTAGTTGAAGTGTGTACACTTACCCTGGCTGCTTTTCTTTTGCAGGTGTGGGGAATAACAATGAGGGAGTGCTGGTACTGGGTGCAACAAACATCCCATGGACCCTAGACTCAGCCATCAGAAGAAGGTAATTGTTGTCACTTGGTGAAAGTTGTTAGGAGCCGTGTTCTCGTTCGCCTTTTGCTGACTGTACGCCACTGAAACTCTCAGATTTGAGAAGAGGATCTACATCCCGCTGCCCGAAGAGCACGCCCGCTCCTTCATGTTCAGGCTCCATCTCGGCCCCACCCCCAACTGTCTCACCGACTCCGACTTTATCGCTCTGGGCAAGAAGACGGATGGATACTCGGGAGCAGATATCAGTGTCATTGTCAGAGACGCTCTCATGCAGCCTGTTCGAAAGGTCCAGTCAGCCACCCACTTCAAACGGGTACGTCTGTTGAGATGTCTGTCTCCGTTTCATGATGCAGTTTAGCATTTAGCAGTTGACTAATTCTCGACTTGTGTTTCCTTTTCATACGTTGTGATTTAAATAAGGTACGGGGTGAATCAAGAATTGATGCCAACCTTATCGTAGATGACCTCTTGACTCCTTGCTCACCTGGCGACCCCAACGCGATTGAAATGTCATGGATGGACGTACCTGGGGAGAAGCTATTGGAACCTATAGTGTCCATGGTAAGGATGTAAAAAAAAAAAATACTAGATGGTAATAATAATTGCATATTTGAGTCCTCACTTTAATATTATATGATATCTGTTTGTCTTTTCAGTCCGACATGTTGAGGTCTCAGTCCAACACGAAGCCAACAGTCAATGAACAAGATCTGGACAAACTGAAAAAATTCACAGAGGACTTTGGACAGGAAGGCTAGGTGGGAGGATTGAGCCAGGCCAAACCAAAGGATTTGTGATTATCTCTCTTTACTGTCCTTGTCCCATTTCTCTCTCTCTCTCTCTCTCTCTCTCTCGCTCTCTCTGTCTCATCATAACCATACAACAGGCTTCGTGGTTTATCATAAGTGGACAATATTACTGCGCTGTTTTGACAACCACGCAAAGGGTGGAAGGACATTGTTTTATTTGATATTAACCATTGTCCAAAGAACATTAAAGACTTCCCATCTGCAGCTGACCTGATGAAATCCTCAATACCACATAAAGAACTTAGAAGGTTGGTCGACTAAGCACTAAAGACTAAAGGTATTGATGAGCAGAAAACCCAAGCAACTTAGGGAAACTAACAGCAGTCATACACAACAATTATTGCAAATACGGCTATTGAAATCAAGATAATTTATTTTAAGCTGGGACTAGCTCTTGTGTCCTTATCTTCCAGTCAGAATACCTCTCACTCGACTAATGACTGCCCCTTATGTATTCTTCTATTAAGAAGGAGAAAAAACAACAAGCATTTTATCGTGTGAACTGTACTTTGTGGATTGTATAAATCTTGGGCTGGGGGAGTGAAGCGGGGCACGAGTTCATTGGATTTGTTGTGGTGAAATATGTCATTGTTGTCTCAGGGTGGTTGGTGGGTGTTTAAGAGTTTTGAGACTGAGATACTCAGGATGAGAGCTGCATTAGACCCTGTGGAAATGTTGGATTGTTTATCCAGTTTCCTAACAAAGGACATTTGTATTTGTTTACTCTTGCCATTGGAATTAAACACGGCCATTAGGGTGGAGCCCCAATGGTGCCGGACCAGCATTACTTTATCATTTTTTCAAGGACTCAATAACTTTAATTTTGCTTTGTCACTCAGCTCAGAGGTTTATTTTCACAACCTACTGTACATATGTTTCATTACTATTCACAGGCTTTGCTGGTTATCCTTAATATAAACTGCAAAAATCTTAAGCCTTATGTTAACATAAAGTCACGTAACTTTTGATAAAACAAGACTGAGTTGGACACTGATGGCTCAGGTTGAGAGACCCTCTTCTTGTATAGTTAACAATATAGGAATGCATCTCCAAGCATGAACTATATAGCCATGCGTGGCAGTGTGCACCATGTGCCTTCTAGAAAAGCTGCAAATTTATTTTTTATTGGTTTATTTCTAAATTGATCATGCTGCTTATATATCCAGTGCTTTGTCACTACACGTGAGAAATGTATAATACTTGCAAATTTCATGTAAACTCTTAGAGTTTGTATACAACTGTTCTCTTTTGCTCCTAAGGTGTGCAAACTATCTCTTTTGAGTTTTGATGGGGAACACCGCTTATTTTACTGTAAATGTCTATACATATAGCCACCTCTTGAACCCTTTCTTTGTGAAGAGGGCACTCATGCATACCAATTTTTGTGTTTGTTTCAATAATGTAAATAAAAGTTATAGCGAAGTCCAGAAAAGCTGTTTACGTTTTTGTAAGAAATGTACGATTTATTTGAAACGTTCGGTTCATTAATTAAGGTTTTAAATTTGAAATATATTTTCTTTCACTGTCATCGGTCAACATAACCGGTGACTGGGTGTAAAGCATAAGTGTTTTAAAGTGTAGCGTTGGCGTTCACTGAAACCATACGGATACGACGAATGAGGAAGCGGAACAGTGCATTGTGGGAGTTGTTGTTAATGCAGACTCAAGCAGCGTTTAGAGTCCGCGTGAACTGCTCGCTAGAAGACTACAAGTACCAGGTACGAACGTTACGCGTTCGTTTACACAGTTCGATTTGTTTTGGTTTGTGCAGACTGAGCTTTGTCACTGGGGGCCCATGTCCACCGCGGGACTTTAACCTGGTCGTTGCACATTTTTCACTCATTGGTCGAACCCCGGAACAACTCCTCCTCCGACGTCTGTGCTTCGCCACCCCCCTCTCAGGCCCGTCGGCTGCCTCGTATCTCCGTTATCGGACCCCAGACGCTGGCCTGCTAGTTAGCAAACAAGCTAACGATTGCCAAATTTCACCCATGTCCTCTGAAGAAGGGCTGAGCTTATCGATCACGGATTGGCTTTTCATCAATTCCTGGTGGCTTCTTCTGCCATTTGTCATGCTTCTCGTGGTCGCTGCCTTCATTGTTGCCTTTGTGTTGCTGCTGTACATGATATCGCCTCTTATTAGTCCCAAACCTCTGAAACTGAACGGGGCCCACGTCGTGGTAAGTGCACCAGAGTGCTCCCTACTCATGGGAACGGTAGCTAACAGCCTGCAACGTTACAGCTAAAGTTAGCTTTGTGTACTATTCAAAGTACGTCATGTGAGTCCACTAGCACCAACGTTACAACGAATAACCAGACAGAACTTGTAGACTGAAAATGATATTTAGTGAGTGTCGAGTTTATAACGACAGTGAGCTGTCAGTTACGCAGAGTGACACGCCCACACAGCTTAACGGTTAGCGTTCTATAACGTTAACGTTACAAGTGTGCTAGTTAGAGCTAACCTCTGAATGTTACCAGTTAAAAGGTGCACCCAGATAAAACATAACGTACTTATTAGCGCTTTATATCTAATCTTCATGAAGGTTGTAATGTCCAGTTTTGTTGGAACTGAGATTCTAATTCAACTTAGTTGCTGGTCAACTTCATGGTCATGTAACATAGGGCTGACTAGCACCACAAACTGACCATGGAGTTGAATCAACAGGCCTGTTGTATATGTATGCATATTTTCGTTTCCAGTTGACCTGTGCCCCCCAGCCGATGAGTTGGAGATCAGCTACCCCATATTTGGCATTTGATTAATGATCATCTCACCCTTTGGATTTGCAGGTGACTGGAGGCTCAAGTGGGATTGGGAAATGCATTGCAATTGAGTGCTACAGGCAAGGAGCCTTCATCACTTTGGTGGCGCGGGATGAGGTCAGCACGAAACCACATTCAACCAATAATCGGCCCTCTGTGTCTTGCCTAGTCATTGCCTGTTTGTTGTCATAGCCAAAGCGTTTGATGTCAAACACTGTACAATATATTCTAAAGGTTAATTTGCTCCATGTAAGGTGAAGGATGTTTACTTTATTTGATGTTAAACAATTCACCTGCATGCGACTGTTCATGTTCTGAGGATTTTACATGTCATGTTTAGGGAAGTTTTACAAACCGTATGTTTTTATAACGGATTAAATATGCATGTTTTCCCTTAGGCTAAGTTACTTCAAGCGAAGAAAGAGTTGGAGAAATTTGCCATCAATGACAAACAGGTATGAGTTCAGCATTTATTTCAATGAAAGATTCAGATATTGTTTTAAAGCCCCGTACCTACTAGTTATGACTGTATATGTGTTCATACTGTGCGTAACAGCTGATGCCGTTTTGCAGGACATTGCATAAGTTCATGTACAATGTCCTTACTCAGGTGGTGCTCTGCATATCAGTGGATGTTTCCAGGGAATATAGCCAGGTGGAGAGTGTGATAAAGCAGGTGAAGTTACCCTCTTAACGCCAGTGGAACATCTTGGATTCCTTAAATAATTCAGTGTTGACGTACTGAAGTGGCTTCTTTTCCTGTGGTGCAGGCTCAAGAGAAGCTGGGGCCTGTCGATATGTTGGTGAACTGTGCCGGGATGTCCATTTCTGCAAAGTTTGACGAAATGGAAGTGGACCGTTTTAAAGTAGGTTTACTATAATTAGCTACTGTGAACAGTACGACAACATGTTTTAATAAAACTGATTCAATGTTTACCAGATGGGTAAGTTGGAGGTTTGATTGCTGTCTGGTTCTGTGGGATATTTTGTTACTGTCAGACATTTTAAGGTAATACTTAATGCAAATGTACCCTTTGCTAAGCCACGCCCCCCCCATTGCTGCCCTGTCAAGCTGTCAGAGCTACCATGGAGCCCACAGTCACTAACTGCACTCCCTGAATAAATATTATCTAATCTTTGGAAAACAGATTTCAGGGAGAAGCAGACAGAAGGATTTGCAATATGCGTTGTAGGATGTCAAACTGATTCAGCAGGTTAAAAAGATAAATATAGAAGCTGACGCCTACGGCTCACAGGGTAAAAGTGAACCACCACATCACCTGGCCAGACAGAAGACAAATGAAATTAAGGAACAACACTGTTCCTGTAAAGCAGCGTAGGTCTTTCCTCACTGTTACAATCATTAGAAAAACAAAAGCTGTATGTGTCGACATTCAGTGAACCTGCTCGCGTTAAAGTGCTAACGCTAGTTAATAATGAGCTAATGTTAGCGGTAACGAGTATCACTGTTACACGACGTTAAACCATGACGAGCTCAAAATGTTCTGAAACGATTGCACGAGAGTCTATGGAGCTCAGCCGAATAGTTATAGGAGCCGGGCAATGCTACGTTATGATTGGCCAGTCTGCTTTCGAGGGGCAGGACTTGGCGAAGGGTCAATTGCAATGAGTGTATTAAGAGAAATTGTGCAACACCATTGAGGTTGTGGAATAAATGTGCGGCGAGACATTGCCGTGTGTGTGAACTTTGACCTCGTTGGCAACAGAAACTGATGGAAGTGAACTACCTGGGCAGCGTTTACCCGACACGAGCCGTCATAACCACCATGAAGGAGCGAAGAATGGGCCGCATCATGTTTGTGTCCTCCCAGGCGGGCCAGATCGGCTTGTTTGGATACACCGCCTACTCCCCGTCCAAGTTTGCCCTGCGTGGCTTAGCAGAGTCGCTGCAGATGGAGGTGAGTTTTTGGACTGTTGAACTTCACTGTGCATCTAGTTCAAATCATTTAGCTCATTATATTCCTCTGCTGCTGAGGGATGATGAGTTGCCGGTGTGAATTTTTATAGAAAATGTTGATTGTTGTTGGTCAAATGGCAGGACGTAACGACTAGTGAGTGCTGCTGTTCTTGTACTCCAGATGAAGCCATACAATATCTATGTGACGGTGGCCTACCCTCCTGACACTGACACTCCGGGATTGGCTGAGGAAAACAAGACAAAGGTAAACATCTCTTGAACACAATCAACGGTACGATAAGATCATTTCACTTCCAACTACCCCCCCACCATAAAGCCTTTTCCTCCTCCTTATAGCCCCTCGAGACCAAATTAATCTCTGAAACCTCTGGAGTTTGTCAACCAGACCAAGTGGCCAAAATCATTGTTCGGGATGCAGTGGTAAGAAATGCACTTCACCTGCCGCTGACCCACCATGTTTCCTGTCCTGTTCTTAACATTAGGTGGATGGATAATCTGTTGTTAATCTACCTGCCTGTCACTTCCTTGTCTCTCGTAGCAGGGGAACTTCAACAGCTCTGTGGGACCCGATGGTTACATGCTATCAGCCCTCACCTGTGGCATGTCCCCCGTTACCTCCATCACAGAGGGCCTCCAGCAGGTAAAGTAACGTGATATAGTCACATTGGCCAAAGCGGCGCTGCTCCAGGATGCCGTAAATATTGCGCAATTTCCAAATTCTAATCTCTTCTCACCTCTGTACAGATTGTCACCATGGGGCTGTTTCGGACCATCGCCCTCTTCTACCTGGGGAGTTTTGACAGCATTGTGCGCCGCTGCATGATTCAGAGGGAACAGTCGAAAGCAGCTGATAAGAGGGAGTAACGGCAGCCTTACCTTCGTCACAGCCCAATGCCCCCCCTCCTCCTCCTCCTCCACCACACCCCTCCCATCCCACCCCCTCCTCCAGCTGTACAAGTGCACAACTATAGGTGGGGGGGGGGGGGGGCTGAGCTTTTGGTGCATTTCTGATATGAACAGGTGGGATGAAAGGAAGTGGCAGATGTTTACTCTTTGCTTGTCCAGTGACATAACTCCTCCATAGACTTGAGTCATTTCCATTTTTCAATCCTCTCGGAGCATTCCAGTGACTTTTCAGTTTCACGTGTCCACCTGCCTCTTTTTTTCGTGGAAGCGGCTTTATATTAGGAGGAATGGGGGCAGACCAAACATCCCGCGGCCTGGTTTTAAAGTAGGTAGGCTTTGTGAACCACTGTCAGGCCTCCACTTGCACAGTGCTGTTTTTGGTTGTTTTTTTTTGCACAGAGAGGAAAAGCAACAGATAGCCCGTCTGACCGGTTGTGCCAATTATGGCTTAAAGTTGCTTCCCACCAGGGGCTGTAGTGAAAAAACAAATACTAACTCAGCTTTTGTCGTTTTGTTTCACGCATCACAAAACTAGGTCCACCGTGTAGGGATTGTTCACTAAATACGACCCTTCCTCTCTACCTTTTCATACCACAAGTCTTTGCTGGCGAAGCAGCTCACTTTTTGAATGAATAACCTCTCTGTTTGAAACCAGTTGTGACCCACAGTGTTTTGTTTATGTTGTGTTTTTTGTGCTCTCTGTGTGAACCTAGCCTAGACGTGACACAGCAGTACTCTGCAGTGAGTTTTTTTTTTATTTAATTTGACTATTGCAAATGCATAATTTCCAGAAAATAGTAATATTCAAACATTTTAGACGCAGTATGGGGGAAAATATTTTTGGGTTTGTGCTTTGTGTGTGTTTTTGCTGTGACTGAGCTTAAACCCCCGTAGGGAGAGAAAAGCCATTCGATTTCATCGTCACAGGATTAAACTCACCAAATCGTTTTCTCGGCATCTCATCTTATTTAACTGAGAACGTAAAGCAGGTACTCTGGGTTGAAGCCATGAAATCAAAAGATGAAGAGACAAAAAGAAAATGGCCAGCACAGGTAAAGACATTTTTCACCTGTGAATCACCTGTTCAATACACTTCATTAAATATGTGAGTAGAAGCGTATTATTCTTACATGCAGTTTTCTGTGTCGGTGCACATATTCAGCTATCGTAGTGGGATCCATCATTTGTTCGGGGCCGTGTGAGTCGGGGCAGGGCAGGACTCGCTGGTTCGAGTCATGTCCCTGCAGGTCTAGTGAGGGCGCTAGAGATGTGCTTTACATAAATGCCGAAGCGGTAGAGAGAGAGAGACTTGCCTCTCTGATTTTGACCTGCTGTCACCGTGTCATGCACAGTTGGGACTCTGCAGCTCCCTAAATGACAGTATCTATTCCCACCTTGATAAAAAACCTTGTAATAACCACACGTGTTACCATACGTTTAGCGTACAGAGGGAGGAAGAAGTACAGCGTCGACTCTCGCAAGTCTTCCTTCGGTCCACCACAAACGGGGGAGAATGTACTTTTAATACAAATCAGAACATTATTTTTAAAATACGCCAATATTTCAATGCCAAAATGTGTTAAGACAATTTCTGTTGATGCAATGCGTTTCTGTGAGATGTTGCTGCTCTGTTGGCGTTGGTTAGTTGAAGCTGTGGAGCAGTGTGGGGACCCATTCTAAGCCTTAAGACGTGACTACTGATGAAGCTAAGAGAATGGACCTGTCCACAGAACATTGTGACTTAACCCACGTGTGGTTCACCAGTTCATTTCATTCTTAATCTTTAATACTTTTTCGGTGTAAAATGCCAATTGTTTTTGTGTTTTGTCAAGAAGCCTTACAGAAACCCAAATCGTGAAAGTGAGAACGGATGACTCGTGTGTGATGATGTTCTCATTTGATATTGGTTGAAGGCTATACTGTCCTGCACTCGAGAGATTTTCATTATTGTACATTTATTGCTTTCAAAAGTTGTCTTTTACCTTGAGGTAGCAACACATAGTTGATAGAACATGTAGCCCATATATAAAAGCATTGTTTTGACCTTTAAGCTATGCAAATGAAGCCTTTGCTTACGATACGTCTGAACATAGTCCGGATTTACGTTCTGTAACAGTCCCGCTGGTTCCCCTTATTTAATGGTGTCGTCATCGGATACTTAATACGAGTATTGAACGTGAAAGTCATAATGCACTCTTTGGTTTCATTCTTCTTTTTTTTGCTTTTTACTTGTTTTCTGCCAAAAAAAAACACCTTCACCTTGTGTGCCATTGAAAGAAAATGTGTCTTTGTCTTATTTTCTTACATGATAAGAAAAATAAATAAATACTTGTGAAGAAAAAAAAAAAATCTACGTCCTAGTCTTCATCATTTAGTTGTTTGTGTTGATGGAAGTTTGTGACCTAAGATGTAATGTTGTCTCATCTTCAATTGCTCTCGAGCTTTGTCACAGCTTCCTGTCATGGTCGGGGTTAGTGAGGGTTTTCGGTCAAGTCTAATTAAGTTGGATGTTGGGTTTGGCGAGGGCTGAGGGTTTAAGTATTCTCTTTGAGGAGGTGACATTTTAAGGAAACTTTCCAGAGCAGAAGCTCTCAGGTGTACAGAACAAAGGATGCTTTGCTTGTCCCACCAGAGAATGAGGAGACTAGACAGGGAATCAATGAGCACAGGGAAACTGTATACATGTTGTACAGCAGGCTCGGATCTCCATCCACAAGGGGGTGGCTGGACCACATCAAAGCAAGCCCTCGGCAGAATAACGTGGTCCTGTAAACCTCATGAATTAACCAGGATCCTCGAAGAGCTTTCCTTGCACGTGTTTTTTTGGCAAGCAACTAAACCAAGGCTGTGTCTGTTCATATTTCTTTTTCTGGGTTAAGTTGTGTGTGGGTTTCAGTTTCGTTTTTTCACGGTTCTAACACGAAACCATGGAGAACCGGGCCTGCTAATTCATTTTTAGTGCAGTTCTTCGTGTGCACTTGGAAGTCTCCGAGCGCAGCCAAAGGAATGACTTTGCGTAGCTGACGTCAGGAATACCTCACCAGCAGCACTGTGCGGTGGGCAGGGAGCTGCTGCTGCGGAGGAGGAGGAGGATATGAGGAGCAATCGTGGAAGAGGAGTCAGTCCGACCTTGTCTGGCTCGCTGTCCGCCCCGCGCGCCTGGTTTGTGCGTAAACGCTGCTAAAACAGTTGGCGGCGTTTAAAGCCACTTCGGGCGCGTCCAACTTTGGCCCTCATTCATGTTTTTTCATTCGCAACGCATCCACGTCTGGTGGTGATGTGCACAGGAATACATCAGCACTACTCCAACCTCTTCCGCATATTGGATTTCAATGCAAAGAGAAGGTCGCCAACGTCCCTCTTCAGGATTCGGGAAATGAAGACCGCTGCTGACACGGACTCTGTGTTTTTATTTTTATTTGTAACTTTTGAAACGTTTTTCCGCGCAGTTGTGATCGGGGGATTTTGATCAACTCGCGAAGCATTCGCTCCATGCGTGGGATTACTCGTTGCATTGCATGTATTAGAAAGCAGCCGAGTTTTGGATAAGCCTGTGCCGTTGTACAGCGCGCTAATTCGATCATAATGTATTTGATTTAAGAACAAACCCTCTGTCTATATAAAAGTGCCAAAATTAAGCCGGTATGGCGAACGAGTGTAATCGCAACATTGTGGAAAAGTACATCTGCCATAAACTCTCCAAACGGGGCTACGCGTTTGGGTTCGATGACGTCCGGGATGAAGATGCCGCCAATAACTGCTTGATAGCCGTCCCGCCTCCGCCGCCGCCGACTCTGGTCCGCCGGTGCCGCGAAGCCAGCACCGGGCCCGACAGCGAGAGCGTGCCCCACCTCTGCAAACGGCTCCCGCAGTTCGACCCGACCGCCGCCGCCATCCACAGGGTCCTGCGCGAGGCTGGAGACGAACTTGAGCGACTGTACCAGCCGGACTTCACGGAGATGTCGCGGCAGCTGTATCTGACCTCCACCACGGCGCAGAGGAGGTTCGCCGAGGTGATAGACGAACTGTTCCGGGACGGGGTGAACTGGGGCCGGATCATCGCCTTCTTCGAGTTCGGGGGAACGGTGTGCGTGGAGTGCGCCGCCAAGGAGGAGATGGCGTCGCAGGTGGACAACATCGCGGAGTGGATGACGGAGTATTTGAATGGACCTCTGAACAACTGGATACAAGATAACGGGGGATGGGTAGGTCTGATTCCGTGATAGTTGAGCGCTTTTGCGGTTGGGTGCCACGGGGGCGCAAAAAAGTCCTCTTCTGCTCCGGCTGGAGACGTTTCAATCAACACATTCTCCAACTGTACAAAAGGTTTAATTGAGATCAAAACGTGCATTGTGATATGACTTAATAGAACACAATATGACGCCATATGATTAGTAAAAAAAAAAAAAAATCTATTTCTCTAGATGTGTCCCCAACGTCCGTAGACATGGGCGGCCTGCCTTATGCGCTGCTCTGATTGGATGTTCACAGTGGCTGTTAAAGTTATCGGGCCAATCAGACCGCGTGCTCTGTCACACCTCCTGACGCTCTACATAAGTCCCGCCCCCGTCGACAGGAGAGCCAGTGGCAGCCACGCAGCTGGAGCAGAAGGGGAAGCCCAGTGTGTTTCAGAATCAACTCAACCTTACAGAACTGCACATAATGCATCGCTGTAGATTGAACTTTACGGCAACTTTATCAACACTTACCTGCATGTAAAGCTCTATAGTGCAAAGTGCCGGGATGTGACGCGTTAGGTCGTGTTTGTAGCAGGAAGGGAGGAGGAGGAGGAGGAGGAGGAGGAGGAGGACAGACGCGCGTCAGCAAACAGAAGACTATTGAATTAATGTGTTTAGGCCTCTGGGCATGGCTGGACAGGGCTCAGCTATCTGGGCCGTTTTACTGCATGACACATGCACACATCAGGTACTAACGAGGAGAGGCATCTACACACCTGCCTGCACACATGTAGCCTACACATTCACAGAGAAAAAAAAGTGTGCAATATCCTCCTCGTCTGCATCCAACACAGCGGCCTCCTCCTCCTCCTCCTCCTCCTCCTCCTCTTCTGTGCTCCTTGGCAGCTATTAAACCAATCCAGCACGAATTAGCCTCTAATTAGTAGAGGTGCTCTTAATGAGAGCACAACATTTGTGCGGTTATCTTAGCCAGGAGGTATCAGGATCGAAGGGGGGGCGCCATCAATGATTCATATTGAACATTTCATCTCAAAGGGAAGGACCATTTAACATTCCCCTTGAGTCTGCCTTGCCCCTGGAGGTGGCAGGTTGTGCCACATATCAAAGGCAGGCACAACAGAGGGAGGGCCCTCCAGGAACGCAGCGTTAATCTGCAGCCGCTGTGTTTAACATACGGTCCTCGGTACATCTAGGTTGGAACTCTTTTGTCTGCCTTTTTATGTTTTATTTTTTTTTAGACCCGGCGCGGGCCGGGCTGCCGAGATGCCTGCTCGAGGTCCCTGGAGCCTGTGCCCACTGTGCAATAATGTAGGTCATCATAGTCTGTGTTTTCCAGCTGGGCGGAGAAGTCTGTATCTCTGCTGCTCTGCATCCACTTGAGAGACGGAGAGCACGGCCCTTTTAATCCAAAAGGATTATTCGGGATTATATGAAAGCGCATGTTTCCACTTTGGGTCCTTTCGGTGGGATTTCTGCCCCTCGGCTCTGAGGAAACTATATCCAAATTACTTTGCAGTAAATTGATTTAGAGCCTAGTTTGAGTCAACGTGTGCACGTTTACACCTGGAAGGTTTTGAGCTTCAGCATAGACAGATAGGAATCTAACCGACAGTGATGTTGATTTATGTAATCATTGTGAATGCCTGTCAGGTGGGGGATTTCCTAAGGTGTGTGCTTTTCAGTTATTAACCGACATCCAATAACTGACACTGCGGACAGAGCTGTGCCTGTGCTCCACATTGTGTCTGTGAAATTTTAGCTTCTCCTTTTTTTTTTTTTTTTACCGTTTGACTTGTGTGTGAAATATGGAAAAGTCACTGCGTCGTTCAGCATGTGCCAGAAGGGTTGTTGTCCCACGCTGCTGTTTGTAGCTATACTCACGGAAGAGTCTGGGAGGTTTGTTGATTTTGATCTGATGCCCTTCTGAATTATGCATCCGCACCCCAAGTTGTTGAGATTTCTTTCCAGACATTTCCCCTGAGTGGTCTCAGGGCTGTAGCCAGGATTTTAGAGATACTGAGGTGACGTGTCCCCTGGTCTGGAAATAACCCTTTTTTTCTCCGTTAGAGTGGTAAATTCAAATATATTGAATCAAAAATGCTGGAATCCACAATAAAAACCCACCACGTGAACCTTTTTATTTTAGGATGTGTAAACACGGGGACCCGACCTCGGTGTCCTCTGTTCCCGACAGCGTCTGCCACTGTTTGGATGTGATGTGGAAACCAATCTGTTGTTAGTGTGAAAGCTTTTTGTGATGTGCTACATTTTGATGTCTAATCTGCTCGGCCTTGTTTCCATCCAGTTTTGGGGGGTCACACATTTTCAAGGTTAAAAATATTTCCGTACATTTTTTATCTGCCAGGTGACGGTGCTTTCGGCTCTGCGAGGGGGACAGATTACAACAATATTCTTTTTCTTAATTGGGTTTACACAGCTCCGACCGAACAATGAAGACAGAATAAACACAGTTCTGTGTAATTATAGACCGGGTGTGTTCATAGTCAGTTTCACTGTCCATTGTGTTATTGTATGCAAGAGGTGAGTCTTGTGTTTTCCACCACCCTGAAAACAAAGGTGGGGGCTAATCCAGCTATTACTGACATTTTGACACGCGAGAGTGGTGTGGAAACGGCTTTCTATCAGCAACCCCTCTGTTTCCTGTTGTTTCCGAGACAATTTGAGTCCCAAACCAGGGGTGCCCACTAATCTTTGTTGAGTCTAGGCATCACCGGCGGTGAGTCAAATACACCTTTACTTAAACAAAACTGTCTGCCTGCAGACACAACAAAGCAGTTACTGTATTTGCAAAAACCCAGCTGAGGGTGAAATGGCTCCCATTCTGCCCTGATTACTTCCCACACTCGTAAAAAAAACGCTGTCCTTCCATTGTCCTCGGCGCTCAGTTTTCTCCACCTGTATGAATTCATCCTTTGTGGTGGCACAAAATTGCACTCATCAGGGGGACGATTGCGTTTAAGCTGCAGGTCTCCACCCACACGTGGTTCACCTGTGTTTATTTACAGGTCCTCTCAGTTAAACACCACGTGATTGAACAAAGTGGAAGACGGCGTCCCACTTCTGAAATTACATGCGTGACCTCAGACATTTCGACTGGCTGAGGGGGGGGGGGGTGGCACGGAGCGAAATGCCAAAATGTGCTCCAAGAAAACAGCGGTTTCACAACTTTGGAAGGCTTCAGATACGACGTTGACAAATTACTTTCATTGGTCCAAACTGATATAAGTCAACAACTGATAGATGGATTGCCATGAGAGTATGTACAGACATTCATGGTCCCCGGAGGATTTATCCCAAATTTGATACCTGCAAAAACTAACCAATGTTAGCATGCTACACTACGAAGGCGAACAAAACTGCTAAACATCAGCCTGTTAGCATTGTCCCTGTGAGCATGTGTTAGCATGCTGATATTGGCCCTGTATAGCGAGCATGGCTGTGATCGCGTCTTCTTCTCATGCAGAAGACGAGACAAAGGCGATAAATCACCTGAAAGGCTTTTTTGAAGTCTCAAACAGCAGGATCAGGTGTCTGAGGAATGCTGCGATCCAGGTGGCCTATTTCTCTGTGTGTCACAGGTTTGTGTGTGTGTGTGTGTGTGTGTGTGTGTGAAGTGTAGACAATGTCAGTTGGCTTGGGTTGGGTCCATCCTGTGGGGGGTTCCCTGAGCACAATCTGCTAGTCGGCGGGTGGGACCTGCATGTTGCTACGGTGTTACGGGCATCTGGTTGCGCCCCCTCCCCTCTCCTGTTGAGGCTGAGTGGATCTGGGACAGCGAGGAAGTCATTAATCTCCATATAGGTGACATGTCGGCAGAGTAGGGGAGGAATAAAAAAACAGAAAAACCTCACTCAATAAGGAGGCA
Source organism: Leptoclinus maculatus (assembly GCA_032191485.1). Taxonomy (NCBI): domain Eukaryota; kingdom Metazoa; phylum Chordata; class Actinopteri; order Perciformes; family Stichaeidae; genus Leptoclinus; species Leptoclinus maculatus. The sequence continues at coordinate 2,136,966 of JAVDOI010000010.1, forward strand.
GACGCGGTGCACTCGCAGGAAAGCAGAAAAAAATAAATCCCAATGAGATCTCACTTACATCCAATTTGTGTCTCCTAGGTGCAACTTCAATCTGTTAAACACAAGTCAATACTACACCGTGGCAACGTTCAGGAAGTGTTCATGGCTGTGCTTGCCATGGCTTTAAGCTGTTCTTCCAACAGAAGGGAAGCTATGTTTGAGGAGACATGCTTTTCTAATGTAATGAGCTCTGCAAGGCGTGATTGATCCATCCGTTCTGAGCCAGAAATCTTCTCTTTTTCGCTCTGTGTGCTGTCACAGTCAGTTGTTTTTCTCTTCTTTCCCCCCCCCCCCCCCCCCCATCTGTTAATTTGTAGTTGTTTATCAGTCTGGCCTCACACAATTAGAGTGCGGGACTAACTGCGCTTTCTTGTTTCTAGCAATCAGACGGAGGAATAAACAATTACTCATGCAAATAGCATTTAGGGGTTTCCCCCCCCGCTTCTCCCCCATCATTCCAAAACAAAGAAATAACATAATTTCACTGCTGGAGAAGCAAAAACTTGTCTTGGCTGAGAGTTGGACGACAATGTTATCTCTTGCTGTGGACTCTCAGGCTCTGCAGAGGAGACTGTACACCACAAAAGAGCTCAGTGTGGCGAGCAGCAAGCCAAGGTTTCCCCCCCGTAATGTACCCCTTTTAGCTGCGCAGGCCATCTGCCACCGTGTTTACACCCGTCAGCCCGGCAACTGTAATCTCAGAAACATTTCCTGAAGACGCAGGCAGCTCTGGGCTGGAACTCTCCGAATTAGTCTGACATGAATACTTTCTTTCAGGAACAGGCCCGAAGTCTCTGAGACACTCAAAGCACAAAGACCTTTGCTCCAAATAATTGGTCCCGTCCGCTTTGGTCAGTTTTGACTCTGAGATGACTTGTATCTGAACCGCTGCCTGAATGAAAGTAGTGGTTGACTGTTCGGTACCTATAATTACAATAAATTAGTTAAAAGTGATATTTTTGCCATGTTTTTTTAGTACAATATGTCTCCATGACAGCGTGCACAAAAGAAAACCGATAGATTTTAGACCAAGTATGTTTTCTTACAGCAATGCCCGCTTTGCCCTGTCAGCCTACAGCCTTTCACTACTACATAGAATCACAAACATAGGGTTTTGTTGCAGCTGGATGCGGTGCAATGAATAATTCAGATATTTATTCAAAAGTTCAAGTGCAATTCTTTTCTTTTTCTGACAATACAACCGAGTCGAGCCTCAAACTGCAGACACGTTGTCAGTCTTAATTATAGAAAAAGGCTGTTATCACGAAGACGCGCTCAAAGAATTCACTCAAAGAAAGGATTTATTTTTTTATGTTACTGTCGACTGGAGCGTGAGGTCAGACATCGAGTTTGATCTTTTACAGCTTGACATGACGCTCCTTGCTTTTATGATATGTTTACGCCATCTTTACCCTTCCACACATGGCAAGCATTTCACCAACACGCCGGAAATGTGCATCTTTTGTTGTGAATGGAAATCACTTTAACAACACGGTGAGCGCATAAACACGGTTATCTTTTTCTTTTTTCTTTTTTTTTACATTCCTGGAATATACTAATTCTGGTGCTTTGTGAGTGCTGTGCCCCGACCTCACTTCTCCCCAGAGAGACCCTCCGCCCACGTCCTGTGTGCTTATTTCTGGGCCTCCCCAGGAGAGCAGCAGGAATGTTCCTGCTGGGGAGCAGCGACTGTGAATAAATAATGGAGAGGACCCGGGTCTTTCTCTCCCGAGTGGCCGGTGAAGTGTGTGTGTGTGTGTGCGCGAGCGGATTTTGTTGTCGGCCGATCACGTCAGCTGAGCGTGCTTCACTCAGGAACCACTGTGGGCCGCCTTGCGTGCTGACGTGTGTGGTTTACTTATGTGTGTTTATTTTGTCTCTTGCAAAAATTCTCTCTTTATGTTTCGTCTCTGGGGCCACGTGAGCCTGCGGATTGTGTGTTTTGTGAATTTAACCATATGATTGTTGTTTCCTTTTTATCGTTTTCGCTCAAATCAGTAATCACCTCAGCCTGCTGTTTCTTTCCGAGTTTCACGAGGGACACGTGCCTGAGCTGTTTAAAAGCACCACTATCCCAGTCAGAACACACACTGATGAATAATATATAGAGCAGATAAACTCGGACAGTAAATGGATGTCCCTCAAGTAGAACCCCAAAGGCCGTCTGCTGCGCTCCAGTCGAGAGATTACCTCTTTTTTTTTCTCATCCTCTTTCTCCCTCTATCAGTTTTATACCTCACCACACACACACACACACTCGTTAACACACGTGCGCCGATCCCTTCATAAAACAACACACTTATACCCTGAGTCCAGTGTCCGGTAACGGTCCAGATTCCTGAAAAATGCAGGGCCATGTGAGAGGCCTCTAAATATAGAAGCGTTACCATCGCTGCTCCCCCTGTGGTCCTTTAATTGTCACGTTGTTACATATAAATCGCTGCCCCGTTTGGCTCTGTGCCGTCCTCGTGTTCACATCACAAACTCGCCCGCTGTTCTGCATGGGGGGGGGGGAAGGGTCCCAAAGAACCATTTCAGATGGCAGATAAAAGAGTTTTCCACCTTTCCTGTCATGGTGGGATAATGAGGAGCCTACTGAGACCCCTAGTTGACTTTGCCACCGGGCACACCCTCACAAGCGGCGCAGCATATCAATATAGGGCAAGGTTAAACGCTTCCTCTCATTGTCTAGTTACTGTAGATATTTTTGGGACAAACCCCCAAAAGGGTTTTTAAAAAGAGATTTGATCTTCTCAATTAATTTCTAGTGCAACAATAGCCACTACGGATTGCAATGCAGCTGGGAGTGTCTTCTAAATGATTCCTTGTTCACAAAGACGGAGCCTGTTGCGTGCATAGCATCGCCTAGAATAGTTGTAAAAAGATAGAAAGTAAACACAGAGGTTAGTGGAATCTCCAGAACCTGCGACATTGTTACGGGGAAGAAACACTGATGAAGACATTTTGATTCACCTCCATTGTATTAGGGACGCAGCAGCAAAGATTGTAAAGCAGTGATTACCAATGTTTGGGCCACTTGATGGGAATGAAGCTAGCTGTCATTTCAATATTGACACATTTTCAACCTGTACTGGCTCCGTACACACCAATGAGACGCACTATATTGGCATTCTTTTGGTTTCTGTTTTGGTCTCCGCCAACTGCTGAGGGAGATATCGGTCTCTTTAGCTGTGAAATGCTACGCTAATGTTCACCAGCTAGTCGCCAACTTTGTCTGCTTTTTGGTGCTGAGGAAAAAAAGCATCTGCCTGCAGTAGCTTAAAAACATGATACAGATAAGTGGTGAGACGCAACCGAAACAATGAGCTGAAAGAGGCAAAAATGCCCCATAGAGCCGAGAGAAACTGCAGCGTGATAATTCTCTGTTCCACCTTTCACATTCCACAGTCATTTGATCAATTGTTGACGTAAAAAGATGGACTGTTGCAGCTTTAAAACGTCAAACTATCTGCATGGCCGGATACCAACAGGGGTAAAAGGGGGAAATATGTTTTGCTTGTGATTTGGCTGAATTGTCCCTTTTAAGGTTTACAGAGTTAATAAACGCACACACACACAAGCCAGCAAACACAGAAGCGGATGTGCTGGTGCAAATCAATTATTTGCTGTCCATAAAATGGCTGTGTACACACTCGCACACATTTGCATACACATGTATACTGTGGCACATCAGCGAGTACACACAGAAGCGGATGTGGTGGTGTGAATCAATAATGCTGTGTTGTCACAGTGACATGTGAGCCATGGCAGGGAGCAGATGGCCCCGGGGTGCCTGGCTTCCTGTTAGCTGTGCCATTCAGCCTCACCACACACACACACACACACACACACACACATACACACATACACAACCCACTACCATCTCCGCTGGGATTTCCCAGTGCAACTAGCCTCAGCACTGGCCATTAACAAACATCATGCCATTATTGTCTCTTCTCTGAAATGTACATCCCCTCCTAAAAAAAAAGAAAAAGAAGACAACTGCCAGATGATGGTAAATAGATTTCTCTGCCTCGTCCGTGGAGGTCTGGGTTAAATAATTCTCCCCAATGTGATATTTGGCAGCAGAGCAAGTAGCCCACAGGAAATGGGATCTGTTTCAGTGAACGCTGAGTGAGGTCAGCCACTGCTTGGATATCACTTTGACGACGTGGTATTGATTGAGCATTTCCGATGGTTTGCGTCGGCATCTCTAAACAAACACTCAATTAACGCAGCGAGCCAGCGGCTGTGAATGTCAGGTGTTGCATATGAAGGTGATGGTACTGAAATTCATGGTTTCGGAAAAAAAAAGCGTCTTGGTGGGAAGACCTCGGCGAGATGTTTTAACACTTTCATGCGGACGACTTTCACTCCTGGCAAAGCTCACACAGCACCACCCTGCTGCCAGTCACCTTTGATGGCGACTGATTAGGTTTGAAGTGCGGAGAAAAAGATTCGCCCCCGACGTTTTTGGAAGATAAAAGCGTTGCAGAGGCAGCGTCGCTGCTGCTCACCGAGTGTTTCAGCGTTCTTGAGACTCCACGCCATCCTGAACTCCCAAACCTACAACCGATTTCTGTCAGCCCGCTGCAGTGAACGGACATTTTGTGTTGCTTGTCACAGATGAACCCTGCTGTTTTCAAAAGGACTACAGCTTGCATGCTATACTTCTGACGGGGATATCTCGCCGGCAGCGGCTTTACCCAGCATTGCCACGGCGTTATGTTACATCAATTCCACTGGGCCTACTCTGAAGATGTGCTGCCTTTAATTGGTTGTTGGGCTGTCATTACGACTTCAAATAGTGACAGATACTTCAAAGGAAACAGGGAGAATTGAAAACAGGAGAACCGACAGTGATTCCTTTCCCTCTTATTTAGTGTTTTGTTTAGTATTTTCTTTTGACAATGCAGTTGTGCTTTATTGCCCGTGTATGTCATCGTGTGACTTATGTCAGAGCAACATCTTTATGATGCCTGGATTCAGTTATGTCAGGCGCCATTTTGCTTCATAGAGGAGTGTTAAGTGTGACATGTCTAGACGGGCCTCATGTGGGCAAATCTAACCACCAGAAGTTTAATCAACTCTGCAAAATTGCTCTATAAATTGCTTCGTTTATCTTTCACATGGTAGTAAAACAGCTGTCAGAAAGAAGAAAGAGCCCAATAAGTATGTATTTTCTCTTGATTAATCAACTATACTATATATATATATATGTAAAAGACCGTTGATAATCGGTTTGCCAAATAATCAGCTAGCTTTGCAAACTCATTTTCTGATACCACCCAATCTCAGACCCCTTGACCTTCAATGTCTCCAGATTTGAATTAATGCGAGTCCAACATTCCTGCACTCCAGGGAGGACGGCGGGTTCAAAATATTCCTGGGTGAAATGGCTCGACTTCACAAGGTGTCTTTGATCAGGAGGTGAGGCTAACAAGGTTGAGGAGGATGAGGAGGTGAGACGGAAGGGCAAGCAAGCAGAGGAGGCTTATGAAGCTATAAACAGGGCAGTCCAGGCCTTCTGGCAGCCACATGTGCTGCAGCCAGGTCGAAGACTGCTGAGGTAACCACTGTTAGAAATAAGTATGGATGGTTGGACAAAGTACGATCAGGCCACCAAGGTTGAAAGACCAAAGCAAAACGGAGCTAGTGGAGCGAATGGCTTTGACTTAGTCCGTGTTGTTCGGAGAGAGGTGCAGGAGAGTAGAAGTAGATGAGCTCACTCCGTAGAAATGTACAGAGCAAACTTGGATAAGTTGCCCGTTAAAGTCATCTGACTCAACAATCATCTGATTCTCAGCTGATCCATCTGCTGACTGAGAAAGTAGAGGAATGTACTCGTGAAACACCCACATGGGCGTTACATAGCACAAAATACAGATTAAAAAAAGATGTTTAACAGCCTCGGCTCAATATACAGCATGCATGCAGTTTTAGGCAGGACATCCTAATGTGCACTGCACAGCGGCACCAAAGGCTATTCAGGCATTTTTCATGGATTATTCCAGAGAGAAAATGCCAAAAGAGAAGAAAAAGAAATCTCTATCTATTATGACACTGACGACCTCATTAGCTTTCCACACATCTTCACACCAGACCTTCAATGTCACAATAGGCAACTTATTATCATTCATCGGGTAGGCTGTGCTTGTGCTTTGGTCTCTCTGCATACAAGACAGGGAAGGTCGCGCCGCTCCGAGTGAACTAACCTGCTCGAGATAGTTCAAACAATCGGCCGTTTTTTGAAAGCACGCTGCCGAACGTGAGCCGTCTCCACGGTCTCCGTGAGTCACATTGAACTCGGACCAAAGGAAGGACTCAAAGACCAGGACTAGTAGTGTCTCTTTGCAGCTTCAATAGGCTTTAATTGCATTCATCTACCACTGAAAAAAGGATTTAAACGTTGTTTTTATTACATAATGCAAGAGTGTGCAGTGCGGTCGCGTCCCTTGCAGTCGACTTGGTTATCTCAAGGTTCCTTCCTTCTCATATCGGGCCTCTCTCGGGCGCACACAGTGCAGTTGTTTGTTTCCACACATCAATGCATTCCACTCATTCCTCTCCCCCTGGATGGAAATCAACCGGTTGCCTCAGAGAGGTCAATGAACTTTTCCCCAGTATTCCCAGCTTGAAAAAAAAAAAAAAAGGGAACGGGGGTTTGGAAAACGTTTTCTCAGCCAGGAGCGAGCTCCGGGTCCATTCTGACAGTAAAACATAACGTAGACTATGTGGATGTATGCTTAGATGTCTCAGCCGGAAGTTGAATTGCGCAAGAATAATTATCCCCCCCCCCCCCCCCCCCCCTCTCTGTTTCAAAATGACCTCATGCTCCATGCAGGGTAGAGAAGTTTTGTCACGCATTGCACAATTCCAGCCCTCAGCCTGTGGGGAAGCTGATTTCCTTCCCGTATCGAGTTTTGCTTCGTCTTACAACATGGCGCAATCTTTTTTTTTTTTTTTAATTGATGCAAATATGACAGCAGTCGACAGCGGTGGAAGAAGTATTCCGAAGACTGTAATCTATTATAAACAAGGTCCTGCATTCAAAATCTCCCTTCAAGGCCCTGAGAACATTCAACCCACTGGAACAGTTTTGGTTGTTTCACTTCTGAGATTTTCTGTGTTTCTGTGAGACCCGTTAGTTTAAGGTGGGCGGGGCTCAAAGGGGGGGGTGTCACATATTTCTGTGCACCAATCAGGATTTAGTAATATTTTGAATCAAAATATGGCGACAGTTGAGAGGGTTGATCGTTTATGTTGCCAGGCCTGTCAAATCAAATCTGACCAATCCACACCTGCACGGTCCTGATGAAGCACATGAGCTTTCAGGGGCTTTAAGTAGGAGTATTAGAAAAATGTGCTTACAGTAGAAAAAGTACAAGTACTCATGTGGTCCCTGTGACTGCTATTTAAATGAAAGCAGCTGAACAGTTTTGGGGGTGGGATGTCTCTGTTCTCAGTCAGTGTTCGTACTTATGACAAGTAATAAAGCTTTGTAATTTATATATAACCTGAGCCAGGAACGTCCAGGGCTGCTTCAAAGGAAGTCAGGTGACGTAGTTTAAAGAGCGACAAAGTCAGCGATCAGGAGGTCGGGGTGAATGAACAGCTCAAACAAACACGGGACTTTCACCTCTGAGACTGCTGTTCGGGTCCCGTGTGACTCTACGTTGACTTATTTTACCTTTGTTACGTAACTTATGTACCTAACTAACGCCACGTGTGTAAGTTACATAACAAACATCTTTATTTTAAAGATACCAGGTTTTGTTGGCATGCGCACTGTTGCTGGACATTTTGTAAGATATCAATCAGACCATTGTATGAGGATATGTTGAATTGTTAACAACCCACAGACGTCTGAAACGTAACAAGGAGCCCAAACTACACACTGCTTTTTTAACGGGGTGAGAACTGAATTTTCTAAGCTTATTATTTGTTTCTTTTAGACTGAAAAGTAACTTCAGCTCTCAGATGAATGCAGTGGAGTAGAGCACCTTTAAATACGACTTCTACTTTAGTTTCCACCACTGGCAGTGGATGTCTTCACTTTGACCTTGACTTTGAGGAACCCTGTGGTTCGGCTCCTCTTCTCCTCACTTCAAAGGTGTTCCCGAGGGAGCTGCGCCTCAAACAGACGATTGTTTTCTCCGACATTATCGGACATCTGAGATCCTCGATGTGCTCCGCTCCGCTCACAACGCGCCCCCGTCCCAGACTGTGGCCTCTCTCATTAACACGGGTACACGGAGAACACGACCTGAACCTGAAACCTGGCCCCGTGTACTCCAATCACGGAAAAACCGCTCCGATATCTTGTTGCCAAAAAACTTGACAAGCTTTCATTTAGCAGGCCCGGCTTCACAAGACGTCTCCTGTATGAAAGAGGAGACCGAGAGAGGCACCGGGGCGCCGAGCTTTGATGTTCTGATGTTTATCTCTATTAGACGATATTACACTCGATTTGTTTGGCACCGCTTCCTTAATTACAGAGGTAACTTGGGATTTCATCAAAGGAAAAACATTGCCGCTTTTAGAGAACATAAAAATGTGCCCATTTGTTACAGTTTGCTATTTTTCCCTTAGACTTGGAGCTAAGATTTAAGAGTCAGTTAATGGCTCAAAACAAATACAAACCTCTTAGTTACAGTGTCTGCAGCTCTCCACTGCCCCTCCCCCTCCCTTTCTCCACGGTATTAGTATGACTACATGTTTGGCTTGCCTCTCGTCTTTTCCTAGTTACCGGCACAGAGTCTGTGATTTAACCATACTTGGCTCTACCACAGAGAAGCCATAGTCTCAAACCAGACAGTGATGTCATCCCCGCAGCATCTGGCACAGGAAGTGACGTAACACTAAGTGAACTGTCAAGCTTTTCTTTTACAAAGACTTAGTCAGTCACTGCTGCCTGAAAGCACCTTCTTTTTGGATTGCGTCATGCTGTTACATCAGGGCTCAAGCGCACGAAAACCACAACAACGGAAAAAAAAAAGCTGTTCCAAGAGAAACAGAATGACTTCATTTTCTTGGGCAGGTTCAGAACAACCAGCCGCCACCACCACACGCTGCTCACCGAGCACGCTGCGGATGGGGAACCCACACATCCCATTCATTACACCATATACAGTAGTCGTCTCTGGCTGCGATCAGTCGGTCTATTTTCAGCCTCCGCTGCGTTTTGGGACTAAGGTTGTGTGGTCTCGAGGTCGCCAGGGGTCAGTGGATATGACTTTTGAGGCTTGAAGCAGCGTGCCGGCCCCTGTCGCAGGAAATGAGCCTCTCCCATGGGATCAGTTTGTCACAGGAGAAGCAAAAAGGGCCACCTGGTTCCCACGGTCTCTATCAGAGGTTTCTATCTGAACCAATCAGGCGGGAGGGCTCCCACGCTTCCTTGTTTTGACAAAAATAAGACAAACTCTGGTTCCTGTACACAGCAATCCGAAGCGGATTCAAAGTTTTAACTCGATGTGTAATCCTTAAACCCGAGCTGCAGTGAACATGAAGAATGTCGTTGTTTTTGACCCGCCGAGTCCTTCTGCGTGTTTTAAATCCCACAGACACTCTTTATACTTTACAGTTGCATTCTTGAGTGCGAAAATGCGAACAAAACAACTCTTGGGAGGTTGAGAGTTTCACACAATTACCTCAGCAACAGTTTTTTGGGGCTTTCACACGCTTACATGCATTTCTGAAGCCACTGGAACAGCCGATGTGGTGTGCGAGGGTTCCTCGGAGAGAACACAGAGAGCCATTAGACAGCCAAGTGGCAGACATCCCGTCTTCACTGGGAAGCCACTCAAACCGGGTTTAATGCACTCAAAACACACCAGCCCTCCACAAGTGTGGGTGATGACTCAGCGCCACCCTTTTCCACTCTCTCCTCTGCCCTTGCGCGTCACCGGTGGCTGATGCGAGTTGTTTTATTAGATTGGTGAGTTGTTTTATTAGATCGGGCAGCCCTGAGCCAGGAGCTCGGATAAAAGGCCCGATATTTATAGCAGCACACAAGTCTTTCAGGGCTTGGACTATTGTCACTTCCTCCTCCGCTGAGGGGCAGGATGGGCTTCGGCTTCATTGTATCTATTTATAGGAAGCCATTGTGCCACGTTTAGGCGACTGTGAAGGATTTTGGATCAATTGTTCGTGTTGAAAAAGGTTTCAAGGTCAGAATCACACTGGCTTGTTTTAAGGAATGAAAGAAACTATATTGAGGTCGGTCTGATTTACTGTGAGGGGAAAAGATCGTCTCTCTTCGCTTTGATGTCTCTTCGCTCTGCGTGCAGAAGAGACATGATTGTAAATGATGCACCCTGAGCTCCAGTCAGGCGTGCAGAGGCGGAGATTAACCAGGAGTGCATCCATCCACTCGCCCTCAACCTCTCCGAGCCTGCAAGGTCCCCCAGTCCTTTATTTCATGTTGGATCAAAGCGGTTAAATAAAAAGAAATCAATGGTCTCTATGACAATAAAGGGCCTGTAAGGATTATATCACTGCTCAGTCGAGGTTAAGTAAATAGATCAGGAATGTTTGTCTGCGATCCAAAAAAAACTCGACGCTGCTGCACAAATTGGACAGTTTACCTCCAGCGGTTCTCCTCCTCCTCCTCCTCCTCCTCCTCCTCGATGGGATGAAAATCGAGTTCACCGAAGCGCTATTCATCTCCAAAGAAACCAAAGTGTCGTGTGTAAAGTTTCAGTCCTTATTTATCTGGCTGGCTGGTGTCATGAGGAGTGCGGGTGATTTACTGGCGATCACGTTTCATGTTCCACCAGAGCGGGCTCACTCCCACGAGAGAACATTTGTGTGTTTTGTAAACACACAAATGCCGCCGCCGCCGCTGCAGTTATTTAATTTGAATACATACGAGCCTTTAGGGTAGCATCCAACGTCACAACGTGTGTTCATCCCTTTACGGTTGAGCCCAAAGAAAACACATTACCAAGTACCAAAACCCGAGTGTTCAAATGACACTCAAAGCGAAAGCTAATTAAAAAGGTTTCCCATTTCCTTTGTTTCAAGTCAGGATTTCCAGACTTACTGTATTACTCTGCATTTCCATTTCGTGTGGACAATTTGAAAGGCTTGAAAGGACTATTTAAATAGTGATATTGTTAAAGAATGTGTCAAGTTTTGTGGAGCTTAATTCTCTGACAATTTCATATCAACATAAGATCATTTTAAGATGATGTTATTGTATCAGCTTTGTTTTAACTGTAAAGTTAAATGTTTACAGAGGTGGTTCAATGTCTCCTGAGCTGTTTGTTAGCTCTCTTTGCTAACTAACTAACTAAAAATACATCATGAAATGAATTACCATATATTGGATTAGGGCTGCGTTTATTTATTTTTAATGAATTAATCTGCTGATTAGCTTATTATCTTGCGTGATTGTTTGGTCTCTACAATGTCAGAAAACAGATAGTGCCCATTACAAGATGACCCCAAAGCTCAAGTTGACGTCATAAAATGACAACAATCCAAACCAAAGATATTCCATTTTAATAGACAAAGCATGAACTTCTCACACGTGAAATGCCGGAACCAGAAAATATTCTTTCTTTAATAAAATGTGTTAAAGGAACAGAACCAGTACGTTAGATGAGAAGATCAATAGCACCGTCTTGTATAAGTCGACAGCCAGCAGCCGTTCAGCATAGTTTAGCATAAAGACTGCAAACAAGAGGAAACCGTTGGCTCGGCCGTGTCCGAAGGCGACAAAACCGCCTCCCAGTGACTCCGACGCTCACTGATTAGGCTACATACGTTCAAACAAGCATTATCGGTTTATTTTAGCCCGATTCCACAAAAAAAAAGTCTGTGTGCTGATTGGGCGTGTTTCCCAGATTTGTACAGCTTTCCGCTCAGTTTGTCATCACTCGTCTGCCAGGTTGTTGTTTCCAAGTATTGCAGTATTGTCACAGTGAAGGGCTCAGCGTCCTCAGCTCCGAGCTGTTTGGCGGTGCTGACACAGGGGGGATTCACCGGGTAATGAGTATTGCAAAAAAAAAAAAAACCTCCTCTGTCATCTCATTTTCGCCGGACCAGTCGATGGATGACACTCCAGAGACTTGATCGAACCCGACCTTGCTGCCAGACCAGAGGTGGCTGCTGTCACCTATTGTGTGCCGACGGGGTTGTTGTTGTTTTTAATCTGCGCACGCATTCGTACATAAAATAATAATATACACCCACATGAAAGAGATATTAGTGTATATTTGGACCAAAACAGATCAATTACAAAGGACATTAATGCCTTCCTTGCGTTTTTTCTTCTTCTTCCATCTCCCGTTACTCTCCCTTGGATCCTGAAATGGGAGTTTTGTTTGACTTTAATTAGGTAGCAGAGAAATCTGCGAGAGGCTCATTAGGAAATCCGAGAGCGGCGGCAGCAGCTGCAGCGTATGCAATATTATAAGCATGTTACAATGTGAATGCTTAGGAAATAAACAGAGCGTGGGGAGGTGCTCGGTTTAGAGGTGAATACAGCAGCGAAGGCACAACAGGCACTTTAATTACAACTTGAACTTTCACTCACATCTCTTTCTGTCAGTCTCAGTCCGCCCGCAATTACCCACAGAAACGTCCCAAAACAGAGAGATGACTGCCTCATCATTGTGTTCTGTTTTGGCAAAGAGCTGCTTTTTGACAAGATGACTCATTATCTTCCACACAAGTCGGAGGGGGGGGATAATTCCCAAAAGCAGGGGGATACCCAAAGGAACTGGCAAATGTTTGGCATTTCCTGTTCCTCTTAAGATAGCGTAGGGCCATCCGAGGAAGACAACGGGGTGAAAGTCTCTTTGTGTTCATGAGAAAGACACTGAGGTCTAAATCATGTGAAAAACAAATCAGAGGTCGGGACAAGCTCTCTCCCGCTGGTGGGAAAAGCAAATCATGTGTGAAGCTTCCAGCCAGGGTAACCATGACACTCTGGCAGCAAGTTGCCACCCCACGGCTGAGTATGGGATCCTCTCAAGTCTGACTCCTTCACTCTGAATGTGTCTCTCTCCGAGGGATTCATTGTGCGCTGTAAAACTGAAGGGAGTGTGTGGACCTGGCTAGGCATTTCCCCATTGGATACTTTGCTTCTATAAGGGCAGCTGTGACCTTTTCATGAAGCCATTGATCCCCATAAAAAATGAATACTGTGGAGAACTGCAGCCTGGACGTTATGTCCCAGATGCATACCTGCTGTCGGAGGCAGATGGTTTGCTGCGGGGCAGTGAGATGAGTTATTTTGAGGATTATAGAGTCCTTTAGATGTGAAGAATGCAGATGTTTTGTCCTTTCCTGTCCCTCGCAAAACTTTCTGTTTCACTCTGACAGCTGCTTATAATTACGTTTTCTTCAAAAAGGCTCAAATCTTTCACAAAAAGAGAACGAGGGAGTGGAAGGAAACAAATAGAAAGGTCCCATGGTTTGTTTTTCCCACTTCTCACATGGTTGTTGCAGCACTGCTTGCTAACGTGTGGGTGAAAAAGTTCCAGGAGCATGCCTCAGTCTCATGATATCCACCTGACACAATCCCTCCCTCCCTCCCTCCCTCCCTCCCTCAGCTCTCCCCTGGGTCAGCCTAGAGTTATCACCGCCAATGTCCTTGTGGGATTCTTTTAAACATCCATCACCGCTCTTATGAACCTCTTACCGTAATTGGCCCGCTGCTGTTTCAGACTTAAATCTAATGCCGGCCGTCTGGGACACGTTGAGGACACGCATCATGGGGTTTGTGTGGAGCCTAGCTAGCGGTCAGTCACATGTACATGCTGCTGGAGCCACCGGGTTTATGTTGTTGCCTCAGCAAACTGTTATTTTCCTGGAGTAGGTGGTGGGGGGGGGGGCGGGGGGGAAATAGACGGAGGCAGTGTTTTTCGCATTTCCCTCAGCTGGAGGTCTGAGTGAAGAGCTTGTTCTCTATTTAATACCTGAGTCCTGGAGAGGAGGGAGGGAGGGAGGGTAGCGTTGCTGAAAGACGGTGCTTGTTCACAGTTCTTTACAAATAAAGCCATCGGACATTTTGCTCTCCATTTTCAGCTATGCTGCGTGGCTCTCGGGACGGTAAATGTCAGTTGGCCCACTACCACATCCAGTGTTTCCCATTAATTACAGAGACTGTGGCAGCCCGCCAAAGTCTATTTTGTCCTGCTGTAGTTTCATAACGAAACCAAAAATAGTTTCTTCTCCTCTCTGGGGTGCGAAGCGACCGACTCTAGTTCGGCTGAGAAAGGGAAAGTGGCTCGCAGCTCCGGTCACGTCAGCTAACAAGGAGTCCTGGCGTATGGAGTGATTTAGGAAACTTCTGAGAGCAAATCTGAGCAAGGAAGCGACATGAAACTTTTACCTTAGTGAGGAGTTGGGGTGACCCCTTTGTTAGGTATGACGCATTCTTTTAAAGAGGTGTGATTGGTTAATCCAAAAAAAGAAAAAGAAAATGCACTCTTAGAGGCAGTTCACATGTTGCATAGAAACACGTGGAGAACGCCAGCCGTGCCGCTAAATAATGACTGTATTCCCAGCACCGTGTATCCCTCACAGTGGCTTTACTACTCAATTTGTCTGAATGAATTTGGTTGATCTTAAGCCGGGTGTTGTGACGTCGTCGAACGGCTAGTCCTTTTCCTTCATACGTATACCGTAGATTGATATTTACTGAAAAAAAGAAAAGATGTCTGCCAGCTTTAATTGGTTGTTCCTCGCATATGACATGCAGCATTCCAAAAGTTTAACAATGTCTTTCTTAGGGTGCGGCCGTTGCGCCCCGGGAACAATAGGCGCTGGGGAGCGCTTGCACACTGAAAAGTCACTCTCGCGTTTGTTGCGCTAAAAATGCAACATTTGTGAACAGCCCCTTAGTGGTAATGGGCAGTAAGTTAAAGCGTCCTTTAGTCATATTTTATGTAATGAGCATCTCTGTTGAATAGATTGTAAGCCATAGGCCGACTTTAAAAGTAGCTTACAGTAGCCTATTCACATTCTGATAATTATTATATTCATTTACTTGTGTTTATTTACCGTTACGCTGTTTAATAATGAATCCGTTTGATATTAAAAGGGGAAAATGGCTGAGCTTTCATCAGTTGATTGCTGACCAGTCTATATATAAGTAGCGGCATGTAAATCTAAACCAGCGAACACTGTTGCATCTTTAATGAGATCGACAACAAACATTACCCGTGCACGATCTAATATGTAGCGTTTCATTAACTCTCTGTCACTCAGCGTTTGGAGAATACGTCTCCCGTCTCCTTTCCACCATTTTCGCCTCTACTTAGTTTTTCGCCATAGCTTTGAGCATAACTTTCATCTTCACCAGGATATTGTCCCCACTGTAAGGGGACATTTTGTCACCAGGAGCAACTCTTTGTAAGAGGAAGCTTCATGAATGCAGTCTCTTTTAGGCTTTTAGTGTCACCACGAGGCTGACCTTTTGTGGGTTTTGTGGGAAAACATCTCAGCAAATACTGAATAAATTCATGTCCCTCAAAACTAATGATGTCACCCTCAGCTGTACTTTGTGTTTAGGGCTACCTAGCACAGGTTAGCATGGTGATCTGCTGAACTGCAACAGTAAGCTTCATACCCGTCTACGATTAACACGTTAGCATTGCCATTGTGAGCATGTTAGCATGCTGACGTTAGCATTTAGCTCAAAGCAGTTCAGTCTCACAGAGCTGCTGGCATGGTTGTACGCTCTTAAGTCTTGTTTTGAGCCCTGGATAATTAAAAAGAAACGCTCCGTCTCAACAAAGGAAATGCCATGTGGTTCAAGATATTGGCGGCTGATTTAAGACTGCAGTGTGTTTTGACACCAGAGGGCCTTAAGTGGGAAGAAACTGCTGATCCTTCCTCCTCTGGGTCACAGACCGGCCCCCAGCCTCAGGAATGCGACAGGACGGGAAGGGAGGAGAGGGAAACAGGAAATACTTTTGTCCCCCCCCCCCCACAGCACTTCAGAATGGATGTCTCCTCTTTTTTTAGGCTTGTGTTTGATAAAAGGAAAGCTGTATATTAAAATGTGATACTTGAAAAAAAAAGTCTATTATGACCCAGTTTTGCTTCTAGATCAAGGTCGAATAAAACGCGTGCATTCCAGTTAGAATTACACAAAACATAATTACTGTAAGTAAATTGAGTTAAATCAAGACAGATTACAATATAATGATGATGGATTCCCATGGGAACTGACACAGTAATGCTGCGGTGAATTAAACTTAACAATTCACCATTGTTCACAGATAGGTCAAGTTACAGCTGAAAACAGACGCATCAAAGCTTCACAACGCTGCTACTAATGTGGTTAGCTTCATGACAAAAGAGTTGATATTCAATAGGAAACGGTTGATATATCCTCTCTAGAACATACTCTTTTCATGTCGGGTTCAAGATAATCTACTGGTGTGTGTGTGTGTGTGTGTGGGAGAGCGAGGATCTTAGCACCACGACTTCCTGTCCAGCTGTTCCTGCTGTCACTGCTTATGATCAGATGTCTGTATTTCCTCGTCGGACATGCCACAGCCGTGGTATTTGCGCCATGGACCTCACAAATACTCAAATTGTAACAGACCTCTTTTAAAACTCCTGTTAGCAAGCAGAAAGCAGAGTGCCCTATAAGTAACATGAATATATGTATGTGGGAGTGCTGCAAGCGCTCGTCCACACGCTAAAAAAAACAAAACAAACATAACTAAATCTGTTGACGTGCAGTTGCAAATGGGCTCTTTTTGGTGATTCCCATGGTTGTTTAGTGTGTGTTTCTGGGTGTGTTGTGTCTCTCTGCACGAAAGGCATCTGAAAGGTACTGTTGCTGGAAAGAAAGGTTTTTGCATTATTTTAACATAGTTTTTCACCTCCATTGTCATATCTCAAAAGGTGGAAATCTCAAAATGTTGTGAAATCAAAGTGAAAGATTTGTATGGCTAGATACCACCAGTGGAAAGTTAAACACTTACCTTGTTTTATGAACCAATCCTTGAAATGATCTGGGTATATTTTTCTATATTTTTCTTATTGTCAAGATATCCCATGAAAAGAAGACCAACGATGAGTTGAACCCAGTACAGACATGTTACTTCATTTCAATGACTGTGGGCATTGTAGTTTATTTTGAGTCAGTCCCTGCTGTCCTGCTGCTGTAAATACTAACTAGAGCACCCCGTGTGTATCAATCCGCAACTGAAAATAGTCCCACACAAATGCACTATTTACTTCTGTTGGAGTAATGTTTGTTAAAAACTACAGTGCCCAGCTTTTTTAGTAAATTACTGACAGAGTTCGACACGTCATACTCTGAAAACAACGTCCACCGGAGGAGATAAACTATCAGACTGAAACACTAACAAAATGCCTGTAGCGAGCTAAAAACATTAGCCTAGATTCCAGCAAGTCAAAGGATTATTGTAGCACCCTTTGTCTACCAGGGGAGCAGTTCATAACTAAACAAATGAAGTTAGCTGTTGGCAAGCTTGTGTTAGCAAGTTACTGCAGTTAGCTCACTACGCTAGCTAGCTTTACTCTGTTGGTAGTGCATCCCACCACACAGCAGCTTTTACGTATATTTCTTGTTGTTTGCTAGCAGAAGAAAGTGACAAGGAGGCACCTTCCCACAGTACAAAGTCAATGGAGAGCCATTGATTGTGTGCATAAACTGTATACAAGAAGGTCTCTCTCCTTTATGGTGTGTTGTTTTCTAGACTCCACCCATCAAATAGTAGCCAACTGACGCAAGAACACGCTCGCACGTGAACACACATTCTTTGCCAGCCCAATTAACCGTCTGTCTTTCTCTTCCTGTCTCCCTTCCAGGATGCCTTTGTGGAGCTGTATGACAGACAGAGGGACTCCCTCTTCAATTGCTCCTGGCCCTCCATTAAGACGGTCTTCGGTCTGGCTGCACTCGGGGCCGCTAGCCTCACCATCGGAGCGTACCTTACACAGAAGTGAATGAGCCACCCCCCCCCTTTTTTTTTTCTTTTACCAGCTTGACTTTGTTCCTCATCCCCCTCCTCCTCCTCCTCCTCCTCCTCCTCCTCCTCGTGCCTCTTCTTTTTACCCCTCCTCCTTTATATAGATGCCCCTGACCCCTCAGAGACAACCTTCAGACTCTTCCGAATCATGCTCTCTTCAAAGCCCTCTCTCAGAAAACTCCCTCTTCCTCGCCCCTCCATGTCAAAATAGACACAAATCAAAACAATTGAAGCAACCAGATGCACAGCCCCATACAAAGCAAAAGGACGTCTTGAAAAGAGGCCGCTTAGATGGAATCGCACTAAGCGGAGTACGACGGAGGAGAAAGGAGGTGGCATCACTGGGCATGCATCTTTTTGCTTTGTTTTTTTTGTTCTGCCTGCTTATGTACTAGTTATAGCATGAATGTTGAGTGTCAGTGTAGACGTTGCATGTGTCAGGGCTCATGCGGGACCTCTATTGGGAGGCCTTGACGATGGGGGTGCATGGACAATGATGCCCCACGCCGGAGAGGAAGCGGCCCCTGCTTGTTAGGGTGAAGAACCCCGTTTGAACCGTGGACTCCGGTTACCCCCCCCCCCCCCCCCCCCCTTTGCAGCCGTCCTTCAAAGGACTTCCTCCACAGAACAGCTGCTCAGAATGTATAATGGAAACGTTCTTGCTACAACCAGCGTGGCTTGTGTCTACTGCTTTCACTCCTCAGATAGCTCCAGTGGACTCTGAACACGCTCCACCATTATACTCTCACTGGGGGGGGGGGGGGCGAGACTGAGCTCTGCTGACCTTTCTTTCACAGAGCTCAAAACGCTCCTCGATTGCGATCTTTGTGTTTGGTTTAAATTTTTTTGCAGCACGCCAAATCCCCCAAAATTGTGTGGTTTTATCCCAGAAAAAAAAAAAAAAAAAAGAGGAGAATGGAGAATTTTTTCAAGGAGTTGAAAAACACGCCGGAGAAGCCTGTCGTTGCATAAATCATATGTTGATGAATATATTGAGAAAAATGTTGAGCACAGCACAAAAGAGCGAGGTAAAAAAAAGTAACGCAGGGAGTAGTAGCCCCCCCACGGGGAACGGACCAGATTTGAAACGCGCATTCCTCGAGCAAAGCGACGCGAACGAAGCACCATCACTGTTCACACATTAGCACCGAGCGACTCTTTTAAAGGCTATCGGCTCTTTTTTCTATTTTCTACCACTGTTTCTACCAGCTTTCTTAACTCAAGTCCACACTCGTGGGCGTGATTGTTTTGGGGCTCACCCAGGTTTCAGAGCCGAACCCCGGTCAACATGTGTCCGTCCCTCCAGCTGCTGAGGCCACGCGCTCGTACCCGGTGCTGCTAGAATCCGCTCTGACAAAAGGCGCGTGTGGACGAGGTCCGAGAGAAAACACGCCTGGCTACAGACGACCGCGTGGAAAAAAACCAAGCAGCAGGGTTTCGGTTTAGGACTGAAGCACGGTGTGTGTCCCGTGTGCTGGAACCTGAGATGTCCCTTCTCTCCGGTCTGCGAAATGCATTCAGTCATTGATTTGTTTTATTGATTGTTTGTCTCGTGTTACAGTCTGATAGAAAATTTGGAAGCGCTCACAAGCTCCGAAGTATTTTTTGGTTTATATTTTGGATAGTTGGGTTATGGAAAAGTGTTTTTTTGTTTTTGTTTTGTTTCTTTCCTTCCTCTGTCATTAAAGATCTTCAACTTCTTTGTTGCATGTATGAAAGATAGTCTTCACACATCAAATATGTGTCACCGTGTTTATAACAGAATAGGGTAGCATATAACAAAACAAATAACAGCAAAGGAGTTGCTTTTTTCTATTTATTGAGAGGTACCAGATCACAGATTTTTTAACAGTACTTTGATGAAATATTAATTGTTTTCACTTTTTCTATTCTAAGGAATCACACTGTAATTTGTTTCCCTCCTGGCTGCTATTATAACAAGAAAGATGTCTTTTTTTTTTCAAAAAGTGAATTTTTGTGTCGTATTAACGTTGGCTTAAGGCTGCTATACTGTTGATTTTACATTTACTTACAGCTTAAACTGCCACAGATTTACAGTATAGTTCTAGAGAGCTGGAAACCAAAGTTAACTTGTATTAATCTTTGATTTAAAAAAGAAAAAAACTAAACAAAAAGTAGCTTAAGGAGAAAATACACACGTCGCTTCAGTTCACCGAGTCTACTCGGTGAGGGTTTGTCTCGTGTTAACTGTACTATATCGGCTTAACTTTTGTCAGCGTTGTGCTGCGATGATAACTCAGTGCTCATCTGTAAAATGTTGACCTGCCAGACTTAAACCTCGTCTCAGTTGTCACTATAAACCACCCCCACTTCTCATTACATCAGCTCACAGTGTGTGATATATTTCTAGTGTGTGTGTGTGTGTGTGTGTGTGTGTGTGTAAGAGGGAAGGTGATCCATGAGCAGGAGTAGGAACGGCTCAACAGCAATATACTGTAATTTTTATATTCTCTGTGCATATATGAATGTAGGCGCCATGGTTGCTGTACTGTTTTATGTCTATAATCACAAACCTGTAGCACTTAAAAAAAGAAAAAGGAAAAAAAAAAGTGAATTGTGTTTCTGTTGTTTACTGCTATATCCACGATAAGCTAGCGGGATCACATTGTTCCTAATAAACCGGATTTCTCAAGCAGCTGCAGTCAAAGATCATGTTGCGTCTGCTTCTTTTAACATTTTGATTTAATCGATTCTCAGCTTCGTCTCTGAGAGACGTCTTGGTGTTTTGGGAGCAGTGCATCAGCAGTGGCCCTTTGATTATCTGTTATCCACCCACAGCTGTGAACTGTACATGTAGCTTGCTTGTGTCAACCTTACAGTCTCCTTGTGAAGGACTGTGCAGGCGCAGCAGCCGCACCCCATCAGACATCAAAGCTGTCCCCAAACACTGCACTTGTCAGCCTCCCCTCCTCTGCTCCATGCCCTGCTAAACACAAGTGCAAAATGCCCTGCGGCCAGGTTTTCCTTTTTTTTTTTTGCACCCCCCCAAACCCCCCCCACACCCCTGCCTCTGTTCTGATCACACTCGTCTTCAAAGGCAACGGAACTCTTGCTGCTCGGTGGAATTTGTGAAAAGCATGATGCAGTAAAACTAATGTTGAAAGAGTTGGGGTGTGTGGGTGCGAGAAAAGGAGTGGAGTGAAAGAAAGTGGTGTGTGTGTGTGTGTGTGTGTGTGTAGATATATCCCTGAGGAGATCAACAGCGTAGGAAAGTTCATTTGGGCTGGAGCCCCATGCAATACCTCCTCTCTCTCTCTCTCTCTCTCTCTCCCACTCGCCATGCATATAAAATGCATGACACGCTCTGAAGAGGAATTTTAAATCAAGCCCTAGACTTTCAAAAGAGAGTCCAGTGTGTGTGTGTGTGTGTGTGTGTGTGTGTGTGTGTGAGAGAGAAAGAGATGGGCAGCGAGGAGGAGGATGGGGGGATAGAGAAGCCCTCTTTTGCCTCTTCTGCTTTAGGGCTACAAGGTGTAGAGGAGGCTTCCCCAGCGCTGGATACCACGGGGGAGATTGGGAGATCAAAGCAGATTGTCTGGGAGTTAGTCTGGTCCAGATTTATCCCTCATTTGGAAGTCCATCAGATCCACTCACGGTACCTTTGCCTCATTTAGACGCAACCTTTACTGCATTAAAAAAAGAAACCTTCCTGCTGAAATCTAGCCGTTTCCTTTAAAATGAAAATGTAAAAAGCACCCTTCGGAAACCACTCATCTCTTATTGAAATGTAAATATTCAATGAGAAGGAGCTGCTCATTACACCGACTGGAGAAGCTGATATTTGAAGTGAACCGTGTACTGCAGTGTCACCTTGTGGCTGCTCCACAAACACTCCAGCAGGGTTCAAAACATCACAAGTCTGCACATTTCTACCTCGTCCTGAGGAAAAACCCGACAGCTGATTTCACTGAGCAGATCATCTTTAAACCTCCTCTGGATTTGAAGATGATCTGCTAATAAAAAAAATAAAAAACACAGCCTTTCCGCAGGACTCCCTGGCACACGGTTGCCTATATCCCGGCTCTAAAATATCCTCGGGGCAGCATGCCACGAAGAGGAAAAAGGCTCCAGGGCTGAAGGCTCAACTGCTCACATGCTTTGTGTGATGACTGTTCAGCCGTCTGTGGTTTAGAGAGAGAGAGTCTTCTTAGGTTTGTCTGATGAAAGAAAAATAAATTGTGCGAGACAAGCGTCTGAATATTCTCACAGAATATGTTCATCAGAAGGAAAAGAAGACACGGTAATAAGCATGTGTGGTGTAACTACCAACAACAAATCACGCCTGTGATCAAGTGCTCAGCAGCAAACCCAAACAGAGCATTTGTTCAAAGCGTTAAAAAGAAATGGACTGAAACTCTTCAATGTTTAAATACAAAGAGATGGTACTGAGGGTTAGAAGGCCTACATGTACTACAACACTGCTTTCATTTGGTTTGTGGGATTGTTTTCAGGGTTTTGGCTGATATGTATTGCAACACTTGTTACTTACAGTAATCCATGGTCACTTCTGGTTGGGTCGCTGTGTTTTGACAAACAGTGATGTCTAAATCCTGAATATTTTCGTAGGTCAGTTAAAGTCCAGTATTTAGGGATAACGCTGTAAACCGGGCAGCTGTTCTTTGCACTGACAGGGTCAGATGGTTATAAGAAAAAAAGACATTATGGAAAGGACCCTACAGAGAAATAAAATGTTCTTCCTTACCGTTCGCTTGACCGGGTCCGTTTGTTATCGAGTCCGAATTCCCCGTTAGAGAAGTCTCGTTGCAACAGTGTCCACTCTTTACAGCACTCTTCTTAGAGTGCACTCCTCATAGGGGTCACATAGGGGCCTCATAGGGGTCACAGCACCCACAGGAGCATCGCGGCCCTGCAGCAGCTGGCTCAGTCCTCCTCTGCCTCCTTCGTCCACTCTCTTCACCCATTTATCCTCTGGCTCAAATAAATACCTCATCCACATTATTGCCAAAATCATATACTTATTCAGACATGACATTCAAAAATATTTCAGATAATACCAAGCTAAGCTTCCCGTCCTCCAACACATCCAAACTCTGCACGCGCCGGTCACACAAGTCGTCTTCCGGCGATACGTCACTTAGCGAGACTTCAGAACGAGACTTCTCCTTCGAGTAAGACTCTCAAGCTCGTTAGTCAACGATGTGAACACGTGGGTACCCCACGTTGTGTGTGAGAGATGTACAGTATGCACAAAGAACTTACATGGGACACTCTTTGGGTCCCCGGCATTTAGAAACTTCGGGATGCTAACTTGCATATGTTGGTTGATTTGCATAATTAGCATTGATTAGCATAATTACCCAGAGGCCTATGGGCAATATTTCAGCAACTGTTTTGGACAATATTAGAGTAGCTTTGAGGCGGAATGTTTTCTGACATTTTCAAAAATCTCCCAGAGATTCTCTCCATCGATTCCAGGAAGTATTAATGAATGTATTAGCTCTGTGGGTGTATGACAGACAATAGTGGGAACCACTTGGCTATTGTAGACGTCCTTAGAAGAGATGTTTTTTTAAAACTGGTAAAAACAAAATGAAATTAAAACTTAAGAACACGGCTTTAAAGTACATTCAGTGTCCATTTATTCATACTGCTGAAGTGTAGTTTCTCATGCTTGCACGTTTACAGTACATTTTGATCTGATACAAAGTCTCTCTGAACCGGACATATTGCCACAATATATTTACAAAAATAACATTAAAACTGCAGTCTCTTTAAACAAGTTGACACATTCATAAAAATAAAGCTTTGTGGGACACGTTTCCCGAAAAAAAAAAACCGATCCTATTTACAGTCAAAGATGGAGATGAGTCCTGTCGAGCTACAGCAGAGAGAACAGTTGTTTTTGCTTGTTTGCTAGTATTAGATTATCTGAAGCGTCAAAACAATTGGAAAGTAAATGTAAAAAAAAGTTTATTAAACCATCTGAAGAGACATTTCCCGGTCTTGTAATAACGTTAGAAAAAAAACGCATCCTTAAGTAGCAATGAGTATAAATGACTTCTGATGCAAAACGAGTGATAAGTCCTCACCGACTGATCGGATCCTTTTTGGTGTACAGTTGTGTTTGCCTCCAACCACTGTGTGTATTTGTGCCAACATTGTTTTTATTTCATTTAGGATATTCTTGACACTTCTGACATGGTTTAAAATCAGAGAAAATACAACCAAATAAGGAAAATAATGTTTGAATTAGTAGTATAGTTGCACTCATTTGACAAAAAAAAAAAAAACTTCCAAGGACACAAACTGTCAGTGTTAAGTGGTGTGGACAGGGCAACAAAAGGCACACATTAAGATTAAGCATCAAGCCCTCCATATTGGCACTGGCAAATTGTTTTTACAGCCACATTTCAGGGTAAGTTTAATTTTTCTACCAAACGATAAGTTGCATCTTTGACTGTTCACCTTCCTTACACCAAGAACAGAAGTTTTCCCGGAGGTGATGACATTCAGTATTTACTAGAAATCAACCGATGACAGCAGCATGATCGTTACTACACGACCCAAAACACTGGAGCCCTAATTCATCAGGAGCAGTCTAGACTTCCACACCTTTCACCAAGCAAGTGACCTTAATGCATCTCTACGTCTGTGTCCGAGTATAAATACAGTATATACTGTGTGTGTGTGCGCATCTGATCAGTGTTCAAACAAAACAAAAGAAAAAAAAAAACACTCAGAAAATCCATCCTCAGTGCAGGAACTCCACTTCATTCAGCTGTCTAGCTCTTTGGTTTCCAAGCCTCTACAGTGCAGCCGTTGCAGGGGCCTCTGGGATCTTCAGACCGGCTCCGCTCGGCCTCACGCGCCCTACCTCAACCACCGAACTTATTTACTCCCACCACGTCTCCACTACGCTTCCTCCCTCTCACTCAGCCAGGGTCTCCTCCTTACAGGCATCTGCAGAGAGGAGGAGAAGTTAGGACAGGAGAACTGGATTTATTTTCCCCCCCATGCATTATCATCAATAATTGTGCATAACATCAGGATCTCTCCTAACAAACAGAAAACATGAACCATTTAGGCCTTAAAAAAAAATATAATAAATCTCTAGTTAGAAATACTTTCACATGTTCGACCAAAACATTTTCACAAATTAACATTTCTATCAAATTGTCAAGACTTTCTTTTGCTCAACTCCCCACTTTAACGAGGACACACCAGCAGCAATGAAGCCAAAGGATTAGGAATAAGAATAATTGGGCCCACTTCTCTATATATATATACACACACACACACACACACACACACACACACACACACACACACACACACACACACACACACACACACACACACACACACACACACACACACACACACACACACACACACACACACACACACACACACACACACACACACACACACACACACACACACACACACACACACACACACACACACACACACACACACACACACACACACACACACACACACACACACACACACACACACACACACACACACACACACACACACACACACACACACACACACACACACACACACACACACACACACCTGTCTAAACTGAGCTTCACGTTTTTCAACAACAAGGTTCATCCTTCCTTTTGAAGCCCTGAGCGACGGCCACAGTGAGAATTTACAGCCGATTGGTTAGTTTCACCAAATTGAGGCGGCGGTATGCATGAATATAAACATTTAAAGAAAGCCTGGGTTGAGAAACAGTAAACCTATCCTTTAAAGTGGAGCGTTAACTGCCGTGTGTCACGTTTCCTACTGATCTGAACACACGGGAACCTCCACCACTGAGCTCACTGAACGTATGCAGGCATCGGTTATTTGCTTTCAAGCGTATCAATACAAAAACATGTTCACATCAAAGCAGAGCTTGCTACTTGCAAAATGCAATTAGGTCGACTAAAAGCCAAACATAAATGAGCAGAATTTAGAAAGTGTAAAGCATCTGCACGGGACAGCTTATGCCATTCAAACCCAACATTTGTGAATGATTTCCCTCAATCTGTCCTATGAAACTACTGGAGGAACTCAAATACACAAAATAGCAATTTGCTAATCTCTCTTCACACTTTGAAGCTGTTGTATGATGAAAAACAACATCTATCAAACATATTTCAATGCACTGGTGAGGGCAGACGTGGGATATATATTTTAGAACCAGCAGCAGTGAAGTCTCTTGTCCTGACCAGAGGATGGCAGCCTCTTCACCCACCCCACAAGAAATCCACACAGCCCTGCTGCATGCAGCAGCATCCAGCACGACAACCAGGACGTCAAGGCACCACACAGCCAGCTACAGGTGCGTTTTTCCTACCTGGGCCACGGGTAGGGCGGGGTGGGGGGGGAAGAGAGCTCAGGGTCCGGGGTAGAGGGGGGAGTTGGAGGCTAGCAATGCTGAGCATCTATACCTGCGGGGCTGAGCACCAGGGCCTGGAGGATGTCGGACAGGGAGACGATGCCCTCGATGCTTGAGCGCTCGTCCACCACCACCAACCGATGCACCTGGCACAAAACGCACAAAGCACGGATACATTTTTACATCAGTCCTGAGGTTGTGTCTCGTTAATGTACGTCGGTCCCGTTTTCAAAAATCTCACTTCGGCTTTGACGATTCTGTCCACGATGGTCTCCATCGTTTCCATTTTATGGCACTTCATGACTCCTTCGAAGTACTGAGAGCGGTGTTTCAGAGCCTGCGTCACCGTAATGTCCAGGTTGTTGTACGTCTTCTCAGCAGCCAAGTTCTACACACACACACACACACACACACACACACACACACACACACACACACACACACACACACACACACACACACACACACACACACGAAAATGCATCGTAGAAAGTGAGACAGTGAATCCTCTGATATTTGGTATTTTGTTTCTTCAAAAACAGAAATTGTAGAAATGTCAACTTACAATCACATCAAACTTGGAGTAAATATCCACAACTTTGCCTGCGAGAGGACAGAAAGAACTCCAAAACGTGAGTAAGTTTAGTAGTATTAGTTTTATGATACTTTGCCAACACATGTCTGATCTTACCCGACTCATCCACCACAGGCAGGGCGGACACTCTCCTGTCCACAAAAATGCTGAGTGCTTTGATGATGGGCGTGTTCGGGTGGATGAAAGCGATGTCGTGGTACGAACCAATGCCCAGCTCACCCAGAGTCTGCTTCATGAATGCTGGCTTTGGCATTTCACACATCTGGAGTACACAAACGCACAATGAGGCAGGAACATGTCGAGTGGGGATCACGCTCCACCCGCTCCATTTAAGTGACGGCATATTCTACCAATGTCCACATTGACCACTAGAGGGCAGCAGGCAAATGGAAGTGAGGACGAGATGACAGAGTTCCCAGCACAAGTAATCCTAATTATCCATCCTATAGATTTAAATGCTACGCAAGCTAAACACTCATTCACGGACAGACAGGCAGTGTTTGTGTTGGACTCACAAAAAGCTGGAGGAACTTGAGGATCCTCTTGTGTGTGAGAATATAAAGTGCATTCCCCGTGACGGGGTCGATGACAGGCAGGCGGTGAATTTTGTTTTTGATGAGTGTGTACACTGCATCGAAAAGGCTGCAGTACAACAAAACACAATGAGCAGTTACAAATCGCACAATTAAAAAATGAAATAAAAATCGGCCCACACGGACACAAAAATATGCAACAACAGAAAGATTCATAATTCACGGTCAGACTACGTACCTTGCGTCAGGCGATATGTTGACCAGAGGTTTGAATGTCGCTTGAAGGTAAACCTCTGTAGCAAGAAATTAAATATTTATGCATTTTGTATTCTGCTTGTAAAAACAAAAAATAGAAATCTTACATTACTCAATGTTTACAGAAACATGACGGTACGATGGTGATGCTAACCTCTCCACGTCTCAAGCTTATGCTCCTCCAATTCATATATCTGCACCTGAAAGACAAGAATTAGATGTTGGTATAAGAAATAAAAAAAATAATAAAAACAAGAGGAAACCTCCACGCAGACATTACGTCGAGCAGACTCACCATTGGCGACTTATAGTATCGGTGTAGTATGATGATGAAATCTGTGATTGTCAGCATTCCTGCAATGAAAACACACTGGATCTGTAAACAACATACGGCGCCGTGCCTGCAGGCATTGTGCGATCGGGTAGAAGAGAGAGAGAGCGCTTACAAGGGCGGGGTCCAAACAACACATCCCCCCCCCCCCCCCCCCCCCTTATCCTCACGCTGACCTGGCATTTATTATTCATCACAGGCTGACTTGCAATAAACTCTCCACAGGATAAAAATACAGCACAACAAAGCCGACCGAGCGCTGGTTTGGCTTTGGGGGGGTAAATATTATTTCAAACTTCTTAGAGCACTTATCAATACAGAGGAGCCGCTGCGGTGTTGAATGGTTTATGGCAGCTCTAATGACTTCTGCTCAATATAAAGCATCGCACTCCACAAGACATGACCAGCAGCATTAACACACAGCCGGTCCTCTCGGTTCATTCAGCAACAGAGCACCAGCACAGCAAGAGAAATCACTAAAAAAAAGGAGCAATTTAGCCTTTTTTCTACAACTTAACTGTGGACTAAAAATATGTAGAGTCTTAAAAAAGGTGCTGGGGTCAAAGCTACAGAGGAAGTAAGAAGAATAAAAGGCGTCTAAACATTTTTTTCTTGCAAACTTCACACTCCGTTGCCGAGCTCCGCCTGTTCTTTGGCGATGGGATTTAACTGAAAGCTTTGCAAAAACATCTGCAATGTGTAAAGTCTTTGGACGCCTTATTTATAATTTAACGACTCTTTAAAATTCAAACTCAATGTTAAACACGCCTAACTTAGACCCGAGCAGCAAAACAAATGCAAAGTTAATCTTGTGAGGGGTTTTGGGGGTTCTTACCCACAAAGCTTTGCTTCTCCGTGTCCCAGAGCGGAGCAGCTCGCACACCGTTGGCTACCAAGGCAAAGAACGCTTTCTTCACCTGTCAAGCAACAGTTGAAAAGAAAAACCCAATTACACAATACTTCACAACATGTGATGGCGGTCCAAGCTTCTTCAATTTGAAGATTTACCACTTTGTGTTTTATATGAATTTAAAGTCAACGGATTAAATTCAGAATGTTGGTCGAACAAAACATTCCAAGACGTTCACCAGGTTCTTGACACGTTTAATGTCGACAAATTAATGTCTCATTACAAATAATCTCTGCTTTCCGCCTTCATCATCATCATCTGATCATTTATTTTTGTTTCCGTCACATTCTCACAGTTAGAAGAGAGACTTGTGATGCGTTCTGTGAAGTCCTGTACGTGCTAAACTCCTGATGGCTTTGTGTTGGTTTTAGTATTTTCCTTTTAGATATACGGACTCTCAAGTCTGAGCTTCGGGGGATTTAGTGGTTGAAGATCTACACATCAAAGAGGACAGGCCTCCACAGGATTACTGTTTAACCGCTTTATGACAATTGCATCAACAGAAACCGCTCTGAGGCAAATAGTCCAGCACATTTTACTGAACATTAACTTTAGCCCAACGTCTTTTTATGTTTGTTTGTCTGCAGGAAAAGTGAACTTCATTTTGTCGCAGTACTGACTTGGAGTGCCGTGTCGAACACAACCAGCTTGGAGCTCGTGGGGACGATGTCATAGCACTTGTGGGATTTCATGAAGCGCAGGTAAATATCACTCTCAGGTTCAGCAGCTGGAAGGACAAAAAGCAGGAAAATACTTTCAGAGGAAGGATAAATCTCACAGGGAATATATAATGAGAGCCTGAGAACAAAACGCACTCGGAGCATAAACAACCATTAAGGGGTCTGGACCACTTAAAGCCACTTTACTGCTCCCTCTTACTGACAATTTAGATCCACTTTAAGCACCAACAAGACCAGAAACAGTGGAAAAACACAGACTACTTGGGAACTTCGGTCCTTCACTGATGATGCGGTTTGAGATTACACATGGTGGAGAACACCGAGTTCTCTATTAGTTTACTGAGACACCTAAATAAATATTGAATGGTGTATCACCAAGTACAAATTAAATATTTTGTTCCAATGATGGAAAAAACAAAACATTGCTGGTTGACAAATAACCATTTTGAAGACACATCTCTGATGTGTTTGTTACTTTTCTCGGATTTGTACAGATTGAATGATTACTCAAATAAAAACATTTTTAAATAATCATAAGTTAGTTTCAACCTCACGTGCTGCAATAACTTTGATTCACCTTGATAAAATGCAGAGCCCTATTGAATATCTGTTAAATGAAAGTCTCTCCAGTACTCCACAGGTACGTGTCCATCTATCAAGATCTCATCAAAACAATATATATTTATTTAGATAAACAGATGTGTTATGACAACAACGCAGTAGAGTCAGTCGCGTGTAGAGGAAATCCCTCCAATTTGTGACACTATTCACAGCAGCTGAATCGCTGGGTCTGCATGCATAGCGCTCAGATATCTGACTCATCTTTTCTCTCAGAAACAGCTGGAACACCCGAGACATCCAGATGTGACGGACTCACCTTTACGTTCCATCGCCAGCTGCGTTAAAAGGTAGTAAAAAGGAGAGCACCGGGTCGTCGCAGCGGGACACTTACCATCATCGTCTAGGTCAAGTTTCTCCAGCATGCCTTCGAATAAACCGTAGACCTGTGAGAGGAAAGGGGCAGAAGTGTGCAGTGAAGATCACAACAACAACAACAACACACGGAAAAACTTTGCTGTAGATTTGGGAGTGAGCGGCGGGGTGAAGCGACTTTTTCCCCAGCGGCCCCAGCAGACTGTGATCACACCGAGTGCGCAGAAACACCAAAACCACCACACGCGCGCACACACACACACGCGCGCGCAGAAAAAAACAACAACCGTCGTGCGCCACCGGCGTTTCACCGATTACATAAAGCTCCTCCAAGTCCGCTAAATATACACAGCTTACGTGACAAACATTGTGCTGTAGAGCTGAAACTTTAATGGCACGTTATCATCATTATTATTAGACTACACACACACACCCCTTAAAACTCAGAGTGGAACAGTCCTGATCTATTTGCTGCAGTGGGGGGGGGGGGAACCAATGTCTACGCGCTGACCAAACAGCCGCGCGAGAATTAATCCCACCGTAATAAATCAGTTGAATTCTTTGTTAGTTGTAATCTACCAAACACTCGCCGGAGGAAAAGTCTTTCCCAGACAGCTTGGAGGAGAAAAGAAGAAGAAGCAGGAAGCTCCACGCGCTGTGGACACACCCCTCTATGCAGGGCAACCTGGGTGCTTCACCATATTAGGAAATCCCTTACGTTGCTTAGCAGCAAGAAGCTGGGGATGCCTCGTCACATCTTCAGAGCTAATGTCTTCTGACCAAACGAGCAACGTAGCAGAGTATCCGCAAAAAAACAACTCTTTGGATAAAATGGCATGCAAAGTGTGCTATTTGCATCTTGCGCGCAACATAGGCGAGCATTAAAATGTGCTGCGTCATGCCGAGAGATTTGCATGGCCTATGAAAAGTGTGCGAGTTGTAATCCGCCTGATTTCCCCTGGTCCCTAATTTGCAAGCATATTCACAACAGGCCACTGCAGCAGTGGGAGACAGCCTGCATACCTGGCTCCGGGATGCGAAACAGTCCCCTGTGTCGCCCCTGCAATGGTGACACAGCGCTTCTCTCGCCAAAAACACACTCCAGCACTTTCATAAATCTTTGCCCTGCTGCATCACAGCGTGCACTTGGTCTGCTTTGTTCTTACAGCGACCCCCAGGGAAGCAGACATGCACACATCCATTAAATTAATTGCTTTTGTGCTTGGATTTAGCAAAAGGACGATTATTTGGTCAGCCTCCCCTTATGAATGACGGAGAGGGGAGGGCGGGGTCACAGAGAGGATGACAGGCGCCGGCTCATCGCTCCCCAACCACAATCACGAGTCCTTGGGTGTTAATACCGAAAGTATACAACGTTGGTGATGAAATATTGATTTACCCCTCTCTAGCTAGAATGCACAATCACTCACAGGCTGACAGGTGGAGACAGACCTTCGGATAAGTATTCATGAAATGGGCACACTAGCTGTGGGAAATCTGGTATCACATCCCGACTCAGACTGGTGAATCCTAAATAAAATCCTTGTGACAAAACACTGAGCCACCCCTCAGCCGCCAGTCGATTCGTGCGCCCGCTTAGTCCGCCATCTAATGCCGTTTGAGATAATATTTATATTGTCTGAGCAAATAGTGCAAAACACAGGCCTGCTGACACACAGCATGCTCCAGTGTCAGAGCTCGAATTAAAGAGATTGGCATCATCCATGCTTTCTGTTCACCACTCCCCCAAGTAAACCCTTATGACACAGAGTAAAGCAGCGCATGACTCATGGACAGACTGTTATGTTGTTGCCACAAAGGACAAAAAAAAAAAAATCGGAATTAGCTCTAACATCTTGTGATCCGTGTCGTTTTCGTCGGTACTTTCATAAAATATGACTTTGTATAACCGATACTGAAGTAGTGCAAAGAAACAGCATTTTACCTGCATATTTAGTCACACATTCAGGCTTATTTTTGAGTAAAAGCACTTCATATTTCACCCATTTTAGGAATTTACATGGGTATGCTACTCCAAAGCCCCAGGACAGTTGAGTCAGTACTTGTTAACTCAAGCCACCCAGTGACCTTTAAACTTGTGATGCGAACTCTCTCTGCTCCATAAACAACTCTACACACCAAATATACGTTTACGTTCTGACATTGCTGACTGGCAAAAGAAGTCACTACTAAATCTAGTTGACTGAGTCATAGCCACAATGATTTATCGATTGGCGGTCGCAAGCAGTGACCGAACTGACCCGAGGCAAACAAATAAGCAGATTATTTTTTTCTTTAAATGGCACACGAGACATTTTTGCGGTGTGACTCACTTGTGGCGAGGTAGAGTAGGACTGCACAGGGCTCGAGGAAGCGATCGGGGGTTTAGCAGAGGGACGGCTGAGGCGCTGTCCCGTGTCTGGAGGCGTGGACATCGAGCGGGATCGGGTGCTCGCCTCTAGGCGTTCAGGGCTGGGCCCGCTCGACTGGGCCTCCTGGGTGAACACAGGCTGGCTGCAAGCCTGGGTTGGGGTGGTGGGTGGTGTGGAGAGTCCAGAGGCTGCAGAGAGATCAATAGATACCAACACTTATCACTTGTTCCTCTCAATGGTCGGTCCAAACTTTGTTTTCAGTGACGCTGAAACGCCACGGCGGATTGACGTCGCCGACAGGCCTAGTTGGCAAGACTGAGGTGCTACAATCGTTGACTGCTGCAGATACCATCAACGCTGTCACATGCTATAACGGACAAGGAATGCATATCTGATCCATCGGGGACTGAGAGAGTCCTGGGTACCAGGAAACAACACAAATGCCAGAGATAAAGTCTCAGCCCAGTCGACGACAGACGTGGATCAACCACCATTAGAAAGACAGCTACCAAATGAGATCAACTTAGATAACAAGTAGCAGCACGTGTCCAATTATACATCTTAAGAAGTTCATGAAGAATACATTATATTCCATCAACACATCTACAAACCTTTATGAATCACAAGCTCATTTCAAAAAAAGGCTTTGACATTCTAGAGGTCCCTAAAAAGCCTCGTCAACCCACACAGGTGTGTTCACTTCTGTGGCCTGATTAGACCTGAGCAGAGGACTAATTAGCCAGAAGTGAAAACACCTGTGTGGGTGTCCAGAGCCTTTTCATTCTTGTTGATTCGTTCACTTGTATTGTCTCTTGCTTCTTTTTTGTTTGTTTGAATGTTTGTATTCATTATCAAAACATTAATTAAAAACACTTTGAAATATTGGAATGAATATATGAGGTTGCCCTTATATCTAGTTTTACTTTATATCTCAAAATTAATGTAATTATCCTTTTTTAATAGTTTATTAAAATGCATTAATGAAGTAATTGATTATATTCAACCGCTGACTTAAGGCTACAATTATCCTCATGGCGTATTCCTCAGTAACACTGCTGTGAATCGACAGCTGTCGACATCTGCATCACTCTGTATTAACGAAAAATCCCTCGATGGCACTCCAAAGCTCATCTCATCTCAACGAATGCTCTAGAAAGTGATCAATAATGTATCAGCATTGGAAAAAGAATCACGATGAAACATGCAGGACGTCTTTTTCCTGTTCCTGGCGTCCCTCCACAATAACTAAGCCGATTACAACATAAGCAGCCGCATTAAACTGCAGTCTAGCAGTCAGATACCCGTCACGCTGCTCGACCTGCCACGGTGTCGGCTTGCAGGTGGTCAGTCACTTGACGGCCCTCAAATGCTCCTTCACTTCAGGCATCGCGGTCTTTACGCAGAGTGACATGCGACACTCATGCCGTCCGTTTCCCCCCCCTCCCTCCACCACCGCGCCGACATATTTCTAAAGGCCGGACAATGAGTGACGAGGACCAAATGGTTCACATTACAAGGCCTCCACCACAAGACTTCCAGTTGACTTTTTGTCACGCTTACATATCCAACACTGGTGTGCCAGTGAAGCGGACTCAACCGACGGCATGAAAATACAAGAATCAATGAAACAAACTGAGCATTTAACTCAAAGGTTAAAAAGTTGTGTGTACTTCTAAATGAACCAGGACAGAAGTGTCCACGTTGTGACCAGTATGACACATTGTTTTTAGATCTTTCTTGCCTTCAAAATGTAATCTTCTAACAGAGAATCATACAGAGTTGGGAGATACTTTTCATAAATGAAGCCCTGTGTGTGTGTGTTGAGGGAACATATTTCTTTGGTCCGTCCAAGCGCACTCCGCACTATCTCCTGACATTTAGTTGGCGAGCACCAGCCCTCTTCGGCTTGACCTGCTTCCGCAGTGTTGCCTTCTTATTTTAGCCGCGCTGTTGTGGCACATTCCACAGGAGGAGATAACAGCGGGGCTGGGAGCCCTCTCCTCGGCCTGGGTAATAAGGGGGGCAGCTAGACGCCACACAGGACACAGGAAAGCCATTGCTGCAAGTCGTCCAGTCCATCGAACTTTACAAACATACAAAAAAACACTTACGCAGTATATATATAATATAATATTATAGAAGAACATACCAAACACTGATTAGATGCACTTTTGCAAAGCTCTGTCTACACAGGAAGACAAAAGCAGCATTGACTTGCAATGTTAATCTCTCCAAACCTTGAAAATCAGTAATATTAATGAGTCAAATGTTCATTTCCATATCACTTTATTGTGCAACTATTTGAATCAGAGATGAAACGATTGGCCAAATGTATCAATAAGTCAACTCAGACAAATCTGTAGCTACTTTGTTAATTGATTAAAGCCTCTACATATACATATGTTGCACTAGAGCACCATATGTATCCAACCATCTAACCCTCCCTTCGCGTTTCTTCCTAAATCCATGCAACGTAATTATTAGCATGATAGCCGTCCTGCTAATGCTAGCTAAACTCATGTATCCTTCTGTGGAGGACAATCTGAAACGTCGGCTTCAGCTGAACGCTTTAAACTGCACTCTGCCAGCTCGCTTCTACAATGCCAAAGGGTTTTACATTCTAGAGGCCTTACACAGCCACGGTCGAGGTGGTCAAACTCGTTTTCGCCTGATTAGACCTGAGCACAGGTGAAAACACCTGTGTGTGTGTGTGTATGCGTGTGTGCAGAGCCTTTCATTCAAATATGCTTCAGGTAGCGTACAATTTGATGGTTTCAATTGAATGTTTGGAACTACGCCTTCAGCTGAACGCTTTGAACTGCACTCTGCCAGCTCGCTTCTACAACGCTGTGCGAGAGGTCACTCTCTTGGTCTCTTCATAAACACGGCGAGGGCCAACAGGACTCGCATGCACTAAGCTTCACTTCATTAGTTGTTTGCTGCTATATTTATGTTCAAAATCTCATACGGTACATAGCTCCTTTAACCGTTTGTCATTTTTCCAAGTAAAATGGCAAACATTTCCTTTCTCCAGCTTCTCAATTGTGTAGATGTTTGTGTAATGTGATAGCTAACTGAATATATTTTGGGGGTTTTGCATGAGATGCAGTGATTGGGGAGGTGCAGAGGCTGCTCGGAGGGCGGCAGATTAGCACATGCTACTCACGACCGGTTGTTGTATTGCAATTTACTGCAAGCCGTGTTGGCATAACACCCATAAAATCAGATTCCCCCCCCCCCCCGGGGAGTCGACAGGGTGTTTTCAGTGAAGTGGTTCTACGGTGACTCCGGGAGCAACGTGATCCTCATTGGTCGACGTCAGAGCGGTAGCGAGGGCTGCTACAGGCCCCAATGGACGCGGTGCTCCGGCCCTCTCCGGCTCACCACCACATAGGTGTGCAAACTGCATCATCAAAACATTTAAAATGAGCAGTCACAATTCGAACTGACGTACAAAATGTCGCTGAGAAGCACAAAGACTACTGAAATTTCTCATGGAGATGTCAGCAGCGACACGGTTCCACGGTGTAGAAGCGCCGGCTCAAAAGGACTTTTATGGTTTAGGCTGAGGTGTCACCGCGTTGTATACTGCCTTCACGACGAACTCTACATCTTACGCAGCAGCCACAGTTGGACGTATATATATCAATATAACGGGCTCCTCTCATCCACTCCGCCGACGTCAGACCGGCTGTAAATCAGGAGCTGTAACGTCCGTGACGAAGGGCCACTTGAACGCCTCACAGCATCCCCCAGTGCTTCACTGCATCGAGCATTATGAGCTAACACTTTACGATAGCTGCCTTAAGTCTGTGCTTTTCGTTTGGCCTCCATCTGTTCATGTTGGCCTGCTTTTCTCATGAGAACCTGAGGGAATAATGCAAACAGGGAAAGAGTCCTAACACACAGGAACAAGCCCCGAAAACTCAACTTGGCACCTTCTGACTATCCCAACATCAGCTGAAATGCTTTCTGTCGATTTAAATAAAGTTAGTTTTTTTGTTTTTAAATGGAGCAGCTATTCTGAAGAGACACCCTCAGGATGTGGGACAGAAATAATGAAGTGACACCGTATCAGATAGGAGTGGCTATCAATGACCACAAAACACATTTCACTGCTTTAACGTAAACATTAGAAGGAGAACTATTAATCAGGGCACAATGCATACAGAATCACGCAGTACGTGCAGCGTTTAGCAACCCTCTAGCCTCAGGTCGTAGCTTCAACACTTTGGTGTCCGGCCACTTTGTGCGGACGTCCTGCATGCGTTTGTGAAACCAGAGACCGTGTAATCAGCACCGAAACTATATGGAGCACCTAAGGCCACAGTGATGAGCATTATATAAATATCTGGATCCATAGGTACTCGACTACAGGAGGAAGCTGCAGGATAAAAGGGAGCGTGTGAAGAGCACAGCACGTTACCAGACAGACATGACGACTCGGACTGATGCCGCCCTCCTAGCCCGTCTTGCTCCTTCCGTTTCTTGCTCCTCCTCAGGCTGCCAAACCTCTTCATGAAGCGCGGTGGGTTGTGGGTTCAAGACTAAATATGACCATGACCATCCGCATCGCGATATGATGAAGCAAGTTGTACAGAAATTAGGATTGAAAAGTGCGTCCAACTGACGTCCACGGATCCAGAGGACGATTTTGTCTTTAGAAGATAGAGACGGTCCTTCCTATTACAAAAACGGAGGAGACTGGTCACCTTCAAATCGACGGATGAAGAATGTATAAAAACGGTCCTCAGGATTCTTCTGCAGGAGAATAAACTAATGTTGGCGTTAAGTACAGCGTTCCACTTTAACTTGGATCAGAAAATGACAACCGCAGCAAGAAAAAGAAAATCCACGGAGCCCAGTGCCAGCAGGGAGCAGTGCACTCTGTTTCAGCTCATACGGTTCATGAAAAAGGAAAGAAAAGAAGCTTCAGCTGAGAAATGTCGCTCCCGCAAGTGATGAAAAGAGCAACTGGGACCGGAGCGCCTTTCCCCCCCCTCCTCTCAGCCGAGTCAGTGCTGTGAACTGTCAGGTGCAGCTGTGGGTGGCGTCTCTTTAATATAGCACCGCATGCCAGCAGCCTGTAAAAGGACGACCAGTCTACAAAGGATGCACCAGCGATTGGCTCAGGCTGCACGTCTCCCCGCCCCTCCCCTCCCCTCCCCCCCTTCCAATGCCCTACCTCTCCCGACAGAGGAAAGTAAGCACAGGCACATCTGTCTCACTCTGTCTTCACACAATACATCCAGGATCAGGGATCGGTCTCAGCATTAAAAACTACAAATGAAGACG
Organism: Leptoclinus maculatus; assembly: GCA_032191485.1. Classification (NCBI taxonomy): domain Eukaryota; kingdom Metazoa; phylum Chordata; class Actinopteri; order Perciformes; family Stichaeidae; genus Leptoclinus; species Leptoclinus maculatus. The sequence goes on from JAVDOI010000010.1 coordinate 2,175,261, forward strand.
TGGAGGCTGTGGTTTTCAGCTGGGTGTCCTGCAGCTCTGTCACTTGTACATTCGGTTGTCTGTTAATTTTAGGGGCCTGACCTTTAAGACTGCTGAGGCCGGTCCGCTGCGGATGACAGAACATGGGAGGGTCCCCCTGCTGTCAGCTGATCAGAAAGCCTCCATTCAACACCACGAGCCTCCCCTACCCGTAACAGATGGCCCACTCAGTATCAGCTGCTCACAGTAGCTCCAGTCTGTCCAGTACAGATCTCAATTAACATGTTATGCAAGTGTTCCAATCAGTGGGTCAATGGCTGTTATGAGTGAGGGGTTGAAATATCAATAGATGAAATCAGTCGCCTCAAACACCACTTCAGACTCAGTTTGTATTGAAGGTTGCCAAGTTCCAGATCCATGAGGATTTTAAAATACCGTCCACGGTTTATTTTGTTAAGCTTTAGCTTCCACACACATAATAAAATCATTCTGCCCTTGTACGGTCTGCGCTTTCTGAATTTTGGAAAGTCAAAACTGCCCGGTTCCTTTATTTACTGACAACATACAGCACACAGTGGCAACAGAGAGAGAGAGGGGGGGGGGGGGCGGGGGGGGGTCTGCATGGTTGTATGAGGAGCTGCTAAGAGTCCGGTCACTTCCAGATAAGGGTATGAAAACACCAGCGTTGCCTTCAGCGGTGAGAGACTGACAATGTCCAGGCTGATGGGAATGTAAAGACATTCTGACCATATTTGTGGCAAATACGGCAAAAATGCACCTGAGAAAACAGTCAACTAATGCATATTATGCAACTTATACAAAATCAGATGTTCAGGAACACATAAAGTCTATAAAAATACCTCTATGTTTACAACATGGCCGCTTAATAAACACTAGTTTGAGGACTAAATCCAGACTGGACTATGCCTTCAGCACCCCCTTGTGGCGAAAGTAGGGTGTCTACAAAAACATCCCCCCACTACTAAAACTGGAAAAGCTGCTCAGTCGCTGTATGACATTCATTCACATGCATTCTTTTGCTGCTATTATCATTTGAAGCCACATCATTAGTCAGGAACGTCTCGGACCACATCACACTCTTAAAAGATCCCGAGCAGAGCTGGCACGAGAGGGCCTGGAGCCGCCGGTGGGCTTTGGTGCGTTTTGAGTTTGGTTACCCTCAATAAACAGCATCCAGAGGAAACGGAGCACGCCGACTCTTGAGGTCTGGCCCCATGCAGAGCTATTCCACCAGCCGCTGCCAAACTAACCCTGCGCGAGGAAATTGAAGAATGGGTGCGCGTGCGAGCCAAAAACATATGACTCATCGCTTTGCCGTTGGACGCTAGCTTCCAGCAGCGCTGTTTCCATGTGAAACAGGCTGGGTTTCTGTTATGTAATCGGCCATGAGAGCTGCAAATCTGCACGTTGGGGTCTGTTCTTCATCAAACCAGGCCTTGTTCTGCCCTAGCCGGTCTCATTCCCACCTCTTAGCGCATACCAGTATCACCATTATGTCATTTATGAGTTTGAATTTGGGGAATGCACTATGGGCTGGACTCCCACCTGCAGGATGCCAAACCTTAATCTAATAAACTGGCTTTGAGATGCACAGCTCAATGCTAGGTATTGGGAGCTAAAAAGAGAGACTCCTCTTTGGCCTGTCGGGGATGGCAAAACAAAGCAGTGAGGAAATCTAGGCTTCTACTTCCTTATTGGCACAGCGGTGTTCAATGCGTGCAGCTGTCAGTTCAGCCACAAGCTGCAACACATCTGAACTCATGAACTACATCGGATAGACGCTGGTTCCTGTGTGCGGCTTTACCTCATAGCTACAACAGGAAACCCAAATAATCTTCGAGATAACTGAGTTTCATCGTTTGTGTCTTACTTCCTTTATAACCTCCCCTTCCTCCTAGACCGGCTATTGCACAATATAACAGTATTAATCTGCGTTATTGAATACTATCTATCAAACATACAGTTGTAGTCGATCCACCAATTGACGTTACGGCAGTGAGGGTGTTCGTCACGAGTGGGCAAGTCCGTGCGATGTTTTTTTTTTCGACTCACCCCTCCTGGTCCTGGAGAAGATTTTCATCGCAGGCGTGGAGCTGGACGAGGAGCGGAAGATGCCGCTGAAGCTGAGTCGGCGGGGGGACTTGGGTGGGGAGTCCTGATAGGAGGGATAGGGGAAGATAGTTTTTGGGGAGCCCGAGCCGGCCCTCACTTGCACTGGAGCAGAATGAGAATATGGGGGCAAAGGGGCGCCGGCTGATGGGCTCCTCGCGGACACCCCTTTGGTGGGGCTCGCTGAACGGATGCGGCGCTCTCCCTGAAAAGACAATCAAAAGAGAGAGACGGTTTGATTTTCCTGCACTTTTAAAAAGGTGTGACTTTATATGCTCAGAGTGTTATTGTGAGACGGTGAGAGGCCGCCGAGCTTATCTGTGGAAAAACGGACAGACACACAACAACACGGAGAGATTTATTGTGAAATGACGGCCACTGATTGCACTTGCTTTCCATTATTGGTTACTTCTTCTTTTTTTTCACTGTTTTGTTCAGTCAGCCACGTTGTAACGCTCTGTGGTACATCGTAAAAAGCAGTATGAGAATGTGAGTAGTGCGTGCAGAGTGCAATAAGAGAAATGTTCTTTCATGACCCATAAAAGCTACTGAGATACCAACCATATTGATTCCCTACGTTCTTAAACAGAGCGCTCTATGACGCAGCATTTTATTCAAACCAACCAAATCCTGAGCAGCACCATGTCATTGTGTCTGCACATGAAGCTGTAAAAGACTTAATATAAAACATAGTACAAATCCAATGGTTCTCCGTCTCCCTCTAAGACTGAACATAACGCTGCGTAGGGCACCGTGTTTAAAGGCCTCGCCCTCGATACCACACCATCAGGTCCACTGTCTGACCATCAGCCCTCCTCTTAAACAACAGTGAGCCTATTTTTCATTATGACTTTCTGTGTTTACGAGTCTGTCTTCGCAAGGTTAACATCACGTAAACAGACAAGATTAAATTCTTCTCTTTCTCGCTGTGCAGATACCAAAAAAACAAAACAGAGGAGAGACGGCAGCCAATCTCTCCGGAGACGGAGCGCGCCTCCTCCCACTGCTGACTGCTGTCTGCTCTGGATGTGCCAACAACCAACCTTTTAACCATTTGTGGTCTGTGACACAGTGAGGCGTTGGAACACGCAGCGATCTCCCGCCCGGGAGGGAGTATTTACAGAAAACAATCAAATGAAACAAGGAGTGTTTTGGTCACATTGTTGGAAGATAAAAAAATAAAAGCCCACGTAACATAACCGGGCTCAACAAAACAGATGCGTGATGATATGAAGTGCGCTGTAATGCACTGGTAATAAAATCAAAACGGGGAAGAACTGTTTGGTCTACTTCAGGTTCAGATCGGTGTTTGCTTAGAGGCTTAACCCAACTCCATGTGCACATTTCTGTTTCAACCAATCCTGTGACAAGTCTGAGGGAGTGAAAGCACACACCCAGCATGCGTGTTTGCCAACAACTCCAACTCTGTCATTGTGCAAGAGCTTGTTAAGGCAAGTGAACAGCCATGAGGGGTTATTTTCTGGATATAACTTACCCTGTTTAAAAAAAAAAACACAAGATAATGCAGGTTCTGATCAGAATAACCCACGAGTGAAATATGTAGTCTGGCGGATATGAGGTAATGATCACAGAATGACTCCTATTCAAATCAATCAGAGCAGACAGTAAGAAGAGACTGCTTTATTTTAGAAAAATCAATGTCCTGTGTGTGTGTGTGTGTGTGTGTGTGTGTGTGTGTGTGTGTGTGTGTGTGTGTGTGTGTGTGTGAGTGATCCGGCTGTGCCTGGACACAGTGGGCGTGATGTTACTGTAAGCCAGTGAGAGTTGGCAGAATATAGAGAGATGGCCTTGAGCTAATATCTTGCTCTCCCAAATCCACGTCTAAACGTATTCAAAGCCAAACAAACAAGAGCCTAAAAGACGAGATAAATCATTTACTGGGGGGGAAATAAAGCAAGTATGAGAACACAAACAAGTGGCAAGTAAATGAAAACAAAAACAAAAAAATCAGGAACATAATATCTGTACCGTCTGAGCGCCCCTTTTGGTTGAGCCACTCGTCTCCACTTGTGGGGATGTAAACGCACCAAAGTCCTGCAGATAGAAGAGTTTATAAGAATCAAGGATAAAGATTACGTTCAGGAAAACAAAAAAGTGTCAAGTCATAACAGGCAACATGAACGCCTGCTCAGCTTTAGTCGGTCCTGTGAAATGGATAATTGACGTTCCTCATCAATTTGAATGAAAGTGAAGATGTTTGGCACACAACGTGAAAAAGAAGAAAAACATGCTTTGACAATGCGGAAACCTTTGCGAGCAAACACAACACCCAACCTTCCCCATACCAAGGGCTGAGTTTTACATTCCACACTAGAGCACTTCAGTTTGATTAGGTGACCACACAAACCAGTTCTGATTTATACTACGCTACAACTGTGTCTGCGTTTCCACCAGGTCGAGGTTGGGGAATTCCATGTGGTGGAAGGAAAAGCTCCGACATCCAGCACCAAACTGTGTTGTATTCACAAGCTTACTTCCCATTGGGGCTGTATCTATACAGTTGCACATGAACGCATCATGACAACTCAAATGACACTTTCAGCTGCATTTTTGTTATGTCGTTTTCCAGCCTTAAAAGGAAAAAAAATATCTCAACTATTGCACAAGATCTCAAAAGGTTGTATCCAAACCATTCGCATTTAAATTGGGACAGCATGCAAGTGGATCAGATGGAAGCCAAAGCGCATGCCTGTGACCTACAGTAAAACATGGCTGTTATCCACGCCACAAGACAAAACAAATGTGTTGTCACCAAAGTGTGCTCACGAGATGTTTTGTCCTTGAGAAACAGAAGGTTCGGTAGAGCTTTACGGTCTGCAGTAATATCATTCCCTTCGTAGGTCTTTGTAGGCTTGTGAAGCAAAGAAAAACAACAACAACAACAACAAATCAGACATGAACTGCCCACAGTGGTGAATAGAGCCCACTGTGAACCAGGCCTGCTGAAGTAAACACGACCCGCTGGTTTGGAGCCTGATGTTTCCCATGCTTGGTATTACTTGTGTTTTCCTCGCGGTACTTTGCATGCACATAGAGAAAACTCTCCGATTGATAAAACAAGAAATGAATCGTTGGTCGCAGCCTTATGATGACGTTAGTGGTTAAAGCCAAGGGGGAGTTGGCTACCATGACAACACATTAAAGAGTTATGAGCATAATTAATGTTCAGTCAGTTCTGTGACTGAAGGACTGAAGCGTCGTGACACACAGACAGCTGTCAATCATGCGCGAGCTTCTTACGTCGCGTGCCGAGTGCAAGCGGAGATGCAACAAAAAACGGCTAATAACGGTTAAAAGTCACACAAGTTCAACAACAAGCCCACTTTTTTTTTAACCGCCGCAGTAAGAAGCCACATGAGTTGATACTTCACCGACTCACTGGCATGTTAATCCGCAGACTTCGTCTCTTCTTTGGCTTCTTTGAGCTGTCCTTGCTGGACTCCATCACCGTGCTTCCCATTTTTCTTCAAAAGGAGCGAAAACCCCCCAAAATAAAGCGTGCTAACTAACTGCTGTGTCGCGACTGCTTGACCATCAACGGCCGCCTCCACCTTTTGCTTTAGCTGCCCCGTCTACTTACTATACGAGCTCACAGGCGCTGCCTCCTCCACCAGGAAGTAGGAGAGAGGCAGTGCACGCATCTCCGAATGAGCTGCTGTTTACAGGTGTGGCGTCGCAGTCTGCACCCCGGAGAAATAAGTGTCTCCAGTCGGTGTTTGCGGCTCAAGAAAGACAACATCACTCCCGTCAGTCCTAGCAAAACAGCGATTTAATTTGTACAAGTATTTTTGGATCACACAGTCCAATAACCTTCCAACAGTGTCTTTCATTTCTGAACCCCCCCCAGTAAGTCCCTTGTACGGTGGCAAAACAATAAAAGGCAAAACGGAGGACAACAGAGCCAGGAAAGCACGTTTTTGAAAGGGAAGCTAATTTGGACACTACACCAGGCAGTGTGGCATGTAAAGAGATGCTTCACCAACAGATGTCAGCACCACGCAGATATTTAACTGGTCTGATGGACGGGAATTAAATGCGATGTCGACACGCTGTAGACAAATTGGCTAAGTACATAATAATAATACTAACAACAATAATACTACTAACACGACTACTACTACTAATAATAACCTTATATCTCTAAAATAATGTTTCAAAGGGAAAACAGCCTGACATATATATAGACATATATACAGTATATATATATATATATATATATATATATATATATATATATATATATATATATATGTATACAAAACAGAACAATATAATAACAGCCACTAAAAGTACACAGTTAAGAAAATAAATGCATGGTCATCTCCGATCTATACTCATTCTAGTTCAGCTTGAGAAGATTTACTATTCTGTGTATACAATCATTCAGTGATGACAGGATCCAGACTATTTAGTGCTTTATAGGTAGTAGCAGTATTTTAAAATATATTCTAAATCACAATGGGGGCCATGTGACCAATGAAGTCCATGATCTTGTTATCAGCATGAATACCTTTCAATCTAAAGATGACAGAAAATGATATACCTTTTTGCTCAGTCGGCAGAAACAGGATTGACAAATTAGTCAAATTTAAATTACTAATCCAATTATTTAAAGTAACTGAGTGAGCGATGAGGCACAATCACCCAGATGTTACTGCGTGTCTAATATGCACAATGGCCTAAATATGACATCTTCATTCATTCATAATGAGGACGCTATGGACTTTTATTTTTTTTTTGTGACGTCAGCTTGACAATTCTGCCATAAGGCGAGCTTGGTTGAATCATGAAGGCGACGATGAAGACACAATGTTCTCAGGAACGATGTTGTCAAAGGACCCACGATACAACCTCGAGGAGCTCCACAGTTCACTTCAGGAGGGACGGAGGAGGAAGTACGGTTGTGATGGCTTTTGGCAGTAGAAGTCTTCTTTCCTCCCATCTGTGTGGGTCACAAGCCAAGACGGCTGAGAGGTGTATTTACTTGCATCCTTGGCAATAAAACTGCCTCTAAAGGGATATTGGTTTAATACACCTATTTATGTAAATCATTTTGATACTTTGCTAATCCCCCGGAGCCTTGCTTGGCTTCTTCTTCAAAGTCACAGATAGAACTCTCCTAAAACAACCAGTGCATAGGAAAATGATGTATTAATTATGGTTTCAATTCTGCATATTTACCTATTTAAACTGTGTAATTATTGATGTCACGTACACAACTTGCTAACATGTAAAATAGTTTATTTTTGTAAATGTTTCTAAATTCAATTCCACAAACTCCAAACCTCATACTCTGTACACTTCAAAAGGCATTTTCAAAACAAAAAAAAGGGAGAAAAAAAAATAAAAGAAAAAAAATAATCTGACTACACAACCAAGAAAATGTAGCACAAACACACTGGCAGGATGATGTAATATCATACAAGAGAAGAAAAATATCCAAGAAACAATTTTGTTACAACCATTCATTGAGAAAATATATACAATTGAGTCTTCGGAAAGTTAAAAAAATACATGCCATATACATTACAAGTTCTAGGACTGTCTCCAAAATTTTACAGTCGACTTGAAATTGTGCACGCAAAAACTCTTCCGTTTCTAAGCATGTGACTTGTGAAGTGTCAGTATAAGAAATATTTCTGATTAAGGAGAATGCCATTTCTGTGCCAAAAAAAAACAACAAAACAGGTAAAACCACCTACGGCTCCGCACAAGAGTTCCCCCGTTACGATTCTTTCCGTCACACACACTGGTTTTCGTCTAACTCACAATATCATTAGACGTTTTGCACCGTATTTTTAAAAGCAATGTAAAAACATAAACAGGTAAATACATGTTGGTGTTCCTATTCGTGTTAAAAAGTTAAAAAGTCATTTTTGGGTTTCAAAACCTAATTCACAGTTCTTTAAAATCAAACCTGATTAACAGCAAACAGATCACACTGATCTCTTACTATTTGAAGAGTCTCTTTTTTTTTTTTGATTCTGTAACCGACAACTCGTTACGTTAGTCAACAAAAATATTTCTTTTTTTTTTTTTTTGAGTGGTCAAAGCATGTGTAAGTCACAAAACACTACGCTACAATACCTTACTTTTAATACAACAAAAATACTTTGTGAATTATTGTGGTTATATTACAAATTCTGTACAGAATAATCATAATATATACTCTCAAACTGAAATAACGTCCATCTTAAATAAATTTCAATGACAAACAGAACAAAAACAATTCAAAAACACCCAAACATCAAGAAGGTTAAGGTAGTATTTGGTCGGTTATTCCTATAGTTTTCTTTATGTACATTTATACAAAAGTAACAGCATGTCTTCCTCAATCTTCAAAAACAATAGCGATCTAGCCTTCTTTAACTCAATCTCATCATTTTGAGAATAAAATTCATTCACTCAGTAATAAATACAAAACCTCTCGAATTCCACACAAATCACATGACAGAGACCTATGATAAAACTGACTCATGGAATCAAGTATTTTAAAAGTTTTCGTGTGTGTGTGTGTGTGTGTGTGTGGTTGTTTTTTTTTTGTTTATTTTCTTTTTTTTTTTAGTGCAAGTTAATATTCCCTTCGCGGTATTCATTGCTGTACATTCCTCATTCAGTGATGTCTACATTTAGTCATACGGTATACATTGACAGTATGAAACAAAAGGGCCTGCCCTTAGTAAGCAATAAGGCCGCACCCTGCACAGTGCTTTCTCATTCGCTGGTGGATTCCGCACCCCATGTACACCAAACAAACGCACGGATTACATACAGACAGACAGAGGCATCTCATTCAACAGAGCCCCCCCCTCACATATGGCACGAGTCACATCCTGCTACTGTGGTAACGTTTTCCCTTCCTCCACCCGTGTCTTGCCACGATCTTGACGAACCCAACACTTAAATTGAATCAATCTCTCCAAAAAAAAAAGGGGCTCGGGCCTTCCGCTCGTTCATAAAAATGACTTTAATGTGAAGCCTTTTTCTTCTTCTTCTCTCGGTGCAGTGATCGCAGCGTCCACACGCTATAGCAAGGAATGCATTTAGGTTTTGTCGTTTTCCTCAGTTAATCCACTTCCTGCACTCAGGAGCTCCGCAGTGGCAAGCGATCTTGTGCTGACCCTCCACAGCGTCAAACTGGTAGTCGAAACTCAGCTGGGAAACAAGGAGGGAAACGTCAGTTCCTCAGTATCGCATGTGTGCTTTAGACACGTATATATACATTCACGCTGGAGACGCATGCCGAAAGCAAAATTCATGAATCCCGCTGAGTCGCTATTGTGCTCACAGCATATCGTGACGTTGCTGTTGTAAACATTACTGTTGCTCTTTAAATAATATATTAACAAGTAGTTATTTAGTAATGAGAACGAACCGATAAGAGTAGTAGTGTCGATAAGATCCAAACGTTCTCCGATTCAACTGTATGAATAAGAAGTCTAATCAAAGAAAAGAGAGACATTCACCTCTTCTCCTTTTTCAACTCTGCGATTGCAGCTGATGATGATTTTGTAACCTCTTTCAAACGTGAACACCTCAGCAACACAGTTCGGGGCACAAGAGTGGTTGATATATCTGGAAACACAAAACAGAGGTTTATTACTTTATTACACAACATTCTGCGCAGGACTTTAAAGTAAAAGGTCGTCTGCTCCATTTTACATTTAACATTTTTGGCAATGGCTAAATTGTTACATTCAAAAATTAAAATCAAGTGTTTTGATTTAGATAATGAATTTAGAAACATTTATTCTATAATACAAACTCAAGTATGCAGAATAAATAGAGCATCACCTCCAAAAAACATCCATTTTTTTATTCTTTAAATACGCAACAGCACTATGCTAGTGTTGGAGCTGCAGGACCACGAGAGATGTAACTCTATGTTCTCCTTATACGTTGACAAAAATGTCACAATAACCAACGGAATGTCACAGTACCTTGCTAGCCCTCCAGTTCGAGTGGCGTCTACAACATGTTCGCTGTCGATGCGGAACATGAACACTGTTCGGTTCTGTTGGGGGGGGGGGGGGGGGGAGAGGAGGTTTTACTTGCTGGTTGTTGTTTTTTTGTGGCAAAAATAACTTTAGATAAAATGTAACTGATGAATACCTGAGTTCTGTAGATCTTCTCCTTGCTGATGGCGACCTCGTTTCGGAGGACGGTTCCATTGTACTCGATCGCCATAGTTAGTTTCTCCAGGTCTCGAGCAGCAAACAGACCCAGGCCCTGTGGACACGTTACACAAGACGGTATTCATTCTGTCCACCCGGAAGACAATCCAAGAGCATCGGCTGCACTCTGGCAAAGCTGAGAAATAAATAAAATGTACTTCTGAACACTGACCTGGACGCGGGACTGGGCCAGATAGACATTGGCTCTCCACTCACTCTTCATCCAGCGGTACTGAGAAGACCTGGGGTGCACTACTGGAGGCTTGCCATGGGGGGCGCCACCCTCTCCTTGGGCCACATTCTGGTTAGACCTGGCACTGCTGGTGGCTACAGCCTGTGGATGTGGCCTTTGTGCAAGCAAGTAACGAAACAAAAATTATAGGTTTCCGCTTGAGGACAACATACAGCGATTCAATGTGTCAGCGTCGCCCAATGTTACCTGATCACCAGTGAAGTGTAAGGAGAGCTGGTCCTCGGCTGGGCGCGGGCGCTGCCAGCTGGATTGAATATGAGAGGCAGCTCCACGAGAGGGTGGCGTCCGTAACGGAACGAGTACCTGATGCAAGCTTCCACACCTGGGAGCTGGAATAAATGAATACAAAAAAAGGGGGTTATATCCTCCAGCCTCTAAATAACATTATCTACACACGATTACAATGTCATATTATTTAACCTGAATGAAATAAAAAGGCAGCAACAAACCGATTCAGAGATCTTGGTGACGGCAGGGACTGTGAGTCCAAACAAGTCCTCTCCTTTCAGGTAAACAGGGAAGAGCTTTAGAGTGCCCGCCTCATTTCTTTTGTCAGCAACAGGACCGAGGACCTTATCCCACACTCCTAATCACAGCGAGAGAAGCACACGAGGTCAGAAGCTGTACTCTTAAAAAAACACGGCAATAATATTCCGGCGACGAATACGCAAGGACACACCTTTTGCAGAGCTGTCAGTCAGGACCAGGTCTTGGTAGCCCTGTTCGATCACTCTGATGGTGAACTCCGGCAGCTCCTCCCTGTCCTCGACAGAACAGACGTAACGGCAGCGGCGGTTGCCGTGGCGCATGCTCCAGTATATGCGGCACGCCTCGTAGCCAACTGGAAAGATGGCTGTTGAGGAATGGAAGGCTGCCATTTGCAGAGGGGTGAGTTGGCCCACTGCGTGCAACACCAGGCTGCCGACTCGAAAGGTGTAGCCCAACTCCGGCTGCCGCACGGCGGTGGCGATCTGCCGCACTTCGTCCCTCTGGACGTAGACGCGGCGGAAGACCGCGAAGCAACGCAGCTCGTGATCCAGCACTTGTCCGGTTGTCCCCCGGGGCCGGTGGGCGTGACACAGCATGGTCTTGTCCTTGAAGAAGGTGCACTGAGCTTGCAGCGCGCAGGTGAAATGGTAGACATTGGTGCAGCGCAGGCGGTGGCAGCCGCTGGTGGCTCCGGTCTGCTGGCAGAAGGCGCAGCGCACTGTTTGGCCGCGGCGCAGCGCGAGCTCCACGTTGATGAGGGCGCCGGCCTGCGTCTCGTAAACCTCGGTCGACCACAGGGCACAGTTCAGGTGAACCCACACGTCCAGATCGAGATTGAGAAGCCTAGCGGGGCCGTCGGTGATCCCGTCTCCGAACTGGTGGCAGAAACAGCAGCGCCTGTGGTCCCGGAGCGATGCAGGAGGGCGCAGGGAGGCCCCGAGTTTCTTCAGGAGCTCATCGATCTTATCCTCGTCCGGGAGCTGGGAATTCCCTCTCGGCACCACCACCTGGACCGTCCACTTCCTCCAGCGGAGACCTTTCTGTCGCTTTCCCTGGTGCCAGCCGTCATGGGACCTTTGCCGGGCCTTCAGCTTCACCGTGACCTTGATGGCATCCGACTTGGTCTCCATCTTGGGTGTCTCGTCCGACATGGGGAAGGGGATGGGAGGAGTAGAGGGGGGAGACTGCTTGGGCTGAAGCTGGGCCAGGCAATGGACATCCAGCGATGACATGTTGTTGCTGTACTGGTGCAGAATTTTAGAAAGGCTCTCCGTTTGCTCGGACGCAGGGAGAAGGGACACCGATTCCTGAAAAGAGGAGACAAGAGCCATGACGATCAGCAAAAAAACAAAAAAAGTATATTAATTGCATGTTATTTAGACCCACGGTGGCTTTACAGTGGTACAGACCTTAGTTTCTGTAGTTGATCTGGATTGCAGAGGTGACGAGGAACAGTAGAGAAGGAAGCAGCTGTGACTACAGAAGACCAGGTCTTCAGATTTCAAACGGCCTCCAGATTCCTAATGAGAGAAAGCAGTCACAACTTTAACAGGCTGAAAAAGGAAGGAGGTGTTAAATCAAAGCCTCACCAATTCGAACTGCTTAAACTCAACTGATGTTAAAAGAAGTTATGAAATAAACATCAAAAACATATATTTAAATAACCAAAATACTCAGGACTGAAGTCATGGGGTAGGTATGCTGTTTAACCCACTAATTCATCTGAAATGGATTTAACTCCAGGAGGCAGGATTTACATAATCAGAGGATATATGCAGTATTACTGTGGTGCAGTGTGTGTGTGTGTGTGTGTGTGTGTGTGTGTGTGTGTGTGTGTGTGTGTGTGTATATAGATGCGTATGGCCCCTCAGGCTGAAAGTAGATAATACATCCTATAAGTAAAGTCCGGGTATCCAGTCATGGCTCATCTAGCCCCCCCCCCCACTGGGAAATCAATAATAAATGATCCATAATTGTTTGGCAGAGATGACGTGGTGAATTTATAGCCTTTTGAACATTATTAGTCTCAAAATCACACTTGTGCTCCAGCTGAAAAGGTGGCCTGCCTACTTAATGTACCCCCTGCTGCCATTCGGAGTATTTAAGCCTAATTAATTCACTACCTTCATGTGGGTGGGGAGATCTTTGATGGATTTCTGCACTCCATTTCCCAGAACCACCACCTTACAGTGGCAGCACCACTGAGGTTTACATCCCGGGCTGGCAGGGGTCTTCTGGTCTGGTCCTCGAGCTGCACCTGAAGTAACAGGAAATATATATTTTTTAAATGTTATCCATTTAAAAACATGCATTCTCTGATTTTAAACCTACAGCGTAATGATGCTTGACTTTCACAATTGCTACTTCGTGCCCTTTCACAGGAAGTCATTATGTTTAGCATTAATCAGACACGACTTTCAATTAAAAACTTATTTAATTTTCCTCCCTCACCTGGGCTGTTGGGATGGAAACGGAAATGATGTGCCTGCTGCTGTTGCATCATTGCATGAGCTCCACTGGGCCTCATCATCTGTCCCGGCCGCCCGTGAAGCCCTCCATTGTCTACTTGTCCGTGGAAGAGCATGGGAGGCCGAGGCTCCATGCCGTGGGGCCCCACCCTGGGACCGCTGAGCATCGATGGGTGGCCCCTGTCTGGGGTGCTGCTGACCTCGTAGCTACTGGGGATCTTCACACGCAGTAGGTCTGAAATGGCTGCCACCACACCTGTGATGTTCTGAGGAAAAGAAAAGTATAGTTGATTAGATCTTTCCTCCACATAATTTTTTTATTGGGATGCATTTATTGTTCTGATGCACATTTACATTTACGATGAAAAAACTAAAGCTGGTCCCTCGCTAACAGGGATTACCTTTAACAACTGATTTAAACTGATTCTCCTCTCTCATTGGCTAAAGTACGTTTAGTCCTCCGAAGAGGGGGGTGGGTACAATTAATAAGCCAGCGACATAGGGCAATCCTGAGTGAATATGCAGCATCAAATGTGACGCATGCATGTAAGAATTAAGATATGAATAGCTGTAAAACAATCAGTCTGTGAAACCGCAGTATCACGTATTGCTACCTCTGCTGCAGCCGGTCTCAGTGTGATGGCTACAGACACCAGCCCTTGTTTGGAATCATTAGACATGGAGCCGAAGGGGGAGCCGAAGAACATCGCAGAGGGCTCCGTTTTGATATCCTGCAGTTTGATTTCTGATCCTGGAAAATAAAAATAAAAAAAAAGGAGGACACGCATAAAAGTTTGCCGACACACTTTTAAGGTACGCTGGAGTTGTGTATTTAAAATGGCATGCACAAAAACATCCAATTAATTATGATCGGAGTCGCAGGAATAAATGTCTTAACGGTGGTGGTTATGTGGGAGTTGTGTGTGTGTGTTTACCTTTCCCGTCAGGCGCAGGAAGCATGGGGAGGACAGGAGACAGGCAGGGGGACGGGGGCTCTTCCTTCACCAGAGACAGGTCTGGGTAGCGACTGATCTCCATGCCCACCACGCTCTCCGGAGATGAGGATGGAACAAAACTGTCAGGTGTGTCCCTGTCCTTGCAAGGCTCCTGTCCTCTGTTGCTGTCATCATTTTAGGAGGAGAAACAAAATATTAACCACCTCTGTCGAGACCATGCAGCCCAAATCCCTTATCATGACATGATCAACGCAAACAAATGTTATGAAAAGAGACAGTGAGAAGGAATGTTACCTGAGCTCCTCCTGGTTGTTGTGAGGAGGGGTGGGGAGGGAGGCCGGAACATCCACAGTTTTGGGACCCTGTGCAATGGCGCGGGCTAGAAGGTCTTCCTCAGTCCTAAATGGGACATGTAGCGGCTTTGGGACCAGGCCTTTGGACACTGTATGAAGACAGGAGCACAATGTCAACACGACATAGGGCTGGAAATAATCCTCATTCCACGATTATGATCATGTGAGATAAAGGGGGACAATCATGTAATGTCATTAAAAGGTTTGCTGTGCAGGAATTGCTTGTTTGTAAACACAACATTCAAACCAGACACCAGGAGCGCGTGTCCCCAGAGCAAAGCCCGGCGTACCACCTGCAGCATCACATGCGACAGCGGAAGTGAAAGCCAACCCCAGATTCACTCTCGTTTTCGAACAAGCTTTGTCTGCTTGGCGTTTCACCTCGCTATATCTGCCTTTTGCCTGCCATTTTCGTAGCTTCCTCTTGGATGCAAGCGTGTGCATGCGCGGGGGTTACACACCCAGAAATGTCCCAAACACAGGAAAATGAGAAGAGAATAGAGGCAGAGGGCAGGATCTCTGCAGACACCGCCACACACTTCTAGTGGGTCTTCAGTGATCATTGAGCGGGATTACTTTTATACGAGTCAATACATTGTGTTCTTAGGTAAATCCTGCATTGTATACCTTTTAAGATACACCCGTCTGAATGCTTACCCATGGCAGCAGCTTTGCTGGCCAGCTCCTCCGTCGTGGCAAATCCGTTGATCATTTTCTGTCGGTTCACAGGTGGTGGGGTGGGAGGAAGAGACGCCGGTGGTGTCGGCGGATTGCTGAGGTTACTCTGCTGCGGGAATCAGAACAAATGCAGTGTCAGCACACAAAACATGCATCGCTGTTCATCCAGTTCCAACTTGGTGAGGGTAAGCGGAGCTCACCTTGTAGGCCAGTTGGGAGTAATAGTCGGACACTCCGTCGAGGGAGGCGCTGCCAAAGGTACCAGACAGGAGGTTCTCTCCATTGAGCGGGCCGCTGCCATAGGGAGCGAAATGGGCAAAGTTGACGCTGATCAGGGGCTCCATTAGGGGCAGCAGGGAGAGCTGCTGTCAGGAGAGAAAAACAGCACCAGATGAACAAACTAGATAACTTTGCATAACCAGCATCATTAATCTTAGATAGATGGATGGATGGATTGCTTTGTCTTATATATTTGTCAAAAATCCTTCCACCACCACCAAGGCCATTCTTCAGCTAGTTCAAGCATTAGCCCTCGTCATGGGTTTGGTTATGCCATTACATAGTTCTTTCACTGCTTATAAAACGCCCAGAAAAAAGTAACCTCCAAATACAGGCAGTCCTGCCTGAAGTGGCATCTCTGAGACTGTGCCCTCGAGTTTGGATTGAATATTGGAAGAATAGTACAAATTGTAAAGTCTAATCTCGGGTGCAGTCATCAACCTTGCTGTGTGCAGACCACTGAACAAGGCAGGTCAATGGGAGGCCGAATCAAACCGTTAACTGTCCTATGATGAGGCTCAAAGCCACTCAGTCATAACTTCCCTTTTAGCCAGACTTGTGTGATACTTGTGAGAAACAAGCAATGCAAAGTGAGAGCTCATTTGGTTTTAAATGTGACGGTGAGATGATGTACAAAATTTCGAATGAGCGAGTTTAAATTAATAAACCTCGATCAATGAGCGACTTGGCATATAATCACGAATCCCCTTCCCCTCTCCTCTCCTGAATAATAGCAGCTTCTAATACCTGTGTGTGCAATTGCCATCAAACAAGTACCTAATTACAGTAATATGCTTATGATATGTGAAATGAAATTTTCTATTCTGGCAATAATTAATACTGTAAAATTCTGAATAAAGTATTCAGATTCCAAGCTATAATCTTTCCACCATCCTTTGTTCCCCGAAGATGTGCAATTTAATGACGAGCGGGCTATAAGGCGGTGAAATCAATCTTACCTGTTTGATTTGGGTCATTACGGTGTCAGAGTGCATCAGCTGCCTCTCATCCCCTTCCTTCTTCCTCTTCTTGTAGCGAGACGCAGGTTTCTCCCCTCCTTTCGGAGCCCTCTTGTTCCTCCCTTTCTTCTTCTCCTGTTCGAGGAGCACAGGTCCAGGGAAGTCTAGGGTGCCATCCGAGTACGCCTGGAGATGAGAAAAATATGTTTTTGCAAAACACATGAATTTCCCTTCAGATTACTTGGGCAGCATTATGGCTCCAAGTTGGATGTTTTCAAACACAGAACTATGACTCATTCAAAAACCGACAGCTATGACTCATACCAATTTAACTATGACACGCTTCCCATCTGAATCACCCAGCCCGTCTATGACTCACTAAGTTGATCACTCGGCGCTCTAGCCGTATGACTAACACAAAGACTGACCCCATTGCTGTCCATGGAGCTTTGCCTCAGCAGGGCTTTGCAGTCTGCCAGCTCCTCCTCCTCCAAGCGCATGCTCTCCTCCGACCTCTGCTGGGACAATCCGGATGGAGGTGTACTCTTGTTCTTCAGAAGGTGTTTCAGTAGTTCATTGCCAGCCTCCCCTTTGTTTGGACTTTGCCCTGCAGGGAAGGGAGACCCATTCCCTTTTTTACCCTCCTCCTTCACAGAGCTCATTTCTGAGCCGATGGGCCCTTCCCGCGGCCCAAGACACTCACTGGCATCCATCTGCTCCAGCTTTATGTTGTTAAGGATCCTGTCATGTTCCTGAGCCTGGGCCCTCGCTGTGTCCGATGAGACGCCGGGGTGTCCAGATTGGCCTCCAGAAAGCTGCCTCTCCAGCTCCGAGTGACTGGGGGTGGAAGATCCCAGTAAGGGGGACCTCGACAAGTCCTGCTCACTAAATAGATGGGTGTTTCTGGTTGGAGTCGAGGAGGTGTCCGAGACACACGGCGTGAGCGGGGCTGTAAGGTCCGAGTGTGGCGTTGAAGGCGTCTTGACTGAATCTGCATCGTCATCCTTCTTCTTTTTGCGGTTCCTCTTCTTTTTCCCCTTCTCGTCTGGAATGATGTTGGAGTAGAGTTGGATTAGAGACTGACCTGAGCCCGGAAAGTTAGACGGTAGAGGTGTCGAGTCGCCTCCAAACGGCGGACCCTCACCTGGCATCGGCAGCATCAGTCCTGGCCCACTGAACTGACGAGGTCTGGGTTGACCCTGGGGATAATTAGGTGCTTGTAGGGCAAGATTATCAGGCCCAAAACCGGGCCCCATGTCACGGGGCATCATTCCATTGCCCATCATGGCCCTCCTTTCACCTTGCATAAACGTCCCGGGTGGTGAGCCCATACCAGGCTGCATGCCCTGCTGCTGGGGGAACATTGGTGCGAGCTGTTGCTGCAGAGGAGGCCTCTGAGGCTGCATGAAGTCCTGTGGCAGCTCTGCGTTGAAAAATGGCATCTGAGCGAGTGGCGCCATGTTCCCGTCTGGCCCCATCATCCCTTGCTGCTCCATTTCCATACGGTGTTTCAGGGCTCTCTGTCGCTCAACTTCCTGCATTAGCTGCACCCGCTGTCTCTCCTGCTGCTCCCTAAGCCTCTCCCTCCTCTCCCGCTCCTGAAAGCCTTCACTGAACGGGTTGTTGTCGTCGAACTTCAAGCCGCCTCCCTGTATGGGTTTTACACCGCCTGGTGGAGCCGGTGGTGCCTGGGGATCCACGGGCATTTGTGAGTGTTGCGGTACGTTACCCATTGGCATCTGATGAGGTTGGCCGGGGTTTCCCACAGGTACCTGGGGGGGCATTATGGGTGGCAGTCCCTGTCCCGCCATGGGCATGGGAGCACCAGGGTGCCAGCCAGGTGGTGGGTTGGGAATACAGGGAGGTGGATTTGGCTGGCCAGGATGAAGTGGCATCTGCATTATGGGGTTCAGAGGAGGTTGGACAATTGGTGGTCCACTCGGGACCATACCGGCAGGCCCTGGCATTGGGTGCATCCCAGGCATTATGGGCGTCATATTGTTTTGCTGCTGTTTCACTCGGTACTCCTCTATAAGCTCAGCGTGCTCCTTCTGCTGCTTGCGGATCTGAAACAAAACATAAGAAATGTTATTGAGGTTCTCTATGAAACTTACAAAGACACTACGTATCCCTTTCAAGGCGTTTTATCACATTAGCAAGACAAATTTCTGAGGACACGGTTGTACCCAAGGGAAGAGATGTACGATTTTAATTTCAAACAGAAACTGAAGAATTTTACTTTAAAAGCAGAAGTTGGAAAATATTACCACCCAAGAACATTCTTTTCAACACTGCTCTTTCAGGGAGTCAAAGCAGGTTGACAGGTGCAGCGCAGACACAAACCTGTGTGTTTTAAATCCCCTCGGTTTGTTCGGATACTATTTTGTCAAGTCTGTTTGGAAAGTAAACACCTAGATATATACCTTCAAATGCATACCCTATACCTACTTTATATTTTGGAACAATCAGACTACGTAGTTCATATTTAATACTAATCAAGTCTGCTATAAAGGTACGTTACAGTCAATGAACGCACCTCTGCTCCCGATAACAAGTAACTATGTCTCAAAAGTGAAGAAAAAAAAAAGAATTGAAAGTAATGAGAATTATATCTCTTTTGGTTAAATAATACTGCTTAAAAAATTATTCAGAAATACCTTATTTGAGCACCACACATTATCCATAACATAGTCGTAAGCAACTATTTCTGGTGGCGGGCCAGAGGGTTAGTTTAAACTTTAAACTTTGCTTCATACGTCCAATGAAAGGTTAATGCTCAAGACTGCCATTGTGTGAGAGAGAATTCAGTGGTGGAGCTTGACAGGCCAAACATTTACCTGCTCCAGTTGTTTCTGCACTACACCCTGCTGCTCCGTGACATGTTTGAGCTGCTCAGTGTCCTCCTCGGGGAACTCTCTGCCTGCCTTCTTAGCTGTTCTCTGCTTGGCAGACAGGGCTTTCTTAGACTTCCTGTTTGCCCCAATCTTCTCTTCCAGAAACTTCTGCTGCATTTGAAGTAGTTGCTGAGTCTCCTGGAGCCACTCCTCGTACTGAGCCCTCTGAGCATTATCTGAAAGAAGAAAGAAAAACCTTTTTGTTAGCAATCTTGACAGCATGAAAAACAAACATCTTAACATTTCAAGGCCTGACAGACCTTCAAACCAAAAAGTTGAAAATGCATATGAATTTTAAGAGAACTTACTGACAAATCCTGGTCCAAAGTTTGGAGGATTCGGTCTTGCTACTTGTGTCAGTTTGCCATCCTGAAAGCAAGGTTGACAAATATGTTAAATAGATATCTTTCATGATATAGTTTTATATAACATCGAAGCAGATTGATGATTCAATTACCTGTCCAACAACTTGTGGAGGAAGCGGTGCGCTTTCAGGACAAGGTGTTGCAGGACCAGGAGGAAATCTGTGATAGAGCAACACCACAACCACACACACCATTTAGTCATCCAATCAATCACAGTAGCAATCCTCCCAATAGCTGCACAATATCCTAGTGGCTAGGCCCTCAGGTTGGCGTTACCATTGCTTTAAAACCAGAATGAATACACACACTCCCACTACCAGTGTTACATGTTCTACTCAAGAAAGAAAAGTGAACTTTTTACCTGTTCATGACCATTGGGGTCATCCCCATGTTGTTCTGAACCATGACTTTGTTGATGCCTTTCAGAGCAACCATTTTAGCTTTCATGATGGGATCAGTGATGGCATCAAAATCTGCAAATGACAAACAACACACTCTCAGAAAAATACAGGTAATCTCAAACATGACCCAAACCGACGACTAGAAGTTGTGGCCTAAATAATTTACCGATGTTGGGGAAGAAGGAGTCGCTGGAGCGCTGCCGTATCATTGCTTGCATCTGCCTCTGCTGCTGTTGCTCCTGCCTCTCCTGGTCTAGAAGGTCCTGCAATAGGAGTGGCTGCTCCTCGAGCAGAAGAGGACGGTGTAGCTGACCGTGCTGACCCATCGCCAGGTTCAACGCTTCCTGCTGGGCCAGGGTCAGACCGCTCTGGTCCAGAACACTCTGGTCCAGCCCCACCTGTTCGTCTTCCCCAAAGTCACTCATAGAAGTTTCTCCGGCAGTGGCGGCGTCGGGTATTGTAAGTCCGGAGGTATGCCGAGTGTCACTGGCTTGGTTCGGCTGGGGCATGAGGTTAACTCCTTGACTGACAGATTCTACGATTGGATTTAATGACTGTTCCTCAGGCTGCTGCTTTATGAGTAAACTAGACAGGACTGGGGTGGAGTCAGAGAGCATTCCCTGCTGGTTTGAGGTTAATGTGTTTCCAGTGGCTTGCTGGTCTACAACATCAGGGGGTTTCTGACAGTCTTTGACCTCCGTTTTAATTTCTTTCCCATGTGCAAAAAAAGCAGAGTCCTGACTCCCAGGGGCTTCCAGCTTGACTTCAGCTAAATACTGCACACCAGAGGCCTCTGACTTTGCATAAGCGGATGTTGAACTGGATGACGCCCCAGTTCCTGTGCTTGAGTTTTTGTGGATGTCTGGGGTGTCTCCATTATCATCCATGGGATCACTGAGATCCAGTTCCTCATTAAACATGTCTTTCTTGATGTCATCTAGGTCAGGGTCTGTATAGGCAATGATGTCAAATTTCCCAGATGTTAAGAAGTCATCAAGGTGTAGGTCATTCGTCTCTAGATCCAAGTCTTTGCCATCTTCAGGATCCAAATTTAGATTTTCCAAGTCAGCATCCACCAAGTCTTTCACCTCCACGTCCTCAAGATCTTTGACAGCTGATTCTTCTGCATCCAGTTTCTCCTCCACGCCGTCACCAACTGTGTCAGTCTGCCCAGCAGGGGGTGCAGTCAGGATCATAGATGCTGCCATGTTCTGGGCCTCATTTGAAGCAGGCTGGCTCATGGATCTCATCAAATGAGATTGTCTGAGTGCATGGTTTCCTGACATTTGGGCATGCTGATGAAGATTGTCCATGCTGGCAGATAGCTGTACATGGCCAGTGTGGCTGGCCATGGGGTCTAACATCCTGGGCCCCTGATTAAAAGGGAACCTGGAGTCGGGTGTTCCTTGAAAGCCTGGTAGTCTTTGACCCTGCAAATTGAGATCCATGTGGCTTCCCTGCATGGCACCAGGGGGAAATGGCACACGTGACCGGTTTTCTATGGCTCTGTGTCGCAGCTCAATAAAAGGCTGGCCCATTATGTTGTGCTGCTGCACTGGCATACCACGCGGTGGGAAGTGCTGGGGAAGCCCCATAGGGTTGCCCCCCATACTCTTTGCCATTTCGACAGACATGGACCGTCGCATTTGAGGAGGGACATCCTGCATTGGGTGTTGCCCCCGGGGAAAGAACTCTTGGGCCCCATGAGGTCCAAGAACCCCAGGTGGAAATGCAAACCTAAAATAGCATAAAAGAAAAACATGTATAAATAGAGAGGAGGGGCATTCCTAGATTTGTGCAGCGGTGTGTAATCAATTACAGATGATCTGAAACACACAAGTGTACTAAAAAGAACAACATCACACAAACCTTGGTCCCTGATGTCTCAAATTAGGATCTCCAGGATGTGGGCCCCTGGGGAGTTGTCCCTCATTAGGGAAAGGGACACGCTGATCACCTGGAAAAGGTCCAGGAAACCGCATTGGCCCTCTCATGGGTCCTTGTCCAGGATAAGGTGGTGGAGGCCGGTTGAACATTTCCCCTTGATGCCCAGGGCCCTCCTGGGGCCAGGGTCGTGGTGTTCCTGGGGTCATGTTGCCAGCAGGATCCTGAGGGCCCCTCTCCTGTCGAATAGCACTCCTCTGTTGCTGCTGCTTGAGGATTAGCTCTCTAATTCGTTGTCGCTACAAAACACAACAGCAAGCATACATACATTTAAGCCTTAACAAGGCAAATGGGCTAAGTAAAGCTTACAATAATACAGTAGTTATAGCCGTTAAGACAGATTGTCAACATAAGCATATATGTTAGCAGAGAACTCCCCCCCCCCCCCCCGAGTAGAATTTTTGTCTGATGGCTCGTTCAACAAGCTACTGCGCAGGACATGACGCGTGTTCATTTATGTAAGTTAGATAGAAAGGAGAATTTAGCAGGAAAGCTGATGTGGTTGTTGTTCATAGTCTGTGGCTATTGTGTTGTTAGCAGGCTGCTGTCTGCCTATGACAGAATGGTGACATTGCTAAATTTAGGTAAAGATTTGATTGGCCGTATGGCAACAAGATCTT
The DNA here is from genome assembly GCA_032191485.1 of Leptoclinus maculatus. Classification (NCBI taxonomy): domain Eukaryota; kingdom Metazoa; phylum Chordata; class Actinopteri; order Perciformes; family Stichaeidae; genus Leptoclinus; species Leptoclinus maculatus. The sequence continues at coordinate 2,198,224 of JAVDOI010000010.1, forward strand.
CATCTACCTAGACGGAAAACAAACTTAATTTTCCAAGATGGCCGTCATTCCCTTTTGATACAAAAACATTTTACTCACTTCTGTTTGTTTGTTTGTTTTGCGGTGAATATTTGAACAAGTGTGTTATGTGAACATTGTAGGTTCAGAACAAGTAACAACCATGGTCAGATATTCAGACAGGTGGTAAACAAACCCCCAGTTTCACTATATTTCTTATTATTTTAAGGGGGTGGGGGTGTTGTTCAGCTGTGTGGTTATCTGACTGTTTGTGGTTCTTGCCGTGTTGAACTAGAAACGTCTCTGGATCTCAATAACTGACTTTGTGAGTGAAACATTCAAAAACAAGCAATGATGGGTAAAGCTAAAAATATGACCACGGTTGTTGAAAAAAAACTCAACATTGTTAAGAAATGACAATAGACAAAAGGAGCAAATATAGAAATTGCAATAGTAACGAGTGATGAGATTTTGAATAGAACACTATTCATGTACCTGTCTGAGTCTTTCCTCACTCTCAGTGAGCGCAAGACCCTCAGCGGAAGCACCAGACATGTGTGGGTTGTTAGACAGTTGGCCTGGGTCATGAAGGACGGTTCCATTGTTACCTACATATGACTGATCTTTCATTTCCATTTTCTCCATCGACTGTGGACGAGGGGTCATGGGGGCTTGCTCATATGGGTCATGGCCAGGTGTTTGAATGGGTCTTCTGGAGGGCGACTGAGTAAATCCATCTTCTGAAACACTCGGGTGTTTTGGTGTTTGTGAGCCTGGATGAGGGAAGGTCTCATGAAGTCTGCCCTGAGGTGGGGAGAAAAGATCCTGGTTTCCCATTAGTCCCAGCCTTGGCCCTTGTCTGCTGAGCACATCAGGACCAGGCCGTGGGGTCCCTGGAGGCTGAGCGTAGGGGTCATTAAGCATCGGTCTGGGAGTCCCAGGCTGGGAAAACATGTCAATGCTCCCTGGCCTAGATGTCCCAGGTGTACTAGTAAATGGCTCTATTGTCCCCCTCTGGCTGCCCGGTGACTTAGAAAACCTTTCTCCAGCAGAGGGCCGTGGAGTACCTGGTGGCTGAGCATAAGGGTCCACTGAGTGGGAAGGTGACATCCTCTGTCCAGGGTGCGGCTGATGTGTGAACTGGTTCATCCCACTGGGGCGAGGAGTAGAGGGAGCTTGTGAGTAAGGGTCTGAGGTGTTTGAAGGCTGACCATAGTTATCATGTGGACGTGGGGTGCCGGGAGGTCGGGCATAGGGCTCAAAAAATGGGCGTGGTTGAGCACCGGGTTCGTTGATGGATCGTTGATTGCCTGTAGACTGAGAGAAAGGGTCAGAAGCTGGCTTGTTGGGACCAGGGGGCTGGGCGAAGGGGTCATATGTGAAGTGGTCTGGTCTCGGAGTGGAAGGTGCATGAGCGTAAGGGTTTCTAGACATTTGAGTCATTGGTCCTGGCTGAGCAAATGGGTGCACCTGAGGGTGATGTTGGCCCATTCTAGGAGGACTGGTGAAGTTGTCATTCCCGGATGGTCTTGGGGTATGCGGAGACTGAGCATAGGGGTCATTTAGCTGATTCTGGGAGAACCTGTCAGCAGGATGTGGACCTGGTCGGTTGAAGGGATCCTGAGCCTGAGGAGGGGGCATAGGTGTTTTGAACAGAGGGACTGAGCCAGACTCATTACTTCCAGGGATCGGTGTTAGTAAAGGCCTTGAGTAAGGGTCAGACAAGATCATCCTGTTCTGGGCCATACGCTGATAGGCCTCATTTCTTATCATGGGCCTTGAGTATGGGTCTCTGCCTGGAGAACCCATTGGGGGCCTTCCCTGAGCAGCCTGACTGGCCCGTGGGGGACCCATAGGCTTCAGGAAAGGGTCCATTTCCCCAGTTGGCCTTGGGGTGTCAGGTGGTTTGGCATAAGGGTCACTGCTCATGGATGTTGGAGAGCCAAAAGATTCATGAGCAGGAGAGGGCCTCCCTCTGTCCTGCTGCTCCATCATGGACGTGGGGGATTTACCAGATTCCACAGGCATTCTGCGACATGTATTTGGCGGTCTTGGGGTCCCAACCATCTTGGCATATGGGTCCCATGGAGAAGAGGGTCTGGAACCAGAGGAACCTGGTGAGAATACCTGTGGGGACTGAGGTTGGGAGGAAGAGCCAGACGGAGGGGGAGGAGGTGGTCGTAAGAACACATCCTCTGGGGGACCTGAAGTGGGCGTCCCCGGTAGCTGCGGCCTGGCAAATCTATCTTTAGAAGTAAGCTGCATGGGGGACATGCTGCCATTGCTGGCCTGGGAGACTGGGCTCTGGTTTCCACTGTTGTTGCCATCTCCCTCTGACTGGCTGTTGGTCTGCTGCTGCTGTTGTTGCTGGAGTTGCTCATTCTTGACTTGCTCCAACTTCTGAGTGGCTTCAATTTTGGCTTGCTGTTTGCTTTTCTGCCTCATTTGCTGTTGGAAGGGCACAGTGAAAATTGGGATTAGACGTCAAAAAAGGATGCAGCAAATATCAGTCTCATGCCAAAAATGAACTGGACCTACTAACCACCAATGTCATCAGGGTTAATGTGGAGGATAGTGCAGTTGTTTAGGGAGCTTTACTAAACCACCACTTCTTAGCTGTCTTAATATAATGTGGACCTGCCGCTGCATTCCCTGACTTCATTGCATACACTCTTACCTGTCTAAACTTCCACTCTTGTTCATGCTCTGACTCTTTTGGTTTCAAAGGGTCTTTAAACAGCAGTTCTGTGTCTAGTGGTATGTTGGGATCAAACACCTCAGGGGGCTGTTGCTGCGGATGGTGCCTCTTCACCGTCTCATTCGACATCTGGACTTTGTTGATGCGCAGGGCTGCTCGGTTATCTCTTGCCTTTTGCTAAACAGCAAATCAATCACAATTGCAAAACAAAAACATATTAGACATAAATACTACAATATAATTCATGAAAACAGAAAGAAATACGGTTGCCTACCCAACCTTTAAAATTTGAAACAAACTGGAGAAATATCATTCCTACTCATACCAAAACTAGTGTGTTTGTGACATTAAATTCTCTTTCATAGCATTTGTTTTAATATCTCACGATGATATATTGGGACTTCAGTACTGGCAGGCAGGTTTATATCAAAAGATGACTTTTAGCTTCCCTCTCATGAGTCCAACTACCTTACAGTGGACTTCATGTTCAAAACAGCGTGATGGTTAAGAGCTGACATTCAAATTTCACAACCTCCCACATGTATCGATCAGGATCAACATCCCGGATAGATACAATCCGAGACAGGGTGTAGGAAATCACCAAAGTGCTGGTTGTTGTTGAACATTGCTACGCTAGTACACAAACAGTGGAGGCTTGAAGGCGATAACATGCACAAAGAGAAGAAAACTCCTGGGAACTCCATTCATGTTGCAGATTTGACACTTGGTGGTGACAGCGAGAAAGGGGTCTCTAGCCCCGGGGCTAGGGTGGTTTGCTAACTTACAATCGGGGCATGGCTGGTTAAAGCACTCCATGGATGTTAAATATACCATTTAAATTGATCTCGATGAGGTAAAGCACTTGTTGACTGAAAATCTTCAAAGGATCGATGTTCTATGCCATTCTACCCACACTATCTAGTAACTCGACCTCTTTGTACTGTAGATGCAACCAAGATGGCGGCCATCTGTTGCTGTAAATCAGGGATCTCAATAGTTAGGATTTGTTAAGTGGGAGATCAAACAAAAGCCATGAAAGAGAACTGCTACCATGTAACCAGTGGCAAAATAGCCCAACAATCATAAATTCAGCGTTTATTAGAATTTATACTTTTTTTTTTTTTTTTTTACACTTTGAAAATGGCCTCTGCCAGATACAAATACTTCTAGTGAACTTAATTGCGTAGGCCATCGCGAGTTCTAACACCGAGCAGGCCTTCCTATGTTAATTAGTTTGTTTGTGAATGGCCGGATTTCAAATTGCATTGGCAGGAGGCAAGAGGCCAGATGCGATAGAGGAGTCTGCCTTCTGCATACTAATATGCATCTAGTAGTGACAGTTTTATGTCTGGCATGGTTCAAAATGTTTAGACTTCGAGATAGTTGAAGAACGTCTGCAAATTCAACAGTGTGAGTGATCTTACCACATATGGGGCCCTGTCTTGTGAACTAGCTTTCCTCCAAAGTTTTGCAATTTGCTTTACTCTCGTAGACCAATCTGTAGAAAGAATAAGAGCAGGAGTTGTCATGCCAACAGTCTCACATAGCATACAAGGTATTTTTTTTTTTTATACTGCGAGACTGAGCCAGTGCAGTAGACACACAACAAACAAAGAGCCAGAGATAAGCAGAATTAACAGCAATGATGAAGATTAAACACAAACCTGGGTATTCTTCTTTGAGGTTGGGGAAATTTACATTGGTGTATAGGACGGGCGCAACGGTGGCTAGGTCTCCGAGTGTCTCCTCCTTCTCCCACTTGAGTGTACTCCTTTGGGCATTTGACATGGCTTCGGTCTCCCCCTCAGGCAGAGGTCCAGGGGTTGTAGAGCCGGAGCCATGGGAAGGGGAGGCCCATGGACCAACTGCATCTCTAGGCATCTGATTAAACGTTCTATCCCTGTAACAACAGAAGAAAACAACTCATCTTTAATCACAACCAAAATACGTTTTTTGCAGCGAAAAAAGATTTTTTTGAATTTGTGAATATTTAATTAATAGTTTAAAGGAAAGAAGCAGTACATCACCTTGGATTGTCAGTGAAAGGCATATGGTTGAGGGGGGAGAAGTCGTCAGGGATGCAGGGCCCTGCTCCTGGATTTGAAGGGAAGCGTTGGTTTGGTCCCATCATACCATTGATCATTGGCATCCTTGGAAACATAGAATTCCCTACACACACACACACACACACACACACACACACACGATTGAAGATGTGGATTAGATGCATTGATTTTCAAAAACAACCGATTCAAATGCTACCTCTGACGACGACACGGTGCTTAATGATGTTACCTGCGTTGGGGTGAGGCATGCTAGTGCCAGGTGTGGGCTGGGGGTGAGGCACCTGTGGTAGGCTCGTGTTGGGGCTAAGGACTGCTGTGAAGAGATCCTCCACATCTTTGCCCTCCAGCTCTGTAACAAGAGTGTAACAGTACAATGTTGTGTGTGCATATATTAGCCATTAAGTTAGGAGTAAACATGTTTTCTTTCCCCTTTAAAGACCCCTGTACCAATTCATCTCACTAATCTGTAAAACATTGTTTAGCAACACACTGAACCGTGGCCCAAGTGCTGTAACAACACCGCTCACAGGCACATTCATTAGTGTAGGATGGTTCCAAGCTTACAGTTTTGCAAAAAAGGATGAAAATACAAACCTGGAATTTTGTAAAGTTTGCTGAGAATTGATTCTGAAACAACGAGAGAATTGGAGAAAACAGATCAGTATTCATCCAATATGACGTTCACAAATAACAGCGTCGAACAACTGAAAGCGTCTGGATGTTTGGTCTCCTGCACTGACCATCAGTGACCATCTTGTCTAGCTCCGGGCTGAGAATGCCGTCCAGGTGTTCCTCCGGGAGGGTTCGAGGAGTCCTCCGGCCAGCCTGAGAATGGAGCGCCAGTGGGGAACTTTCTGCCAGGGGCCCGATATCCAGACCAGCTGTGGAAACACACACAAGACATACAAAAACAAATCATAACATGCATGCACACACAAACACAAGTAGAACCGACAAAATACCCAACAGAGAACGTGATCATAAATATAGCCGTGAAGTACGAACAGGTTTACTGTCTTAACAGCTTGAGGAATGCAATCAAAACAGAACAGTATATGATTACAGCTCCTTGGGGTTCCTGTGTTGTTTAAAAGCAGCGTTTGGGGAACTGCGAAGTGACAGATGGGGCATAATAATTCTCAATAAAAAAGGCACAGCAACACTTCAATGTTTGGTGTGGAAAGATATTGATCCAATCCATAAGAAAACCCATAAAAATAACCTGGGTTACTGTCAGATTCTATCAAAATTAGGCTGGAATTTCTATCTAACTAGCACTGCGAAACATGTCCTACTAGTGTCTACACCTTGCATCTCATACATACTGTACGTAGAAAATGATGGCTTGTAGGCTGAATAAGGTTGTTTTTTTTAACTAAGAATGGAGGACATGTACTGCAATGCTTTTTGTCATCCAGCCGCAGGAAAGAGAACAGAAGACCTTCCCATTCTTTGGGAACTGGAAGGACATTCTCCAAAGGCCACCTCAAAACTTTTGGTTTCTAAACTGCCAATTTCTTGAATGTCAAAATGTCCTTGTCAGTTTGCTCAGGCAGCTATGAATTTGTATCCATTTAAAATAAATAAAATTGTCACCACTGTGAAAGGGCTCAGGAGGCTCACGAACAAAGACTGACACACCATACGCATTCGAGTGAACACTGTGCACTGGGTTAGGTAAGCACTAAGCAGTTTATGAGTGTTAAAACAATCTGAAATGGTTGAGAAAAAAAAGCTAAGTATGAAGCGGCTTATATATGCATGCACACTCAAATAGAGACAAACACTGTTAGAGAGGAAGAATGCACTAAAGCAAGGGGATTAGTAGGCCATAGCACCCTTACCAAAAGGAGGAGGTGAGTTGTCAACCTGGAAGGGGCAAAAATCAAGACCTACAAGGACCCAAAACCAGATAAAATGAGTGAAAAAAATAGTGAAGACAGAACAAGCACAACACGCTTTGTGACAATGCAAAAACAGATACAAAAAAACTAAAGGTGAACAACAAAAGTATTGTTAAAGAATGTGACATTAAAAAATAAAATAAATCATTAAAGTGGTGAAAGCAAAATAAACTTTCTGTCTGAGGAAATGTCTGATCCGGGAGGAAAAGATTCCATTAAACCCACGACTAAGGTGACTGTTAATAAATCTTGCCAATGTGACTGCCTGTGAAATATATGACGCACCAGAGTCACTGCCTGTCTTTCCGAGCATTCCCAAGATGTCTGCATCAGTGTTCAGAACATCAGATAGATCAACTAATGGTTCCTCAGATGTCTCTGTAGATGGGGGGGAGGGAAAGGAAGAAACAAAAAAAAGAAAGGAAACCAAAGCGTCACAAATCATAATTGATGGCGATGTTGAAACGGACATGAGACGGTGATTCGGAACCATTGGTTTTGATGCCACGTGTAGAGTCTGGTCTAAATAAGAGAAGGAACTATGTAAACACCAGCTAAACGGACTGGATTCTGAGAAGGCTTGAATTATACGACACCAAATCTTCCAACATTATTTAACTGATTAAAGTGACGGTCAGAGAATATCTGCCAAAGCTGGTAAACAGACTTATATTCATTATGCACCTTTCTAGTCCTTCGACCACTCAAAGCACTTTTTTACGACTACATTACACTAATGCCATACAAGGTGCCAACCAGGATCGAAATGTTCACACACACACACACTGATGGCACAGCCATCGGGAGGTTTTGGAGGGAGGCTTTCAGGGAGCAATTTGGCGTTCAGTATCTTACCCAAGGTCACTTTGACATGCGAACTGGAGTCAGAGACTGAACCGTCAGTCTTCCAATCTTACATTATATATTCAAAATCCTCCGCACTTAAGAACGGTGCAGTCGGTTCTATGCTGCAGTCTCTTCCCTCGTGACTTTTATTTCTTCAAAGTGATGATTATTTGCTATTTCTAACTCTTTCAAATTGCAGCACGCCATTTTCTGAACTGTGAACTCAGTAATAACACCGAGTAACACCACTCGTACCTATCTTTTTGTTTTGTTTTGGAAACCACACAATCAGATACAAGTCGGCAGATTTTTTTATTTGCTTCTGTTGTACATTGGTCTTTGCTAATAAAGGTTTTAAGCTGTCACACATTCAGCTGTGTATTTAAGAGGTTTTTCCTCTTCCTATTCGCCTGACACCGATTTGATATTTACCACACTATGTGACGCAGTACCTTACAATACGCTGCAACTCAAACGTTAAGACAATCGCAGTTTACTTCTACTGCAGTTTAGCTACTGGTCCCGACAATGAAAGCCTCAATCGCTCTAGTTAGGATGGTTTTCCACGGTTTATATACACACATCGGTTTCAGTAACAGCGTTTCACTGTGCTTAGGTGTTAGTTGGTGACAAACTCTTTGACGGTGGTGACGGTGCTCCATTAGGCCGTGTTGGTGTGCTGCATAGTATGCAGGGCTAGAACTTACACACAGATTAACCTTTAACACTTTTGTATGAATGGAGAGAAATGAATGGAATAATAGACATCCTTATGAAAAATGCCAAAAATAAAATAAAAAGGTCCACCTGTTGCGTCAGGCTTTTCCCAACTCCTTCATCGACTCCTTTTTCAGGTCTAATTTATTTGGTCAAATCTTATGTTAAGTCCAACAATGAATCTTTACATCCCTTGCCCTGGAGAACTAAATGTGTACACGTACGTGCTGCTGCTGATGGTCTGGTGGGAAGGGATGTTGCAGAGGCGCTGAGCAGAGGGTCCGATGAAGGGTCCAGGAAGCTGGTGGTGGGGTGCTTCCTCTTCACTTGGCTCTGCCCTTCTTCCAGTAAGCCCGATTCGACCCCCTGCTGCCTGCTCTGCTTGCTTTTGTCCAGTAGGTCCTTTCCAAAGAAGGCTTCCTGAACATGACAACACGAAAGCACTGGTCAATTCTCTGTGTTGACGCCTCTCTTTAAGGAGTGTCAGCTTACCTATCTTGACATCATTCTTGTGGAAACGCATCCCATGTCACATAGAAATTATTCAGCACGCGTTGAAGGCCCCACGAGAACGGACCGAAGTGAAAGAGAGAAGCTACGAAACGAATACATGACGCTGCTGACCTCACTTTTTGTTAGCACCTACCACCCCCAAACCACTTATACCCACGAGTCATCTACTATCCTCAAAAGACATGTAACTGCGGCTCCCTGCCGCACCGAGACATTAAAAGCCCAACGTGTGGCTATTTCAATAATTAATGAAATGTGCTTCACTGTGTCGGACCTTTAGGTCGGACTGAACGTCCCCCCACCGTGCTGGGATTAAGAGCAGCACTGACAGCTGCCGGTGTCTTAATGCACATCACGTATATCTGTGTTTTGGCCAACAAAAGGTGACACTGAGGATACCCGGCTAGAGACGAGGAGCCTTGAAGTCATCTCCGGTTAAGCTTTTGTACGTCAATTCACAAACCAGACAGGAGTCATTTAAAGAGCACGATCAGAGACGCAGTATCCTCTACAGCGAGCTCCTTTAGGCCGTTCCTCTTTCAAAAAACGCTCACAGAAAGGGGGCACCGTGCACCAGGGTTCGGTAAGTGGTTTCCAGGCAATGTACTTTGGATTCCCAACCTTCCCGAGGGTGAGATAAAAGGGATTTTATGAAGATATGGCATGACACGACCAGACAATCTGTGCATGTGAACGGGAGGCTTGCACAACAATAAAACCAAAAGAGAGTCGCAATCAACTGATGAAATAAGCCGTCTTAACTAACGCAATGTTTCAGCTCGTCACAAAGGTGCCTTTTAGAATAGCAAATAGCAAAATGAGCTGAATAAATTGATTAAAAAGTTGATAATTATTTGTAGATATTATATACCCACAGAATGGTTGTATAGGGGTTTACTCTGTGTGGTTATACATACATAAAAATGTCATATTATATACCCATTCTGTTGATACACAGTATTAGTTTACAGTTGATGTCAAACAGCTATCAAAGGTGACATGCCTGCAGATAGGCGGGAAAAGCTTCCTCCAGTTTTGTTTTCTTCTTGCGGTAGCGTTTCTTGATTTTTTCGGGCACCTCTGGTCCGGGGGGCGTCTCATCCACGGGGGTACCAGGCAGAGTCTCCGTCCAGCCTACAACAGAGAGAAACACGACATCAGATGAAAACAGAAATGGAGGGGGACAAGCTATTGTAATACAGACGGATATAGATTATCATAGGTGTACAGACCCTCATCTTTTCCAAAGGGATTCTCCGACATGGAGCCGGTGGAGTCCTTTCTGCAGAGGGCTCGCTTGGCTTTGCCTGGACCCTGACCTGGACGGCTCCTCTGGCGGACCATGAACCCACCAATGCCTTGAACGGAGAAGTTATTCATTTATTAGCAATTGATCAATAAACATATCTTAATTGCAATGATGGAGGTGATTGGATTTGATATATATGGAGTCTGGTTGTATGGTTCTATTAAATTGTCCGGTGCGTTCAGCATGACGGCTCATAAACACTAGAGAGAGCTCTGTGTATATCAGAAGCCCTGAGATGGCAGTGCTTCGCTACAGCTACAACGTCGGGCATGTACTGCACCATTTTACGCTTCAGAGGAGCTGTCTCCTTCAATCAGGTGCCCTACCCGGCCGGTACGGTTTCCTCTTCCTCTTCTTGCCGCCGTCGGCCCCCTTGGAGTCTTCTTCTGCTGGCTCTCGCTCCAGGCTCGAGTCAGACTTCGCCTCACAATCGAGGAGCTCCGCCTCTGCGAGTAGGGAGAGAGCATTGACGATGAGTGACAGCACCGCGGCAGAGAACACCCCCGGACAGGCACCTCGACACACCCACCAGGGTCAACTCCGTCTGAACTGCAAGCCAGTGGCAGGACATCCGCCGGATTGAAATTAAGTTCACGGCTTCTACTGCTGAGGAATTTCATTTCCAGTCAGACTTTTTCACTTTTATTATTTTTTTTAATGGCCATTTGTGTAATTTTTTCAACTCGGATTTAGAGATAAATAAACGAGGTCAACTTTTATTTTATTAAAACTAATTAGGGATATCCCGTGCCGATCATCTGGATCGTACTGAGGCCGATCATGGTACTCTCGTTTTAATTGATTGCAAGTTTGACGGTGATATAAGTTTCTAAAACGTTACGTTTCTAAGCAAAAACCTGTGGAGCGAACATTAGCAGAGTACGTAAGCACATCATTACTGAGCGATAGCACAGGAAACTAGGAGTTTTGGTGAGGGCGGCTGAGCTTGAGCCCGAACGTATGGAAGCATTTTACTTCTTCTTCCGCCTAATTCGGGAAGCGCGAAGTGAGTCACGAAGTAGATTGACTCTTTTTTTTCCCCCCAAGGATTTGCGCCCCAACTCAGTCATTGAGAATCAGAGCTTCCGCGCTATGTTGTACACTTTGGAACCGAGATACAACATTCATCTCAGCGTTTTAACGGACACAGCGATACTCAAAAGCTAAAGTCATGGAGTCACTGAGGAAAGCGAGTCGGATGGTAGTAACACGCTATGAGTGGACGTCCGTTACCACAGCATCTTGTGTGACCGTGCACTTTATCACTGTATGTACAGTTTTACCACATGTTCCAGAAAGCGCTATTTTTGTATCAGAGCTGGTACAGAATGCTCATTTCCCATAACAGGAGGATTTGTACGTCTGTATTATTTATTAGTGAATAAAGCAGCTTGTAAAGTCAAATGACTCCGAACATTCTGAATTCAGTGTTTGGATGCTGCTACAGGCCTGATTTTATTTATGTTCTTGTTGGTTCTCTTTGCAATGCTTGTAGTTAACATCTCTTCTATTCGTTACTAATATTGAATTAATAAAAGATAATGGAAGTAAATTAATCGTTTTTTTAACTATGATTCATTACAAATATGCAGTGTTGTTAAAATAGCAGATAGTCGAAAAAATTATCGAAAAATGTTGATACATCAAGAAGAATCGATAATCGTTTTATAATCGCATCGTAGCCCTCGGAATCGTGAGGTGCCTAGAGATTCACATTTTACACTGTGATCTGTAAGCTTTTGCTTTTAAGGATAAGGATGTTTATTGTCATTGTAAAAAGATACAACGAAATTAAGTTGGCGACTCATCAGTCAGTTCAGCAGCAACAAGGTAAAAAATGTATAAAAACATTGAGACAAGACATTACTTTTATCTGTATCTGTTTGTTGTAAGTTTAACATCCTGGATATATCCTTCAAGCAGCTTTAGCAATTTTAAGTGTGAACTTTGCAGCCGTATAACGGTGAAAAACATTTAAAGTCAAACTAGGAGAAACACACAAACAAAAAAGCCAATACCGACAGTCCAAGACACTGAAGGCATCTAATAAAGCACTCTGAGATGAAAGAAGAAGCTTGTGCGGGAAGACAAGTACCTCTGTTGTCCTCTATGTCTTCATCACGACAGTGCTCCGAGAGGGGGTCTACAGGAGCCTGAAGAACTGCCACACTGTTCTGGTTAATGATCTTCAGCTTCAGCTTCGGCTTGGGTTTCCTGCGCCGCGACGCCGTAGCCGACAAACTCTGGAGCTGGCAAAGCCCCGACTCTGTCAAACAAACCCCGTCCTGGGTGTAGGTCCTCGACAGATCTGAAAAGATGGTTAGAACGGGCATATACTGTATAAACCAAATCACCATTTTGTAGAGAGAGACATTTTCTTTTATGCCGTTTATAATGCACCAATTTAGAAGCTCTGAACTCACCCATTTCTTTAGCCTTTGTGACAATCTGCGTCATAACTACAGGCTCAATGACGTCTCTGGCCTTGGTCACAACTGCAGCAGCACAGGACACACAAAAGACGTTAAAGACAAACAGCAGAGACGAGGGACTTAAATGTCAATAGTTGAGTCTATGCCCTGTACAGCAGACACACACACACACACACACACACACACACACACACACACTGTGCTCCCACCTTTAGTGGTCTTAAAAGCTCGACACATTGTGCAGTCGAAGTTATTGTCTGCAGCCTTTTCTACATCTTCGTCTGAATGGAGAGCCTGACAAGTCGCGTGGAACCATCTGTAGATAGAAAAGAAGGTTTAGATGAGAAGCAATTAGTAAAAAAAAAAAAATTTTAAAATTTTTTAAAAATGTTTTTATTTCACGGAGACCAGTTATCCTGAGCAGACACTTTTTTTTGTAGAAACCCACCTGTCACATTGGCGACACTGCACAATCACGGTGCCTTCGCTGTAGTCCAGCAGGCAGATGGGGCATGTTGCAAGGCTGGCACAGGGGGCGCATTGGGTGTAATTATTCTGCCACTCACACCTTAGGCCTGGGGTAGTGGCACCACACTGCGTACAGGACACACACCTGCAGGAGAGACGGAGGACAGAGGTCATTCTACCCGTGTTACTTCCAAAAGGATCACGCAGATCGACTGTGCACCCCGCCTACTCACTGCACTGCCCACATGATGCAAATGTGAGTTGTGAATATTTCTTGTTCATTAGGAATTCTTAAAAGGGGAATCTTGAATTCAGTCGATCCCCTCTGGATACAAATATTCAAGACATTGACTTTACAGGTCTTTGTATATGTTAAAAAAAGGGTGATTTTCAAACAGAGGGGTGAGAAGGCTTTACAAAGAGAAATATGTATTGATCTGGAAGAGGTGGAATGTGGTAAATTGCCTGAACCGTGTACTGTAAAAAACAAACAACAGAATGATCAGAGCTCTTTTGGTAAACCGAACACACACACATTCATTTCTAATTTGGCTGAGACGATCGTTCATCACTCACCATTTGCACTTCCAGCTGTCCTTGGGAACGTTTTGCAATGGAGGGTCCAGGCAGTAGGTGTGATAGCTGATGTCACAGTCATCACACAGTAGCAAGCGGCCAGGATCCGTGGCCTGGCCGCAGGCCTCGCACACTGTACACTCCAGACAACGCCAACCTTTACTCAGCACCACCTTGGTGATCTGTGAAAGAGCCAATGAGACATTTACATGTAGGCCTGCGCACCATAGGGTGGGGGGGGGGGGGGGGGGATACCGTGTGTGCACGATGTACAAGCTCAATAGTAAATGTACCTTTATGCCAACACAGAATGGATGGTAGCACTGCCCACATTGAGCGCAGGCCAAAAGACGGCCCTCTGCGCCAAGGCCAAAACTCCCACACACCACACACATGTCCTGAAAGGAAATAAGACATCATGAGTCAACACATTTCACTAAGGCAGTTCAGTTGAGACACTGAAATTCTAAAGCCCATTTTTGCTATTCCTATTTTCCCCATTTAATATAACTTTTGTGTTAAAAAAACAAACAAAAGAACCTAGTCAGCTGGAGTCACTTTCAGTTTCTCAGTTTTTTTGTCACCACCCAATCATATAAAGTATCAATCTGTTCTGCATATTCATTCAACATCACTAACGCTGTCATTATCTATGTTGCTAAATACTGAAGGAAAGAAACGGCTTTCTGTACCCTAAGCCTACACGGTCAATAAGAACAGTGCACCTTGTCCTCTAGCCTCAAGTCTAGCTGTGCCAAAAAGCATATTGAAATGCAGCGCAAAAGGAATATGAGACGCTTCTGGAAACTGGCCTTTAACTGCATTTTTTTTTTTTTTTCTTTTTTTTTTTAAAAGCAGGAGGTTTGAGTGGGCCCTTTTTAGCCTGCAGTCACAGCCTGAGAGCCAGACGGAGCAGTCTTTTAAGCACTGAGCAGTGAGATGTGAGCCATTCTAGGGTTTGTGCTTTTATCAGCAGCAACTCAGCTGTACGGTTCAATTGCTTAGTCGCTTTATACGAGTAGTTATTCTCTAACAATACAGGATTCTAACCTCTGAATTACTACACGACGCTGCTATTTTCATATTTACTGATGTCTCTAAAACCTCGATGAGAGCTGGACAGTAGCCATCGCTTTGTTATTGTTTACTGAATTAAATTCAGTACGGGAACGTTGAAGGCAGAGAGTAAGAAACAATACGATCCTGTGTTACATAATCGACTGCATTTCCTGCAGGCATCTTAGTACCTCCACAAGAATTAATGATCTCCAGTGGGAGAGGTCTTTAAGCACAGATCTAATTTCAGGCCATCTAAGTGAATGGAGAAATCCACAGATGGTGGCTCAAAATGAAATACATTAGCAACATTAGCATTAAGCGAACAATAACCTGTTTCAGCGTGAAACTGTCGTTGCTGGAGAATATGACCACAGTGTTATGCATGGCGTTCTCCTCCTCGTCCTTGACTTGGTATGGTGTTTCTATCGTGAGGACCTACAGATCAGGGAAGGAAATACACAACATAAACAGACATGACGTATTGGGATGACATAAACAGAGTCGTAACTTTTCACTGTCAAGATCCACAGTCACGGGTATGGAAGCCCATTCCCGCAGCAAAAAAAAAAAAAAAGATCACTAAAAAAAATAAAAATAAAAAATAAGATCACTAAAAAAAAAAAAAAAAAAAAAATAGTAACTTTAAAAAAAAAAAAAATAAATAAATAAATAAATAATCCACCCACAAAATAAATAATAATAATTCTAATAATTTTTTTTTTTTTTTAATTTTACTTTTTTTCCACCAGCAAAAAAAACAAAAAACTTTTGGTGCATCCATCTGTAACCATAACACTGACCAGATTTTTCCAGTTGCTATAGAAAGTCGAAATTATGAGATACTTTAACACAACAGTCATAGAAGCAGCTATGACATATGAATGGATTGTGAGTACATTGAAGACTTCTTTAAAACGTGGCTTTACAACACATGAAATACAGATGATGTTTCACATGGATTGTACTGAGCAAATGCACCCTTGAAGCTCTGGAGTATAAAGAATGAAACCAATGTGGCTGAGGTGGCGACCAATAAACAGCAACTGGAAACATCTTTTTTTTTTTTTTTTTTTGCTGACAGAGAAAAAGTAAAAAAAAAAAAAATATATATATTTTTTTTTTTGTGAATTAATTATAAATTTTTTTTTTTTGTGAATTCATTTTTTTTCTTTTTTGTGAATTAATTATTTTTTTCTTCTTTTGGTGATCTTATTTTATTGTTTTTTGCTGGTGTGAATGGCCTTCCATAGTTATTGGTCGCCACCTCAGCCACATTGGTTTCATTCTTTATACTCCAGAGCTTCAAAATTAAAAAATTATTAGAATTATTATTATTTATTTTGTGGGTGGATTTTTTTTTTTTTTTTTGTGAATTACATTTTTTTTTTTTTTTTAAGTTACTATTTTTTTTTTTGTGATCTTATTTTTTATTTATTTTTTTGTTGCTGCCGGGAATCGGCTTCCATACGCGGGAGTTAATATGACTGATTTTAGGATACACATGCTAAAGAAGAGTAGTAACTATCAGCTATATAACTATATATTATTCATAACTGTTGAGTCATTATTTGGAGGTATCAAAGAAATGGCCCTCAGGTAATGCGCAGCCGCTACCATGAAATAAAATAACAGTTTATTAACATCAACGCTGCTAAGAACACATCATCTGTCTTCAGCTGGAGGGACACCAAACACAGCTTTTGCATACAGTGCAATATTTGCCAAAGATGCCAAGATGTCAACCAGCTGACAGCACATACCCCAGGGTTCATGCCGGGACTCACTCCATTCTTGCCTCTGGCCCTGCCCCGTCCAGCTCTACCCGACAGGCCGGCCCCTCGAGGCCTCCTCCTCCCAGGGAAGCCTGAGCCTCGACCCTGTGGAGGAAAGACGAAAATCAGAAGATGCTTGCGGTACGAGGAGTGGATGTGGACAGCTTGTAGGGGAACACGGGGAAAATGGGCCGACGCAAGCGCCACTTGTTTGCGAAAGTTGGTTTCTTGCGCGCGCGCGGCGCACAATCATCCAAGTCACAGTCAAACTTTTTTTTGACATTGTTTGAGAGACACTAAAATTTCAGACAGAGAGTTGAGAAAAGGCCTCCGCCTACTCTCCGAACTAAATCTTCCAGCTCCTGCCACCAGAATCCCCTCTCGGTTACCCCTCATTTGACACCGATCCCAAGCCGAGGCCCGACCCATCAACTGCCCTTCTAGACATACACACTGCTTAATGGTGTTTAACCTGGACCGGACCCCCCCCCCCCCCCTCTGCAACTGCAGACAAATAAACCCTCACCCAGCCTTGCCAAAATGAATGATCGTCACACTGCCAAAAGTCAAAATCAGAGAAGAAAAAAATATATATTAAGAAATACTCAAACAGGTCTGAATAAGACGGAGAAGAGAGCGCAGCAGAGAGGACACATTCATTCATTAGTAAAAACCTTTTTGCCAAATATTTAGACAGGACGGTCTTATTACACCATACCCATAATCTCTCAATACAACAGCAAAGCCAGCCAAACCCGCTTTCAACACAGCCATATCTTTCGGTTTCACTTCATAACGTCATTAGCGCAGCCATTGGTTTTTTGAATCTCCTCTTCTCACGGTAAGGTGGTGGTAATTGTTAGCAGGCTACGGTATACATCGCTCAGGGAGTGTTGTCACTCGGGTAAACAGAGGGCTAACAGGGGGGTCGTCTCCGGTGAGCCACAGTATTTACCACTCTGATGCTCCAGCCGGGGCTGCCAGAGGACTGCCTGGTCTTTGAGACGTCCCACCCCTCTGACTGGTCTGGCGACCAGGACAAGGGGGAGCTCACACTGCTATGGGGGCTCCATGCACCCTAAGGTAAGGGGGAGGGGGGGGGGGGAGGCGGGTGAGAGAGTGAGAGAAAGGGAGGGAGGGAGGAGGGCGACAAAATGCAGCAACTTAAAAACAAAGCCAGCGAAGAAACAAAACATACAAAGAAAGATGTTAAGAGAGATGTAGTGAGCTTCTAATGGAGCCAATTGGGAACTCCTCAATGTAGATCCGTCTATGCAGCGCGACGGTATTAGGAAGCATCTGCCGTGCCAAATATGAACAGAATAAGTTATCAGGGGGAGGGGTCTGTGCTTGAAGCCAATCCTTAAGAGTTTTCATGCAGATGCGTTTAAGGGGCAACGTTTCTACTCGACTCTTTTTAAAGGCAAAACTGAAGAGCACAATTGTGTTGGTTGCATTTCACACAGGATCATTTTGCCGGGGCACCATGGCACCACACGGCAAGAAAGAGGCCCTGCAACCTCTCGTCATGACAACCATGTATGTTTGGCATGTTGACAAAACAATTGTGTCCGTACGGCATCAGACAAAAGCACTCTGGACTAAAGAGGAGGGAAAAAGTCAGATCGAAGCATCGCTAATAGATTTCCGCAGGCCTTGTGTAATAAATTTGTTTATTTAAGAGATGAGATATTTCCGGGGGAAAACACATTTTGCAGACTAAAGTAATCTACCCACACCGGCATCATTCATAATATATTATAGCCATGGGTGTGATTTTACTCCTATAAATATTTGTCTGAGAGAGGCCACGTTCAGTGTCTCTATTATAACCCATTTGTTTTAACGACACTGGGGCACTTAAATTAGGGGATTCAAACTTGTTTTTTTCCCCCCCTAAAGTCACTAGTGACCCACTGCAATTGCTGGTATAATAGGAGATAACTTGGTCATGGTAATGATAATGATCTCTGAAATGACTTGATGAATCCTCATCCTCAGTGGGACAATAAGGCAACGCATGTTTGTAATGTGGACACAAGATGAACTGATGAAAATGCCGCTGAAGTGGAAAATGGTGAGTACTCTGAGGAAAAGGTGTTTTAGCCATAAAAAAAAAAAAAAACAGAATTCCTAACAGACATAATGGGAACGGCATGAACACTGTGACCGACTAGTTCTGTGGTGCATGAACATGCAAAGAGAGGCATTGGGAGTTGAGAGAAAAGCATCGTTCTTCACGCTGTCCTCCTGCTATGCTTCAATCGTTTACTTCAAGGTATAACTCGCCTGAGAAAAAGCATTAAAAACATAAAACCGTACAAGCTGCCTCAACCAACCCAGTGCCACCAAAACAAACCCGAACCCATCTTCATGGAGCAGAGCACTAAGGACACACAGAGCATTTAGGAGTACACAGGGTATGCGCACCAATTATCCGCCTACACTCCGGGGTAGTTACTTTGGCTCGCTCTGCCTTATTGGCTGTCCCAGCCCGAGAGCGACGCAAAACCAATCAGTGGTCCTCTGTGACATGACGTCCAGCTTCCTACCTGTTTCACTCGTGGCCTCCCAGGAGAAAACTTCCTCTTGGTGATGGCTGGCTTTCCCATTCCAATCTTCGGGGTGAGTGGTATAAGGGTGGTGGTGGGCATTACGCTGCTGTGGTCACCCAGTGACGGTAGGATCTGGGTCAGCTCTCTGGGAGACGTCCCTCGGCCCAGAGGGGAGGTTGAATGGCACGGAGAGGAAACCATTTCCGCCAACCTTTCCATGGACGTCTTGAGTGCTTTCTCCTCCGAAGGCAGGCAGGGAAATGACAGATTGGGCTTGCTCTCCGTTGTAACGTACATCTCCACCGACGCACTGGAGGCCGAGGGCTTAACAGTCTCTTCCGGGTTATTGTGAAAAAAAACCTCCGTCCTCTCCTCGTTGAGTTCTTCTGGAGCGGCTTCCGGGAACGAAGCCCTGGCCACGTCCATACTCGAAGGCTGGGGTAGCGAGACTTCCATTGGTTGGTCCGTGACAGGTACTGATGCAGTACTTGGTTCTTTGGTGGTTGAGATGATGGCCTTAAAATCCTTTGTGCTGGGGTTGGCCATGCCCTGCTCAGGGCAGGCCTCTGTCTTTGCTGGTTTCATTTGTAACGTGGTATCCTGGGTCTGTAGTGCCTCCACAGAGAGCTGGGCTGGAAAAGACTCAGACTCCTGGCTGGGAGCCGCTGGAGACGCAGGACTCTCGGTAGTTGTAAGCTGGGCTCTTGCTGCTGGTTGTGTTTCTGTTGGAGAGGAAACGCACAGCGGTCAGAAGAACACATTTTGATAGACATCATGCACATTAACAGACCAAGAAAGATACAAGTGTCAACGCAATATTAACTTTACAACAACATACATTGACGCAAATCAATACGAGGTTCCACAATGCAGCAGACCGGATCGTGTTCACAAACCTGGATTGATTTTGTTGACAGACGGTTCAGTAACCTGCTTCTCGACGTCTGCTCCCACTGAGACTTCTAAAAGAGAGACAAGATTCATAATCAAAAAGGATTATATTCAAAGAAATGGATATTTGATCACTAAAAAGAGAGAACTAAGAGTCTGGAGAGACTGTGAACACACGCAAAGAAAGTGGACCGTAGGGAGGTGTTGGGCTTGGATTCCCGGCAAATCAAATGAAAAGAGATATTTCTTCATGCATCAATTCTATCCACTTATCAAATCTAAACCAACAAGACTATACAAGGATGCGAGTCCGTAAGTCGAGGAAACTCTTCTCCTCTTTAGTGAAACCACTGAAACACTAAAAGTTTGTGTTGCAGATCATCGATTACTTTTAGAGCCAATACATGTCAAAGACAATTCTATATGGGTCACTATCGGCACAAGTTGAGGAAAAATAACATTAAACATGATTTTCACTGCTTGGATTTAGTGTTGCATCAGCCTTGAAACGGATGCATCATAAGTGATACTGATGAGGAGTGGCTTTCCAGTAACAAACAGCCACAATGCATAAAAAAGACAACGACGCAAAGCCTTTATACGCTACTTTATATTAGTCTAGTGTCTCCTACTCTCTCTCTCTCTATTTGGTTTTATAGCATCTCCCATCCTCTCCCTCCGTTTGGTTTTGTGTTAAAGACATCAATACATTTGACTGGTCCCGGTATGAATAGAACTAGTCATTCCTGGCTATCAGGCATCCACACATCGAGCCGATATACTGCCAGACAGCCTCTGACCGTACAGATAGCCCAGTCTTAACAAGGCGCCCACCGTTTCAATCCACAAGTTCCCGTGTCACACTGATCCCGACACACGCGTGCACCTGCTAGGCATCTCTGCCAGGGAAGGGGAGTAACCATGACAACCAACATCCCAGCGCCTGTGTGCCCCGGGCTCACGACTGTGCAGCTTGCAGGTGCTCATCCGGTGCCGATGCCAGAAAGTCAATTAGGAGATGGGGCCTCCAACCATCTTCCTAGCCTTTTTCGACTATTGACCAAGCTGAACACACATTCTCATTCACGTCACCGGCCTGCTTCCTATATCTTCTCCAGGGAACGAGGTGACGCTTCGGATAAATACGCGGCTCAGATTAACGAAGCAGAGGCCTCGAGTCGGGTCTCGTTTGCAGTCACAGAATGGATCTAATGGCATCTGTCGGTTGAGTCACGGTAAGCCCGCCTGTTAAACACTGAGTAGTGGAGAATCCTGGCAGGTGATAAACAGCTCTGGTTAATGACTTTAATTACATTACATGGGCGCGCTTTGTTGGCAGCATCGTCACAATCTCACGTAACAAAGCTAAAAAAAAAAGAAAATACGTGAAACATATCTGCTCAGATCCAAGTACATTTCAGCACAAATGCCTCCTCTTATTCGGAGCAGGAATATCAAATGCACTGCAAAAAAATAAAGCCAATTTCCAACCGTTTGAGTGATAGGCTTCAACCTAAAAATCCCAAAACGACATCTCCCACGTGACTCTTATTTTGAGGCGTCTAACATAAACCTCCTAAAGCTTCTCTTGAATCAATACAGAGATCACCCGACGCGTCTTTAAAACCACAGAGGGGGAAGCATCGCCTTGCCAGCTAAATCCAGTGATGAAGCAGTTCATGACCAACGGGAAAAAAAGATAGGGAAGAGCACATGTGTATGCAGAGCAGAGCAAGCTGTGAGAACCACGAACGAGCCAGCATAGCTCCGAGGCAGGTTTGGAGACAGGGGATCTAATAACATCACCACCGTGCTACTCCTATCCGTTCTCTCCTGCCAGCGGAGTCTGCCGTCTAGACGGAGTGGGCAGCGCAGATACTACTGGCATCCCCTGCTCACCGTTAATTTGCCTGATACTCCGCTGGCAGATCTCACGTGGAGCGGAGATGCAGCCCTAAAAGCGTTCACGCGGGCGGCTACCAGCGTCACCGTAACTCAAAGTGTTGGCACGGTTTGCAACCGCAACGAATCAGAGCTGTTGCACAGGTAAGGTTTTATTTAACGGTGCTTCTTTTACTAATTGGCATCTAGCTGGATAAGCTTATACCCCCCCCCCCCTCGAAAAAACCCTCCGAAGTCTTAATTCTCCACGTTTGTTCTTGAAAACGATATGGTTATTTTAAGGTATTTCACTGTAGGTTATATTCAAGCCCCCGCCGAGAGAACAAGGCTTTGAGAAAATTTGACACGGTGGGCAAACCGTGGGATTATAATTTCCGGGTCTGTCACGTGAAGCCCTGGGGCCCAGAAAGACTGTTTCCCATTGACTCACATCGGGAAAGAGACGCATGTAAATCAGCAGACACATACATTTTTGTTAGGTGAACCAACTTCCCAGTACAAACACTTGACTAGCCCCAATTTAAATCATTAGGTCCTAAAAGCTGTAAAAATGTACTTCTAGCCGAATCAGGATTTCCTCCTCCGTTCACATGAATGAGGCTAGACCCGGGTCATTTCATACCAGGAAGTCAAACTGTTTTTGCCTCTTGTGCCAATGAGCAACTTTCATAGGAATGAAGGAGAGTCGCCTCCAACACTGTACCCAGTTCTCTTTATATATGCATGGTTATATCCCATTTATTATGAAAGTAACTACAAGTAAATAACACAGTTCCTCTGTTCTGCCCAAGGTTTTTAAAAAAAACCTGAATTCAATGTCCATAACTTACAGTCTGAATCTCATTGAAGCCTCTATAAGGCTGACACAGCTTGTTGTGCTTTGATTTTGTGTCACAAACACACACATCGATATGACAAACATCAGACCCGGTCACAGTGCCTTCACAATCTCTCCCTCTGTTAAGTGGTGTTATTAACAAGTCTCTCTAGTCTGAAGGTAATAAAGACAGTCAAATGTAAAGCTGATTTGTGGCAGCGTGAGCAGCAACTCAAGTGTCCACCTCTGCTTCAAGTTGCACTGTGCAGTCTCATTTAGCCATGCATTGAATTGAAATAAAAAATAAGCACTTTCAACTATCGATTTCTCATTTACAAAGACTGGCAGCACAAGTTACAGCCCCAGGAGACCGGAGGGAGAAACAAAGTACTTCTAATTTTCACAACACAGAGTTACAAAGACAAAGGATTCGCTTTAATCTGCTGCTAGTAGGACACCATCTGGTTATTGGGGAGGCCTCAGAAAACCCTGCACATAAAGAGAGGGAGCGCTTCTCTCTGGTCGCAGTCCAAACAACTCCTAATCCTTTCATCTGCAACAACGGCGACGATCACAACTTCATCGGCGACGACGCTACAGCCCACTTTCGTGTTGCATGGCCAAAAACGTTACAACTGCCTCTGCATGGCTAGAGGCCCGAGCGAATGAACCCTCGACTACAAAGATCGCCTTTCATTTTCACTCGTATAACCTGGTGCTCGTGTGTGCGATTTTGTATTATCAAAAGAGTTACATTCCTTGGCTTGTCCTCGCAATAACTACACGTGATTAATATGCTGATTAGATTCTCTGGAAGGGGAATAGAGGAAAAATGAAGACTTCAAGATTTAAAGACAACACACGGAAAGAGATCAGAGGAGTTATCTTCCTGTGTCTAATCTAACCTGTTTGGAACAAAGACCCACCAGGCTTCTGGGCTGACGAGGCCAGATTCTCCTCCTGGACGGTAGCCTGAGCGGGCTCTGGATCCGAGTGCAATGGAACAGCAAGTAATTCCGGTTCGGGGTCATTGTGCATTTCAGGAGGCCCCTGGGTGCCAGGTTCTAGGTCCGTGTGCTTTTGAGCCAGCTGTAGACCAGTCTCAGAGTCTATGTGCATGGAGGCTGGCTGAGGGCTGAGCTCTGGGCCGGTGTCCATATCCTCTGCCTGTAGCGCCTGCTCTGCAGCAGGAGACTTGCAGTTGGAACAAACATAGTCCTCTCCGGGGTGGATTTCTGCTTGGCCTGAGTTCTGACGCTCGCACTCCAGGTGTAGCCATCTGAAAAGGAGTGCGAAGGAATTTTAAGGGATTGTTTGGTGAGGGATCTCTGCGCAAAAAAAACTAAAATGTGACATATTTACTGCCGAGGTTTCCCCCAGGTGTTTCCTTAATGTTACCAGGGAACGTAAAATTGCCACAGGAATGAAAAACGAAACAAGAGTGTTGCATTTGAACTAGTTATGAAGACGTGTTCCTTACCTCTTACAAGTCTGGCAGAAGAGTAAGTCTTTATGATGCTCAGGGTCCAGGATGCAGGCACACATAGAACAGCACAGAGCGGGGTCCTGGTTTTGGACGCAGTTCTCACACAGCAGGCTGGTGTGGTGCCATTGCCCGCTGGTCCGTGTCCCACATTGGATGCATACTCTGCAGCTCTGAGGAGCAAAAGGAGGCCCTCTTAGTAACACGACATTGACAGCCTGTCACACTCAATACGGTGAGAATACTGTGTTTCTGCTCCATAGATTTGGCACCTAAGTCATGGGATGGGGAAGAAGCATGGAACCTGTCCAGACCCACAGTAAATGTGAGTATATTTAAGACCACGACTCTTTTCCAGCTAAATTTATGAGGCCGAGCTGGAGAATCACGACTAAAAAAAAATGATATCAGTATTTTTAGACCCTGATGAAATGGGTTTACAAGGCAATTTTCTAACCACACAGATCATTTAGACTAACCAGTCTTTAATAAATGGCAAAAAACTTTTAAAAACATTGGCATCGAATAAGTGCGGTTCTGGCTACATGGCTGCAACATGCTGCCAAGTTGTGTTACAAATGGCAGACACTTCAATTCAAAGCAGGTTGCTAATAACCAAAACATGAACCTGTACTTCCTGCTTTGTCTATCTTTTATTTTCTGGGCATGCAAGTGGACAAAAGTGAGCACAGTGTTTGCGAGCGCCAGAACCACAGAGCGGCACAAGCAAATAAGTAGCAGCAGCGGGCAATTCTGATTAAAATATCAACACCGACGGTGTGCAGCATCTAGCAGAGCTGCTCACCGGTACAAAACACAAGGACAAAAAGTGGTCGTTTGGCTTCCATTTCAGCAGCGTGCTGCTTAAGTGCTGCCGTTCATTTAAAAAAATGCGTTTGGACTCCAGTATTGTGCTCATTCTGGGAACGGAGAGGCTGCTGAAATTTTGACAAAACCTTCATGTCACAATTGTAAAGACGCATCTTTTCACACACATCACAAGTACAAACTATTAAAGAGGAAACTATCTTTGGTGTTGTTCAAACATAATTAAATAGGTTTACACGTTTTAAAGTAGAGCTACCTTTGGCAAATATACTCTATGCAGCTGTATTATGAATACAAAAATATAAAACCAAATATTGGATAGGGTTTGATAGATACTCAACAATAAAGCAATCTCACTGGGATCTGGGGAAAGTCATTTTTAAGACTTTAAGGAAATAAATAGAGATTGTACAGAGAGATGGTTGTCATCAACTGTTATCCTTATTTTCTTTAAGACATTGTCACGAAAGCTTGTTCGCGGAAAGTGTACCAGCACTTACTTTTTCCTCGGCAAGTGCTTTTTTGTGTGTGTGTCTCAAACGCAGCCCGCCAATTGTGGTGCTCATACATGGTGGAGGAACATGACAGAGCAGTGAAACCGGAACAATGAGTAATTCTTCATTGATTTCTACTTCAGTCAGACGACTGCAAAACTACCGAGCGAGTGGGGACAGGAGTCGGTTAGCGGATGCCGAGGATGTGTGTGTGGGTTTTGGTTCCTCCTGTGCTGAGTCAGACGGAGAAGCCAGAGTGTAAAGACCTCTCAGCGGCTGGCTCTACCGCAGCCTCCTCCGACCACCGCGGGAAACTGGTCGGTGTGTTTACCGGCCGCCTGAGTGACAGGCGCATTCGCGCTGCTGGAGGATGACGGTCAGGGCTGCACTGAGGGATGCGTGTGATCCGCGCACACACACACACACACACACACACACACACGGTTCTAAGCTGAGGTTGAACTGAAGCCTTTAAAAGATCAGCCGGAGTGAGTCATTTCTTAACCGCAGGAAGCGCAAATACAAACCAACAAAAAGTCATATTCTCATGGGTGGTCGACATTTTACTCTGTGCCAGAGCAAAAAATTCATATCTTGAATATTTTCCTGTTGATTATTGATGCCCACACACAGTGGGAACTTTGTGTTGCAGCTGCCAAAATAATACCTGCTGAAAACAATAGGTTGGTACTTCCAAAGTAAAATGACTTCATGTTTTTTTTACATACCAGCCGGATGAAACATTATTTCACATTGTCTTAAAAAAACATCATCCAGCCTCATTTGAGGTTCTTCCTACCTTACATCTCCATCCGTTGGTGGGAAGAGAGTCGATAGCAGGTTGCAGACAGAAGGTATGGTAGCCTTTGTCACACATGTCACACACCAGCATTTTAGTGTCCTCTCCTGGGTTCCTACAAAGCGAGAGAGAAGGTTTTATGAAATAGGACAATAAGACGGGCTGGGCGAGAGAGAAAATCCAACATCACGATATTTTTGACCAAACGCCTCGATATCGATAATCAGACAATCTTGTAGGGTTGACCACTGCTGCTTTCACAAAATATTCACGCAATGAGATGTTGTTTGATAAATAAATCATCAGTAATGTGGATATATTGAATAATAACAAATAACAGAACAGCTAACAAAGTCTGGGAAGTTCAGAAAATGACATCACGTTACTGTAATGCAGCCTTTAAAACCGGGAAAAGACAAAACTTATGCCAAATTAAGATATCCCAAATATAAGAAGATGTCCAGTCCAATCACGACATCTATATAAATATGGATATATTGCCCAGACGTACATGGGACTTTGATATACTGCAAATATCTACGCAGGGTTGTATTTAAAGAAGAAGAACTATGAAGAAGTCCCACGCATGATCATATTCACCTCGATTCTCTTTTTATTATTTCCACAAGGGAGATAATGAGATCGGTGAGTGAGTGAGTGAGTGAGTGAGTCCATCTCTGTGTCTGTCCACGGCTAATCTCGCATACTGCTGAACCAAACTGCATAATATTTGGGATGCTCATTTATAGCTGCACACTCAACTCGACTGCTGACTCCTTAAAGCTAAATACTACAAATACATGTATGATTGGTATAACATCCACAGTAAAAGCTTTAGGCAATGATAAAAGGGTTCAAAAGTCAAAGAAATAAAAAAAATTGGAGTCATCCAATCGATTAGTATATGACAATAAACTCGTCTTGAAAAACACCATGCTGTGCAATAATAACTTGGTACTAGGGTTTCTATGTAAACACGGAACAGAAAGCTCAATGGACAGTGTTCACCTAAGGCAAACAGGACTGGTTGCTAGCAGAGTCCCTGTGCTGTTTAAATAGGGTCAGAAGTTACAAGACTGTGCTTCAGGGTACAACATCCAGTTATCTCCTCACAAACCACAGAGGTAAACAAACCAGCAGTAAGCAGCATGCCCGGTAGCTACAGAGAAAATGATTAGAAAGAAAAAAAAAAAGAAAAGATAGATAGGACAAAAGCATTCAGTGTAGATACTTCATTTAGGCGAATGGGAAGGTGACTCACTTGCACGTCTGGCAGATTTTGCACTCCGGGCACTGCCAACCTGCCCTCCTTAGAGGGGTCACGGCCATGTCCAGGCACATCCCATGGTAATGCTGACCACAACTGGTGCAGAAGAGCTGGTCCAGTAGGTCCCCTGGGCTATCGCATAGCGCGCAATTTACATCATCTACAACTATGGGCCAGAAAATGAAAGAAACAGGATTTAAGTCAGGAAAATATGGGGGGGAGACAATTCAGACAGTGTAGTTGAAACGTTGTTTCGTCAAATTTCTCATTTTCACTTGAGCAAATCATTTCTCACTATAGCTGTATTCAACACTACTCCACTTACATTTGTGAATGGCCAGTTCAATGTGTTCTGGGCAGAGGAGCGAGAGACTCCTGATATCCTGAAAGGTCCCAGCTGCCCCCGCACAGGGGAAATGGTAGAGTTGAGCACATCCTTCAGCACAGCACTTAACGGATGCTCCAAGGCGCTTACAGTATGCACAGTGCTGCAGAGAAAGAAAGAGACAGATCCCAATATACACATATGTAAAATTAATCAATTCCATTCTTAGCCGAGGAAACAACAAACTCTTGAAACATGTCCATGGCATTTTTCCGTGACGGACTGGCTGGCTTAAGTAAAAACAGTGCTTCATCCCTTAAGGTCTCTTCGGAAAAACAGTCATCTGGTTTCCCAGCTTAGAGAAGACCCCCCCCCCCCCCCCTCTTCCAACCCATGTTGGTCACATTCATGACAGAACCTCATCTATTCGCCATTCCACTCAGTTCTATAAGTGTGCACTCTGGAGATCAAATGCAAGACTTGCTGATGGGCCATTGGGCTGCAGACGCACTCGGAGAGAGCTGTGAGCTGTGCCACTGCGAACACGAGGAGCTGAGCTGCCACGAGGGCTCAGCCCCGCTGAGTGGCGTGACCTTTTCTATTTCACAGCTGAGAGATCCACGCTGCCAGGCCGACCTTTACCAGCC
The DNA here is from genome assembly GCA_032191485.1 of Leptoclinus maculatus. Taxonomy (NCBI): domain Eukaryota; kingdom Metazoa; phylum Chordata; class Actinopteri; order Perciformes; family Stichaeidae; genus Leptoclinus; species Leptoclinus maculatus. Next base: position 2,226,589 of record JAVDOI010000010.1, read on the forward strand.
AGTCTGATCCATCAGCTTTGCTGTGCCTCACTGAAGCGGTCTCACTGCTGCCCCAACACATTAAGATGCTGTTAACACTCATTAGTCCACGGATCTTCTCCCCTCCCCTCCCCGACTCACCTTTGTGCTCCCTGAGTCAATGGCTCTGTCCACATTAAGCAGAGATTGTCCCTCGCCCTCACAAACACCTTCGGACCACAAGGCACAACTCTGATGTGCCCAGCATTGCCCTGGAATGTCAAGACATTGAGGAAGTGAAGAAACACAAAAGGTTAGCATCTAATTCGTGTCTGGTGAAGAAGTCGACGTGCTGAGCTTCAACAGGTGATGCTGGCAATGCTTCGTAAAAAAAAGGAACAGAAATGCTAAGTCTGTTGGTTTTTACCTGACTCGAAGAGAGACTGGACGTTAAGATCTTGTGGGAGGCCGACATGAGAAAGTTCATCCCAAAATCGACTGGCTGGGTCTGGTTCTTCCTCGCAGCTTTCAGACCCACTGGAACAAAAGGAAGAGGTTTGCAGAGAAAGCAGGTCAGCACAGGTTTTTCTTTTTTTTTTTTTAAAGTAGAGAGTCTGAGTCAATTTAGGAATGAATCCAGAGCAGAGACATTAAGGCAGAGGACCATGTTCAGTTTTGACAAAAGCAGACAGATGAAGACAGAGAGAATGAGCTGGGGGAAAATGTTAGAGAGCAAATAAAAAAGCTGTGGGGGAGGAGGGAGAGGAGGAGGAGGAGGAGGAAGAGGGCCATCTTGTTTGGCATGTGCACAAGAGGCTGGCTGTTCTGTCTCATAAAATCTGTTGAAAAGGATGCGTTTCCCCGAGTTCCTGGCTTGAACTAGTGAGCTGCATAGCATGCGGAAAATGTGGAGGGGGAGCATTAGCATTTAAAAAGGACCTTAGTTCCAGTAAACAAACCAACGGCCAAAATCAAGAGAACGGTTTCTAGAAGCATGATCGCACACACCTGAGAGATTATTGTTTACAGCCCAAAGTTTCATTCAATTATCTTCTCCCACCTCCTCACACGTCCACGGTTTTGGCATTTTGTCCAACGCCTCCGCTCCTCTGACAAATCGAGATACAATTTATCCTCCGGTGTCTCCGTGTGGCATTAACCGAGGACTGGCCCTATTGACCAATCACACGGCAGCAACACAACAGCTACTGGTTGACTTGGCATGCGGCCAGATCCCATACTGCTCCCACTGCCCCGTTACGTCACCGGGAACCCAGTGAGACGCCCAACTGGTTCCAAAAGGACCAAAAACAAATTAGGCAGCTGTCCAATAGAGTCCGAGGAGGGTCTTTTGTTGGAACAGTGCGCAAATATGTAGTGCTCAAACACACACACACACACAGACACAGACACAGACACAGACACAGACACAGACGACACACACACACACACACACACACACACACACACACACACACACGAGAAGCTTGTGCGCAGCCGTCCCCTGATGTGGGATCCCTGGGCCTGGGGACACTGACTGCTGAGGCAAAGTGATAATTTAGCAACACAACCTGCTAACTGAGAGAGGCCCGTTAGCTTGTGAGGTCTGTGTGTTTGTTTTGTGTGCATGCTCCTTTGTGTGTGTGTGTGTGTGTGTGTGTGTGTGTGTGTGTGTGTACGAGTTAGCGTGTGGTCATTTATTAACCACCATCACTGGTTTCTTTCACCAGGACAATCCACTGTGTGTCAACACTTCTTTCCAGGAAAAGGGGTAAAAGGTATTTTCGCCCACTTCGCTATCCTGACCAACACTGGCAGCCAAACCATTTGTGTCCGCCAGGCCTACTTACTTCGTCTTTTCCCTCTGTCCTGAGGTGGTCTCTCCGGCCATTTTTGGCTGAGTGGTTGTATCGCCATCGCTGCTTTCGCCCGTTGAGCCTCCTCCACCCTTGTGGCTGAAGAGTGCTTCAAACTGAGGCGTGGTGCTGAATACTTGCAGCTCCCCCTGACCCAGCAGGCAACGGCCACCGCAGTAACAGAAGGCACAGAGACGCTCGCTGAAACAAAGAAAGAAACGGGTGGTAGGGGGGTGTTTAATTATATATACCTACTGTGACTTAATACAGTGCCACGCATGTCACCATGAATTAAGGCCTTCCTCTTCTGGCAATGGGACTGTCTGTGCAGCAACATACTTACCGGTACGAATGCATAAAGCCCGCACACACTGTCTCTCCACACACACACACACAAAATGAACCACTTGTGAAATCCTCAATGGTATATGATGCTGTATTCACAGCGAAGCGTTTTTTTTGCCCAGCGTCACACGCGCAAGTTTGACCGCCGGATTATTTAGGTTTATTTGCAGCTATCGCGCTACATGCGCCGGAAAGGAGAGGTGGGCGCGTATCCCAGATATACGCTGGGTTCATAACGTCATCCGGAGGCGCTCTGTCTGTCTGCAAGACGGCAAGCAAACAACTTGTAAAATGTTTGTTTTCTGAAGGGAGCTCGGATCAATCGGTGCTCGGCTATGCTAACATTGGAGCTGCTCCGTCAACACTCAAAATAACGTCATCCCGGCATAAATACGGCAGCGACATTATGGTCTCAGTTAAACTCTATGGTTCATACGCATACATGTATACACATAATTACGTCTCTGGTCTCTGAACAAATATGGAGGTATTGTAGAGCTCTGGTAGCTCCTCCATTTCTGATTCATCAACGCCACGACTTCAGAGACGACAGGAGAATCTCATTGGCTTTGGCGACACAGCGTCACACAAATTTCTCGCTCGAGTTGAAATATTTCAAGAATTCCGCAAGGCATTACCTTTGTATGCAATCAAGCCGCGCAAAAAGTTTGCTTCGTGTATAGTGTGAACACACCATAAGTACCAGGCCAGACTTCTTCTCATATGCACCTAATTCTACATTTTGGCAAGAAGTTAACAACAAAAACCATCATCTTACAAGAATAACTGGACATGGACGTGTTGCAGATTGCATTGGGAGAAGGGCGTTTTAGAGTCAGAGCGGTAAAGAAACAACAGAGACAATAAAGCAGCCAAGAACCCCGCAAAGTAAAACGGTGCGGTAAATATTTATCACATTTTTTTTTTAGGCGATGAGACGGCCTTGTTAATAAGATCCCAGGAGAGGGTGCCGGTCTGCCCTCCATCACTAACATCGATAGCACAGACAGGCCGGAAGATTGATTACAACCTTTAACAGGGTGGCACCTGGGAAGAGACTGCTGCCGCTACCGGCTGATGACTCCATTTCGATTCATCCATGCATGTGTACACAGCAAGGCAAACAGCATGTCACATTGCTACACACACACACACGCACAATTGCATACCAATGCTTGTACACGCACACATTCATAGAAACATTTATAAAAACACAAGGATCTTATATAGATATATATATATGTTTCTCTAACAGTTATTGTTGTCTCTAACCTGCTTTGGACTTCTCTGCTCGCTGGGACAGATGGTCCTGCTGAACTCTCGGCTGGAGGGCTCTGGGCCAGAGGGGAAGAGGGCTTCTCCTCCTCTGGCAACTCAGTGGCCACCACTTCCACAGTTACCACTGGCTGGATTGGTGTTTCTGATCAGAGCAAACAAACAAAATAAAAAAAAGACCAGTTAGTCAGTAAGAAATGACTCCGCATTTAATCCCCTCCAGAGGATTTACGAGCATTGGAGCCCATTCGACATTGACCTCAACGCTATTAGCCGCTCTTTAACTCATTGCCAATTACGACTGTTAATTCGGCGTGCAGCTTCTGGCGGGTACAGGCTGTCATAGGGCAGGTAGATCGCATTCTAGTCAGTTTCCTTCAGGTCAAAAACACAGCCTTTATGAGTGAGATGGATGGTAATATATGGGGACCATATGCTCAAGCACTGATTACACTAAACCCGCTGGGAACATCATGCTCTTGCTCAGAATAGCAATAACAATGGAAGCAGGGGAGGGGGGGAAAAAAAACAAGAATCACCGATGCCAAAATGTCTCTCAAGAAGTGGGGTTTAACATTAATGGGGAATATTATGCCTGAAATACAACTAAACTCTATTGTGTTAGTATCATGAGTGCTTTTGATCTAAATTACAAAAGAAATGGCACAATTCACTGTGCTAATCATACAAAACAACTCCCAAAAGTACCTCTCACTGAGACTGTGGGCCATGCTGAATTTTTATTAACATTTCATTGAGATGTAATTAGGCTAATACTGCAATGACTCAGCGTCATCCAATGGCATCACACAAGGACAAATTCAAGCTCATTACCTCCTAATAGCAGTTTTCAGATACGAGTGAGGTAATATCACTTTTTCATGATATTTAACAGCAACATTGTTATTCTGATAAGCATTTAAATGTCACTATGCTGAATTTTATACAAGTATGTTTCAGTACGTGGTTTGCAATAGTTTCAAATATACTAAAAATGTTTTAAATAGTGGTTTGCATGTTACATTGTGCAAAAGAAGCAAAACGAGGGTTAAACACAAGATTAACAGGAGATATTAAACCCACGTCTTTACCTTTTCAAAGCAAAGATATGCAGATGTACTGCTTGACCTCAGCTGTATATCACTTTGGAGACAATACTGTATATAAATTGTAGATTTCATTTTTGCGCCTGAAAAAAACAAATAATCACTAGGGCCCACAGGGACACGGGCCCTAGTGGGCCCTAGTGGGCCCTAGGGATTTGTTGTTGTTTTTTGAAAGAAAAAAAAAAATCTGTTTTAAAACAGCTAATAATTGCCTATTGTTTGTGCGATGTAAACCACAGCTAATAAAAGCAACGCTAACCACCGGCAGAATTTCACTCCACAATATCACCAGCTCAGCAACAGAGCAGCGCTGAGATGTATGAGAATGGGAGGCATGGTCACGTGACGTGATGTCCACACATAAAAAAAAAAAAAAAAAGCACATAAATGGGTCTGGAGAGACTGATGGGATTTTAAAAAGCTTTTAGAGGGCATTAGCCTAGGGCTCTTTCCCACTGCACCTCAATGCCAATCTCAGAGCGGGAGGAGAGATTGAAGCAGTAAGGGGGGAGAGCGAGAGAGAAAAAAATAAAAAATACGCACTCACTGCAGCTTCACAGCTCAAGCTAAACCCTTTCAATTATAGCCCTGAAGTAGAAGCATGGGGTGCCAAGAAAGAGCTCTCATCCATCCTCCTCCAGGAGAGGGAGACTCCTCTTCTACCTTTACCGAAATACCCTTCTGAAGCACCGTCTGCACGAGGCGGCCTGGATGTGCAAGTTCAAGTCTTCGATCACTCCCCAACGTAACCAACGTGTACATAATGGATCAAAAAGGGGGGCGGGGGGGGGGGGTGCAAAGTCTCACCTGTGTCCTGAGGGCTTGTGGACTCTGTTATCTCAGTCCCATCCATGCTGTCCTCCTCATCCACAACAACTCTCCCTCTGGTGCGACCCCTAGGGTGAGGAGGAGACACAAACAAATAAAAAAACAGGCCCAATGAAATAGAACAAGACGAGAAAAAGGGCCTGGGGTTTGCCTCCGGAGGGTGGGGGGGGTTGGCGGTGAGGTCATGAATTAGTTAAATATAGTCACAGCTGTCACTGATTTTTAATGGAGGCACTCAAGGGCGCTGGGCAAGGCGGAAGGTTGGTAGTAGGGGGGGCGACTGGTAGCATGTGGAGTTTAAAGATGGAGGCAGAGCAATCGGATAACTTTGCTCTAAAGATTGAGGTAAAGAGATTACAATAAAAGGGGCATTATGGCACTAATGCAACATCATCCATAAATACATGACTATGCCCATGTGGGGGTGACGGAGTTATAATGAATCTTTTACTGTTGCTCATACCAGAATTAAAATGTGCGTGTTCATCTTCAGAGCTACGTGGAACAACTACCTTTCTCCTTTACATTCCCTGGAGGGGTGACGACTGATTAGAGTTGATCTGAACACGCAGATATTACTTATCATATGATAATAGATCTGTAATTTAAGACCGCTCCAACAAACATTTAATCATGAATGCGCATCAGTCACGTTTGGTGTCCTGAACATACACGTCCTTAGGGTTGTTGCACGCAACCATTTGGGGCTGCGATATATAAAATGGGCATTGTGCGTTGAAGCTTTGGAGAAAACCAACAAAGCAGAGAATACACAACACGCGTCTGTCTTTTTTTGCGATTATTCCCTTTATAATAAAGTACAACAAACAATTATTTATGCAAAATCTACTTTCGGTGTTTTCAAGGGACGTCCGTGGATAGGTACACAAACAACCCTCCTGTTGAGGATTAGTCCCAGGGGGAATACAATTACTGAGGATAACACACTTACATTTTTGAATGATTGGACATAAAAAAACACAGCTAAAACCTCTCACTATTATATGTAATTGACAGCTACTCTATCTGCTGACAGCAAGCTACAGTAACCAATTTGTGCGTAGAACACGGCACTTTGAACCTCTGAAAATACGGCTTGTTCTGATTCAGTCACAGACGTCACCGCTGGGTACGTACGTACATTAGTGGTAATGTGACGGCTGTGCTTTGAAACAAATGCGGGTTTGTGAAAAAGGTCAGCGCTCTGTTCATTTCCCAGAGACGAATTAAAAATAATTCTTCATTAGCAACCTGCAAGATCATCATATTCAAACACTTTGTTTGTTTTTTTAAGGACTGTTTGAGACTACAAAGTATAAACACAATGTTTTCTCTAACAGTCTAATTAAATCAAAGAAATGTTTTATAGGCAAAAACAAATATACAAGGATTTCTTGTACGTAGATAGTACTACGAGAGACTACTCAAGCTGCTGCTTGTTACGCGACCAGGTAATGATACTGCTCAGTACAAATGACATTGTTCATAACTACTAAGTGCAGACTCTGCCATGAACACACCAGTATTGGGCTCGATCTCTGATATATGACGTCAGAAACAATCTTTTATCACTTAAGGGGTGTTTGCATTCGTCCAACAGTGCACCATGTGAACCAAATAATAAGTGTTGTAAAGCTTATAACAAACAAGACATGTGCAAAACATAACATTCAAACCATACCAGCACTCGGGCTGGGGCAATTTGGTGACGTAATCGGCGTCATCGATTACAAAAACACGTCGGTGTGTTGCTCCCGGTTTAAGGTGTTCCCTCGGAGAACAAGCTGCAGCTAAAAAAACCTCGCCCACGACCTTCTTACGGGTGGAAGTAGTATTTTAGACAGATGTGGTGCTCTGTAAACTCTACAAACTGGAAAACCAAAGTATCCCGGAGCGCACTGACGGAGATAGACAGCACCGTGTCTGGTTTTTTAGTTATTGTCTAAAATCAAATTGGTGTTGGTTTATTAATTCAAAGAATGGCTTTTATCCGTTTTTGAAAATAAACTCTTTTTAATAGACTTTTTTTTTTTCATATAGTCAATCTAACACTAGAACCGTTTTTATTACAGTACCAAAACTCAGGTACTGTATCGGCACTAGTACCGGCAATATAGTCCTACTCACATTTGGACACGCATGTGCTGAACCCGGTGCAATACGGACCTTTCACATCATGTTTTAGAAGCTCTGCGTATCAAGCGAGAGAACCTCGGTGCAATACAAGGAAACAGCCGTCGTTAATTGTAACACATTTAAGCATTTGTTGATGCAAGGGACCAAGCTGCCAACATCCTGTCCAATACTACCTGAACCAACAACTAATTATCTCTCTACAGGACACAATGCAAAACATTCGACTACATAAAACTATGGGGGGGGGGGCTTTAAACCTAATTACATATTTCAATTTTATTGTGCTGTAGTCAACTGGATGTCACCGTGCAGCTATGGTTTGCAGGTAGCAACGCTCAGAAACAGTTCATTGGCAAATACTCACTATTAAAAGGACTTGGATTGAGATCCAAAGCTTAAACAACTTGATCAGGATATCCCTTCTCATGTGTCTCCTGTTGAGTGACCCAAAAATATCTCATTACTGCTCCTGTTTAAGAGTTTCTCTCTGAAGTGCCCAGTTAAATGTAATCTTAGCCTTTTTCCCCCCACTTCCCTGTGTCATCACTTAACAGACGTGATCACAGTTTTAAAACCAAGAAATTTTAAATTCAGCCATTCTGAAAAAAAAAAGTGCAAACCTTCCCGTATCTTACTGAATGTGCTACGTCAGCAAATCAGACAAGCGTGTCTACGTCTCCAACCATGCCTCTGTGCCAAGTCATACAGCTGCACGCACGCACACACACACACACACACACACACACACACACACACAAACACACACCACCCCCCCCTTTTGCATACAGTATGAGGAGATCTGTCAGTGTCAGCATCCTCCAATGGGGAGCTCTGTTAAACTAATCTCGGAAGCGCCATGTGGAAGGAATAATTGTCGCGGATACAAATTAAATAGCAACATCAATTGTTAGCATGCTAAGTGGGTAGAGAAAGCGCAGGCCAAATGAGAGCAGCGTGTCTCATGGGTACTCGGGAGGATACAGGGGGTTGGAAGTGAGGGAGGAGATGGCGGGATGATGGGGGGGAGGGGGGTGGGGTAATTTTCGGTGCCACTGGAGAGAAAAATCAGAAATGGCTAGACGCCAAATCAACCCCTCCCTCGAAATTACTTCCATGTCAAGATAAGGAACAACCCTAAAAAAAAAAAACCCCAGAGGATGACAGAAGAGGCCTCTGGCAAACCTCGGCTAAGAACACGAGGTACAGGTGGTAAGCTCGAGTCAAACAGAAATATCTCAATGAGGGAGAAGCAAACTAATACATTCTAACAGAGAGCTCGTTTAAACGGATCACGCCGAGACTTATAGAACTCACGAGGAACAAAGAACAACAACAATAAATATTGATGACTTAATGAGATATTATGAAGATAAACCTCGAAAGGCAGCTTAGTTATTTCTGCACAAACCAAAATAATCAAAAGTGACAACTGATCAATATGCAGTTACATACATTATAATAACTCTTTGAGGAAATTTGCTAAACGTAGGTCTAGACAGACAATGTCATTATATACATTTTCTAAACTCTACATCAGCTGATCAGGGGTCAGAGACCAATCTAACCATGCCTACAGCAGAAGCAGAGCAACACGCCATACATCTTTTTCGGTCGTAGATCACGATCATGTTTTGAGTACCGCACCTTCCGTCTCACAGGCAAACACTTTTATCGTCTACACCTAACGACATGCAAGTGGGTTTTGATTCCAGAGAGCAAAATCCAAATGCAGAAATTTAGCCGCGTGGGACATTTAGATCTGTGACCGTGTATCTGGTGTATTACACGCAATGTAGTTGGCGGCGGTGACGTCTTAACCATAGACTGCTACATAACATACAACCCTAATTATATATATACACAACTCCTTTAAAAAAGCATCACATTAGAGGCCGTTATTTAACTGACAAACGCTCAAGACTAACATTCAACCCCATACCCTGCACAACTTATCCCCCCCACAGTCCCACCACAGGGAGAAAGAGAGAGGAAAAAAAAAAAAGAAAAGGTGAAAATAATGCTGGGGTAAGTAGTTCCAGTCAGCAGCGTGCTGCCTGGAAAACCTGAAAAGGAGCAAGCTGCTCTGAAATGGACTGACGAGCAGATGGAGCGTGGGCAAATCTAGTAAATTCCAACAAGCAGGTCTACAAGAGCGATTTCTGCCACGTTCGCTTTTGTCACAAGCAAACTGGCTTTTTAACACTTAACATTGGTCATTTTAATGTTTATACTCGTACCGCTAAACATCCTTTAGAAGAGGAAGCCAGTTGGTGAGAACACAAGACTGCGCTATGCAGATAATTAACAGCTCTGTGAAGTTGTTTCACTCTCGAGTGTATTACAGTTGGGATAGTTTGGTTTCTGCACACTGCCTGACAGGTAGTTTTAAGCCAGGAGGACCAGGGCCCTTTAGCCTCATCATGAACCTTAGTGAGAAATTAAGGCGCATTGAATTTGCTGACAGGCGGTACAACCTGAGGTCCATCCATAAAGCTTGGGTTATTATTGAGAGTTGGCGGAGGGGGGGGCGTTTTAAGGAGGCGCAGTGGATCTGAGTCAATTAAATCTTAAATGGGACAAATAATTGTGCCATCAATAACGCTTTAGAACGCTCTGCAACCTTAACAAAAATCTGTTTTTACACAAAAGAAATAATTCGGACCACGACAATACTGACCGACCATTACAACACTATAAAAAATCATAACTAAGAAGAAGAAAAACACATTTCTGCTCCTGGTTTGTTGTTAACCAGTTGCTCAACATGAAGCCATTCGGGTGTGTACCAGGTCATCCTTCCACTGTGGCATTAACCATCGTCTGGATGCTCGCAGATTAAACGATCCATTGGGAGCAGGGTATTAAGATTGATTGAGAGGACAGACTAAGGAGAGAGTTAAGAACCTTGCGGGCATTATATTACAGAGCAGCTCAAAGCTGCTTTATATGTTGCTATGGAAGTCACAAACGGAGCCGGGCACCTTGTACAACGCCTCATGAGAAACGTCTGTGGAACTGTTCAACACCCCGAGAAGACAAGGTCTTCTAATCAGAACTCCAAAAGACATTTTATCAAAACATGGCCAGTTTGAACAACCAACAGCAATGTACAAAGCATCAACAAATGAAGTAAACATTAGATATTGGTCATACTAGTTCTCAGAAATGAAGCCGACCGCAGGGCCTTGTTTTGATATCTTCCATTGCGACAGCATTATCAAGTACTACGCTAAACTATGTCTCCGTTTTATACCATGTGTAAAATGATAGATTGATACAAATCGTGTGTATTACATAGCTGTACTTATTTCCTGTAATATGCTGCCTGGAGAATGCCACTTTTCAAGCTCCAGGAGGAGTTTTAGGCAATTCTCCTTCACATTACCTTTAAAATTATATATTTTGTATGTTTTAAAAACACTATATAGGTGCAAATAAACAAACAAACACGTAGATATTTGGTTAAAGATACTTCTCGCTTTCAACTAAACAGGGACTGGGTTGACCTTTTTTTTGCATTTGAAAATAAACAATCCCAGATTATCCAAATTTCAGGATATGGTTTTGGTGCTGCTTCGTAACCATATTTGCCATATGACTTGATATTTTTTGGAAAAAATAAAAAAAAACAGAATAAGCAATAACACACGCCTACATGTTCTAATTTGTAACACAAGCAGATGTGGAGGCGAGAAACACCATAATGCAAAGCCAGATCACAGATTTCTTGAGCTTGTTTGTAGTCCATTTAACCCGTGGTTAGACTAGCTTTATCAATTAGTGTTACCTAGTAACGGGGGGCTGTCAAAATTGGCCAAAGATGACGTTTAAATATTTGTTCTTAAAAAAAAAAATACAAGTTTGAAATATTAGAATATCTATTTTTTTCGCATTTGGTCCATGACGACGTTTTCCTAACTGTCCGCGAGTGACGCAGCACTTTTGTCAGACGACCCGTTTCTACTTATTTCTGTCACTCGCTTTGAAAGCCTGCGTTGGACGAGGATCGGCAGACTCGTGAAGTTGAAATGAGGTGTTATCTATAGGATACAGTGGTGGGCCGTCTCATTGCACAGCTACTGTCTTCCTCAGTTGCTCTGCTTCCAGTGCAGCTTGTTTTAAGTAGAGCTTTTATCCAATCAGATTTCACCTCTGTGTCTCTAGGTAGAAGAGAGGCCCCAGGCCTGCAGACTCACAAGTGAATCCCTTTGCAGTTTAAGTGAATTGGGACGATATTGTTGATTGTCATAGTGTTCAACCAATCAGATCTTTAGTTTGACATGTTGGGCGTATTCTTTGACGTGTCAGAGCCTGCTAGCTGGCCTACAAGTACGTCATCATTACGTGCAGCTCAGTTTTCAGGACCAGCTCTGCAGTGAGGTGCAGCGTGCGCTGCGATTGGTCAGTGGGCGAGCACGTGACCATCGTGAAACAAAACTTAAGGAAGCTGACAAAGCTTAGTTGGAGTAGTAAGAGTTCAAATTGAAAGATATGGAAGAAATTATGAAATGTTTTGCATATTGCTTGGTGTAGATTTTTTATTTTTTTTACCTAGCTTTGTTTTTTTAACACTCAATGGCTGAAGGAGGAGAAACGGATTTGTGAGTTGGGATTTAACCGTGGGATTAAACTATTTGTCAACAAAGAAAGGAGGATGGAGTTTGTCTTTAAGTGATCAGGATTTGGCAAGTCAACTGCGTGTTTTTTTACATCTAATATCTGAATGGCCCTCGAGTGTGTAGCAGAATGCGTGTTGTTGCTGTTGTTTTCCCGTTAAGCTAGTTAGCTTAGCCTCCCAGAACACTTGCGGTGCCTCAGCTGTTTTTGTTTTTGTTTTTTTTTGTTCCGGGTTCAGAGGTCACAGCCCATTGTCTCCTAAGAGTGCAGAAAACATTATATTTCCCACAATTTAAGCTTCTGCATTTTCCAAATGCACTAGTATTATTCAAACGTATTGTTCGGTTCGTAAGCCTCGTACCGAACGGTTTAATACGAATACGCGTGTTCAGCTGCAGGACAGCAGTGAAGGCCCAGGTATAAAATGCACGGCCCGCCACTGATAGGATACCTCCTCATTTGTGGTACAATCTTAACAAGATAGCAAGTACTACTCACCCGTATTTTTAGTGGTTACGTCGCCAGTCTGATTTTGAGCGCACAGCCGATAGGTACGTGGTTTGTTTACATGATGTCTCTCTGCGGCCGAGCTCTCTGCCGTCTTTACGGTTGTTTTGAATTATTCCTTGTTTAGCTTGACCTAACGTAACATTTCATTTTGAATCGATGAAAGCGACGTTGTTTGACTCCTGGCTTCGGGGGCATTCAGTGTGAACGAGGCAGACAGCCGCGGTAGTGCTGCACCTGGACGCAGGACCATTACTGAAAGAAAGTCTCGTTTTTATTCTACTTTAGCTGCACCACCAAGTCACATCTAATTCTAGGAATGAGTGAATTCTCTATGGCGTGACATGCATACAAGGTTACTTTGAATGTCCAAAGGTAAAAGCCTACTTCTTTCTGTTCTTAGACGTGGACGAGGGTGGGGCCTGGGGCAGGGGGACAGCAGCATCCTTGCGCGGCCTGCCACGGGGTCGCTTGTCTGCATGGGCGGGACTTCCTGTGGACGTGGCCCCTACACTGCTGGAGGGCGGTGAAGGTCCCTGGTCAGAGGGTTCCACAGTCTTATCCTCTGATGACATTCTGAAAAAAGTGTAAAAAAAAAAAAAAAAAAAGATGAGATCGTGATGGACGTTACTTGGCAGGTGGGCTTGGAAAATTTAAATTAAGAGGAAGAGCAGGTGCTGACTTTCACCTCTGTTGTTTTCATACTAGGGGTGGGGGAAAATGTAAATTCTTAGATGCATCGAGATTCTCTCGAACGATTATGACTCGATGCAGAAAACTCAATTCTCAACTTTATGATCGGCTGTAAAAATTCTGCGACACCGGGCTTTCCATTCCTCACCGCTGCCCCTGAACACAACAGACGTAATGAACGTGCGTCTTCTTTACGTTCTAAACTAGGAGCTAAATACTAGCAGAGTTTTGGTGAGGGCGGCTGAGCTTGAGCAGCCGAATATGGATACGATACAACCGGCACCCCCCGGCTTAAAAGCTAACGTATGGAAGCATTTCGCTTCTTCTTCTTCTGCCCAACTCGGGAAGAGCGAAGTGAGTCACGAAGTAGATGGACATTTTTTGGAGAAGGATGTGCGCCTCTGCTCAGTCATTGAGAATCAGAGCTTTCGCGCTATGTTGCACACTTTGGAACCAAGATACAACCGAGACACAGCGATGCTCTACAACCGAACCAAAGCTAAAGTCATGGAGTCACTGAGGAAAGCGAGTAGGATGGTAGTAACACGCTATGAGTGGACGTCCGTTACCACAGAATCTTGTGTCACCGTAACAGTGTTTTTACTACGAGGATGCTGCTACGGGCCTGATTTTATTCATTTTCTTGTTGGTTATCTTTGCAATGCTTGTAAATGTAACCCTCCAGTTGACACATCTCTTCTATTTGTTACTAATATTGCATTCATAAAAGATAATGGAAGTAAATTCATCGGTTTGTTTTTTATTATGAATCATTGCAAATATGCAGTGTTTTAAAAATAGCAGATAGTAACAGTGAGAAAGAAAATCAAGATGGATCGATAATTGTTTTATAATCGCATCGTAGCCCTCTGAATCTAATCGAATGGTGAGGTGCTAGAGATTCCCAACCTATATTTCATACTGTTAACAAGCTTTCATGGAGTGGATGGAAAAAGGGGATGACTTGTCATGGGAAGCATTCATTCTCATCACTCCACATCCAGCAGCTCCGGGTTTTCCAATTGCTGCAACCCCCACTGAATGAAAACCCACTACAAACAGCTCAATGGTAAATATGGTGAACGTTGCCTTTTAGTGAAATTTTACAATGAGAAGTGAAATTCAGAGCTAGCACGAGTCCACTGGCGAACAGATGGAGATTCACTTTATGTTGCAAAAACTATGGTTGGGTGAAATGACAAATATACCATGAGACGGGTTGTTGACTGCCAAAGATCGTTTTATACCATTTAACTGAGGTATCCATCTCTTTAATATCTCTGGGGGAATTTGCCAATTGCTGCAAAATCAGTGAACAGGTTGTTTATATCCATTGGCTGTTTGCATTCATACGGTGCAGAAACACTCCACAAATGGCATTGAATTAATTTGCGTTATATGTGAATCCAGTTTGCTCATGGGATGTACTTGTACACTGGAGTGACAAAACCCAAAATTATGCTTGAGGCGAAGTGGCCACAAGTGGCAAAAGAGGCCACTGTGCACCTCTCACTCATGTCTAAAACAGGGACAGACCTCTCCTCATTTGGGTCTTTTGGAAAAAAAGAAAATTAAAGAACGGTGTTTTTTCTGACCTGCCTGATTTGTCAGCAATTACCATAGACTGATAACATTTTGATGCTTTATGCTTAACACTAGTTATTGTGGTGAATCGTGGCGTAACGGGCCGTTGTCGATCCGTGATCCGTATGGATCCCCCTTCGCAGTTGACTGACTTTAAACATCACAGTAAGAAAAAAAGTTCTACTGACGAACGCTGTCGGCCGATATTCAGTTAAAATATGCGATAAGGACATCAGCCTTTTTGCTTTCTATCCATGATGTTGTTACACTGTGAACAACAAATCTGTTGAAATTGACATTGGAAGAGAGCTAGTAACTGTGGCAGCACCGCTAACGGCTAGTTAGCTCCGTTCAGTGAAAATGATTATTGGGCAAATGTAAATAAAATGTTACCATGATGTGTTCACATGTAATCTTGTAAAATGCAGTTTTGGTGAGAAACAATAATAAATTGTAATAAGTATAATAATAAGTTGTTTGAAGATGTTTTTCCAGAAATATACAACAGATGGAACTATGACCTCTTTCACTTCCCAACACTAGCTGGAGCCATGTAGACCAGCTGCTATAACAAAACAAAACAAAACAACGAAAGCAATCTGTATCTGCCAATATGGATCATCAATGATCGGCAATTGTCATCAGCGGCAAAAAAAAGCGTGATCGAGGGTTCTCTAAAAGTTACATTTGCTCCGTTTTATATTTTATGCTGAAAAGATCCATGACTCCGATCGGTGATAGCTTTCTGAACCGCGAGTTCTATGATCCGTTGCACCCCAAGTGATGAAGTGTCGTTGACCAAATGAGTGAGTTCTTCTGGTCAAATGAAACAACAAACCCATGTCCGTTACTTCAAACAAATGCCTTTGAATTCAAGACACCGGTTCTGTAAACGCTGGGGAAACACATTGCTTTCTTTTCACAATTGATTCCACGCCGTATAACTTTGGCACATCTCCAAAAGCCACCCTGCTTTTGGAATATTTAGTACTAATGCTGCATTCAAAGAGTAGAAATAACAGGAAAAACACCCCTCATTCTGACTTGTTCACACATTATTCCAAGAATACAAGCCAGCCATGACCATGCCCCCCAGGAAGTGTATACCATTTCAAACCATTGGCTTGTAATGCGTCATCTTTGCTGTAGAGCGTCTTCAGTTTGGCTCAATTGACACAATCTGATGATGGTGATGCTGTCGTGAATTAAATGTTTGAAGTGTATCCACACATATACCCGACTTCAATTCAACAGTTTGAAACAAACAGTTGTCCAATGTCCATCGAGCTTGATTAAACCAACAAGCATACCACAGAGATGCCACAGCAGAATGTCCTGTACCGAATGGTTCAATACAAATACATTTACCCATTTGTTAGATTAAAGTTACCAGTTTGTCACCAAATGAAACCAGATACGAACAAACATTGTACGGCTTCTATCACATTAGCTGAATCGATTGGATTTGTGTTGATATGGGATTTTGTTTTGATGCAACTGCCAGCGATGGTGCCCTTTGCAGCCTTTCTGTGTGCCATTGTTGACATGACTATAACATTTCACCAAGTGGAAGATATTGTCGGTATCAAAAAGTCCTTATATTTCCAACTCTGAGGTCGGAGGCTGATGTAAATGTTTTTTCCCCACCGTGTTGCTTGTGATTATGGTTGAAACGATAAAAAACTAATATTGACCACTGGCCATTTCCCATGGATTTCTTACAGTTTACGCAATTTCATTGTGAAACGCTTTAGTCCTTAGCGTAGATGTCTGGAACTGGAGGTATGAACACCATTCTTCTAAAAGATACTCCTTTATGCAGTTGTTGCTGTTTTTCTCCACTCATTTATTCAGGTTTTTCTTTTAATTTGTTTGCCTGTCTGTAAGTTGTCTGTTCGTGTGGTGCACAAGCGGGTTTGAACAGTCTGGTTGCCTGCACGTGCGTGTCTCACGACATCAAGCCTCCCTCAACTAGGCAGTGCAGTAAAGGCTTTTTACTCTGCTGCAGTACAGCAAGTATTTTCATTTTTTCCACCATCGAGAGCTAAACAGTTGCATGATAAAAGTTTGTAGCTTCACACAGATATTTTGGTTTCTTTTTGGTGCAGAGAGTATTGTCAAAACGCTACTTTTATTTTCACAGTAATGTAGACAGTGATGGCTGACTGCAGCTGCTGTTGTGCTGCTTTGGCTACAGTGCACGTGGCCAATGTAGACAAGGACTAAGTTAACAAGTGGCTGGTGAGGACATCTAGCAAGCCAGTGGACAGATATTGTCCTTGGCAGTTGGTGTAAAAAGAAACAACTAGAAAAGGCAAGAGAATACTGAATATACATTCCTCTCGTGGTCAGTAACATCCAGTGGGATGCTCATGTTGGTTTGTGTATGCTGGACATGAAAGCAGGGAACTGTTTGTTGTGTTAACTGTTAAGACCATAGCACTATATCACTGCTGTGTTTCAGTGAGTTTATTGTGAAGTCTCAAACCTTGTTGAATGTGGCTTTGAAATTCAAATAACAAACATTGTGAAAAATTTGCCATTTTTGGCAACGCATTATTGTACAGTAACATTAAAGGTTTTATGGTTAATTAAGTCTTGTGGCCAGGAAGTCAGTGATGCAGTGTGCTAGATGTGAAAATATCAACACAATAGAGCCTGGCTGGGTTGTAATAAATATGCACCAATAAATTAAATCCAATTATCCAATAAAATGACAGAACATATTTTCCATTTTCCACAGAAATCTAGGTTTATATCTCGGGTAATCTGAGTACTTGATACTATCACCTTCACAAACACCTTTTTTTTTAATAAGACTCATCCAATGACCTTTTCTTAATTAACCTGAAGCCACCACCTCGTCCTTTTAAAATAAACAGCAGACATAGCATGTTTTTACTCACTGGTAATAATTTCAGAAAGACACATTCCACTTGCTAGCTTTTTCTTCTGTAGCAAAATTCAATTACATCAGACTACATATGACTAATCTTTAGGAAGAGTCATGCAAAGGTCAACTTCACTGGATTTCATTTTCAGTAAAGCAGTAAAATAATTATAAACTATAGTGGGTCTAAATTTACATTACATTGTATCCTTTGCAAGGCAACTTCTTTTTTTGCAATGCAATGTCAATGCTGAGGTGATTTGTTGTTTAGCCGTACATTACATACATTTAGCACATTGTGTTGTCCTGAACAGTTATGCATCATTACTGCTATTGGTGGCTAGTCATGTGCTGTGGTTTGAAAAGGACCCTGTATGGCCTGAAATTATTTCAGAAATTAAAGAGACAGCTCCCTATTTTGGGACTCATACCATCTTCCACTGCCGATCTGTGTTAACTCTCTCTTTCTCTTATGTCTATAGTGGCCTTCAGGCTCTGTGGACAGATGGTGGTCCAATAACACCAAACTCCACAAGAAACATTACTCATTACAATGGTTAGACTGTCAGAACAATCATCCACAAATTATTAATGTGAGGCTAAATCCTCAGATAAGAAACAGGGGCTTAACGTTACACAGTGTAGGTGGTGATGTAACACAAATTAGTTGGATAAAGACCATTTTATAACCAGATTTACTGCCTCAACAGAGAGGGATGAGAGTAGCGTTGATTGCTGGGGCATCTGAGGTTATGATCTAGGACTACGAGGCAGTCACGACCACCACAGTCGTCACAATTGGAGGCATGCTAACGTTAGCTTTTGTTAACTCAAGCTTGGGCACAAAGCAGCACAGCTAGCGATGCTAGCCTGTTGTGTTCAAACTCTGTCGCCTTTTCTCTGGCGACCACAGACAAAAAACAACATTTACGTCGTCTGAATGCGACTGAAAATAAGGAATGACACGATTCCATGTTTCGTATTTAAGTGGAAATAGCAGACTTGCTTCTGCTTTGAGAGACATTAGCCAGTAAAGACAACTTTGAAAGAGATTCGCGTAACGTTAGCAAACAGGTTACCTATGGTTGACATTAGTTGGCCAACTCATCGTACTAGCTTGTAACTAACGAAACACCAAATATTAATGCTTCAGCCTTTTGTTGTCCAGCGACCCATGATGACTATAACAGTCTGTGGATGATGGTAAACTTAACTACGCTGTCCGTTAGCCCACTTACACCCGGGTAACGTTACAACGTAGTGGTCGTCTGTGCCCATCACACACAAAGGCTCGGTCTATTCAATGAAACGGAACTGTTCTGGGGAACTACAATGATACACAAAAGTGAAAACGAAACGTTATACAATGACGTAAGCTTTGTTTCCTGCTCGTCTGTATACACTAGTGATAGTTGTGTGTGCGTGTCGGTCGCATATATTGTGTTAAACTGTACATATATAACGTTACCCCTGTGTTTCTGAACATCCCCCATGAACCGTTCCGTTGAATAGTCTGAGTCATGAAAGGCGGAGACAAACCCCCAACATCGGACTGGAGGTGGGTAATGTTGGCTCAGCTTTTACTTCACAAGGTGAAAGACAAACAAATCTAGTGTGCTTGAAAAAAGAATTAAATGTCTCACTGCAGCTTACCTTCCAGCCCTATGAATAGCGAATTATCCTCTTCATATCCAAAATACTGGGGATGAAACGTCGCACTTTTATCACCCAGCTAGCTAGCGAGCTAATGGAGTTAGCTAGCCTCTCCAATGAAGCAACACCGCAGCTCTCAGAAATGCATCACGCATATCATTATATTCCAACGTTGTAATGTTATTCCCAACTTGGCCCATTTGATGGGGAGGCGGACGATGTAAATCCAACAGAAACCCGCTCCGGTTGCACGCGCATTAGTGTGGATCACTTTCCTTTCTCCGATGACAGCTGTCGTCGCACGAGTTCTGGTTATGGAGCTAACGTTAGTTGGTGTTAGCCACCCAAGTCTACGGCCAACAATTCTACCATTAACGTACAAACAAATCAACGCCGAAATCCAAGCGGCTGCAAAAGTCAACACCCTGCAAATGAAACTTTAAATTCGGATCCTCGGCGGATACACAGCGACGCGCAGAGCAACCGTCGGGTGCCGACCGCTTGGTTGGCAACTGGTTCTATTTTCTTCAGCATCGACAAGCTGCGGGACCAAGCGGCCAGTTAGGAGACTCTCGCAGCCAGCCTGCCACGCAGCAACAACCGCCTCCAAAGACATGTAAAAACAAACGTTAGCTTGCCAAAAATAACATGTCGCCTGCCACAGTTGCCGAACTGCAAGATTACTATGAAATCTCACTAAATTAAGTTGAAGATTACGCTTCGGTGTACTCAATAACGGTGGCCATATCTAATGATAAGTGGGACCGAAGCACAGCCGCTCTAGGCTCCTCAAAAACTAGACCCACCTCCCCCTACCACAACTACGGCGCACAAATCTTTCCAAATTGGCGTGGCCCGTCGAGAAAGGGATGTTTCGTGAGTGTGGAACGTGTTTAATAACATCAATGAGAATATAACACGTGAATACCACGCAAACCGTTTGACAATTTCTTCAAAATACTCTCTGACCCTGCGGAGGGATATGGGCATTTAGTAAATAAAATAATGGCTAGGGAGGGCTTAAAACATGGAGCCTGGATTGCAGCCGGGATGAAGGCGGATTGTGAACCGTTGTTGCTCCAGCTCATGCAAATCTTCGCCAACAGCAGCAGCTGCAGTGACTCAAATAGTCCTCAGCCTTCTCCAGAGCAGGGCCGAAACACACAAAGATGGATTAACTTTAATACGCGAGTGTGCTGGTTCATGGCTCGTCCAGCTAGCATCCATTCAGAAAAAGACCACGACCAAATGGATCCCCAGCTACCCACACGACGTCTCTTTTCCTGCCTTCTTTCCCTCTCACACACGCACACACGCACACGGATGCAGGCATTGTATTTGGTGTTTGGTAAAGGTAGCCTGCAAACAGGCAGACATACTGTACACGCAGGGGTTAAATTACGGAAAAGCCCCAGGGGTCGGCTTCCAGCAGCTACACATAATAAGTAAAAGAGCCAGTGGGTGTTACGTATTTACGTGCATGTTTCCTTTTTTGGGTGGCGCTTTTATTTACAACTTAATGAGTTTTTTTCCCCGAGTGAAGCCTCCAGGAAATGAACTGGAAATAAACACAGCCCTATTCCTTTAAATGGTAAACCTTGGCACCTCTTTCCTAGACCATGAGCTCCCCCTGCTGGTAAAAACAGCACACGTCACACAAAGTGTTTTGTAATTTGTTATTGTTTTTAATTAATATTTAATCAATTGGAGACAATTCAAACAAATCAAATGGCAGTATACCAACGACTAATATAGGGGAGATATGAATAACTTAGTACAGAAACATATTCCACAAATGCCAGAGAGCTCACTGGTTTGATAAGTGCATGTCAATCTTATGCTATGGCCTTTATCTGTTGTCAGTTGTTCTCGCAACTCGTGATGGACCAATAACACACAATAAGACCCTAAACGTTGTTTTTCATCCGTCACTCATCCTGTCTTTAGTTGCAGTGGTGAGTTCCGTAAAATGGGTACAGATTGTATAAAATGGTCAAAATGTCTATATGGTTAACTCAGATGCTATTTGTCAGTTACAAGATATAGGACAACACAACAATGTAATTCACAGCTATATAACACAGTGCAAGAAATAGAAACATATTAAAATGTACAATAAAATATAAAATAAAGTGCACAACAAAACAGATAACAGGACTGTAAAACAAGTGAAATGTAAGTGAAATGTTAAAAGTGTCGAGTGTGATTTAAATAAAGAAACAGGGATGTGCAGGGGAGTGACCAGAAGGAAATGTCCCGGGGATGACAGAGTCAGTGGGGGTCCCGGGCTTTGTTAATGAGCCCGACTGCGGACGGGAAGAAACTGTTCTTGTGGCCTGAGGTCTTGGTCCTGATGGACCGCAGCCTCCTGCCAGATGGAAGGGGCACGAACAGTTCGTGTCCACAGTGAGAGGGGTCGGCTACAATCTTTCTTGATCGCTTCAGGATCCTTGAAGCGAACAAGTCTTGGAGGGACGTTAGATTGCAGCCAATCACCCTCTCGGCAGAGCGAATGATGCGCTGCAGCCTGCCCTTGTCCTTGGCAGTGGCTGCAGCGTACCAGACGCTGATGGAGGAGCAGAGGATGGACTCAATGATGGATGCTGATGTTCAGCTCCCACTTGAGGTCCTGGGTAATGATGGAGCCCAGGAAGCGGAAGGACTCCACAGCGTCGACGGGGGAGTCACACACAGTGATAGGGGCTGGTGGGGCTACGTTCTTCCTGAAATCCACAACCATCTCCACTGTCTTTAGAGCATTGAGCTCTAAGTGGTTCAGGCCACACCAGGTCACCTGTAAGCGGACTCATCTCCACCAGAGATGAGTCCAATGAGGGTGGTGTCATCCGCAAACTTCAGGAGCTTGACGGACTGGTGACTGGAGGTGCAGCTGTTGGTGTACAGGGAGAAGAGCAGAGGGGAAATACATGAAACCGCTGTTTGCTGTTGTATCTTTTGATTCTCTTTTACTGGAACTTAAACGTGGAAAAAGTCCAAAAAAGGCATTTATATGTTACAAGAAGTTCCCATTTAGTATTTGCTTGTGTCTCTAGATGTGGATAGCAGTCCTTTATATACTATGTAGATATATTTGAATAATAAGGGATCTACTTCGCCACCACATATTATTTATAAACTACAATGTTAGACTTAATATAATCTAATTTGAAATGAACAAGGAAATGAGGACTAAATCAGAAGTTTCTTCTGAAACAATATAAAAAATGTTCTTTTGTTTTGGGTGGAGAAAAACACTTCTGGTATATTACAGGCAGAGGGCAGCATGGTTCTATTTCAACACTGGGAATAGTAATCAAATTAAAGTGTCCAATTACAATTTAACATTAAAAAAAGCAGGATGTCTGTGTCTCTTCCTGTGTATTCTTTTACATGTTGTTCAGCTAGTTGTTCAGGTGATAAACAGTACAGTCGAGTCAAATATTCTCTACTGTGGGAGATGTCACAATCAGGGATGAGATGGTCTTGTCGAACAATTTGAGCCGGTGGAGCAAGAATGAATCTTGTGAAAGGTTGAAAATGCAAATGTCTTTACTGAGCTGACTCCAACAGAAACTCACTCAATGTTCAGGCATCTAGCGGGAGGTAAACCCACCTACGCACACATTTCCCCACCTTTTAATGCTCATCTAAATCTCTATGATGCCAATTTATAACGTAGGTTTATATAATTATCAGCAGACAAATGTGTTTTAATACAATAAGTCATTTCAGCAAAATAAAACCTAATTACACGCTGGGTAGTTAAATGCTTAAAGAGCTCTTTTCCTGTTGTAGAGCTTAATTGATGCCCTTTGGCTACCAGTATTAAGGGCTCATTTTCAAGAGAATACAGAGACACTGTGACTGGGAGATGAAACAGGCTTTTTCGAGGCGTTTAACTTACAATTTGCTCGCCAATGCGAGCCATCATGTGGGTGTTCGGTCTTGAAATGCAGCAGATCTGCTCTGCTATTGCTACAAAATAATGGCCTTCTGTTCATGTTGTCGGCTGTTTTCCTTATGGTTATCTGAATTCTTGCCATACATGCAATTTAGTGATAACTATGAGCAGATTTTGACATTTTTAAGTGGTGCATTTGTGAAGCAAGAGACACCCTAATGCAAAACAATGTCTATATATAAAAGATGTATGAAAGACACCATGACTAAGAGGAGACGTAAACCATGTTGTCAGACTCAAAGTTCTCTGAAAAAAAGCGTCAGGTCATTATTTTGCTCCTGAAACGAGAAAAAAGTGCTGATAACATCAAAGACTCAGGGCGACAAACACCTTCCCTTTCCCTGTGTATGGTTCATACTCGGCTTTTAGAGACAAAGCACCGACGTTGCACAAGGTACGGCGAAAGGCAGCTGCACCGACAGTTGCAGAATAACAGGGCAGCCAGCTGCCAGGTGAGCAGATGGATCATATTAATACAACAGAGGAGACAGGAAACATGAGACCAGATGCTGACTTGGCTCTTTGTCTGCAGAAGAACAGGTATTGTAGAATTCATCTCGTACTAATTCACTGCACAGCCAGATCATTATTTTCCATAGTTACATGCAGAGTACATTTCAAAAATGTTGGTACGTTGTAAGAATTAAGCTCACAGAGAGTATACAGACTTCAAAAGGCTCCAGGATAGGGAATCAGTTTTATTCTTTAATTTCAACGAGATAAAACATTCAGGGAGAAATTTGCATCATAAATCCTCTGATAACTGTTTAAACACAGTGTTACTTACCTTTGAATAGAGAGGAGGCTTTTAATCATCTAATTAAAGAACAAATATGGTCACTTTGAAGAACAAACATTCTAGAGGGACGTTGCTTGATTGATGTACATTAAACAGACCAAATTGGAAAAGTGGATATGACAGAGAGAAAGAAAGAATGAAGCTGCGAATAAAGTGGAAAGAAGTGGGAATTGAAAGTTTTAGGTCTCAGTGAGTTTAGAAAGTGTACCAAAAGTGCTTAGATGTTATAAACGGATCTCATTAAACTGTACAGACATTGTTAAGCTGCAGAAAGGAAGACAAGAAGAGACGGTGGGTGAACTGAAGGTCTCTCTATCATTTCATGAATATATATATATATATATATATACTGTATATAGGCTGCAGATTGACTGCATTTATTCTTAAAGCTGTGAGTATTATACTTCATTACTTTGTAAAACATCAGGATCCTCTGATTTTGTGTGACTTTCAGTCCTACGGTTGGGTTGATGTCTCTTAGGCCTTTTGGACCATGAGGGAAATTGATTCTACTGCAGGAGTATTTTTGAACTGATAATATATAGGAAAATTAATCCCTGCTTTGCTGAGAGAAAAAATAAAAAATGAAATTGAGGCAGAGGGGATTTGCTATTCTTCTGACTTTTGCACAAGCTTTAATGTATAAAGGCCTCTGAGTGCAGTCCCTACTTGATGAACAATTCTATTGCCCATGGCTGGAGGAGCTAATTAGAATCTATTTATAATCATAGGGGAATATATCCAAAGAGCTAAGAGAGAAAGAGAGTAGGATAGAGAAAGAGAGAGGGGTGTGTGTGTGTGTGTGTGTGTGTGGGGATCTGCATGCTGTGATATCTGAAACCAAGATGTTCACATCCAAGAAGCCTGATAAAACCAAATTAACAGCTTCGAACAGACAAGACACGAGCGTCTTTCTTTTCTTCGAGGGTGAAGAGGAGAAGGAGTGAAGCAGCAGTTTACGGGACTTTCTTGAGTGACACAAAGGGCATAAGCGGAGTGCTGAGGAGGAATCACTTGATCTGAAAGTTTCAGAAACGTCTCTTTCAGTAGTCAATTATTCTGTAAAGATCTCAGGGGCCGGTACAGAGAGAGGCCCCTCTCACGGGGACAAGAGGAAGCAAAAGCAGCAACATGTGTTAGCCCCCATGATCAAACTATCCCAACTCATTTTTTGATCAAGAATATCAAGACACTCTTGCACATTAAACATGAAGGGTTGTTGTTCTGTGTCTCTGGCTAACCTTCGTTTGCACCGAGCTGCTGCATCATCAAAGCTTCCAACCAGGATCGGGCTCTGCTTCGCCGGCGGCTCTCGGCAAGCCGGCCACTAATGTTTATGCAGCGATGTGACCCGGAGCAGACCCAAACCCGGCGAGTTCAGTGTGGACCACCGATCATCTACTTTACGTGGGAGGCAATGATAGTGTGTCTGACTGGACACCCGGGCACACGCTCGTAGATGAAGTCGGACACAGACATGAGCAGACAGGTCAATATGAGTTGTTTGTGTCATGATGGCTTAGATGAGCAGCGCACTGGTCCCTTTCTAAGCCGGTTTATTTAGAGGCAAGGATACAAAAAATAGTGCAACAGAAATAGCCTCTGATCCACTTATTAAAAAAAAAACAATAATCGATTGATGCGACAGCATGAAAACATCTGAGCGGCTTATTAAATATGACATTATCAGATACCGTTCCCTTCACTAACTCCTCTCCGTCGTCATCATCTCCACTGCTGCCATCTTTTCTCTCCCTTCCCCTCTTTCTCTTTTGCAAAAGCATCCAAGGGCAGCAAGACAGTGGACTCTCTTACAGGCACACCCAAGAGGCCTTATTAAGGCCAAGGTTTGAACCCCGCTCTGCTCTGCTTTACACTACATAATAGTATATACACTGTAAAAGTTCTCTAATATCCTGGACTCTCTGCTGCACTCCTCCGAGACACCTCAGAGCACTGTACAGGATGTAATCCTGGTAGTGTTGCAATAAGCCAAGGTGAGATGTTTTTCCTCCGAATACCCAGAGGAAAGGAGAACAATAGGTTGTCTCAAGCTTGTCTGGCTGGGGGTCAGGCATTATGTCACCTCATTATGTGTTCGTAGAAGTTGTTTTTGTTCCATTTTTCACAGCTGTTTTTGATTGAAGGAGGCAAACAATGTCGCCGCAGTCCCATGTGAGCCTTGAAACGCCTTGTCACCTCTCCTGCAGTGATTTGCTCACCCGTGAAAAACAGCGTCGGAAACCTTCCACGTGAAATGATGTTTTCGTAGCATTCCTCTCCTGAAACATTCAGCTGGTCCTATGGCACCATAAAGCAGGCTCTCTGCATAAATCTACTGTCTGACTCGGAAAATGCCTTATGGAATTTCTCAAGCCTGCTGCAGCAATATAGAGGAGATGAATTCACGGGGCTCAGGTTCCCATATGAACCCGGGAGAAATGGCAGCGGGGCGTGAGACACCAGAAACGATGCTCTGCCCTCAAGCCATATCTGGTGAGAGTAGTGAACGTGACAGAGAAGATGTGTACTGGAGACGCCAATCCTTTAGAGGGCTATATACAAATAAATATGAGATATTAATACCCATCAAATGATTGGCACACAATTCAGACAAATTAAAAAGGGCTCCATGTGTGTTTTTACAGGGTTTACAGGCTGAATCTTTCACAGTTTAAAGATCACGAATGATAAACCTCAGAGCATCCTTGAATGGAATTCAAAGTTGTAATTCATACACTTCAGTGTGTGCTCGCATGTTTTTCTCTTGTCCACTGCTGAAGTGTTGCTGTTTCATGAGTCACTGCAGGTTTACGTGACTAAATAATCACAACTCGAAGGTCAATTCTTTCTTTCGTTCCTTTTATTGTTTTTCCTCACGTAACTTCTGAATTGTGTTTATTTTGTCACACTTTCCTCAAGGTTATGAAGGAACTTCCGTGCTATTTTTTTAAAGGTTTATTAAAAGTTTACTTTAAAACATCCCCCCCCCCGCCTGTAGTAATGTTTTTATAATTTCACTCAATTTAGCATATTTTGACAGCCACCTGCGAAATTTGAGAGGAAAAACGGGACATATTTGTGTTTCTAGTGTCTGTTTTCCTCGACAATAAGAGACCAGATTCATTGCGAAGGCCGTTCACTGCACAGGAGCTCGCCAAAGCTATTGGAACAAGGCTATAACATTACTGCACAGATCACACTTACTCCAACGTCAGCGTGCCAAAAATGTCAAGCCATCCTTCAATTTATTTATGTTATAGCCTATTTATTTGTTTTTCTCCCCAAGAAATATGAATCCTGGAAATAAGCTTGTGCTGAGGGGAGAAATATGTGACAGTTTGTTGCAAGTGTGATACTGAATATTAGACAGGAAATACAGCTAGTCATACTTTGTGTTATCAAGCTGTCATATTGTTTGTTTACATAGCAATACGCTCTGATGAAGTGTCAGCGGTAGTAATTTACAGGCATACATATTCCTCCTCTTTTCGGCTCTGACCTGGACAGCGTCAAAAAACAGATAAGATTACTAACAAATAACTAAATTAGGGAGGAGAGGGAAAACACTGGTTCCACAATCCGTATGCATGCTGTTTGGATACAACTGACAGGTTAACAATGACTTTTAATACATTTCCTTGACAAGTGCAGCATAACAAGTGATGTAAGGCCTTCCCTTTCTGATTTGCGTAGCGTGTAGAGAATATGGAAATGAATTGTGTGTGTAGGACAAGCAGTTAAACAGGGAGATCTCAGTATCCGTCCACCCATCTGCTTATGGAAGCTATCCCAGCACACATTGGGCGAGAGATGGGGATAAACCCTGGGCAGGTTGCCAGTCTACCACGGGGCTAACACAGACCTCATTGGAGCCAGTTAAATTATGTGTTTCAGTGGTTCACCAAACCAGGCCTTTCACGTGTGAATAATCTGCATGTTGTCCACACGGCTTTGGTTTCAGCCTTTTTTTTTTGATGAGGTGGTTTTCCTCTTGTGTCTGTAAATGTCACGAATTCCCCTTCATAGTAGTTTATTTTCATCCTGTCTGCTTGTTTTATTAACTCTACCATTCACACCCGATCACCTCTCATTCCCCTCACCTGGTCGTCCACACCCATCTCACCTGCAGCCCATTTCCTCATCAGCCCTCACTATTTAGGGCCCCTCACTTGCACTTGTTCCCTGCCAGATTGTCTTGTGTGTTATTGCCAAGTTCTCCAGCGACTCGTTATATTGTTCCTGATCTGCCTGTTCCGACCCTGTCTGCCTGTTTTTGACCTTTGATCTTTGCCTGCCCCTTATTGGATTTGTTCGCCTGTTTAACTGACCTCCCGGTTTTGACCCTGCCTGAACTCAAGTAAAAGAACTAAACTTGTATTTTTGTCTCCGAGTTGTGCTTTTGGCTTCAAGTATCTGTAATCCTGACTGGAAAACTAGTACTCTTTGTACTACTGTGAAAATGTTGATAACTTTGGATGACCCCTTAAAGCGCTTTGAGTGGTCGGAAGACTAGAAAAGCACGATACAAGTACAGTCCATTTACCATTTACTTAGCCAAGCTACAGTATTAAGACAATGAAATTGTTCATATACAGTATTATCTGCGAAACTAAATACCTTCAGGTATTTAACTAAATTAAGGAAGATGCCATTTCATTTGAAATCAGTGGCAGTAACACGTCTACAAATGATTGAACTAAGTTTATTCATTCTACACATAGGTGATTTGATTAAACTAAACACATTTAATTTTAGTGTTATTTGGCTGTATGTTATGGAAGCCCATTCCCGCCAGCAAAAAAAAAAAAAAAAGATCACTAAAAAAAATAAATAGTAACTTAAAAAAAAAATAAAATAATGTAATTCACAAAAACAAAAACAAAAATCCACCCACAAAATAAATAATAATAATTCTAATAATTTTTTTTATTTTTTTATTTAACTTTTTTTCCACCAGCAAAAAAAAAAAAAAACTTTTGGTGCATCCATCTGTAACCATAACACTGACCAGATTTTTCCAGTTGCTATAGAAAGTCGAAATTATGAGATACTTTAACACAACAGTCATAGAAGCAGCTATGACATATGAATGGATTGTGAGTACATTGAAGACTTCTTTAAAACGTGGCTTTACAACACATGAAATACAGATGATGTTTCACATGGATTGTACTGAGCAAACGCACCCTTGAATAGAATGTTAAAGGATTTCGGAATATTTGCCAATTCCTGGCTTATTTATCAAGATTCATGCCTAGAAATTAATAAACAAAATTATGCAAACTCATTTTTTGCCTATTTAAGCAATTACAGCGCTTTTTAATACTCCTGATATGGTCCGTCTGCAATATGCATTTTTCAATCGCGTTATTTTCGCGCCCCGTCTATTTCGCTATGCAAGTCCGGAAGTGACGTCACTCATTCTAAGCACGGGCACCGGCTTCTTTGTTTGTATTGTACATTGACCATATTGTTAGTCACTCAGCCGATAAATCGATCAGTTAGGAGGTCTTTGTCACCGAAATAATGGTTCACTGTGTAGCCTGGGGGTGTAATAGTGATTTTAAGAAAGGATCAGGCATACGTTTTTTTGGTTTCCCCTCGGAGAAAGACAAGAAACGGAGGAAAATCTGGGTCGATAGATGCCGGCGTGGTGAGCAGAACTGGCAGCCGAGTAAGACGGCAAAACTCTGCTCTCTTCATTTTGAAAAGACTTGTTATGTGAAAGACCCAGACATGTTGACAAAATACGATTATGGGAAGTTCAAGTTGTCACTGAATCCCGATGCCGTGCCGACCATTTTTGCTAGCATATGACCTGGAGATCCCGAAAAAATAGCAGCCGGGACCGGGAAGGAAAAGCGAGGCAGTCTGACAGACGTACGCTCGTGTTGAAAATCATCGATTATAATCGGACAATAGTATAGCAAACAATCCGATCACATAGTAGCTATTTTGTTTGACAAATATACGCATTGGAATCGTTTTTAAAACAACGAATTACATTTGTATTCACTAAATTACAAATTCGTGTAGCGACATCCGTTTCCTGGTTCGAGAGATCGGCTACACTTCTCTCGTCACCGGACGCTTCTTCCGTGTCACTCTCGCTTTGATCTGAATCAAAATGTGCCGGACAATCCCTTGCCAGAGGTTCGAATTGGTATGGTGCTATATCTAAATCGAAATCAAGAGAAATATCCGCGCCCTCCATCGTGCTGTCTTCACTACGACTATGTGTTGCACTGTACACAGCGTGTGTACTCCCACAGGCAGTTAGAATAAATGACGTCACAGCTTCACAGCTAGTCACGTGACCTATTAGCTCATTATCTCGAAGTCGGCCGACAGGTACTCGCGTTGGGGGCACATTCATAAGCCGATTTTAGCACTTTACTGGTGTCTGATCGATCTGAGTCAAGGCATGATGTTAATTTATGGATATTATTTCCCAAAAATTTCCCAAATATGTAAATATTCCGAAATCCTTTAAGCAAGAAGCAGCTCTGGAGTATAAAGAATGAAACCAATGTGGCTGAGGTGGCGACCAATAAACAGCAACTGGAAACATCTTTTTTTTTTTTTCTTTTTTGCTGACAGAGAAAAAGTAAAAAAAAAAGAAAATATATATATATATTTTTTTTTTTTGTGAATTAATTATAATTTTTTTTTTTTTTTGTGAATTAATTATTATTTTTTTTTTGGTGATCTTATTATTTTTTTTTTTGCTGGCGTGAATGGGCTTCCATAGTTTATTGGTCGCCACCTCAGCCACATTGGTTTCATTCTTTATACTCCAGAGCTGCTTCTTGCTTAACATTCTATTCAAGGGTGCGTTTGCTCAGTACAATCCATGTGAAACATCATCTGTATTTCATGTGTTGTAAAGCCACGTTTTAAAGAAGTCTTCAATGTACTCACAATCCATTCATATGTCAAATGTAGAGTAACCTATGAAGAGCTGCTTCTATGACTGTTGTGTTAAAGTATCTCATAATTTCGACTTCCTATAGCAACTGGAAAAATCTGGTCAGTGTTATGGTTACAGATGGATGCACCAAAAGTATTTTTTTTTTTTCTTCTTTTTTTTTGCTGTTGGAAAAAATGTCAAATAAAAAAATTATTAGAATTATTATTATTTATTCTGTGGGTGGATTTTCTATTTTTTTTTTTTTTTTGTGAATTAAATTATTTTTTTTCTTTTAAGTTACTCTTGCTGGCGGGAATAGGCTTCCATAGTATGTCTTGTGTTTGGCAGTTGTTTAAGGTTTAATAAAAGATGATCTAAACATGTATCCAAGAATTGACTCTTTCAGAATCCTATTGGTGACGGGGGTCCTCTGATGATGGACATCCCAGAGGCCATGTCCAGACTCAGTGTAAGTGGATCCATCCAGCAGCCACTGATGATTCCACCTGAGGCCCAAAACAAGGTGGCTACCCCGAAGAGAAGGCCAAGTCAAGAAAAATACTCCACCTACGCCAATGGAGACTCAACCAGAGTGAAGCGGGCTCGTATGGAAGACGCAAGACTCTTTCAGAATCATATTGGTGACGGGGGTCCTCTGATGATGGATATATATATAATTTTGTATGATATTATAACATATAATGTATAATAATTAAGTGCATCGTATGATACTATATTATATCACATTATGGTATATTATACTATCTTTCATTGTATTATATATCCTATCATATTATTGTAGAATACATTGTCTTATATTGTAAATGAATATAAATTGTTGATATTCCCTAAAGTGCCGTCTGTGTGAAGTAGATCGGATGAACGGTTCCTTGCTTTATAGTGAGACGACGCTGCTGCTGCCATCCTTTGTCATAATCACTCACACATCATATCTACATACTGTGGTGCAATAGCACAAAGCGTTCCGGAAATGCTTTTTTAGGGCCAGCTTTGGTGAAACTGTATTGAATAATCGTATTGATCAATAATAGGAAAATAAACGTGTGCTCTCAAGATATGTGAAGAACACATTTACATGCAGACAGAAATTCCTTGCTTTATAGTGACCTTTATATGGTTTATAAAAAAAAAACAAGTTTCAGCATCTACTTGTTCTTTAAAGCTTGTTTCTCTTTTAATTTTATTAGTTGAAGATACACACACACACACACACACACACACACACACATTGTGTGTGCGTGTGTGAGGGGAGGTGTGTGATTAGGGGGAAGTAGGAAAATATGGAAACAATATAAAAGAGATAGGATTTGAGGTGCATGGTGGGTTTTCATTATTCAAAGCTGTGCTTAAAAAAAAACTTGTTTTGCATTTTTTCCAAACCAGGCTTGGACACAATCACAGTCACACACAATCACAGTCACACACACACACACACACACACACACACACACACACACACACACACACACACACACACACACACACACACACACACACACACACACGTAGTTAACACCAGTGCACTTCCAGTTTTTTTATTAGTGCAGAATGCCAAAATGTGATGTAATATTGTGGAATTGGTGCATAGCTGTTGGTAACCAGTCATGTAGAGCTAGCAACAAGCTCATCACTGTTAATTGTTAGTATGTTGCATTCAATCCGTTTCTCATCTGCTGTGTGTCGTCTTGCCAGAACCGAATGGGTTTAGAATTTACAGACTGATGCATTGAGGGCACAGGCGTTTGTTTCGTATTGTGTGAGAACAATTCAACATCAGTTTGGTCTGCAGGAGTGATGTTTATGCCAGCAACACTTCAGAAGTTTGTGGTTTGAATGTCTCTAAAGTTTCCCTTTTAAATACACACACATCTAATCCATCTCACAGCTACAGTTAGATGGATTAGATGTGTGTGCATTTAAAAGGGAAGGTGTCCAACAACGAATGAAAGGCACTTGTGAATCTGGAAAGGAGCGGATGGACATGGCTTCCCATCAGCCTCAGTTACTTTGTGTGTAGGCCTATAGTGCTAATTACCAAATGTTTGCATGCTTAGTATGCTAAACTATACTGAAAAAAACATTACACCTGCTGAAAATTAGCATGTTAGCATTTCCTTTGCGAGCATGTTAGCATGCTGACATTAGCATTTAGCTCCAAGCACCACTGGGCCCGTAAGTATGGCCTTGCAGAGCCACTAGCCTGGCAGTAGACTCATGTTATAGAAGGAGTGCTTATCAGGGAAATCAGGAGTCTTTGGTTGCACACAGACAAGCAGACACTCAGTCATGCCTGGCATCAGTCCCTGTCCTTCCTGCAGGTTGTTGAACTTTGTTAAGAAGAAAAATGATTTAAGGCAAACAGGTTGCAGACGTGCCGGTCCTGTTCGACTAGCCCAACCTTTCACCGACAAGTTGACAATTGTAGGACCATTGCAGTCATCATACTGAGTGTTATATTATGCTGTAGTATGTTATCTCCTCTTGTTAACTCCTTTACAGTCAGGTTTAAGCATCCAGATGGATTATATACACCGCGGGGGAACAAAGTAGACCAGTTCCTTGAACCAGCCGATGCATCCGTCCTAAATCTCTCAGCCGGGGAACAGAGTGAGGAGTCCATCTGTCAATAATTAATCATGTTTTCATAAGGAATGCAGTTTGCAGGTATATTTACGTCACTCAAGCACTGAAAAATCTAAATTTCTGTGACTGTAATATAGCTGAAAAAAAGAATTGCATGCCAATAACTTCATGCATAGTAATAATTTAGTGAATTCCCAGTTTTAGTGTTTGTTGTTTGTGTTACACAAGGCTGCTTTTCAACGTTGGTCAGGGAGAAGGTGCTGAGGTCAGCAGACCCAACTTAGAAATCCTCATGAAAAGGAATAGGCGCTGCTTTACCGTTCCTGCTGGCTATACAAAATATAAATCATAAATCTGTGTCCGTCTGTTTGGTTGAAAGTGAATATCTAAATACGTTCTTGAAGGTAACTGAAATTATCAGAGAGATTTAATATGATAATATATACGAACTGTCGAAATCAGGTCCAAAAATCAGGCGCAGACCCTTCATGTTATCATGTATTTTAGAGAAGGGTCTTTGACAGTCCAGGGAACGATGCAGTGAACTAACATGAAATAGGTGAAAACTACCCAGAATTCAGTTGCTGGGCTGAATGTGAGGCTGATGAATAAGTCACGGCATCCAAGTCCATTAGGGAATTGCCAGAACACTCTTTATTGGCTATCAAGGGATCACTTCAAGGTTTAATGAGGTGTGCGATGACACCGCACAGGTTACAAACCTGGGTCTTTTAGGTGTGATGAGCAAAGTTTTCTTGGATCACAAACAAAACAAGTATAATGGTGGTTTTCTGTCCGGTTTTCACCGACTTATTTACCCAATCTGTTGAAATCTGTAAAATCTGTAAAAAACCGCTGTGTGGGCAGCTGAAACACGCAGACAGAAAAAGAGATCGGGCTTCTCAGATTCTCTAAGGTTCTGTATGTTGTCTGGAAGTATAGACAGAAAAGAAAGCCCTGCAGTTTTGCTGGCTCTTTGGAATGTTAAATATAATCTCAGACATAAAACAATAAAGGTTTTTTTGGTTAGTGATTATTGGGCCAAAAATAGCGAATGAAGAAAGAAGCTGTGGTTGAGGCACATGCAGAACCGCAGACAGCTGATTCAGGTGAAACATCTTCAGAAAGCTGTGATCTTGCTGTTTAAATGATGTACATTAGAACGGTGGGGCCCAACCGTTTTGGCTAATCTACACTTGCAACCATTTGTAACTGGTTGCATAAATTTGCCAGTTAGTTGTGACAAGTTCATATTTTTATCATTTTATTAAAAACGTTTATTTGTAAATTATGGGGAGATTTAGAGGGCGGCATCCTGGATTTCTAAATTGAGCAATCTAACCCGGAGAGGGTTGTTTGAGAAATTAGATTTACAGCCACATTTGTACAAATAAAATACATCTCAAAGAGCATACTTTTTTTTAGAATAATTGGAAAAATTAGTTACGGGTTGGATTCTGGAAAGGATGGTTGCAATATGATGATGACAACAAGATTGTATACTTGTGTACAGGTCACATGACCGATTAATGGACAGTATATAAGTACAGCGGAAACTCCCTGATGAAGACAAGATAAAGGACATTTGTTGAATGGTGTATGATGGTGTGAAATATATATTTTTCTTATTATTCATTATTCCTGTTAAACATTTCCTGTCCCCTCAGCTTTATTTACTGCATTAGAAACCCCTTCAAACTTTACACAAAGTGTAAGTGTGAGTGTGGCTGACGTGTTATAACAGGGGTCAAATGTGGTGTTTGGGGGGCCCTTACCTGTTAATCTAGCTCAGCAGGAGTGTTAAAGAGCACCAACTTTTTTTTCTTTCTCTAACAGTGAAATATTTACACATGCAGGACATGTTTGTTTTCCAAGGCCAAAGAATCATAAATCATAAAGCACAAATCCCCAGCGTCTAAAAAGCCAAAGATCCGGCAGCGCTGACTGTGGCTGAATATGCTGAAATACAGTACTGTGAAAATTCACGGTGTCTCCCTCCATTCACGGTGATGAATGGACCCCCCTCTCTTTGTCAAAAACAAAGCATGCAGAGACAAAAGGCTTTGATGATGAGTAATTGTTTTTGAGCAGGTATATGTAGACCTGTATGTGTGGAGAGCATTTCTGTCAAACGTGAAATATTTGGCTCACTTTTCCCTTTATAATCCCTCTTCATAACACATACAATGCTTAATGTGCTGCCAAAGTGATGCATGAAGGTGGGTCCTTATAAGTATAATGTGTTAGAGCAACAGTATCAGGGCGCTCGTTTCCTTAGCGCGTGGATTGGGATTAAAGCTAGATGCAACATCTTGACCTCTCGACACCTGTAGTTGAGAGCCTTTTTGAGGCGTTGCAGCGATGACCAATTACAGGGAAGGCAGCCCGGATGAGAAAAAAAAAAGAGAGATTTTGCCGGCGCTGCGTGCACCTTACCTGACAGCCACTTACTCAGAGCGTGTGCACGTAATGTTGTTAGCTCTTCAGTACAAGACACAATGTTGTGAGCCCACACAAATCTGTCCAAATCAAATCTCTTGCAGGCTTATTTGTGTGCTATCTGTCTCCTCTCATCCTCCCGTTGACAAATTGTATAATAAAAGATGACGGTTAGCGCACGGACCGTGGAGATTATTGAATTGTTGGCTCATTTTGAAGATTAATCTGGGCCAACACTCTCCTTGTGGCATTGAGAAACAGCATAGCCGCTAATGGCAAGACGTATCCGTCTGAAACAGCCACAACATTGCCTCTGGGGTCGGGAATTCCTCACGCCGATGTAAGGTAGTCATAATACACACCATGTGATGAATGTTTTCCATGGCGCCCGTGAAAGCTCTGATGAAATCACACAAACAAATTTGACTGTGCCTCGCAACAAATGGCCACACTGCATGCAAGGGAGCATCGCTAACATCCCCCCAAGTGGCACTGAAACACTTTCACGTTATAAAACACATTTGTCCGTGTGAGTTGTTTTTGTGAGCTTTTCTTACTCTAGACTGCTTCTCGTGCAGACAAGAAGTGCTCATTTTATTACAGACGGTCACACTTTGTATCTCCCCACAGCCAATCTTCCCGTCCACTCTACAGCAAATGGCTCAGGGAAGAGCAGAGGAGATTCCGTTGTCCGCCAGGCGCCAGCGAAATTCTATATACAGATAGGATATTCGGACTATACGTCCTGCGCGGCCTGCATGTGGTCTGCACGTGCTGTTTCTGATGCTGCCTTGTTGGGGTCAGTTGTAATTACTTAATGTATGTCAGTGGGAGTGGTAAACAGGAGCTGTGTGGAACTGCATGTCTGAAAG
This sequence comes from Leptoclinus maculatus, assembly GCA_032191485.1. Taxonomy (NCBI): domain Eukaryota; kingdom Metazoa; phylum Chordata; class Actinopteri; order Perciformes; family Stichaeidae; genus Leptoclinus; species Leptoclinus maculatus. The sequence continues at coordinate 2,263,625 of JAVDOI010000010.1, forward strand.
GCAATCCGTCAGGAGGCCCTCTTGACCACAACCTGAGATAAAGTGGCTGAAAGCCTGAGACCTGCCCCTGAAAGCTGATGCAGGGCTGTGAGTGTGTGTGTGTGTGTGTGTGTGTGTGTGTGTGTGTGTGTGTGTGTGTGTGTGTGTGTGTGTGCGCTCTTATATGTCTGTCTGTTCAAGGACCAGTTCGAGAACTTTTGAGTGAGGGAAACTTTGGTTTAAGCGTTAAGGGTAAGGGTTGGGGTTAGTTGTGATGGTTAGGGGCTAGTGACTCATTTTTGTTATAGTTTAAAGGAAAAGTCAGATATTTTGAGAATTATTCGCATTTGCTTCCTTGGCCCGGATCAGTGACTTCCTGGAGGCTCTGCGAGTTGCCTGGCAACCTCAGGATACCAAAGATGCTCTATAACAAAGATGACGCATTACAAGCACTGCCAATGGTTCGATGAAGGTTTGATGAATCGTCTCAGGGCGTATTCGTCATGGTTTTATGCAACCAGGAGTGACACGACAGGGTGGAGCAAAGTACAACTAAACTCTGCACGAGACACTTTAGGCGATCAAACTGTTACAATTAACTTTCATGACCTGAAAACACACAGGGTTGAAGTTCTCAGACGAAAACATGGACATCTCCCAGACGTGGTTACCAACGCTGTGTGGTAACCTGTCAATCACAAGGTAGCCCCGCCCTAAAGCATACCTTGCTTTATCATCTACCTGGAGGTTGCCGTCTGTTTTAGACATAGCGAGGCTAGCCGTTTCCCTCTCTTTCTCGTCTTCATGCTACGCTAAGCTAAGCTAGCCACCGGCTGGCTGTAGCTTCGTACTGAATAGACAAACATGAGAGTGGTTTCAATCATCTCGTCTAATTCTTGGTAAGAAAGCAAGCAGAGTCCTTTATTCAACATTTGATCAAAGGTTTAAATCGGCTTTGTTCTTTTTTTTCTTATTGTTGTGTTCTGTTTGCAAACCACGCGTATTGGAACAGGTTTTTGGAAAGTGGCTCGCCCTCTAAAAGGCTCCACACCATTAATGCTGCTGTCTGTATGCAGTCTTATATCACTCCGACCTCATGTCAACCCTAAAGCAGCCCACACAAGAGGTTTTTAAGCTGATGGCGCTGCTTCCACTGGTCATTCGGGTCATTATCACTACAGGGCCTGGCTTTCCACATGCCCCTGAGATCCTCGGGTCCATTAAGTCAGTGGCGAACAGAGATTTATTTATGGCCCTACAGCCCATGTGGTCAAGTTTGTTGATATTCTGATGAGGAAAGAGGGAGGCCAACTGGGAGAAAAATTGGATTTCAAGCAAGAAGTCTCTGACTTATTTTGCATCCAGATTGTTTCAGAGGTGGTGATGGAATAAATAAGTCAAACGGAAATTAAGCCCATTTTGAAATAAACTTTTGCAATAATTTGGGGGTCTTGCCTTGCCAGTAATAAAAAAAAACTGTAGGAACTTTGAATGCTTTCTCCAAAGGCTGAAATCGCCTAGTCTTGTTAAATCAAATCAAAGACTTTGATATTTTGAATTTTTTAAGGAGACACAAAAACACGATTGCCGCTGCAGATTAAAAAAAAATAACAAAATATGAATCCTTCGGCTGACCTATATTATACCATGCTGTGTGTCTTTTTTTTTTTTAAATGTCCCTAGCGTATTTAGCTTCATCTAAGTAAAGGGCTAATAGACCACAGGGACTGAAACGAGATCTGGAAATGCAGCAGAGGATTCACAGCGCTATCACATACCAGCAGACAGGAAATACTTCATTGATAACAGGATGGTATGGGAAACAGAGGGCACAGTAATTATAAATGAAGACTTCTTGGGGGAAATATTGATCATTACTAGCATTGTCACCAGAGTTCTGGCCAACATTTTTACCATTTCTCCAGAGAAAGTATGAAAATAAAGTCTTCTTTTTGAATTTTCTTTTAGATTTTCAAATTACTTTGCACAAATACCAGACTTTGATGAAGGTCCAGGAGAGTTGTCTTCTCGTCTCCATTGATACTGAAGGTTTTCTATCTGTCGTGATAAATAGACGCTTTGCAGATCTCCCTCATTTATCCTCCCGCACTGATTTTGCCCATTTCATCTGGATTCTTTCCATTTCATTTTTGTTCAGTGTAAACTCTACTCCACTTGGGCATTTCCACAACAGTATAACAACCATAATTGGTCTCGTGTGGCTCCGGAGCGCCTTGCCTGTTCTTCATTAACACCGCCACAGAGCTGCCTGGCTGCTGTCCATGGTGCTGATCTGTAAATGATGGCTTTGTGATGGAGGAGGCCTCCATGCTGCTCAGCACTCTGTCACGCACGCTTTATACTTTCCCCTGTCTCATGCATGATTGCCTTTCGGGAATACAAAAAAAAGGCATGCTACAAAACCACCATGAAGTGTCATTTTTGAAGATATAAAACAAGTTTCACGTAAAAGTGATGCAAGAAAACAAGAACGATTGGCAACCCAAAAAAAAAGGTTGATATAAATGTTGTATTATTTTCACATTGGGCTTTTGGAAGTTACTACTGTCTCCACATGATAGGCCGAACAAAGAGCACACAATGTGCTTCGTTGCTTCTTCTTTATTATCTACCTTAAAGTGGGGGGGGGTTTGTGTTGCCTTGTTGCTATTTCCCCAACGCAGCCCAGTTGGGAATTGTCATACCTAAACTGTGTTTCTTTGGATACAATACTACATTTCCACTGTTCAATTATTCATATTCCAACACCAGTGCAATGCGGCAAAAACATAACAGAAAGAAGAAACAAAGTCGTGGGTTACAGCACAGACTTCCTCACCTCTCCACAGAGAGCAGTAGGTTGTCTTCACTGACTGCAATCACTCACGTACCTCAAGTCTGCAGAGGAGAAAAAAAGACTCAGAAGTGGAAGAAACCGTTTGTGCCCTCATAGGATGTACACAAGTATCCTTAGATACATATCATTCATATTGTCCTTGTCAACAAAAGAAAAGTCTGTCCTTTGCTCTCTGTCTAATTAGCTGCATGCTGAAGTTATAGAAAACTCCCCAGCCCCGGATCATTAGTAGCCTATTTGCAGACTGCGCCGCTGCTTAGCTCCCTGTGGTTTCACTAAATTCACACTTTACTTTCCGTAATGAACTCCTTTGCATCCCTTCCTCATTAGACCTATGGAAACAATTCGAACCGCGTTGGGGGCCCGCAGGGTGACATAGTTTCGCCTTTGATCACCACCACCCACCGTTAAAAGCCTCTAATTGATGGCTTTATTGCGGAAGTGTGTGTGGGTGACGCGCAGGTTGTCCAGCTTAAAACGGGATCAGAGAAACAAATCATAAACGAGTTGTGAAAGCAAGAGTCAGAAGCTCGTAGTCCAGATAAACACAAGCCATGGATGATGCTATTTGCCCCCAACAAAAAGCGCTTTTATGACTCGTCACAATATGTCGACATATAGCCTATGGGCTTACTAGATGGGGCGTGAACGTTTCAAAAAAGGTACAGATGATACGGCCAGTGCAGACTCCTATTCCACTAAGGGATTCAAACTGCACAGTTAAAAGTGGACACTTTGAGGATTGCAGTGGATCCTCGCTCCCGTGAACAGCTTCGCTTCTATTGTCCTCCTTTTCTTTGTAAATGCGTAGTTGTTGTTGTTGTTGTTGTTTTTTATCATTCTGAACATGGACCTGCTCATTTACTGCACAGCATTCTAAAACAAACTCCTCTAGTGACTTGCCATCGGGAGGAAACTTTGTGCGGATCATCTGTCTCACTTGCCGAGGCTGTAACAGCTGTAGAGAGGCTGCGCCTCAGGCGCTTTGATTCTCCATTGGACGGCGCTTTCAAGCAGCATTGCTACAGGTTGGGTCGTTGCTGGAATAGCTGGGGTTCCGTCGCATGCAATTATCAGTGATCATGTGTCGCCATATGCGTGGCTTTTTCAACTTGCAGGTTACTAGGAAAAAAAGCGTAGATAGATACGGGTGCGTCCGTGCTCAGAGAGAGAGAGGGAGGGGGGGAGAGAGAGAGGAAGCGTGAGCGAGAGAGAGAGAGAGCGAGAGAGAGAGAGCAAAGTGGATTGTCCAGTGTGCTTCAGGTGAATGTTTTTGTCTTGCAGACTAGACCATGAACCCGTCCGCAGGTGCAGGAAACTACCGCAGGGGATCCACCAAGGGAGAGAAGGTAATTCATATTTGAAGCCTCCTCATTTCCACCTCTTGTTCGCATTCTGCCGGCATTTCTTTTCTAACCACCAGGCTTAGAATTCACCGTCGCCAATTGGCACGAGGTCGTCGGAGTGTACTTTTGAAGGCGCACAGCTGGCGCGCGAGGAGACAATTTCGTGTCCTTCTGCTGCGGACTCATCACCCTCAGCAGCAGGAGGCGGTCAGAGAGGTGTTGCGTGCCGTCGAGATGTTGCTGTCTGCCGGGTCTTTTTTTTAAAAATTGATCTCAAACTGTAACTTTTTAAAGATCAGATTCAGTTTCCCATCTGCGGCTTACTCCAGCGTCATATTCAGTCATTTTTATTTGACACGCATTTATTCAAGTGCAGGATCACTTAAATCAGGAATTGTCTGGAAACAACAAGTGCCACTGTTTTGCAACAACCCCCTCTGCTTGTATAGAGGCAGCACTCCAAAATGTCTTCTCGTTGGTAGTTTTCCACTTGTTTTTAGGAGTTAAGACTCGATAGACCAAATCATTTGATAAGATACTTGTTTGCGAAGTTCTTGCGCTAAATGGAGTGTCTGTCCACAGCTCCTCCATGTGTAGAAAACCCAATTAGGTTTTCCTGATAAGAGTCTGGTTATTTTATATTCCCTCACAGCTCTGACTTGATGTTTTTTTTTCATTTACTTAACTTTAACTTTAAGTCTGTAATTACGTGGATGGATTGCCCTTTTCGATATTCTCACAAAGAAACCACCACAAATCAACCCACGAGGTGGGGAAACATATATAATTTTAGTAGGCCAATGCCCCAGCAATAGCACTCCCATAATGCCTTTTATGAGCACCACTCAAATAAAAGATCCAACTTGAATTACACAGGACGACACATCGATTGTGGTTTTCAGTAGGGGATAAAAAAAATATGTTGACGCATGAATCAGTTTCCCTGCATGTGGTACTCTGATGAGGAGCCGTGAAATATTAAGAATGTGACAAATCGGTCTGCCTCTAGGGGGCACGTGACCCCCAAAATCTTTGCCAGATTGCAGGCTGTAGTTGGCTATTTTTAAGTGGTCCTGTAAACTGGATGAGATAGTGCCACGTGCAGAATTCACAAAAAAAATAACAAAATATATAAGGATTAGATTAAAGATTAACAATTGAAAAACCTTGAGAATAAGTCAATAGGATGTGGAAATATTTTGCCCCATCAATTCACTCAATGAGTTTCCTCATGTTTAGATCTCACAGCTCTGCATGTTTTGTTTGATGTGACAGTGTTTCATCCAGTCTTGTCCAACGTGGATGTGTGGTGGCTTTCCATGACGATTCACTCATTTCACTTGTCAGTGCTTACGGATTGAATACGACTTTGACTGACTCTTGATATCGTGCCATGACTTCTGTTGAACCGATGCTAGAGTTAGTTTGCCCTCTGCTGGAGGCACAAAGTCACACACTGACTCCAGATCGAGCTTCCTTGCCAAAATTCTTTTCATTTTCTCGGCATCCTGACAGATATTTCTCCTATTATTTAGATTTCACAAGCCTACAGTCTGTTTTTTTTTTTAAACTAATTTCACCACTTCCGATGAGAAGCTCTGCTTCTGTACATCCCACAGCTTTTCTGACTCCACTTACTCCACAGCTCGATGCTACGAAAGCCCAAAGGCCCTGAAGAGTAAAGTTTCTGTGACCAGAGTTCGACTCTTTAAGGGCTCCCGGGCATAGCCTATTAAATTGTACCATATAATCTGCTGTCAATTTGCATAGAAAAGAAATCATTAAGTCTGGCACTCGATATCCGAGCTGCCCACTGCTCTCAGAGGACAGAGCAAAATCGGAGAAAATGCAGACATGTCTTCACTGAAAGTCATTACACTCGATTTGGTTATTATGATCCTGCCATGAGGATGAGAGAGCTCTGATTTATAGAAACTTATTAGCCGTATGGATACACTCTCATTATTTTCTTTTTGCTATTTTCTTCTTGACCCTTTTTCCTCCTCTTGTTTTTTTACTTTAAGTATATTTAGTAATCACAGCAATTTTGATATTACTTTAGGAAATTATAACTGTGAACCAGTCACTGTCACCACATTACGGTGTTGATTACTGTCATCCACAACTGTACTGCATTGTTAAGCTCCTTGCCATGTTTGTTTGTCAGCTGTTCCTGCTTCTGTGGTGAAATCTTTTTTTTTAATGTTTTTCTGAAGAGATTATGTTGTGACGCCCGAGAGGATTCACAAATCCTCAACATCCAAAATGTGCTCTGCAGAAAGAGAAACCGGGCTGGTGCATGGACCTGTGTGCTTTCTGTTTCTAGTATCTTGTAGTGTTTTAGGACACATGAACACAAAGGATCCACAATTCTAAAAACATGTAAATCGGAATGGAAAGAGTACTCAGCGTCTTTTAATCACATTCAGACGGTGGCCCAGAAATAGCAGAAAACACACTTTGTGTTTTGCCTGACGGTGTCTCATCTGTTGTGCTGGCAGCCTCTGGTGTTGCCTGACGTTTTCAAGGCCAGTACCTTTTCTCCTGAGTGTAGCCTTCCATCATTTGCATTTACTGGGAGAGAAGGCTGAGAGGCAGTCAGACGGCTGACAAGCGCTCCCTATTTTCCAAGATACAAACAGTATTGTTTCACCCTCTGCAAACAAGTCTCAGTTACTGTCTGTAATGTTCAGGCCCAGCTCAGCTGTTTGTATAAATCTGGGGGCCATGTTGCACGTTAGGCTATCATTCAAGTATGTTTCCATGGAACATGATCATAACTTTGATCTGTTTGATCGGGTTTTAGTCTCGAGAGCAACGGCGTCGGAGGTTGTTTGAAAGTATGTTTTCAAGGATTTGCTGGTTCCCTTGAGTAGACTCGTACAGACAAACTTTCACCGAGACCATTTGTATGCAGCAGGAATACCTGCCTTTCAAAAGCATTCTGTATTCATCTAGTGAGCCCTCTGTATTCCTGCATTCAAGCCATTGTGCTTTGAATCGCCTGCTTAAAATGTTTTGTATTGCTGCCCACAGCCATTATTAGCCGGTGCAAAATGACTTTCATTTTCCGTGCTTATTCGTGCTACCAGGCGCACATCTCGATACCATCTGTTTATTTGATCCAATGGCCGCATTGAGAGTGGTAATGCGGTGGTGAACAATGGCACATTGTTTGATGAAATGAAATCCGGAGACGGAGAAACACCGAGGGACGTCCGGCAGGCAAGGGACGACGCCGTTCAACAGCAGTCATTTGTCAACCGCTAACTGCTGTGCCGTGGGTTTGGCTCTCTGGAGAAGGTTTGCTGTAAATGAGAACGGTGTATATGAAAGCTCTTCCTGGCCACCGGCGAGCACCGCCAGCTCTTCATCCGTGGGTGCTATCGTGCTCTTGCATTGCTCCCACGAGGCGGTGCAGGGTTCATCTGTAGCTGTCACCCCGCAGGCAGCAGATGACCTGATAGAACTCTGCGTGTAGAAGCTGCTTGCGTCTCGCTGATAAAGACACGCACCGTGGAAGGATAGGCACGAATTCCTGGACTCATTCCCATTCTGTAAAAAAAACAGCGTTGTGTTCTCTATTCATACCTTTTGCACCGCAGCCCTTCCCCGAGCTCAAGGAGGAGCTGGTCTGAGAGGCATACCAAGTACAGCTATGTGAATCTGAGGATCCACAGGGAGGAGCGCTGGTGGAGGATGCTTGTGGCCTTTGAATTGATTAGCCGGGGATAGGTGCTGTGGTCTGGCTGAAGGTCAAGATCAGAGCCGGGGCTAAGGCCGGAAAGCATAAAGTTGTGAAGTGAGATTTGATTAAAACTGCCATGCTGCCCAGTAGCACACACAAAGACACACTAATACACAATTCTACACACACACACACACACACACACACACACACACACACACACACACACACACACACACACACACACACACACACACACACACACACACACACACACACACACACACACACACACACACACACACACACACACACACACACACACACACACACACACACACACACACACACACACACACACAGATTTGGGTGTTATTCCTATAAGGTTGGCAAGTTAATCTTTGTAGCAGTGTGGAAAACATTGCTGCTCACAGTAAAAAGAGTAATACATTACAAGGGATGATTTGCTTCTTGCAATCCACATAGAGCTGTTTGGTATTTACCATTGTCGTTTATTGATCTGTTTATGATTTATCAATTTAATTCAGCAGCTGTAGTCACTCTTAGATAAGTCCAAAACCTAAACTGACGATTTCATTTTCCCTGTGCTATCTGGCGATAAATCCAGCCTTCTCTCTGGATCTAGAGAGCCATATAGTGTTTCTCTTAAACATGCTGGTATGTGTGATTTAATAAGACCAAAACGCACACTGGCACTGGGATTTTTTTAAGTATAAACTAATATGTCTTCAATTTGTCTGTGCCATCGTTTTTATTGCACGCACTTAATTAATGATTTTGTTTTGACATCAGCTCTTATTAAAAGGCTTTGACGCCGGCTCACGCTCTGCAAAAATCAGCGGGAGGTGACAAACGGAAGAAGTGAGTCTCAGTAAACAAGTAAAAAAAAAAACAATCCCATTGTTAATCGTCTGTCGGGATGATGGAACAGCACGTCACCTTTGTGCTTTACAACAGTAACGGCGGTGACCTTCTGCACTAATTGCAATTACATTGACTTACCGTGAGCCAGCAATGTACATAAACATAGGAGTGTATGTCATGGCTGTAAATGTGACAAAAATGAATATGGAAGATGACCAATCAGGGGCTTCTTTAAAGGACCCCGGGGAAATGTCACGGCACACAATCAGCTCGTTAGCAGCAATGGCTGTAACTACAACCGTCAAGTCTTGCATTAACTCAAAGGACTTTATTATTCCCCGGTACAGTCACTGGAGCAATTATTCTCTCAGATGAAACCTTGTCTCCTGTGGTGTGCATGCAAATATGAACTTAAGCTCATTTTTATCCTAGGTGTAGCGTATGGCTCTACATGCTGGCCTGATTAACGTGGAAAAAAAGAAAAACCTTTAAGCGTGCAGCTGTTTCCTTTTGTTCTTTGTGTTTTTAATTGAAACTTTTATCGTCTCATGTTCTGTGATTATACTGCCTATACCTGCAACTACGTGCAGCTCTTCATCAACTGCTGCTCTCATCCCGAGTTTGGTGTCTGTGAGCAAATCGAACACGTAAAATATGAGCTGAGGCCCGGCAGTCATTAGTGACAAACTGCTGCAGTTGCAGCTGGGAAGAATCCCTCTTTAAACGAGCCAATGAGTCATGGTCAGGAAGAAATTCGTCTGGCTTTGAATAGTATTTATGAAAGGGTGTAGAAAATGCCGCTGTCCGTGAAATAAGAACATAGGCGTCACAACTTTATTTTATGCACTTCGCTCCAAAGAATATTTGGCGAGGTCACATTGGAGTGGTGCACATTTTTTCCCATGCATGTTAAATAAGCCACCGGCTTGAGGCACTGTTCTGCAATGTGATGGCGCCTTAACGGCCCTGCGCCGCGTGAACCTTCACTACTGCCTCAGCATCTTGATTCCAGCAAAATGCTGGACATCAGCATCAATACGAACCATGATTCAGCTCCCGAGTCCGCACCTGAACGGGGTTTGACCGTGTGTGTGTGTGTGTGTGTGTGTGTGTGTGTGTGTGTGGCCCTGTGGTTCACTGCTCCTGAATGAGTTATGAATGCGTTCTCTGTGCTGGTCTTCTCCAGGTACGGTGCTTCTTGCCTCAGGCTTTTGTCATATTCACTTGGGCAGATTGGATTAAGAATGGAGAGGACGGTTGTGATTTTCCTTGAAAAAATATGACTACTTCCAGTTCTATGAAAGCCATTTCATTCCCTCTATCCCGTTGCTCCATGCTGTGGTCTGGTTGAATAAATTGCTTACGGTGTTCCAGCCCAGGGATTCAATACACAAGGCTCAAACGCTACATAAATAAAAGCAGCTGTGTGGCTTGTGCCAGGCTTCTGTCCTGTTAGCATGGCTTGATGTGTGTGTGTGTGTGTGTGTGTCTGTGTGATTGTGTGTGTGTGATAGTGTGTGTGTGTGTGTGTGTGTGTGTGTGTGTGTGTGGGTGGGTGGGTGGGTGGGGGTGTTGTATTTTACGATGTAGAAGACAGGCAGCATAAATATTACTTGGGCCTAATCACAACCCAGCTGCACAGAGGACTGAATTGATCCATTTCTTGGTAATATGAGCACACAAAAAAAAAACACACACACACACATACACACACACACCGACAGACAGACACACACACACACACACAGACACTTAAAGGGAAAAAATGCCTCGCAGGCAGTATTGGTGCTGCATATGTTGAGAAACAGTTTGTGTTTATTGTTTATATATAGTGTGTGTCTAATTTACTTACACTCTCCATCTTCGCTGAGAAAACTCAGTTGAAGCGTGTGTGAGACAGGGAGTGAGGGAGGGAGGGAGGGAGGGAGGGAGGGAGTAAGGACGGGAGAGATAAGTAATGTTTGGAACAGCCTGAGCAGTGGAGATGCCCCCCCCACCCTCCCCCGGTGGAGGCGATGCCAGTGTCTGTGTGATGGATTCAGCCGGTGAGGAGAGAGGGAGGCGTTTTGGTCGGGCTCTTGGACCCCCGGCTTATCCTCTCCTGTAGCTGGAGGGGAGGTGTGGGGGGGGGGGGGGGGGGTGACACTTCTCAGGCACCTCCAGCAGCCTCAACTTCACAGCACAAAGGTGTGAGCACACAGCGAGAAGGGGAAGCAAGTGGCACTTTTTCGCCACCATGTCAGTCTTCATAGCCACCCAGCTGAAGATAGACACCAGCACTCCTTCCAGAAGGGTAAGGGGCCTCTTTAGCATGCACGGCACGCTGTGGGGGAATGTCTGTGTTTATGGGTAAGAGTCTCCTGCTCCTGACAGGAAAAAAGGCTGCTGACTGTGTTTGATAACAACTGGACAAGCAGGAAAAGGGTGGCGGTTGGGTGGCGGTTGGGTGGCGGCGGCGGGTTCTCGACGTCTCTTCTGGTGATCTTGATGGACAAACGCGTCCCGCTTCATTTTCTTTCAAGTGCTGACTTCTAATGAATGGTTTGCTTACATATGCTGTGGAGAATGCTTAGTGCCTCATTGTTATTCTTTGTGATGTGTTGCCATCTAATGAGTTCTGGCCATCGTGGGGGAAACAGTTGGATAGAAGTATTTATGCGCTGATGCCAGAGATATCTGGAATTCCTGTGATCTCCCCGTGAAAACCGATCCATTGATCGGTCTTCATTCCTCCTCGGCATGTTCTGAATTTAAACATTTTTTTGTTTACTCTTTGTTTACGTGAAAAATCATTCCGTTTTCTTTGAGGCCAGCTAATTGCTCATTGCTGACTTTTTTTTGCTGCGTACCTTGTTGCATGCAAATATAGGACTGCAAGCAGGATTGAGGAAGAGCAGAAGTTTAGGATAACTTTTGTTGTTCTCAAGCAATTAAAGAGACGTAAAATGTAAGAACAGACACAATCTGGTGGTGGTTGTTAGAGTTAAAAAGGAATGGCTTAATTAAGTAGACTCTAAACGCAAACACTTTTCTCAGTGGTTGGAGATGTCTAAGAATGTATAGATATATAAAGAGCCATATGGAATATTAAATGAAATAATGCAACTAATATCTGAATGAAGAAAAAAGCGGGGGAAGCAGAGTGGCTCAGATTACGACCTCACATGTGATGAGCTCCCTCCTTTCATTCATCGCCTTTTCAGCCCTTGTTTTGCTACACACTATCCATCCACACTCAAACAAAATAAATTCTTAGTGACTCTCCTGTTCAGCTTCTCCGCTCCCGATTCTCCCGATTCTCCCGATTCTCCCCCTTCTCCCCCATCATCTGCTGCTGTCACAATCCACAATTGTAGTCTGCTGCTCCCCTCAAACGTAGCCACAGTCTATTCTACCACATCAGCCTGAATTAAACTCCATTTCCTCAGTGACTTATCTGGCGCCATTTCAATTTGGGCTCAGTACATAGTTTCCTTTCATCCGTAATGTACTGGAAGATTCAGCACTTATTCTCCGTAGAAGATAATAATAATATGGCGGCTCCAACAGGCTACATGGTCAGCCGGTTTCAGTCCTGGAAAGCAGTATAACAAAGTTTCGAAATGAGCCCGTACTCGAATATTTACAGTAATGGGAATTTATAGTGCAATTGTCGTAACAATGGTGCATGAGCTGTGGAGTCTACATGAGACTCGGTGTGCGTTGAAGCTGGTTGTCATGGCAAACCATCGAGTAAATATGAACTGAATTCAGCGACTGCTTCGGGGATTTGTGGACGCTTTCTGATTTTATGCAGCGGGCCGCGATCGTAATGAAGTGTCGTGACTTGCAGCGCACAGTAATTGAATCCACCATTGTTACAAGGCCCAAAATGAGCCGAGAGTTGTTTTGTTATGTGTTGGGGTGTAATTTAGTGTTGGCGTATTCCTCTGCACAGCCCTATTGACTTTGGCCTTCAGTGAGGCATAATTAGATTTTGATAAACAGCGAGAGAGGGAGATGTTTCTGAGAGAGCGAGCGATGGGGGATTATTTCTAGACATGTTCAATATAACATTGTGATCCTGATGGGAAAGGCGTATATTTAGTCAGTGTTCATGTTTACCTCTTTCAGCAAAAAGAGACCAACAGATTGTAATTGCTTGTATGTGCACACACCAGTAAGATTATGTTAAGAATACGATGCTCATTCTGATAACAGTGGATCTATCTATCTGTCTATATATCTAATATACTATATATCCAATCTAGAGCAGAGGTTTTCAAAGTCCCCCAAGTGCAACATAAAAAAGTTCATGTTAATATTTTGTCCCTCCTATTATCATTACTTGTCTTACTGCTATTCGGGGGATAATAACGCTCTAAACTTTGGAACTAGAGTTCTCATAAAATGGGATCTCTGGGAACAGGAAGTAGTTTGAAACGTTACCTCGAGTTACCTGCGGGCTGCAACTTGAGCCCTGTTTTTTTTTTTTTAGCCTATATTGGTTCACAATTGGGCACAATTGCACCATTAAAAGTATGCAGAATAAGCTATTAGCAGTATTTGTTTGCAATGTAAGCATGGATGTACAGACAACTATCACTGCATGACTTTTATACCGAAGAACAGGATTTCTAAGTGAGGTTAATTCAGTGAATCAGAGATAAATACACGGAAAGGGCAAGTCACGCTGAATCTAGAGACGTGTGTATTGTGTTCAGATGTCACAGCGTTATGACGAAAAGTAGCTAACGCTACAGAGCTAAGGGTTTGTCACAGCCGCTGTTGATGCTGTGGACCGTGTTACTTAACAGGGTAAATTATAACTATAACTTCCATTTGTTTGTAGAACAACTGCATGCACAGTCCTTCTCCACTCACGCAGTATCGTTGCCTCACATCTCTTTCTCACAGTTTGTCCTCTCATCTAGAGTGAAGCGTTATGAAATGTGCAATTCCTGCTTGCACACTGGTTCTGATACACATTTGATGTACACAACTCAGTTTATTAAGTGACAACATGAGAGTAACCTATTTACAGCCCTAGTATAATGGACTGTCTTGAGGACAGCTTTAAGATCAAATATGTAAGACCGGCCACCAAGAAAGCAAAGCAGGGACATTTAATCTGACACAGTCAGCAGAGTGAATAAAAAAAAAAAAGCACGCTGTTGCCTCGGTTGGCTCAGCTCAGCATCAAGGGAAATCATTAGCGTCCTGCTAATACCAAATGGAAAAATGGTGCAAAAATAATGGGATTATGGTGGGCTGTAAATACATCCACTCTGTTACATGCATGTGGAGAGGTAATTTCCTTATTCAGCCAAGTGATGTTCAGAGGAAATTAGATATTAAGGCTATTGCCCTCCCACCAGACATTGATTGATTGATTGATCCGTTTGCTCTTCCGTCAAATTAACTTGTGAGTCATTTTGTTGCTGTGTGTAGCATGATGATGGAAACTAGTTGGCCTCTGGTCACATTTCAGTTTGTGCAAACGCATTAATATGTGCATCACATTATATTTATATATATTATGAATCATGTGAGACACTGAGCTCATAGCCTCAAGCTTATCACCCCACTTAACTCTGTTTTACATACTTTTGAACAAGAAAATACTATAAACGGCCTTAAACACGCTTCATGGATGGAAGTCTTTACACTAAAACAGAAAAGAACCGAATATTAGAAAGCCCACATTGTTGCTATAAATCTTTTTACTGTTTATTTACATGCTGGACATAAGTTTGCTCACCATTTCTTGTTTCTCTGATTTCTCGGTTCCTCTTGAGTCTTTTTTTTTTGCCAACAAAACTAAAGTGTCTGTGTCTTCTAGCAGTGCTGGGATTTTACCTGCAGGCTACTTCAGGGTTCCAGTACTCCTTGGCGCATGTGAGAACTAGTATTTTACCTTCATTTCCACAATAACCGGAAAGCAAATGACTTACTTCCAGCCCTTTTATACAACAAGATAACACCTGCGCGCTTTCAGTTAAATTATGTGGTTACTTCTGTGTTTAAATCCCTCACCCAAGGGACCTCACTGAGCCCTAAATCCATCACTCACGGCGTGATAAAGTGCACAGACGTGCATTACGTCATTCAGATTAAAATGCATCTGTGAGCCTTAAATATAATTACAATGTCCCATATCACACCTGAAGTAACTTGCACTGGCTCCAACAGCACCATTAGCTATCCACAGAGGTATTAGGTGTGCTGCAGCTATCATCATCATCATCATCATCATCATCATCATAGCTGTTATTACGTGCCTCTCCGCATTTTGCCTCTAATAATGCATGTGCTTGACTGCAGTGATGTTTGTAAGAGCGGGGAAGGCGTACAGCTCCAGTCAGCTGCCGTATCTGCGAGGAGGCGATATGGGGAGTCGAGCTGAGCCTGTGGTTCCCGGCGAGGTCCTGAGGGGAGCGTTAAAGCAGCCAGGCAGTTCACAATAGCTCCCCAACAAGGTGGTGGAGATTGGAAGACATCTATCAGGGAGGCCGGGGACGGATGTCAAGTGACTCGGACCTATTTCCCCGGTGGGTGCGCAGACCCAGGAAAGGCATTCATGAACTAGAGAAACAAATGATGACAGGGACCAAGGCGAGTGTAAGCGGAGGCTGTCGGAAGCCCGGATGCTCAGCCTGCCCGCGACATAAATCTCTGCTGCAATTAAAAAGCATGCATCAAACAAATTCAGTTTGTTTATGAAGGACAATTGATTCCAAGTGAAGAGAAACAGGAGGGAAAGGGACTCACTTTAATTAGACAAATGCAGTAATATGTACCTTTTGAAATCAATATTCTGTATATAATACAAGCCACGTTTCAGTGAGCCTCCAGCAATTCTTTCAGAGATGAAGATGACTCACCATTTGTCAAAAAAAAGGGGGGGGGGGGGGGGGGTAATTGAAAGTCGCTCTTTGTTCAACGTCAAATATAGAATATTTTCATATCTGCTGTTGTATTCAGTCTGCCTTGAGTGCTCTTTGCAATATACTTGATTTCACTTAATGGGAGATGCAAAACAGTGCTATTCAGCCGAATGTGTGAGGGGCTGTTTTGAGCCACGCTTTAGTGCTGCTTTGAAGTTGTACCCATGTGAAGGTGACCTATTTCCCAGAAATACGGCTCGGCCCGGTGGAGTGATAGTTTGAGCTGTCACGGTAAGAGGCTGTGGGTTGTTCGCCTGTGGCGTCCATGACAGGGATGGCACAGATTTTAACACTTTGACTCAAGAGCCTTTCCCCTCCCTCCACACATAAGCCAATATTCTGCATTTACCAGAGAGCTGCATATCTTTGGACTCTCTGTGAGCATTTCAAGCGTGAATTGTAGTGTATGAGCCCAATGATCTACTTGTGGTGGACTGACTGGAAATATATGATAGAAAAAGGGAAACTGCATGCATCAAGGAAGAGAGACACTTTCATGTTTTTAATTATTACTAAGAGAGACACTTTCATGTTTTTAATTATTATTGTAAGGGATCTTAAGGAAAGTGCAGGATCTTGCTTGCATTTTGTTTTATTGCAGGACAAACACATTTGCTGCATGTGACTGTGTTTTCTGGCTGTTAGTAAAATTAAAAGAATGTTCGCCTGTAGATGTGTTGTTCTCGAGCTTATAGCTTCAAGATCTGAATGTTCTCAGAAAACGTGAGCAAAAACAAGAGGATTTGTTGTTTTTACACCTGAGGTAGAGGTGTGGCCAGCCTGCCCTAATCCAGCGCGCCACAGAGAGGCACTCGAGCTCCGTCCTGGGACCAAATAGGTCTACAATCATTTGGGAGAAAATGTTATGACCTCCTTCATGAAATCGTACACGAGTGCGCCTCGTTAAGCAGACGTTGTAAATGACCAAAAATTAGGTGAAACTCGCGCTGCGCCGGAGGCGTGTTTGTGCGTAAAACGGCACCCCGGAGAAGTGCGGCGACAGAAAGCGCAATACAGTAGCGCTGCTCTCTCTCTCGGCGCTGGTCACTTCTCATGCACAGCGCGTCTGTGGAGAGTACACCGCCGAGCTCCCTTCGTCCTTCACACACACAAACAGACACACACACACACACTCTTCGTGCGCTGAGGACGGGCCGCCACGAAACCGAGCCGAAAGTGTCGAAACATTATCTCGCGCTCTTGTCATCACCGGGAGTCTGGCGGGGGGATCGAGTATCTGATCGAAAACTCGGCGCGCATCCGCCTGCTGCCTCGCTGTGTTGGCGGCGTCAGGAAACTGGAGAGACAGCGTGCTGTGAATACAGATGAGAGACAACTATTGACACCTTCAGCCTACCAGTCTGCTGTGCGCCCGGACAAAAAGCTGAAAGGACATCGCTGCTGCCGAGGATTTAGCTTCATATCGGTCTATCACTTCAGGTTGCGAGTCATCTGCTATCCACAGATGCTTATTTACTAGCTTTTTTTTTGTTGTTGCTTCAACCCGGAGGTGAAAACTGGCTGCCTGCCATCGGTCCTCCTCGAGGCGCACAGAAAACCATTAGATCTTCTCTAAACATTTAAAAAAAAATACTCGACTCAGGCGAGACCCGTCTGTGGCTCTGACATGCTGTAAATTGCTTTATCTGAACTGGACCTATAATATGGCTTCGCTGTATCAGAGATTCAACGGGAAGATTAGCACGGCCAATTCCTTCCCGCACCCACCTGAGGCCAGTCACCTTCTCGGTGGTCAGGTTGCAGACGAGGAAAACGCAGCGAAGACCCCTCAGCAACTCGTCGATGGCAGACCTCACGTCCAGTACCGCAAAAAAAGCTCGAAGGAGGATGAGGATGTAAGACACTTCTACTTTATTACCCGAGATAACCTCTCCAGATGTTTAGTTTAGATAAGACACATGCTTCATACAAACACAGTAATAAGCCGAGAGTATATCCATGGAGGTATAGAAATGTTTACAGTTTTGGTCAAGAAGTTGGCAGTGTAACTAACTCTTGCTAGAATTTTGTTTTGTTTTTTTGTGTTGTTTGGTTGCATCATTTTTTTTTTTGTCAAGCTGTCTTCAGATTCTGTTGGATAAACATCTAAGAGGGCCTGTGAAAGTTGTGGTCACTGTCTGTGTCTTTTGTCATTTATCACCTTCTTCTTTCATATTTCATTTCATTTTTCTTGGCGCATCCACAGCATTGTTTAACAAAGACAATCACCACCGTCTGATGTGATGTTCTTTAGGTTTTATGTGTTTTTGTGGAGGGAGAACCTGCGCTTTTCTCTTGCGCTGTCCGTGGTGCTGAAATAGCAAAGAACATCATTTGGTCATGATTGTGGCAAAACATGGGTGTAGTCTGTAGTTTTTAATTTTTTTAAGTTCATGTTTTTAAAGCTTTGATTTTAGTTTTGTATGCTGGTCACCATCTTGACAGTTAATGCATTAGTCAGGAAATCAAAATTTAGTCAAAGGGGAAGACGTCCTTGGGCCTCTTAGATGAGTTGCACAATTGTCTTTGAAACCAAACGCCAACTCCAGTAGACACTGACTTGCTACTGCTAGTTATGAGAGATTAGTTGCACTGTTTGGATAGAAATCCTATCCAGTTTGGACCTAGTACTATAAAGCAACAATGAGAAGATCTCTATTGTGACTCTGAGTCGGCTTCATGTCTCTGACATTTGGTTATGTTGTTACAGTACACTATTGCCATTATAATTGTTTAAACATTTGTCTTCAAGTTACCCAAAAATGGATTAAGTTCCCTCATATGAGACAGTATGTGACCTATTGACAGATTTAGCCTCCTAAATACAAGTGCCTAATGAAAGTAAGGCTTTGCTTTGAGCAGATTTGAGATTTTAGCAGTCTTTTTAAATGTTTCCAACCCTAGCCATCCGAGGCAGATATTCACTGATTAGCCCTCTTTGAAGCAAAGAGGAGAAACCAACAAGGTAACACAGGTGCTTCAGTCTTTTGGTTTGACTCTCTCTGCCTCCAGTGAGGCCTGATGAAGCGACTCCTTTACGTAATATGCGTGTTGCTTGTTTGCAGATGACACTAGTTCCAACCATACAGCAAACACAAGTGTACATGACTGGCCTTTGATCTTTAAATAGCTACCAACGCTGTGATGTTCCTCTGAATTATTGATGTTCGTCACATCAGGCGGTACGGTTGGCGACAGGCTGAACTCTGACACTGCTCGGGCTGTCAACAACAACAGGCTTGCCATATTTACACCATTTCCTTTATGGACCTCTATATGTTCATTTTATGATAATTCACTGCTGCAAAATTCAAAATTGGGATTTTCCCTAGCAATTAAACCTTGGGATTGGATCTTAGGAGTGTGACCAGGAGATGCTATTATGCTGCTGGATTTCCAACATATTTATTAGGTTTGCACCGTTAAATCTTGGGGTCACCTTTAGTCCTGATGTCCCCCCGAGTCGTGCCGGAGCATGAAATTGCCTTTAGTCTCAGGAGATGAGACTATTTCCTACCCCACCTACCGCTCTGTAAAAGTTGTAACGCACTGTTGTTGTTTCCATTTATTTTGCAGAGGGAGAGGGCACAAATTGACTTGGAAATGTCAATTTCATTTCATGTATCCAAATATTTACCTGCACGGTTTTTCAGCTTGTTTCTAAAATCCTTCAGTTGCAAGTTGAGCTGCATTGTTTTAATCAAAGCTGGGGGAAAAAATGGGAAATAATTCGGGTTTTTTTTGTAAAAGCTGTTTACTTTGTTTACTACAGCTTTTGGTGTGTGTGTATGTGTGTGTGTGTGTGTGTGTTTTGCAGGATCGATTAGTTGTTGCTGTGCTCCGGGTAGAAGCATCAATACTCTGTGGTAGAGTCTGAGTCACCTAGGGAGACATCAGCAGTAGTTATTTTCTCCTCGTCGGTACCCTTTACTGCTAATAGAAACCCACAAGTGTCCTTAATTAATGGCTGCTCTATGTAAAGGTGAAATACGCTGACATTTAACCTTCGGACTGGAGCCCCGGGATACTTTCATGAGCCGACCTGTATTGACTTTTTCTTTCTGCACAGACAAAAGGAGAGAAAATATAAACATTTCTCTCTGTTTGTGTCTCACACGGATAGGCGACAAGTGACTCTACAGAAGTCTGGGGAGACAAATTTAACAAAGTATTTATTCACGCACGTTTTCTCAGAACCGCATACATGAAGGCTCGACTCTTACTCATATGTGTCCCTTGAAAAGAATTAGTCCTTACAGTCAGAGATTCAAAGGAAGTAATGCCCTTCAGAGAATCAAGTCCATCTGACTCTTCCAATGGCAGACAACCATTTCTAAAGTGCCTCTAAAAATAGTTTGACTTCTTGTTCTTCAGTCAAACGTCCTTCATCTCAAAGTGAAGCTCCTATTTTTTAGAGTTCTATTGTCTTTGATTTGGTGATCTCAACCGTCTCCATGTGCTTTCTAAGTTTTGGTATTCATTACCTGTCGGTTATGTAAATGAGCTTTACATTTTTACTGATTCATAATTAAGACACATCGCAGGTTCCGGCCTCAAGCGGGATCTCAGAACCACCGATGTCAGCTACTGGCCTGTATCATGATTACATTAAAAAGTCAATACTTAGTCAGATTATTATGGAAGCCCATTGCCACAGAAAAGAAAAAAAAAAAGATCACTAAAAATAAATAAATAAATAAATGAATAACATTACTAAAAAAAAAAAAAAAAAAAAAAGATAGTAACTTAAAAAAAAAAAAAAAAATCGACCCACAAAATAAATAATAATAATTCTTTTTTTTTATTTTACTTTTTTTCCACCAGCAAAAAAAAAAAAAAAACTTTTGGTGCATCCATCTGTAACCATAACACTGACCAGATTTTTCCAGTTGCTATAGAAAGTCGAAATTATGAGATACTTTAACACAACAGTCATAGAAGCAGCTATGACATATGAATGGATTGTGAGTACATTGAAGACTTCTTTAAAACGTGGCTTTACAACACATGAAATACAGATGATGTTTCACATGGATTGTACTGAGCAAACGCACCCTTGAAGCTCTGGAGTATAAAGAATGAAACCAATGTGGCTGATGTGGCGACCAATAAACAGCAACTGGAAACATCTTTTTTTTTTTTTTTTTTGCTGACAGAGAAAAAGTTAAAAAAATATATATATATAAATATTATTTTTTTTGTGAATTCATTTTTTTTTTTTTGTGAATTCATTTATTTTTTATTTTTTATTTTTGTGAATTCATTCATTTATTTATTTTTATTTTTGTGAATCAATTTTTTTTTTTTTGGTGATCTTATTTTCTTTTTTTTTTTGCTGGTGGGAATGGGCTTCCATAGATTATATTTATTTTTATAAATAGATAAACTTTTTATAAGCAAACATGTTCATGTTTGAGCGCGAGTCATTAGTGAAAAACCTATTTCCCACAGGGATCTGAGACTGGCATGCTGCTCTACAATGCATTAGTGATTTTATTTTTTCTCCTCCTAGGCTACAGATGTTTTATTAAAAGTATACTGGAATTTACATTTGATAGAGAAAAAGTAGGATATTCTCCCCGAGGATCCTGGTGGCAAAGACTGGGTTTTGAAACATGGAGGTGACGCAGGCTACATCTCCGGGGATGAACACAAAGAGCTGTGAGCTATGAGGTTTCTCTCATAGAGATTCCTGGAGTGTTTTTATAGTGTCACCATTGTATTCCAGTATTCTTAGCTGGGTATCGCGGAGTTCATCCTGTAAAACGTCATCATACCTGCATGGCATGGTCATCTTTTAAATTAATTTTAATTTTAAGATTCACTTTGGTAACATTGTCAAAGGTAAATCCCCCGTCTGCATAATTGTTTTGTCCTGTTTTTGATTGGAGTTCAAACAGTGTGACTCATTAATCACCCTGACTGTGTGATTTAAGTGTAAAATTTAATTCAGATACTATACTGCCCAGGGCTCACACACACACACACACACACACACACACACACACACACACACACACACACACACACACACACACACACCCTGCCTGTCCTCATATGCACTTAGCTGTGCCTTCTACTTCCAGAGATACTCCAGATCTGAGTTAAACAGTTTGGCCCAGTTCCCAAGTCTTAGTTTTAGCAGTGTGCTTCCCTTTGAGGTCCAGAAGCTCAGATAAGTCAGCCAAGATGGAGCTCAACATGAGCAGCCAGACAAAAGAAAGAGAGCAGCGAGATGTGATGGGCCGTCCTCATTATCTCTGTGGTCCGGCTACAGCTGTGTACGCTTCAGGTGCCGACTGTTAACCGATGGCCGCCTCTGGCTTCTTCGTTAACCTGCTGCATTCTTCCAAAACTATGGTGTGATGATGATGATGATGCCCCCCTTCCCCCCTTCACTAGTAACAACACAGTCCAGTGCAAAAACGCCAGATGTGAATTCAAAGCATGTGCGCTTCATGGGATACTTTAGCTGCTAAATGCTTCACTATGTTCACCAACTAGTCACTTGTTTTGTCTATCTGCTGTCTAGTGCTAAGCAGGTAATGTACAGTGAGCTAAGAGATGCTGCAACGCTCTGTAGAGCTGAGGGGAACTGCAGAGTTTGTGACACAGTAATTCTCTGTGGGATCATCACCATGAACACCTTCATCATAACATGTAGTCAATTGATCCATCGTCAATATAGAAATATTGATTGTAGCAGCTTTAAGGTTTTGGCTGGATCATGGAGCTTAAACTTAACAAATCTGAGCTTAAATAGAAGTTTATTTCAGAAACCACATAACAAAGTGCCTCACGCAAGTCAAAACATAAAAAAAACCAAATATTAAAAGCTATTTACAGGTGAATAAAAGTCAAACTGAATAAATGTATATCATAAAATAAAGAAAAGACACTCAATGCGAGGTTGACCATTGAAACGTGTAGGAAAAGGGGCGCACAAGGCAAGCGCTCCTCCCCTCGGGACAGCGCCAGCATCCTCAGCAGGACCACTTGCTCGCCGTTGCCATGGTTGCAAAGGTGGAAAGGGTGGAAAGGGTGAGGCTGTATAGGCTCTGGGAACACACACACACACACACACACACACACACACACACACACACACACACACACACACACACTCTCACGCTGCTGCTCGCTGGGGACTCTGACTGCCATCTGGAGATGACGCAGCTCTCACATTGCACACTGAGCATCGTGCGCTGGTGTCATGCATCATGCTACGTCCACCGTAACGAGCGTGACGAGTTAGTCCCCCCCCCCCCCTTCTCTATTATGAAAACAGTCATTCGCCTTTGGCTCTTCGGAACATCAGCCTCTCCTGTTTCATGTTTCAGGAGCTTGGTTGCAGACTCATTCGTTATCGACCTGTTGTTTTTTTTTTTTTTTTTTTTTGCTCCTCTGTTTCCAGAGGGCATCTCAACAGGTCGTCCATCCCTCACCCCAGGACCGCAATGTTCTGTTGACTAGCCATCAATCATCCCCCCGCCACACCTCCCCTCCCCCACCACCTCCACGGACCTGTCAACAGTGCGTCAGCAGGCTGCTGCCTCGCTGGGAGGCTGCTGCCTCTTCCTCTTGATGATTTACTTTGTTATTACACGAGCTGACAGTGGAGATTAGTCAGTGTTTGAATACAGAGGAGCCTTATTACACCCCGATGAGACGAGGATCCCGCACAATGGTTGATGCTCAGCTTCAGTCTCTCTCGTGGTAGACTTTTCCGCTCTGAAGATCACCCGAAGTAACAAACATATCAGCGGCTGTTATTGAGCCTCCATTTGAGTTTCATTCACATTATTTATTTATTGTTTTATTAGGGACAGTGCACATTAATAAAACATTTCTGTAAATGCGCCAGAGTTAGCCAAGAGGCTGTTTCATCTGTAGTCCAGATGTTACAAAGTCAACCTAAAAACAGAATATAAGATTACATGTACAAAGTATTGCAATATTTAACCTTTACAAAGCATGCAGACACAATAAAAGAAGAGAGAATACTAATATAAGTAGAAACATCATTCAGGACTTAGCCATGCACTGTTTCTGTTTTGCCACTAGAGACTGTTGTGTTCCAATCAAAGCACCGACTCTACACTGTACTGTACACATCAACGTACAGTACAGTAGGTGAGCTCAGGCTTTGGCTCTGGTTCACACAGACCAGAGTATTTGCCATCGCTGTGCTGCCAGCACCAATAAAGCTTAAAATCTTACTTGTCCACAAAAGACAAACAAACAAAAACCCTACACGGCCGCTGTAACTAAAACCGGCCAGCTGTCACAGCTAACGGCGTCTAGACAAGATCCAAGAAGAGCAACGTAATGTCACCTCTCATTTGGATTGGAAAGGTTGTACGTTCACCTTGCAACATCAGCCAAATTGAGGGATTTCTGACCTGCAGACACAGACAAAGGCCTTTTCTGGCAGAGACAGCCGAGAAATCATCAGCGGCCTAATTACCACGTTTAATTCAAGAGGGTGCAAAAGATCAAATTATCATATCGGTTGCAGAGGGTGCGAGACGGAACCAGAGAGAGCATTTCAGCTGCCAGCAGCCAATCTATCCCCCAGCAGCGATGTGTGTGCTGCTTTTAGTGTCTTTGAGCAAGGCGCCGGATGCTCCCTTTTTTTACCGAGACTCTCATCTTCTCAGTAGCAGCGCCTCTTGTTTACAAATGGTCCTTTTTCTAATCAAAAGAGAAAATAATCCGGAGTACATCATTAATAATGGAGACAGAACTTTAAAGCGAGTGAAGGAAATGTCTGTCAGCTAGAATTAGAGCAGCGGAGCGGAGCTGCCATTTCTCCCGAGCCCTCTAAACAGCCTTTCTCTGTAATCCGTTGTGTCACGCGGGCGGACTCGCTTATCGACCACGCCATGATACAGCAGCGACACACCCCTGGGAGATGAGCGCAAGCAGACACACGCGCGAAAGACACAGTTCAACCGGTGCACAAGCGCATGCGAACGCGCAGAACGGCAAAAAAGAAAGGCAGAGCTTGCAAAGTCAACGCAGGGTCGTATCACAGCGGGGTAAACCCTGGAGGGGAGACGACAGCGGAAGCAACAAGTAACTTTGGCTTTTGTACAGTTGAAGCAACAGATTTCTGTTCTGATGCAGTAAATGTGCTTAGATTTCAAATCAAATCATCATTTTTCATCTTGCCACTCCCAAAAAGGTAGAAACAGCCGGCCTGCATCTGTCCAAAGGCCCTCCAGCATCTCTAAAGCTCACCAGGTTACATTTGATATCTCACCTGTTTATTCGTATGTATTAGCGCAGAACTCTGAATGCTGTGATCGTGGCGGGTCGAGCTCTGTACTCCTGTGTTTGGTGACTCTTGTAGATGTGGTGATATCTTGTATTGGTAGCAGACGTTTGTCACGTCAGTGTCAGTGCTCCATGTCGTTCAGTCGACATGCACCGAACCCCTGGAGCCAGAACACCTAAATGAAAAGCAGCCATGCTGGACGTATAGTGACCTGTGTTTAAAAAGTCTAAATGCCTGCTGGGACACAGGCCCGTTAACTGTTGACTCTCCTGCCTCCTGGCTTTGGTTTTAGTCTTCTATTAAATAACACATGAGATCAGTTTTCATGTTGCATCCTCGCCGGACCTTTCTGTGCATTCTAGTCTTTGCGAGGAGCCGCGGGAGAGTCCCTCCAGCCATGAAGGTGGGGTTGGTAGCTTGTTACTTCTGTTAGAGGGTTCAACACTAATGTGGCCGGTCAGAGTTGTTTGCTGCGTCTTAGCTCTGAATTGAGAGTGTGTTGTGTGTCTGTGTGTGTGTGTGTATATCTGCTAACTTACATCTTGTGTACAGGCACATATATATATAGGTAGGTCATTGAGGGGAGCTTTCCCCCCCCCCCCCTCTGTTGGGCACATTCTGTACACATTGCGCAGCTTATCCTCCATCATCATCTCCAGTCAATAATTCTCTCCTGTTCCTCCAAGCCAGGAGTCAGGGGTCTTGAATGAGACCCAGAGCTCCGGGGACGAGAGGAAAAGGATTGCTTTTCCCTGAGCCGGGGAGTCGAGCGTTGACTTCTGTGATGATGTTCAGTGTGGCGCTCACATGGAGCAGAACAGAGATTGGGGGAGATAATGATTGTTTGGTGTATAGCGGAGGTGGAGAGAAGGGTGAGAGCGCTATTGAGTGGTTCCCTACTCCGGAGCTGGCAGCCTGTCAAAATCGTACCCGACAAAAAGACGGGAAAGCCGAACAGCAATGATTGATGTTCCTTCCCTCAACACATTGTCTGTTGCTTCATGGGAATACAGAGACTATATTGCTGCATGTGTTGAGGAAGGCATTATGGTTGAGACACGCACACACAACTCATCAGCTTCACAGGGAACGCTACATGTCTGTCCTGTCTGACCGTCTGTCAGCTGGACTTCTCATAACTTGATACCCACGATGTTTTATTGTCGGATAGACCTCGACCTGAACACCACTTGATTCGATTTTTGGCATAATATGCATCTGGAAATCCAATTTTTTACCTTTTCAATTTTTGAGCAGAAATAATGTAGTTTAGTCTTTTTTTTTTCCAGCTTCCACAGGCACATTTTAGGGCAAAGAGATTGTCCTAAATTTGCATTCATTTATTTATTTTTGGCCACTTGGGGGCAGCACAACAAGCTGTACTGCACCAAGTCCTGAAGGAAACATCTGGTCCTTTAGTACAGTGGGTTTTAGTGCTTTTTTCGCTGCGGCTAAACCAAACCAGTTAGCATGTGAACTGTAAATTCAAAACGGTGAGTTGAAAGATGCAAAAAAGTGCGCTGCGGAGCGAAGGGGAACTGCAGAGTCAGGTCACTGTGGGTTCGGCACTGTAAGCGACATCTTTCTTAGTATCTTAGTATCTGCACTGGGTGACGCCGTACAGGTATTAGCTTCACGGTCTCGGTCCCTTTGACCTTCTTAAGTGTTCGTGGAATCCTAGCCTGCATCAGCCCGTAGCCGTATATGACCAATGCTTTTATCAATCCAGAAAGTTGGTGTTGTGGGTGAATTGCTCCTGGGAGAAAAGCAGAGGGGAGACGGTATAAACAACCCTGGGTAAAAAGCGCCATAAAGTGGCAGAGCTCTCTGCGTGCTGTGTGTAGTGCTGATCCGTGCTAAACGGCAAGATGCGGCTAATGGCTTCAGGTAAGTGGTTCAGTGCTGATTGTTGTGAAGGGAGCCGAGGGCTTTGGCTGCAATCCCCCCCCCCACCCCCCCCCCCCCCCCCCACGCTCTCCTCCTCTGGGGTTGTGTTTCAGGGATTAGTGCGGACGTCGACGGCTGTCCGACACCTTGCTCTGCCTGATTCTCCCTCAAAGCTCTGACGTGATGTCCTCTGGCGTTGATGGCGGTGTCACGTTCTCGTTGGGGGTCTCTTCCCCCGATGATTCGGTCTTTCCCTGAGAAAGCTGAGCAGTGTTTCAGTTTCGAGAAAGTCCATTCCAACATCCACAGCCACACACACACACACACACACACACACACACACACACCCACGTGGGCACTCACTCCAACTTAATGTGTGGAAGTTAGTGCTGAGATGCTGACTATGGAATAATTCTCACTGAGAGCCGAGGTGTGCCCCGCTTATGACCAGCTCATTATTCACTTCCCCCTCTCTGCGTGTACATCACTCCTCCTTCGCCCTTTTCCATATGCGGCCACTCCGTCACAATGAAGTCACGCAAGTTGTCCCGGGTGGAGAGACTGTGGAAGGTGAGTGTGTTTAAATCTTTTCGGGTACACGTGTAACCCGTGTTTGCCTTTGTTTAACGTTTGCCATGCGGAGCATTTTAGGGGCATTTCTACTTCTAATCAGTCTGTTGTTGAGCACTTGACGGGCATTCTTTGAAAGTAATTACAGGCTGTTTCTGTGCATGAGTTAGTGTCGGAGTTGTTCATTTATATATTTATTTTTCAAACAGTCTGATGATATAATGAGTACTTCAGATGACAGCCCGTGTTGTAAGTTGTTAGCATTTGATGCAAAATCACAGCTATTATATCTAAAAATGTATCAGCTGGTACATTTAAACACCAGGCTCTCAGGGGAGGTGCTGATGGGCAACTTGGTGTTGTAAAGTTATGTTAAATACTATTAGAAATATCAAGTATTATGGGGTGAAATAGATTTGTGACTGATTCAGTCACTGCTTTCAGTTTATCTGCATCCCTACGTTTTTTCGTGAATCTATACTCGACTGCTGCAGTGAGACTTAAAAACTAAACCCAGACACACAGGATCCAGCATAGAAATACCTTAATGCACTTTCCCTACAGTCATTAATTGTGGTTAAGCAAAGGCTGCACTGTACTGCACAGAGTGCTTCCTCAGTCCCGTCGTGCATTATCAGCTTTTTTCACTGTGATACATATTTAATATTCACCCCCACTAGGCAAAGTTGGACCTCGACAGCACAAACGTCGAATCGGCGCTGGGAAGAGGTCATTAGTATTTTTGATGTTTCTAATGACGATAAACTTTTCTCCCAAACTTAGTTGAATCTTAATGCAACAATTTATTTAGAAAAAACTTGTCGCAAGCTTTGCCTTAGTACACTGGATCTAGTTTCTGAATACGCTTCCAATTTGAAATGGAAAACAAAATTGAATTATGTCGCCCGAAGGCACTTGCTTGTGTAAATGTAGGGCTTCCTGGTTGCCAAGGGGTTTAAAGAAACTGACAGCAAACACAATGTTCCCAATTTGAGTCCTGCGAGCGGTGTTCGTCTCCTTCTCTCCTCGCGTGCTGTCGCCTCGATCTTCTCTCTAATGAAGGTCAAACACAGTGTCCCACAAAAAATACTTGAGGCCGAATCATTAGGTTGCACACCACACGGGCGCAGGTTTCCCGGCTGGCCGGAACCTTTTCCTGCTTGTTATTCTCCTACTCATTTCCCCCACCTTTCCCTTTCTCTCTCCACTATAACTTTCAAATGAAGGCATAAAATACCTATTTTTTTTCTCTTCTTGTAAAGTCTGAAAGTATTATTGATGACTCATCTTGACCTCGAGGGCAGTTGCAAAAATCTATCCAATCAAATGGGATTTGGGGTGTGTAATCAACCCGTCTATCATATAAAATGCGCTACAGGCGTTAAGCCAAGGCACCTTTTTTAACTAAACCCCACCCACTGCCGTTTCACTGTGACTTTTCCAGTGCATTTGTGATTCACTCAGCAGTACGCTCTCATTAGAGACATACTACTACACATATCTTGGTGTTGGTAGACAGATGTTTCACTTGATGCTATCAGCGACACACAGGGAGCAGGAGGCAACAATGAGACGCTGTCTGGCTTTGATAGAGTCAGGCTACAGCTTAGCAGCTGATGCTGATCTAGCTGGGTATCCTGGGGTTTTGTCCTTGTGGCTGCCTTGATGCCTGAAATATGTATTAGTTTTGACACGATACGAGTTTGACACGAGCATTTCAAAATCCCCTGAGAGGCTGAGCTCTGGCAGAGAGCTGCTGGTGTACAAGCTGTCACAATGTCTTTATGTTTTCTGTGTCTCAAGTACATTGCTGATTATAATATCACCAATACTGCTACAACTACTACTACTGCTAATACTAATATGGACACTTTGGGAATCAACTGACTCTTTCTCTGGTGCTGCCATGAGATTGATGATGTTGCTTTTGCATGGAATAGCTTGAAGTTTGGTACACACACGTACGGCTTAGAATGAATTTTAATGACTTGGGTGATCCTTAAAAATATCCGTCTAGTACTATCATCTATACTCAATACTACATATCAATATTATGTTTTATGAGAAAATAAGTGCAAAACTCATAACATACCATCTAACACAAAACCATCGGCCTCAGCTGTACTTTGTGATTTGTGCTAATTGGCAAATGTCAGCATGCTAACATGCTAAACTAAGGTGGTTATGGTAGTGAACATCGCAGCTAATTATCAATATTTTACCATTGCCATTGTGGCAATGGTTCCAACATTTGAATGATCAAGGTAAAGGGTTGTTGCTTTCAAATTACAGAAGAAGAACGTATTTTCTCACCTACTGTCTGGCTATGAAGATAGTTTTAGTTTTATTTGTCCAGGTTTTGAGATGTCTTTCTCTGGTTTCTACTATATACATTCACCCCAATACAATGGAAATGAAAGTAATTTTTCCCGCTTTTATTTGAATTGAAAAATGACATCCATCATCTTGTATTTTCCAAAGCTGTAGCGTCACAAACTAAACTTCTTTTACCGCCATAGAACTGGGGTAGGGGCGGAAACCTCAGAGACGAACCTCTCAAAGGCTGGGAGAACGAGATAAAGTCCTTTTCAGCCAAAGTCGATGAAGGTTTAAATTACAATAATATCGCTAGAATAGCTTTGTGCCTGTTTTGGGTGGGCAGCGTCTTGGATTTCTTTATCTCCTTGTGCGCAAGACAAAGAAACAGGTTTCTGTGTGTGTGTGTGTGTGTGTGTGTGTGTGTGTGTGTGTGTTTGTGTGTGTGCGCCCCTCTCATTTGGGTCTGAAGTACTGATAGAGAGAATAATTAAACATAAACTAGATTGGATTTTTTTCTCTTCTGTTATTTGGCGGGGTCCTTGGAGAGGCGGAGTAGCGAGATGATGAAAACCTTTTCAAACCCACAGTGAACGGGCAACGATGGAGCACTATTCATTCAGATGCTACTAATTTGCTTTTAATCAATCCCCTCTGTGACTCCACTACTCCATTCTTAATACGAGTAGAACAGCACTGATATATTAATGATCTTTTCCTTGTGATTCATTATCACGTCCTTTTGGCCCACTGAAATCTAATTTTTTTTTTTACACCTATGACTTTTGTTTCTTTGATGATTTGTAACTCCCTGAACTGAATATACAGCACACGCTGCTGCTAATTCCTTGTTTAATGCCCTTGCGGCTGAGCTTTGTCTCCGACAAAATTTCCATAACAACTCGCCGAAATGCAGTGGTGACTCTAAACTTTGTTCTTCTTTTCATTTTACGACCCTCTTGCAAGCCATTGATGAGCACACATAAAGTTCATGAGGCTCGTAAGTCTGTTTTACGAGAACTAAATCAGCAGATGGGTTAATGCCCTGTAAATGCACGCTGACTCACCCCGCTCGTCTCTTAAAGAAATAAATGCTCATGTGCCATACTTAATGAGCAACTTTACCGTTTCCTTGTTGACATCATTTTCCCGCTGTTGTGTTTTATTATCGGAGTCATATCCGCGCAGTAGAGCTGCGCTCGAACATCTGTTTGCTGTTTGCAGTTGCGTGAAGGTTGCCTTTGGGTGTTTTCTTCAAAAGACACTTTGATGGGACGAACTCATGAGAGACGCACGGGAAGTGGGAGACATCTCGAGTACGGCGGTTCAACTTTTGAACTGAAAATATTTGCATATTCACATAGACAAAATTATGATTCAAGTCAAAGTATTTCTCTGAAATCAGTGGACAGGTGCAAAACTCTATGGTTCATCCTTTGTTAAGGATGTAAACACGGTCAACCCTAATAAAACAGAAGATAATTCAAGTACATCAAGAGTTGGTTAAAGATGAACATTAGGGCCAGTTACTGTCATGGCTGCAGGCCTTCTTTCTCAGACGTCTCGGTGGACCTCTCTCTCTCTTCCGAGCCCCCCAAAAAAAAGCTGTTGTCATCTAAGCATTGAGACTCTTCTAAATCTTTCCTGTCTCCTAGCATTTTGAGCAGAATGCATTATCCTGGAAACGCTGCGGTCTACACTGTGGCAGTGTCTGGTTTTGTGGCCACAGAGTTATAAACGGGAGGACATTTTGCAGCCTTGAGGTGGAGGAGGTTATATGTTCATGGCAACCTATTGCAACACGAACAATGACTGAAGGCCTGTTTGGACATCCTATAAATGGACTCATGAGACTTATTGTGGAGGCCAAACTGGAGTGTGAGTGCAGGTAGTGGGGAGCTACTGGGATGTTGCTTTTTTCCGGGTTCACAGGAGCGAATATTTTGGGTTGCGGCGTACGACATACACCTTATGGGGGCACACAACGACACGGTAGACTGTAGAGCATAAAAAAATGACTGTCATGAGCCTGAGTCAGTCAGAGGAGGCAATGTGAAAGTGCCATAATGCAAAGTGCATAATGAAGCTGGAAAAAATAAACCAATTTCATCCTCTGTGGTCTCATTTCCCTCCAGATATTATACAACGCTGTTTGAATAATGAAGAATATACTGTGCAATGGGTCTCTTAAAAATGCGGCTCAAATACTGATTGAATGAATGTACAGTATTACATTCAGCAATCATGATTAGGAAATAAGATGTGATTCCCTCGTTTACGTCAAATAGGATATAGTGGAAAAGTCAGTAGCCACTTCCATACTAACATGCTAGTTAGTATGCTAAAACAGCATGTGATCTTTTTTTAGTTTGCCCAAGACCTTTGAAACCAATAGTACGCGGATTACATACTATTTCCGATTGAATACATCCATATGCAAACACTAAATAATGGGTCAATAACGCATCAATGTCCACCTGGACTCAAGCATGAACTGATTAGAGTTTTTTCAAAGGTCACTTTCACATCACGTCAGTTCCATTCGTGCGATGTCTCGGGAAAGCCTGGAGAGCATTTCATCAGATTTGACACAAATCACGGTTGAACTATTAAGAAATGTTGGTGTACAAAAGGTCACCGTGACCTCACAAAATGTGTCATAACTCAAGAATTGCTAATGATGATGTGGTGATATTTTGGAAAGACGTGGATGTAAACAACAACATGACTGGTTAGCAGAGGCATACGCCCGTGAGGCGGTTATTGTAGTTTACTTTACGAATGTATTCCAAAACAACAACACAGGCTTCAGCATCGCTACGTAACGATAACCAACTAGTCCTGTTGTTAATACTTAACAAGCAAGTTGACCAGTGCAGCCTTCCCAGAAAAAACTGTTAAGTATTGATGGGGGTCAAGGAGTGAGATTCAGAGGCTCGGGAATGATAATAAAGTAAATGCCATTTTTTTATAGCGTGCGTGTGTCCAAACATTTCCAGACAAGACAATGGTAGATTAATTGCTTCCCCCTGAAAGTCCTCTCTTGGTAAAAGACCAATAATGAGTCTGATTAAAGACTTGTGCACTTGTTAATTACCCCTCTGTAACGTCCAGACAGTGAAGAAACTGAAAACGTCTCTGCCTTTCGTCACTCACGTAGGCGTGTTTTCTCCGGGCCGGATTGATGACGTTGAAGTCTACAGCAATGATCTGTGATGAACTCTGAAGCACGGGCCCACACACGCCGGCTCTATCCGTAACCCGAGCCTTATGGCCGCGGCTCGGCAGACGAGGAGCGGCGATGCAAATAGCAGTATTTACACTCGGTGACTGACGCAAGCGTTGCGGGCTAATCTGACAGCTGAGGGGAACCACGGCGGGCCAGAGGGCGAAAGGGACGTGACTGATGATTGAGTTGGCCGGGCTGACAGCAGGCGGCACAGCCGAGCGGAAACAGCTTGTTCCTAAATCAGCAGCCATCGTTGATTGATAGGATTTTATTGGCATTGTGCATAAAAACTATTTAAAATTACAGTGTTTTATTTTCATTGGCATTTCAGTGGTCCACACACAAAAAGTCTCCCTAACACACACTCTGCAGTGCACACTTCCCCCCGACAGAATATTCTGACCGTACTTTCTGTTTTATTTATAATCCTTAAAGTCAAACAGTTTAATGATACAGCAAACAGTCGTCTCAGTTATGGTGTGCATACAACTGAAGTGCAACTATCTGTTTACAGCGCAACCAAACAAAACACATGTTTTAATATAGAAGTCAGTCAACCATAATTGCAACCGGGATCTGGGTTCAAGCTGCACACGCTGCAAGTATAGTCCTCCACACAACAGCAGGGAACAGTTCCGTTGGTTTCCTTGCTGAGGAGTTGTAGCTGTGCAGCTGTGGCTCTCCATCCAACAGCTGTCTTCTTGTTCCATCACTCCCTGCGATCTTTTTTTGCTGAAATAACGACCTTCGTATCATTTTGTAGATTCAACTTTGATCGACAATTGCAGTTGACGCTATCTGCAGTGACACGCGTTGCTTGTTCTGTGGCTCCTTTACAATAAAAATCACTCCATGTTCAGGGATTAGGGCTGGGCGACATATCAATATTGCAAGGATAAGGGTTGACCATTGGTGCTTTCACAACATATTTATACAATACAATATCTGATAAATAATCATCAGTAATGTGGATAAATTGACTAAGTGTATAAATGCAAATAATGGAACAGCTAGAACAGTGTGGTAAGATCAGAGATAATAGAGATAATATAGAGAGATAATCACTGAATGTAAATACATTGGTTGGCTATGGCAGAAAAAATTGGCACAGAAAACCGGGTTTGATTTCATTAAAATGTTTAAGGTTGTAACTCTAAACTGCTTAAAACTATGTTCGCTCCTTTTTCTTTTTGCATTCCAACCCAACATGGTTTAATGCTGGTTCAGAGCCACACTGCCAGTAAAGAATGGTGAAGAAATAGTGAATACTATATTCATTAATGGCCTTAAATTTGTTCAAATACTGTAATAACCCCAAAATATACTACACGCACCATGTTGGTGTTTTTTTTATGTAGTGTGTAGTTGTCCTAAACTGCTAAAAATCCAAATTCCCAAACAAAATGCAGATGAAATGCCCTCCGTGTCCTCAATAACTCTGCTGAGAGATGTTCTCTGCCAAGTATAAAATACACTAAATACTAAAAGGGAGAAAGTTACATTTTCACATGCTGACTGTCGGCGCATGATATTGACCATTACAAATCAAATCCAGAAACGTGGGCTGCTGAAACACCACTGCAAAAAGCAAAAACCACACACAGTTTAGACTAAATGTGAAAATTATACTGTTTGCAAAGGTGCACTGCGTTAGATTGCACAGGTATTATGATATTACATTATGTTCATCGCCGTTACGATGATATGCTGTCTGCACGCCTCAGGGATGCATTAATACAAACACATAATGGATGACGATGTGCTGCCATTGTTGGTTCTGTGGCTGTGTGAGGCTTTCTGCTCTGCTGTCAGGGCTGTGGACAGCGTGGCTGATAATGATCGGTTATCAAACAAAACTGTACCGGCCTTTGTTAGGCGCCGTCATTTCTCTCTCGCTCCTTTTTCTCTTTGACTTCAGTCTGAACCGACTGACCGATGGCCACGACTGCAGGCGGTGCTGGTCAGGGATTCACACGTTTAGATTCTCTTTTCCACAACCTCCTTCATGAGAAAACGCTTCCTGCCATGAATCGGTACACGATTTGCATTTTTTAGTAACTGCACCGGCCCCCACCAACGTACAAGTTAATGTCTTCATAATAATCTCTAATTTGTGTCGATGTTTTTTTTGTAATAAAATGAACACAAGCCTTGGAGTGGAAACGATTAAACGAGGAATTGTCCTGCGAGAAATCTGCTGAATATTCATTTATTAATTTCTTTACCTAACATAAAGATGTCAGACAACAAGTGATCACTGGGGGGAGCTAGCATGCAGTGGAAGACTATCCCATTGTTTATTGACAGATAAATAAATGATTGTTCGTTGGTCCCCCAGACAGAAAGGCGCTGTCAATAACTTCAACAGCCCTGCACATTCCTTGCTTGGTGGAAAGTGCTTGTTTAAAGGCTTTGGATTTATTTGACAGGGCTGCCTAGAGATGTTGTCTCAGGCAGCACATAAACCACTAAATGATAGAACTGAATATAAATGAAAATGATGTCAATTAGCTGATGAAAATGTGGTTCAAAAAAGCTCTGCAGGCTCGCTCTGACCCCTCGTGGTTGCATTATCTTTTACTTCTCCAATTAAGCCTGCTTGTGTGTTGTTTCTTTTTCTTTTTTTTCGTCGTTGCCTGGAACCTATACGAGTAATGGGTTGTGGTGATCAGTTGTGGTGCCCCTCGCTGTGTTTGGGTTTCTTCTCTTGTTTATTGGAAGCTTGGCAGGTCCCTCTGCTCCCCACGTTTATTCTTTGTCTAATGCGGTGTGTTTATCTTGTTAATGTCCGGCTGCCTTTCACCTCTCTGAAAACTTTGTTGATGTTTTTTTGCTAATTTTCAGGTGCTCGCATCCCCTGACAAGCGAGTTGAGTTTAATCTGTCAGTGAGCGACTCGCACGAGTGAAGTCTTATAATAGGGAGAGTAGAGCGACTGTCACACATTCGAGGATTAAACTGTCATCTTGAATTGTGAAATTAATTTAATTTGTAAACAATTTTTTCTCATTAATTGGGATATCTATGCAGAACAGACCCAATTACATATTCTTTTATACCCCGACTAGATTCATTTGAATGTATTTGGTTGAAAAGGAAACCAGGCTCTCTGCTCATGTGTCAGTGGAGCTGTCCACAGCAGTGGTGCTGAAATCAGTCTTGGCACTGAGCTGGTCGAGCAGCTCCCTGAGGCCAAGTGTGGAGCTGTGCACTGACAACGGTGCCAAATGGGTTGGTACGCTGTCTGGCCTTTTTAAAGTCCATTGTCAGAATTGCCCTGCCACAGAAATGTGTGTCCCTCTACATTTATTTCTTGAATTTCTTTCTATTCTATATCCTCCTTTTATCCTCCTCAGAGGCACCATAGAATTGGGCCAATCGCGACTTATTGTGGTAATATAATATGCTTCCCATTAACTTACCTATGATCTTTATTTGCGGTATTGTTACTTATTATTGCGATTGTGCTAATCCATGGGCGTGCACTCTATTATATAACAATTAGTGATGCATAAATTTGACTTTTTCTCTCTGGTACAGATTCCGATACCTCAGCTCAGGGAATCCAAGTACTAAGAGGGAGATGGCATGAGGAGAGAGATCATTGTGCCGTTATAAACTGAGTAAGGGTCCCCCAGCGACCGAATATATGTAACTGACAGCGGAAAATATCGATTATTTGAATGACATTGAGGAAGAAACTGTATTCAATCTAGATCACATAATAGATACCAACCTTGCAGAATGGATTGGTGCGGCCGTACTTACACGGCAATCCGTAGGCATCTCTGTACGTCCCAAATATGAAGAGAAATATTATGTTTTTCTCATAATATGCAAATTGAGCACGGCATTTACTTCATAAATGGTGCCAAGCACACTTGATGCGCTAACAGTGAGAGCACAGATGTTTTATGGATCCTAACGATTTTGGTCTAAAGAGATCTGTCGACAAACAAAAGGAACAAAACCCCCCCAAAATGTAATCATAATGAAATTAACGTTTTCCCTAGTGCAACCTGGGCTGATAAAAATTGACTATACTTTTGCCTAATCTGACTAAATGATCTGGCAGCACTTCATGTCTTCATGTTCATTATTTCCAAGTAAGTATAATGAACAAAAGTGTGATCTCAGAATAAGCTTGCACAGATGAATTTCCTGGAGCAATCAGAAGATTTCATGATTTACTGTGTCATTTATGATGAACACCATTTGGGATTTAAGATTAAAAAAATGGATGATTTTACTCTGAAGTTTAGACATTGCTCGGTTTATTCCTGTGAAAACAACAATTACCCTTTAAGATGATAGTGAAGGCACTGCCACCCATTACAACGAAGACATTGTACTGATGCCAAACACAATCTCCCCTCTGCCGTTTCTCTCTGTCTTATCTCAGAGCGTTCAGTTCCTTTCCCTCCAACAGATGACTGGTTCAAAAAGCCAGGAGCTCTGCAGAGGCTGCTCATGACTTCTGAGGAAAAGCTCTCTTCAGAACCAGAGGGCTGCACATGTGTGTATGCGTGCATGTGTGTGTGTGTGTGTGCGAGCAACACAAATAAGGCAGGCAAGCTGTGCTAACAATAATGTGGATTGTGTGTGTGTGCACAGAGATGTGACACACGGTGAGAGAGTTACAGCACAAACAATGTTTTGTTGGGAACGGGAACTATTTCTGCTCTATGTGGGAGGACGGCACTGCTTCTCAAGAGCCATGCAGCCCAGCAGCAACCCTTTGTTATATTGGCAGACAATACAGCAGTATTGGCTGACAATATAGCGGAGTTAGCGTGATTTTTATTAGTATAGATATGCAAATCCTAAACTGCAATGCACAGAACACGGTCAGTCACGAATCTATACTGTATATGTATATTTAACCAAGATAAGACTAAAAATTGCCCCTGAAAACAACTCCACTGACACCTGAAAGTATTTTGCTCTTCATGCATTGATTCCTGTTCCCATTTCCTGTGTAATGGACTTGCCAGTAATGAGTGCCCACAGTGATCTGATCCGAACTG
This sequence comes from Leptoclinus maculatus, assembly GCA_032191485.1. Classification (NCBI taxonomy): domain Eukaryota; kingdom Metazoa; phylum Chordata; class Actinopteri; order Perciformes; family Stichaeidae; genus Leptoclinus; species Leptoclinus maculatus. Next base: position 2,301,614 of record JAVDOI010000010.1, read on the forward strand.
ACAGGTCTCCATATTATCAGTTACTGCGAGCTCGGTGCAGAGCGGCGGGAAGTGGAGCCTGGTACAACTAAATATAGGTCCAGGTGGAGGGACAAAACCTTGAGCTCTCCTTTGTATTACCACAGTGGGGGGGGGGGGGGGTGTGTATAGGGGGAGGGACTGTAGAGAAGACTTTTGCACTATTGGAGCTCCAAACTTTTGCTAATGAAGGAAGTTCAGTTTTTGCTTCTTTTTGTCCGAATTTGTGTATAAATTCACGATGCTTTAAATTACAATTTTTTGAAGATAACGAAGAACAAATGATCGATTGCAATCTCACATGTTTTACTTCTTTTATTTTGCTGTTGAAATGATTGTCTGATCCTCCAGTCGTTGATTGCCCATGCATGCGCCTCAGTCCTATCCATAACTTCAATACATTCATGACTAAACGCGGCACGCTGTAGGCGGGAGTTTCGGCAGCGGAGGGTGATGACACTAGCCACTCCGAAAGCCAAGCCGAACCTCCCACATCGCAGCCGTCCACAGTTCCCTGCACATCAGCTGAACCCTGCGCTGTCTGCACCCACGGTCTCTTACATTATTATTCTAACAAATCACTTGATATCCTTGAACGCTTGGTACGTCTCTCTCTCTCTCTCTCTCTCTCTCTCTCTCGCTCTCTCTCGGTCTGCGTCTATCTCCCTCAGCTTCATTATTCTGCACCTGTCAACGGCGGACGCCGGGCGCGCGCTCCTCTTCTTCTTCTTCTTCCCTCCTTCCCCTCTTTATTTACCGTCATGACTTCTGGAAAAGACGCGAACGGGCCGGTGAAAGCGGCTCAGCAGCAGGACCAGGTAGGACTTCAGACGAGCTGTTGTTACCTTCTGTTCTCATATCATTAGCTTTTGGCGTTTTTCTCTCTTAACAAGCGCGCGCGTGTGTAGTAGTTGCAGCGGCGAAAACAGCTGATTTTAATCGGATGACCAAAATATTCGATATATATATATTTTTTTTTTACTTCTCTGGCTAGGTTGGAGTTATGCACCGACTTCCAAACTTCTTCCTAAATATTTAATGAACTCCTATTATAACCTCAGCCCACAGGTGTAGCCATAATGACCTGTGTCGGGTCCTGTTTTCATGACTTTGTGAGAACGTCTTCTGGTCTTCTGATACACAAGATGTAGTTTTTGTTTGTTTCTGCACCAAAGATACAAGTTTGCACATGCGTTAAGAAAATAGAAAGACAGATGCGTGTTAAATTGATTTTAAATTGAGCTTTGTATGAGGGCCCCATAGGCAACACTGCGAAGTGATGCAATGGCACAATCCACTTCATGGGTTTACATAACTGAGCTCCCGCCATTTAATTTAGTTTGAAAGGTGCTTCACAGAGATAAAGTCATGTTTGCTCGCAGTGCAGTCGAAACATCTTAACAGTGAAGTTGCATAACAGCTGTTGATTGTTAAGTATGTGTCTCTTACGGTATATGTTTTCGGCCCTGAATATGTGAGATTTTATAAAAAGGTCTGTTTCATCAGTTGAGGTGAAAGTTCTCTCCATTATACATAATTGCATGGGCAGGATATATTAAGTGAAGAACCTCAACAGCGTTTGACTGTTTCTTGTTTACTTGTGCACTTTCTCAACAGCGTGACGATATCTTCCTCGTGTCTATGCGGACAGCAACTTTTGAATATTTTAAGAGTAACGTGTTTTGTTTTTTAACGTCCTCTTCATACATTTATGAAAGTGGTGATGCAGTCGACTGCAGCACAGCAGATCCTCAACTATGTTTAGATCAGAAAGAAGGGAGCATGGGCATCTCATGGTGGTTGAGAGGACAATCGGATGTGATAGACTTGGAGAAGGAAGCTCACAGAGAGTGAAATGCACATATGCTCATCTGCACATGTCATAATGCACGGTTACCAGTATGCACGTGCAGCAATCATTTCACCTTCAATAATGAAACAGAAAGATGCATCTTTATTCGCTCCGGCCTCGACTTATTGTCCCCTTTTTCAGAGTGCACAGTTTGTACAAGCAGCACAATTTCCTGTTGAACGGGGAGCTCGGAACAATATATACCCCGTCGCTGACGCCGTGACCTTGCTCGTTGGTAATATTAGTTTCAAATGCAAATGCCTGCGCGTCTACTCTTTACTGAGACGGAGAGAGATGAGAATATCAGAACACCGTGCCGAGCCCAAGAAGCACATCTGAGATTTGAACTCCAGCCACTCTGGACTGCAACATCGCTGCTGCTGACAGTGGAGGTTTTAATGCAGTTGGCCGACGTGTTGTGGGCACCATGGCTCTTTATCCAGCTTGAATCTGAGAATGTACGTGAATGAATTCAAGCTTATCTTCTCCATTTGAAAATGCTGAGCTGCCTTTTTATTATGGCAGTCATTATACTGGTTCAGCAAGTGCACCTCCATATTGTGTCTCTGATACGGCATCGCTGTCCGTCTCTTTTGTGGAGCCGCCAACAGCCCCCTCACCCTGTTGCAGATCGTGATGCCACCACATTGTTGCTCTCTGTCTGTTGTTTACGTCCCCATTAACATACTCGCTGCTTTTGAATTCCAGGCCATTGTATTGTTCAAGGTATAGCATCCACTTGCACGGTATCTATTTCCAGCAGCAGGGTAGACGAGCCGTCATTTAAAACTCAAGCACCCATCCACACTGCGGGGATCAAAGGTGACTCGTGCTGTATAAGACCTGTTACATAATTGATGAGATGGGTAGACTCCGCTGTGATTAAATTCAATTTGAATGTTTCTCCCCATCTGAAAACGTCCATCCTTCTAAATGCATGTGGTCTGCCCGTAATTATTCGGAAAGGATAGTGTGTCTCTTATCTTTCTTTCAAATCAACATTGGTTTAATTTTCACGGACATGTTTAGGGGAAATAACAGTTCAGTTTGAAAAGGAAGAGAGAGAAGAAGAAACGGCAGCGAGGGTTACCTCCAGCTGATCCACTCTTGAGTGATTCAACTTCAGTCGCGTTGTTGTGCGCTGCAGTTCTTCTGATGATTAAAAGATATTGTGCCAGTTTTGTCCAGAGGCGGGGCAGTAATTCATGTCCCCTGAGAAAACACTTATTTTCCTCGGTCGTGCCTTTTTTTTCCCCGTCGATAGATTCGGCAGGCGTTAACGCCTTCTTACTTTTCTCATCTCCCTCCCATGTCACACTCTCAGTACGACATGTTTTAAATTCTTACAAAGACCAATGAAGAACCACACGAAGCCCAGAAAGTATCGACAGACATTGCCAAGTTTGGTCTCTTTTGTCTCGTTCACATTTCCTATTTGTATGGATCTTTTCCTGCAGATTCTTACTTCTAATATCTGAAGCATAAGCTCAAATATTTATTCATTCTTCAACACAGATGGGGAGGGATTTCCTCCCCATCTGTTTTGTGGATTCTCTTAAACAATTATCTTCAGGAAGAGTTGCCCAAGTCAACACGCTTTCAATTATGGCAACACTTTTTTAGCTCATGCGCTAAAACCACTTTACTGTGGTTTCCTTTGTTGGGATACAGGGCTGGACTGGTCATCCACTGGGCACATTCCTGGTGGTCTAACGTACCTTTTGGCCGATACAACTGTCTATTTTTTATTTGTCTGACCGTTAAACAAGTAGGTAGGCCCATTGGTTTTTTTCTGAATTGACATTATGCTATTTACAGACTGTATGGGCTAAAACGCACTAGAAGCCAATTTATTTTACAATAATTCACTACATGTTAACTATCATGTATTCAAACTTGCATTCATTAAATTGCAATAATAAAGATTATGCGTCCGTGCGTACATGTCACCTCTCAGGCTGCAAATTAAGACAACATTCAAGAAAACGGTCATTTTGGAACTTCAAGCTTCTCAAACTTGCTTCTGTTTTGGAAGAAAGACTCTTGGAATATAAACGCTTCATCCGTCACCATCACCTGCTGCTACATGTCGGAGGAAAGTTGTGCTGCACTAAATGTGCAACAGGCTTTGGCATTTTGTTCTCACGACACAGTAGAAAATGACAGAGCGGTGTTATAATTGAATTATTTTGCATAGTGCTTTGTCATCACAGTTGTTTTTGCTGGCTCTCTGCTGTAGATGCTGAATGTTCCCCTTCCTTTCTGAAAAAGAGAGTTTTTAATGTCAAGCAGAGGATGTGTTTAACAGCCTGCTTAGCATTGTCATCGTGTGAGCATGTTAGCATGCTGATGTAATTTACCACAAAGCACTGCCGGTGCTAAGTACATCCTCACACAGCCGCTGGCAGGGCTGTAGACTCTTAGTCTTGTTGCATTTGTCTTTGACACCACTCTTCAGTTTGCTGTTACTGTATGTTGTACTGTATGTTGCAGTCTGTCCTGTCTGATAAAAATATGGATTTTGTAGGTTAATATGTCCACTTAATTGCACAATATGTTCCTGTTTTAATCCATATAAAAAGACATCCAGGTACACTTGAGAGATAGCCAGGTCCCACAAGTTTCCAAGCCAAATGGGTACATGAGTACTAGATGAGTACACATATAGAGGAGTACACACACACACACACACACACACACACACACGCACACACACACACACACACTCTTGAAGATGTAGAATAGATCCCTCGGAGCGCCTCCCTCTCCAGTCTGGTAATGTATCCGTTCTGACAATAAGACGAGTGCGGCACTCATGGTATTTTTAAATGAGACACTCTGACCGGGTGTAATTTAATTTAACATTGCCAACATACAGAATGCTGTAGCCGACTGGAAGAATTTAAGTGAGCCATGGAAGGGAAGAAGCATCGCCCCAGATATTGAATAATTCATACCCAGGTGAAATCCGATAATGGCATAAAAGGCGGTGGTCTAAATCATTTAATATTATTTTGAGTTGTTGAGAAAGAACAACATAGTGCACTTCTTCTTACTTACCTCACCAATAAATCAGTGATGCCACTAGTAATACTACTGCAACCACTACTGCTACCATAACTAACCACACTACTACTACTTATTCAAATAAGTCCATCCATTTTAAGGAAGTATATATTTAAAGCTGCACTAATCAATATTTACATATTAACAATGAGTCAAATGACGATGTGTGCAGTAGTAAGAAACCCACAGAGAATTATTATCCGACTCAATTTGTATCTATGATCATTATCCCCTCAGGTCTGTGGAGAGTTTTAGCATCTTTTAGCTCATTGTTTTGGTTCTTACGGCCTGAGGCCGGGTTAAACCCGCTGTAAACTCGGCTCAGCACCAGACAGCAGACACACAAAGTTAGCGACTAGCATTTAGCAGCTTAAGAGCCAGATAACTTTCCTTAAGGAGTTTGTGAAGCGCAAAACAGCTAGAGGGAGAGTCAATATTTGGCATAAACGTGACTCCAACTGAATGCTAATGTCACTTTGTGTTTTGGTTCACTGCTGGATGTGCAAATGAGCAACTTGTTTGCTCACAATGTTCACCATATCCACTTTATAAAGTCATCATATGTCAGTGTTGAGTTATCAGCCAAAGAATCAATTCGTGACTATAGCGCTGGACTCCATCTCCTTACATTGAGAACTTGCTGAATCTGGATTAGGAGGGATTGTTGTGTGATTGTCTTCCCGTATTGCAGAGTTGCTTGCAACCAGATGGTGCTTCGCTGCAGGATTTTTTTGAAAGTGCTTTGCTACTTGTTTGCTTGTGATGATACTTGCAAGAGCAAAACTTAATCAGCCGGTAATGAAAATGTTCCCGGAGCCCTTTCATTCCTCGTCTGTTAGACAACTGTACAGAGCGGCACTGAAGTCAAAGATCAGCTGTTCTCAATTTACTTTGGGTTACGTGAGCAACTTCAACTAAACTCTGTCTCCCCTCTTCTTCTGTTTTTTTATTATTTCTTCAATTTGGAAGAAAATACATGCCACAATGTGACATTTACTATCTTACAGTACTTTTTCCTCAGCGGTTATAGTCAGACATGTTGATCTAAGTGACTTGGTTTACTGTACACTCCACAGTCCTCAATTCATTTTGTGCTTGTCTCTACTTATCGGAGGTGATCGCTTATCAGCAAACACGTTGACTTCACGATATCTCGTCTGAACAACATTTACTTTTCTCTGTCTTACACTCAGTCGAGTGTAAACCTCACACTTCCACATTTTCCCGAAGGGGGACAAAGACGGGCTGGAAAAGACGGAGACATGCTGATGCGCTACCATCCATGAACCCAAAAGTCAGCTGGCATGAATTCTTAATCTCATTCATGAATGCCCATGATTTATTGATGCTGTTCCAGAGGAAAAGTTTACCCCTATGTCCGAAGGCTCCTGCTTCACTCTGTGAGTTTGACTCTGTACTCAGACAGCGACTACATTACAGTAGAGTGATATATCGAGTGTCGAGGGGTCCGATGTCTGCATTGCTGAAGCTTGCTTTCGTTTCAAATGTCTGTTTTTCTTCCGTGTCATATTTGTTAGTTGGTTAATTCGGCGAGCCTCCGGTCACATTTCCCACGTGACACTCGGCAGTAATATTAGTGCACAGCAGCCAGCACCGTCTTCACTGCAAATCTGACTCGAATGACTCTCTTGGTTCCCTTGGAAACCAGGTGCTCGGAGATCAGTAAAGATCCATTTCACACTTCAGCAGCGAGCAGAGACAAAGAGATGGTTAGACAGAGGGAAAAGTGGGAGGGAGAGAGGATTAGAGAGAGAGAGAGAGAGAATGGGAGCATCTTTTAAGCTTCACCTTAAAAAGATGCTTCATTTTCATAGACCCCTTTTTGTCTTGAAAAATAGTAACAAATAGATTGAGGAAAAATGGTTTTGCTTCCCCTCGTGGGATTCTCTACCCCTTTAGAGTCGTCGGTACCGAAATGCACAGGGTTTGTTTAGATGTGGCGCCTGTAGAGAAGAGGGTGAAAATGGCTCCGGCTCTCATTTATTGATGCAGCTTTTATTGTTATCAGCTGTACGGCATGCCTGCCTGCTCTTCACACACACTAACAGACGGAGTTGGCCTCATGCAGACAGCCAGGAATATCTCACCGTGTCTGAAAACACTGCCAAAGGTCAAGATTTCCTTTTAGCACACGGACACGCTTTTTTGCCTCGTTAAGAGCTCTTCAGTAGCTAAATGTCAGCATCCAGGGAATACAAGAGATTGCAGCTGTTTGTTGCATACTGTAATAAGTCCAACATCGGGGAAATCAACTGATATGAAGTTAGATTCTGTGCGTCTCTTCGGGGTTTTAATTTGCTGGAAACAATGGAGGTGTTAGCGATTCATACACTTTATGTGACATTTTATGTGCCCGAGTTCGAGGCTCCCAGCTCATTTGTGGTTGAGTAGGTGGGTGAAATGTTTCAACACTGCACAAAAGGATGAAGCAGTCTGCAGGGATAAAGCAATCAGAGACACTAAGACACTTTAATAGCAGTGGATTGTATGAGGGAACAGTGCTATTTTAAAAAGCATACGCTGCTGCTTTTGAGTCTACTTTTCAAATACATGGATTCAGTACGGGGGGCACGTTGTTGGGTCTTTAGCAAGACAGACAATAAATAAAGTAGCTTATAAAAAGAAGGAAGCCTCTAAATCTATGTGTATAGATCGGGAGGTTTAACCAGTGGAGCTTCCTAAAGATTGCACTGAAATTGATGCGGTGTTTCATCATAACAACTCTCCACAGTGTTGACATACCGCGTTCATTTTCAACCTCAATTCAGATCATTTAGCATGACGGTGGCTCCAAATGGCTTTCACTAGTAGAACATTAGATCTTCGCTATTTAAACTTTACCAACCCAATCTGTAATTGTTGTTTTTATTTACTGCACTATGGGCGACGTGAACATGAACAAAACCAGCCTGACGATGGTGTCAAATACTCTTTTTAGGATGTAACCCTGGGTGAAGGCAATAAAATACACGCAGATATAAACACAGTGTTGAGATTTAGGATTAAAGTAGATTTTTTAAGGACTTTTGCTTTACTTGAGAATGTTTGTGCACCTTTATGCCTCTGCTCCACTGCATTTACTTCACTGCATTTATTTGACAGGTTATTTTACTAGTAACTTTGCAGATTGACATTAATAATACAAAATATAATAAATAAAGTGTTGTATTATTATAGATGAAGTTACCTACCTGTGTTTCTAGTTAGAAATAACCGTTTGACATTAGAGTGATGTTTACACTTGAATGCATCAACACAATTATATGATATGTATATTATTTTGCAAAAAGGCTATTCTGCACAATGAGTACTTTCACTTTTGGTACTTAAAGAGTATTTTAGCATAGTACATAGCAGCCTCTCCATATACATATATCTCTATATTCTACACCGTACTGGCACTTTTACTTAAGTAAAAGGTCTGAGTACTTCTTCCACCGTTGCACGTAGAAGCACACACTTACACATTCTTAGGTAAATTGGATGGGGGGGATATGAAATTGAACTATAACCAAGCCGTGCCATTTGCTCCTTCGACACCTTAGAGGTGTCCCATTACCTCTCCTACCAAAAGTTAAGAGAGAACTAGCCGGCACCAAAGAGCTTGGAGTGGTTTCAAAAGTAATGCTGCCTACAGACTGGTGTGCAGGAAAGGTTCCTGTACTAAAACCCGATGACCCAGAGGTTCTACTATATGTAGACCAGAGAGGGACATGTGCGTTCATCAGTGGATCACACTCTTGGAGGGTGCCAAATTATTCTCCAAACCGGACACAAGTTTGGCGCTTTTTTGGCAAATCCACTTTGCAAAAATATATTCATTACTCCATTTGGTGAGATATTGCTTTAGCAGACTCTGCTTTGGCATCTACACTGCACCAGAACATTTCCAAAAGAGAATGTCTCCGCTGCAGAAAAGCCTAGACGGAGTAGTTTTCCAGATGGATGATGTCCTCGTTCATGCAAAGACTATAAGGCTCAGCACGACGTGGGATGAATGGCAGTGTGTTAAAGTGACTGGACCAAGCAAGTGCGACGGCTGAAAAGTGAACCTGTGAATTCCTCAAAACCTCTGTCAAGTTTCTGGGACAGATCAACAACAAGGTGAGAGCTGTCACCAATACAGAGGAGCCCACTGATGTGAGTGGGGTGAGAAGGCTTCCGGGGATGATTAATCATATCGACAAATACCCCCTTACCCTAGCAGAGAAGACGGTTACCGAGGGAGTGCAAAGAACATTTGCATCTGTGAAAATTCATGACGCAGGGTTTTTGACAGCATCAAACGAGAATTGAGCGATTCACCAGGTTTGGCACTTTTCAATCCCAGGGCACAGACAATAGTCTCCGCTGATGCATCGGCGTATTGGACTGAGAGCTCCAGAAACGAGAGGATGCCATATGGAAACCGGGTGCCTGATTCAACAACACTGAACAAAGGAGGCTTTAACCATTGAGCGATTCTCAGACTTGATTCGGCTTCTTCCCCTTCTGGGATCAAAGAACTTGAACGAGGCTGACGAGATGCTCGTACTCTGTTGCACACGTTCCAGGACAGAACATTGTAACCGTGAGCCAATGTAGTCCTCAGCGCAAAAAAAAGGGCTGCAGGTGAAAAAAAAATAGAGACGGAAATTAAACGTTATGCATTAACGTGATGACAGAGCAAAAAATGCAACAAATCAGAGAGCACCAAAACAAAGGTGAGGAAACAGGTGAAGCAGTACTGTATTAGCAGTTGGCCTGACAAATTCAGCATAAAGTGTCCGTGTCCGGTTATCCTTACCTTCAGCATGCTGGGAATCCTACAGATGATAATAGTTTACTAGTGATTCCTAAGTCACTGCTAAAGGGGATTGTTTTGGGAGAGCTGCACATTTGTCACCAGGCTTTAGCAAAATGTAGAGAGCAAGTGAAACAGTCTGGTGGCCCGGAGTGATCACACAACTTCATGAGATGGTGGAGGGAGTGTAACACGTGAACCACAGAGAAACACAACTGCATACTGAAATTCACGACAAACGATGGGAAATGGTTGGTTCCAATGGAAACAACAGCCAGTATTTAGTGATGATCCACAACCATAATATATTTGATCTTCTCTCCCCACCTATTTTTTTGTTCTTGACACAACTGTTCCTGTCATTTCCCCCCCTACATGTTGAACTGTGACTACTTTTAAATGGAAACATCTCCATGTAACACCAGATGTGAATTTAACATAACTGGAGTATTTTGAGTAGAAAAGTCTTGCCGAGCTTTAAGGGGGTTTATTAAATAGCAGTGAAGGCTGTCCTGACAGCTAGCTACTAGCTCGTCACAGGAAGTGTGATGAACATCCAATACATCTTTCCTAAGTTTGTGTTATGAACCCATGAATATTGGCGGTGAAAGTTAATGGCCGTATTAATTTCAACTGGATGCTGTTTTATTGAGGAGTTTATAGTGGAAAAAGGGAAAACGTCCAACAGTATTTGATTGCCTATCGATTTGAATAGCGGAAAAGCTCCCTGACCTCTGATTGAATAATTGGGTGTCTGTTTACAGAAATGCCAAGCGCTGGAGGGAAGCTGCTCCTGCTCATCAAAGTCGTCTGCATCCTGCATTTCCACAACCTGAATTAGCCCTACGGGGCCTGTGGAAGATGTATTTAAGATTCAAAAAAGTAGTCTGTCTGAAAGTATTACCATGTGCCTCTTGTGCTCCAGCACAATGAGCATACTAGATTTGTTGTGTGTGTGGAAAGAAATGACTGGAACTAAATATTTACTCGCATTGGCTCCCAGGCTGGTATCAAAGTGTCTGAAAATATTCTGCTGAGAGACACGTTTCCTCTGTGATGTGGCGTAGATCCAGCTGCTGTCACATTTTTAGATCTAGTACCTCTCTCCGTCAGGTACAGGCTGCACTGAACTGGATAGCGGACTGGGCTGCATTCAAGTCACCTGCCTGCACTGATTGGTTTGCCATTTTCAGGGCAGATATAGGGGGAGGAAACAAGACTTTGATCGCTTGTCAAAGCCTCTTATTGTTTTATTTCTGGCTTGATTCAGAGGCCCGATCTTTATCAAAAGGCAACTTCAACAGCATGTCTTTCAGGGACATTAATATCTTATGAATTTAGTATACACCTGATTGTGAAAAGCCTTACCTCTGCAGCAATAAATCAGCGTATTGCCGTGCCATTTTTTTTCAATGTGTACTCACTGCCTTCAGTATTGATTTACTTCCCTTAGAGACAAACTGTGCAGAGACAGGAGGTGCACATGCAGTGTAAATGCACAGAAACACACACACACACACACACAGGTACGCTTAAAACATTTAAATGAAAAGTAACTTGCAATGTAGCAATTTAAAGTCTTAATTAATAGATATAAAAAAACATCATGTCGGCTCCGATAGTCGAGCCGTCTGTTGTACTCTCACGTGTACGCACACACCTCATTAACTCGTGGATGGTTCACTAAGCTGCTGCATACTGTATAACCACTAACTGCGGGCAGACAGGTTCTAATTGGTAACAAGGATATCAACAGCTGGACTGATGCGGCTGGCTGGAGCCGCTCACTTTCCTCACGGAATGGGTCCGTCTGTCCAAATGCGCGCCTAGACCAGAAACCCTGATTTCTGACCTTAATCCATCGGCCTACTGGATGAAGATTTCATTCATTCATAAAATGTATCCTTAAACATATGTAGGGCTACTCACGTGCTAAATTAATACTTCAGAGCAGCCTTACCTGTCTTGTTAATCAGTCATTCCCAAAGACTGGATCGGGACCCACAGGTGGGTCGCAGGAGATTTTTATTTGGGCCAAATAGTGGAGGAGGTGGTTGAGGTGAACTGACTTCTAAAGTGTTTCCTGCTTTGTATTGGACACAGTATTTCAAGGAGTGAATGCTAGTGTGTGTGTGTGTTTATACGAAGCCCATCTGTTAAATCGCTCTGTAAAACTCCCCAAAAATTGGGCTCCTAAATCAAAATAGCTTAAGATCTGCGTGTAGCGCGTATCGGCCGGTCTACAGACGCCACCTGATTGCTGCCTCCCGCACTTGAAATGTGGTGTGTGTGTGTGTCCTGTGGACTTTTGCAGTATATGTGTTTCGAATGGTGCTGATTAGCCTCCTACCATCTGCTGGGCTGTGTGCGGAGAGCCGCTCATTATTTTGCCTGTTGTGTCTGCGTTGAAGACGTAGCTCCTCTACAGCTGTCGGAGCAAAGCTGCAGGGACTCTTCTCGTGTGCGAGCAGCTGGTGGACGCAGTGTTACTTGCACACAAGTGGCTAAGTTGTCGGCGTCTGTCTGACAGAGAATGAGCTTTCCTCTGGCTCCAACTGTGACAGTGCACAACACATCTGCCTCATGTATGTTAGGATCATATCTGAAGCGCTGTGTGTGCCCTTTGTGAAGTAGAAAATCATCACCTGAAGGTCATCGCTCAACATCTTTTCGTAAAATACAGAGAGCAGATCAGGCCTGTGGTGACGAATCATTTCTGCTGTTACCTAAATGCTTTAAAGTTGATATTTGTTTTTGCATCAAAGTAGTGATGTGATGTGTCATGTTGTTTCTTCAGGACCTGGTCGGCAGCGCTCCGCCGCAGAGGAACTGGAAAGGAATAGCCATCGCCCTGCTGGTCATCCTCATCATCTGTTCCCTGATTGTCACCTCCGTCATCCTGCTGACTCCTCGTATGTACAACACACACACACACACACACACACACACACACACACACACACACACACACACACACACACACACACACACACATATTCCATCATTCAAAGCGTGCAATCCTCCAAGGATACACAACTGACGTTTTTATTGTAGGAAGTGATTAGAAAATGTGTAATCTGTAGCGATTTTGCACTCCATGATTTACATCAAATGTGCAGGAAATTGTTTGTCCTTTATGTAGCACTGAGACGAGTAAGGAGAAGGTTTGAGTGATGCAGGGACATCCGACATCTTTTCAATTTTCAGCCATAGTATGTATGTCAACCACATACCTCTGCCAACAATCTGCCACAATCCTCTTAACTGATTATTTTAACAGTATAAAATTGAAATGTGCATTTGATGAATGGATGGATAAAAAAATAAATATAGTGGGAGAAAATCATTGGCTACAATGCGCCAGATTAAACCTCTTTCTTTCCCTTCTTCTGATTTCTTTTTTTTTGCAGCCCAGGCAGCAATTTTAAATAAATACCTTGTTTCAAGGGGTCATGGCTTCACAGATGATATGCGGTCTCCGGTTTGTGATTGTATACCACTTTTACACAAAGGCGGGGTCAACGTCACACTAGGTAATAGGCCTTTTAATGTGAAATGCCATTCAGGCCTGTTTAATGGCGATGATTATGCAGTAATAGCTCCAGCCATTTGTCAGATTGGCACAGCATCAGAGATACCATTTGCCTCGTTTTGGAAATTAGCTTTTCTCCCCTCACTCTGCAGATTCTTGCCAGAGGAGAGGATTTCTCCGATTTTTCAAGTCGACAAACACTTCACAATGTCTGACTTGATATTTACACACACGGATCTCGCCGCTCAGTCACAACGTGAAGCCTGTTGAGGAATCTGTCAACGAACTGTTTTGTACAGAAACACCGGGCTGTCAACCGTCTTGACAACTAACCGTCTGACGGTTGTTTCCTGAGTAAAGCTGTGGTAAAAGACGGTTAAAGGGCTCACCCACCTCTCTTTTCTCACATCCACACTTGTGTTCCCCTGTTGTCTGCTCCACCTACATTTCAGCTGTCAGCTTCAGATCTCATTTGGAGTTTTGGGGATGCAAGGAGTCGTGTGTGTGTGTGTCCCCCCCTCTGCTGCTGAAAAACAAAGCAGGCAGATGTGAACTGATGTTTTCAGATCAATAGTGCAATACCAGAGGCCTCTCTCTTGTTTGTTCCTTGTTCTAAATTGCTCTACCTGTGGTGGAGAATAGCTGCTGGAGGAGAGAAGAAGAGTATAATAAAGAGAGACGGTGACATTCTCGGGTATGAGGCTGCAAGTCGCTGACGAAAAAGTCAAAGGATTTTCTTCAGTTTTTGCTCTGAAAACTGCAAACCCGGTCCCTTGAAATGCTAATAAATCTCACAAGACTTGAAGGACAACTTGGAAGTTTTCTTCAAAAATCTCCACATCCAAACTTTTGTAAGCATACATGTGAGCTGCTGCACGTCAACTTCTATTCACACGTGCTTATTGATGTTTTGGCGATGCTCTCGACAGGTATAGACGACAGCCTCGCCCTGAAGAAGAAAGTGACTATAGAGGATGTTTTTGGTCCGGACCTTCACATCCATGACCCAGACGCCAAATGGCTCAGCGGTGAGTGAACAGTTTGGCATTCAGCATCTGCCTCTCATGTCAGAACGCATCCAGACACATTGTGACGGGTGTCGTCGTTGTCCACGACTCAGAATACACCGTCAGTATTCAAATCTGACCCACTGTCTTGAATTGTCCATATTGTTATCGTAGTTGTTGCGCATTGTGTGATGCTGCATAAGACAGTGATGAAACATGTTTCAGAAAGGAACACAACTTATTACATCGCAAACAAAGAACTTAATCTCCTTTCAACAAAAACGATTCCCATTCCCAATCCCCATATAACTTTATTTAATCAGATATTCTTACTGAAGAATAAGAAACAGTCAACCAGCAATCGAGCGTAAAATAGAATTCATTAAAACAATTGCATTGAGTCCCAGTGAACGTCACATAATAAAGCTTCAAAGTCTCCGAGGGGAGTGAAGGAATCCAGCTTGAGGGCGGTTTGCGGTTCAAACCATTGATATGTACATTATGGGATATCTAAGGAGAAGTAGTTATTGGATCGTGCTCTGCAGTTACAACGATTTCAAAGGGAGAAGGGATGTGGGGTAGTTTGGAAGCTTGAACGGTGGAGCTTTATGGATGAAAACGAGCGAGTAAGATATAAAAATCCACTTCATCAATCGCGGAGCAAAGGTTTCTCTGCAGGGCAGCCGTTAAACCGAGCCGTCTCCATAGCTGCTGCTAATGTACCCGCATGTAACCGTGAACACGGAGCTTTTTGACTTTTAGGGGAAAACTTTTACTACATGAGTTTCTACGCTCTCAACATAAAAAAAAAAAAACACAACAATACAGCTCTTTCTGTTTCCGTGGCAAACACTTGACCTGGTGTTCGAGCTCATTTTGCATTATGTACACAGTTCAGCACGCGGTGTACTAGGCGTACAGTAGGATGGTTCAAATTGAACAGATGTAGAGTAGAGCAGGTCTACTGTGGCCTCTGTGACCTTGTCAAGGTAGCGAGTTAGCAAGCGGCCACCTGTGCTCCGACATGTTGGATCCGCTGACTCAGGGCCCTCTGGCGTTCAACAGGAAAAGTACCGTTTACTTGGATTTTGTTGTGCACTGTGGAACAGTCTGGACCAGTGTCATTCTGTGTTGGTAGTAAGTACAACTACTACTGCTTAATTAATCATTAATAGAGGTAAGGTCGCAGAGTAATTGATTCATGTATCCTTATTACTTATTACAGGATTGAAACAGCTCTATATATATATGTTAGAGGTCTGGTTGTGTAACAGTGATCCCTGAAGCAGTTACATCAATTCAATCATAATTATTGTGTGGAACGGTGTACAGATGGACCTTATAACATCTGGATTTGAGATAGAAGTTTACCTATATGAAGCCGATGTTGCTAACCAATCACTTTTTGTCATGTGATTGTCATTTGAGTATATTTAAGACTATAGATTAAACAATGAGTACATGTTGTGCCATCACTCCCCTCTGGTCTCAATTCCTTCAACACTAAACATTATCGTGTGTTTTAGGTCATACTGTACAAACAAGCATTTCAATATGTGTTATTATGATCGTCATTGTTAGTTTGCCATTATAAAAAAGTTTTAGTTGTGTTTTGAAGGCAAACCCCCAGAGGGGAGACAGTTAGTTTTGCTTCTCCATCTCTTTCTACAGCTTATGCATGAATACACCGTGTGACTTGCGTGTGTATATACATCTGAACGCAGCTGTCTCTATAAATACATTCACATTATCACCTGCACATAAAGCAAACCCACGCCTCCTGCTTGTATGACAGACGCATTACGACCTTACATCTCGTAATTTCGTTCTAACTGTGAAGACTGTTCCCCTGATTACTTACATTACCGGCTCATTAGCGTATAATTAGTTAAGTTCCTGTGTTTCTGTGCCCTTCATTCAAGGCGGAGATTAGAACGCCCTCAGCACCCGGCGAAAATCCTGACAATCAATTGTGTGACATCGTATCTTGTCAGTTAACTTAATGCAATCAACTTCCATTCGGTGCTAATGACCTTCTGATAAGAAACCCGATGGGACAACCTCACACTCCAGTACTCCTCATTGATATTTTTGCGGGCTTCTTTTCACAGCGGCGTGTAATTGATCCCGGTTGCTCTTTGATCACTGCTTGCCTCGGTAGTCTTTGGACTCACCTACGAGTTCCTCACACAGACTCGGATCCAAAGATAAAGCAATCGACCTTCAGATTGATCTCTAAAACAAAGAACTGCTGCTGTCTGTGGCTAAAGTCTGCACATAAAAATCTACCTAAAAATTGAAAGCACCATCTTTGGCAACTGAGTCACCATCATTTCTCTGTATGACTCTCAGCTCTGTATGACTCTCAGCTCTGTATGACTCTCAGCTCGGATGAAATGAAATGGATTTGGCGTAATTACAGTTCCCATCCTGGACCCAGTATGCACCGACATTTTCAACCATTTTGTGTTCTGCCTCTCTAAATATTGGCAGTAAAGTGCAACATAACAAACTGTGCAACTCCACAAGATGAGCATTTTCACTGTTACAAACAGGTGGCGCCAAATTAATTTGGATAAGGGTGTCACGGCCTGAGCCAGGCACTTTAACCATCACATTCGTGGTGCATTACTTTTGCCATTTTTTTAAAAGACAAAAATGTTTGTTTCATCACACAAGTCAATCTTTTTGGTTTGTAAAATCCCATCTGCTGAGGAAAACACACTTAAAAAGAGTGTTTGTGTTCCAGACACCTAAAGTCGAGCAGCAATACTGTAGCTACATGCAGTGTACACTGGCTTCTTTATTGCTAAGGTAACCGGAGAAAGCAGTACTGACGTTTAATGGGATCTTCTCATGAAGAGGAGGCTTTTCTAGAGAACAGGGTTGACAAGGACAACAGCATTATAACAGAGGAGGAAGGTACGCTGTGCCGAGTGCCAGCCCGGACACGTTCTTAAGACTTGCTTTGATAATGGAAGAGGGGCCTTAAAGAGTTATTTTTAACGTAGTCCATAAACCTTTGTTGCATGGAGTAGTGTGTGCAGGTGTTAGCTTTCCAGACCAGATCAAGCAGATTCCTCTCCGTAGGGTCCGTTCCATAATGTTGTCAGAGAGGTAGAATTACAATCTGAGCCCCGTCAGTGGCAATAACGAGCACTTTTAGTGGACGTACATTGATGGGGAGGAATTGCTACAAGCAGTTACATTACAGCTCGTTTGGGCGCTGCTGGCTGCAAAGCGTTATCGTTCAATACTGGATACAGTTACAGTTCAAGATATACCTGTACAGTTAGCAAACTAGCCAGCAATAAACAGAACAGCAAGGATTTAGCAGTAATGTTTGCAGTGTTTGTGTCTTCTGTGAAAATGCTCTGAAAAATCAACTATACGCAGCAATATCTTCATTAATCTTTTCAAATAACATTCAATAACAAAGATGCATTTTCATCCAGTATGAGGAAGAGTATCAAAGGCACGTAGATTATTGACCATATTAAAATCAGCCCTTCCCTTACATGTCAGAAAGATAACGATGTGCAAAACAACAACAACAAATTGCAATTTGGCTAACTCAAGATTATTGATGAAGGTGAAGGAGGAGGACAATACACTAAAGACCCTGCAGTAGAAACTAAA
Source organism: Leptoclinus maculatus (assembly GCA_032191485.1). NCBI lineage: Eukaryota > Metazoa > Chordata > Actinopteri > Perciformes > Stichaeidae > Leptoclinus > Leptoclinus maculatus. The sequence continues at coordinate 2,319,532 of JAVDOI010000010.1, forward strand.
TGCCGCTACAGTTTCTCCCATGTCTCTCTCTGATGGTTGACTTTTATTTGCCATTTACAGACAATGAGCTGCTGTATCGTACAAGGGACGGGGATGTTGTCAAGCTTAATGTTGACACAAAGGAGAGAACTGTTATCGTTCTGAAGCAGTTGTTTGTGAGTATCGTCTTACTCCATCTTGCTATTTCAGTTTGCTTTAAAGAGGAGTGAGTATATCTCTTGGTATACTACTGCTGCCTTAGCTGGTGTCTTACTTACTGCGTTTTTTTTTGACCCATGCAGGACAGATCCAAAGCCGCCAGGTACCAAGTGTCTCCAGACATGCACCATGTGTTGTTCGCCTTTGAAGTGAAACCGGTGAGAAACCCTCGGCGTGTTACCTCGCACCGTCTAATTCTTCCAGAAGTTTTTTCTTCTTTAACTGTGATGCTGTTTGTCTCTGCAGATCTACCAACACTCCTATGTGGCCAAGTACATTATATACAGCCTCGTGACACAGTAAGACCAACCTCCCTGTCACCTTTTGGTCCTTTTTTCTGTGATTGCACGATAATCTGCCCTCATCCTGACCTGGTGCAGCCGGTCCACTGACGTCAGCCCCATTTACCGGCCTGCTTTTAGCCTTTCATCCATCTATGTCTGCTTATTTCCCCACTGTTCTGTATTTGTAGTGCGCAAAGCAAAGTCAGCTTGTGCTAAAAAAAACGATGTGGAAGATTGATGAAGCCTACAGTGAGGGAACAAGCCCAAAAAACATAACTTCCTTGTTCTGACTGTGCATTTATATTCCGATACGCGCTGCATTGTGCATGCTTTTTTAAAATCTTTTTTTCCTGCACAGGGAGACTTGGCCTCTGAAGCCCCCTGAAGTGCACGAAGCTGCCCTGCAGTTTGCTGGATGGGGACCCCGAGGCGAGCAGCTGGTAAGGAGGCCGTACCCTCGAGATTACACTGTGAATACTGGCACACTGGTGGAGAGCTGTCAGAATCAGCCGGGCATCGCAGAAGAGGCGCAGTAGTGATTCATGGTTTGTCGGGGGTAGAACAGACAAATGTTGTGGCGATAAGAGGTTCATGTGCACGGTTAATGACCACTTTAAGGATTTCCAGGGTGAACTGTCCTTGCTTTGACCTCCATCAAAGGCACTTTAAAGCCACGTGATGGTTCTTCAGCTTTGTGACAGCACATGAGCTGGTGAGAGCCACAGTGGCAGATGGCGTCTAGTGGGGGGGGGGGGGGGGGGGGGTTGTGGCTGTGTGTGTCACCAGCCCACATTTGGAGCCAGATCTTGTAAAACGCACCAGTTGATTGGAGAGAGGTTTGTAACATTAGGCAAACTAAATTGTTTTTCTTCTAATTTGGTTTCATCTCAGTTATTTTGGGCATTTTCATTCATTCAATTTCTTCCCTGTTGCTAAGCAACGAGGAGTAAGCTTTGAAAAGTAGCGTATAAAACAGCTGAAAGTCTAGAAAAGAACATTTGTCACAAAGTCTATATCCAAAAAGTGAGCTCTTTTTGTTTATTTTCAATCTTTCATCCGACTGCACTCATAAGCTGCACGGGGTCATTTTTTTGAAAAGTTCAAGCTTTTATAAATTCAACAGTAGCAGAAGAGTGGTACTAGTACAAGTATGTATGTTCAGTACTCGATCGTGATGACAAAGGTCCTTCATATAGGTCCTTATATGTTTTGCAGAACCAGTTTTATTTGTTATTAACAGTGATTTGTAACGGTTTTGAACTGGGCGCCAGACCAGTTCTGTTGTTCAGTTTAATGTGTGTTCATCAGAACATTTGGGTCATGAAAAGTGTGTATTCATCCGCAGCAGAAAATAGTCCCCAAACAAATGTAAAATGTCCTCCTGGCTTAAAATGACTGTGCCCTGCTTTTTTAGGAAATTATAAAGATTTTTAAAGATTTACATCCTCAGTAGAAACCATTGGGCTTGGTGCTGAGTGCAAAGAATAGTAACAGAGTAAAGAGAGACAACTAAGACACGGTTCATTTTGGTCAATTTGTTGGCAATTACAAAAATATACAAATATATAAAAGAATCTATTTTCTAGTCCCATTGACCCGAGCACCTGCTAATCTTTTGTTTTATTCTCTCGCCTACTGCAATACTCCGTTTGTACTCTACCTTGTTGACTCTAAATTAGTGCCTGTTTGGATCGCGGTGCTTAGACAACAGCAGCTTCAAAGGTTTCTCTTCCTCCATAATTGCTCTTATCACATCATTTGCTTAAATTACAGATACATTGCTGTGAAAATAATAACATTTCAAGTGTGCAATGAGACTTTGCCTGCCAAGGGAAGAAAGCAGATTAATTTGCATATGGTAATAGCGTACCTGATTGTTGTTACTGTAGCTCCGCGTTGCATTTAATGAACAACCGAAGCCATGCGAGAAAAATGAGATGAGCTCTCGTCTTTTACGTCTCCGTCTGACCTGGCGATGTTGGACAGGTTTCTTTTTTTCCCCCTCTCTCTCTCTCCCTCTCTCTCTCTCTCTCTCTCTCGCTACATTTAATGATTGTCTAAGTTTTTCACAATTGGAGCAATTTATAATCAAGTGCTTCATCAGCACATAAAGACGTGTTTGTGGCAGTGTGTGTGTGCAGTGAAGCATCAGATGTACAGTGAGAGGAGCGTGGAGATGACTCCTGCGACGCTCCCCTCATTAAGCAGCATGCAGTTACTCTACCGTGACAGAGCAATCAGTGAGGCTGGGTCAACACACACACACACACACACACACACACCTGAAAAAGAGGTCACACTGACACAAAAGAGCAGGGCTAAGAATGAAGGGATGGATTTCAGAGAAACATTTTGGACAATAATTCACAACTAAAAACAGGCGCTCATACATGGACACACACTCGTACACAAAAAAGAAAAGCCTGCTATACGAGCTCCACGGGTATCTTTGATGTTGCTACTTTCATCTCTTCGCCCCTTTGAAATGACTCTTTTCTGGCCTTTTGCTTATTCTCTATTTTCTCTCATCTAAATCCCTTGAAGATTGAAAAGTCATTGAGTTGGTGCGCATAAGTCAAGACATTGACACCTGCTTTTCAGAGGCCGTTCACAATCAATTACAACTAAATGCTGTAATGGGCGCTCTGCTGACAACGAGTCCCCTTGAACCTGGATTCTTTACGCATCTCTTTTAATCATTTAGTGTTCCAATTGTGAAGTTGAATCAATGTCTTGAGGTTGAGTTGGACTTTGGCCAAGATGTAATTCATAATAATGTGAATACTGTGAATTAGATATCTTTTAGGCAGCCGCCTGATTTCCGTTATGTTCCGTGGTGGTTCTGCAACATTCTGCCAACCACCAGCTTCCTTTGCTTTACACAGCCCTGCATTGATCTGTTTTCCTCTGATGTTAATCCCACAACATAAAACTTAGATGTTCTTCACAGCAGCCATAGATCAGAGCGAAAGGAGCCTTCTCTTTCTCTTTCCTGAATCTTGCGCCGGCAATTTGGGGCTTAGATTTAACTGAAGAGGTTTCAGCTGACAGCCCACAGTCGCACCAACACGGGCCTGTGCTTCAGATACCAATCAATCCCACATTCATCTCCCTCGTACTGGCACCAGGCGAAGCCGCGAAAACCCTGGAGTGGTTTGACTAAGTGTCACACACTCATCTGCCAACGCTGTGTCTGAATTCCTTCAGGCGAGATGCCATCGTTGGTGCTTAACCCAGCAGGCTAACCCGCAGTTTAGCTCAGCCATTGGCCCCCCCCTTTAAGAGACCGCATACTGTCTCAATAAAGACGGAAGGGGGGGGGGGAAGGGGTTTATGTGCCTGTGGGGCCTCAGCCAGCTCCGGCGCCTTGATTAGCAACATACAGGGTGTCGTCTTGCTTTGGAGAGGAATCCAGCGCAAACTGTAATTGGGTATCTGTTCATAAAGTGCTGAAGGCAGGTGTTGTCCGAGAGCTTGTAGGTGTCACTGAGTGCGTGTTTCTATCTGGGTTGTGATAAAGTCATGTTGTGATAAAAAAGCCACAGGGGGCTTTAGCCTAACGTCACGTACTGTAGATGGAAAGATGTGAGCTGCAGAGGCTGAGAAGAAGAAGAAGAAGCTTTGCACCACAGGAAATTGAAAATACAGGTTGAAGCCGAGCATTACAGCAAAAACGATTCTAGGCTGCGTCCAGTGATACGGAGACTGATGGCGGTTCTTTCTTCTGCCCTCATTTCTCTGTCCAGATCTTCATTTTTGAAAACAACATCTACTACAGATCGACAGTGGACAACCGAGCGATCCGCCTGGTTTCCACTGGTAAAGAGGGAGTCGTGTTCAACGGCCTTGCTGACTGGCTGTACGAGGGTAAGACGTCGAACAAACAAACACGGCTACACCGACACGCGACAAAGCCCAGAATGATTTCCGTGTTGCAAATAGCAGACTTGATCCAAAGTTCGAAGACAGAGTGGGAATTTCTGTCGCTTTCAGAATCGACAGCAAGGAATTCTAAAATGTACGTTACGTGGCCAAAAGTTTGTGGACACATGAGTGTCACTCTTGCGTGTGATCTTTGCACACATCTGACCAGATGTTTTGACACAGTATGCAGAGCCGGTGGTACAGCATCTGTTTGACCGACAAGCAAACTGTAGCTTATCGAGGGTTGGCTGCAATGTTCATATTCATGTCTTACCAATGTTTCAACTCATTTCATTATAACTGAGGTTAAAGCAACAGGTCTGTCGTCCGTCAGACAGAATACAGATGTTTTGTACTGTACAGGCACAAAGAGGGTTTTCTTAAAGCATGTAGGAAGCACACAGAGTGATAATGGCGTGTTAACGTTGTCCATACACCCTTACAATAGCTGACTAGAGCAGGACTAAAAGACACGAGATGGGAAACCGTCGGGGGGCCGGCAGCTGGGCCAGCAGCTTTGTGTGCTTTGACAGATTTAAAAACCTTACTCACATCAGCCTCAGTCACCTGAATGAGAGCTCAGCGAGGTTCTGTGTATAGTCTGGTGGTCCAGAGTCACTTTCACAGCGGGCATAGAATCTGTTCAGGCTGTCTAGGAGCAAAGCGTTGGTGTTGGTCGACCCGCACAGCTTGGGTTTATAGTCTGTTATTGTTTGTAGTCCCTGCCACATAGGCCTGGAGTCCCCGCTGTCGTAATCCCAAAGGTGTTGAGGTCGGGGTTCTGTGCCGGACCGGCCAGTCAAGTCCCTCCACACCAAACTTAGGGAAACCATTTCTTTTCAGACCTCACTTGGTGCTCGGGGGGGCATTGTCACATTGAAAAGGAAAAAGGCCTTCTCCAAATTTAAAATCACACCGTTGTCTTAAATATCACTGTACCCAGTAAGCATTACGATTTACCTTAAATCTGCATTTACTTATATTTGGTAACTTAATATGGCGATGAATGTGTTAGCAAACACATCCATCCAGCAGACACATCATTAGCATTCATTTGGAATGCAAGTCCAATATTCACTCTGTTCCAGCTCACTTCGGGGTGTCCTGAGGGAGCTGTCTGTCTCTTTAGCTGCCTAATGCTCCGCTGTGTTCCCCAGCTAGTCGCTTACTTTTTTGTTTGCTGTTTGATCTGATTTAATGCGGAACGGAGTAATTTGTGGAGCAACCTCTTTAAAAATCCAGGGAGCCCCGTGGTCATTGTTAGAATGAAGATATTGATTACAGACCCTTTAATTGGATCTACGGTGCTTTGATCAAACCTTGTGCACAAACGAAAATTGAACCATTTCGATCCAATGTCGTGTTGGGGGCAGGTGTCACAGTGCACAGCTGGCTACGTTTCAGAGCCCCTCCCTCTCTCCACTATCCACACCTTGTCTTTGTGTCCAGGCTGTTTTAATTAATCAATGACTGCAGCGCTGCAATCTCACGAAGCAGATCTTCTGATTACTGCATATGTGAGACAGACATTGCAATTACATATCGCTTGAATATGACTTTGTTTACAGATGCGCTGCCACGTTTGAGACACATTTCCCCACTTCTGTTTCTGGCATCGTTATAATTCTTAATTTGGGATTTATTCACTGGGTGGTTTTAATTAATGATTTCGATATAATTGTTTAATGTAATCGCAAGATGCCAGTGTTTATTAGAGATATTCTGTTACGGTGCATTACACTGCTTCAGGGTTGGCTGTTTTTCTTCCATTAATGGGATTATTTCTTTGTTGGAGACACAGAACATGACACATAAGAAGTAATCCATTTTCAAGGCTAAAGAAAGATGTTGTCTTTCAATGTTTTCCCGCTAATGTTTCCTGGAGTTACCGGCGGATAACAGAACACTCTCACAAAAGCAGTGATCACTTATCTTTCGTCTCTTACAGTGCTTACAGTGTTGACGGTGTTGTTCACCTGATACATGTTTGGCAAAAGTTGTCTAAATGTGGGTCAAGGTGAGGCTTCCTCATTTCTCTCTCGTATTGTACTGCTCTGCAGTCAAACATCCTGAACCTTGTATTCATGTATACAAGTGCCATTCATAAACGTATCATCTGCTTGTTGAACAGTTCATTGAAGATAAAGTATATCATGCAGATATTGTTGAAATACTCATTTTACACATTTTCTATGGCTTCACCATCACATCAAATGGAATATTTGAGCTGATGGACAGACGAGAGTATTAAATGATTCACACGTTTCTGAGTCCTGTGGGTTTCTGTTGGTTTCAGGCTGTGCGTGTGCCCTTTCCCCAGCTGAGGCATGTGTGTGTTTGCTTCTAACAGCAGTTATTGCCAACACTGGCGGTGTGTGAGGGGCAAGAAACACACAAAAAACACCCCGTCTGTTTGTACCGCGGTCACAGCAAATCTTTTGGTCTTGTATGAATTGCAGATGCAGTATCTTCATAAAGCAACAGGAGTCTTATTAAAGTGCTCCGACCCACATGAAATAGTGTGTCAGATGATTGATATGTTGTGTTCTTCCAGGGTTATGGAGGAAACTGTTTGCTAACTGTGTTAATATTCTGTGGGCACAGGCCTTGACAATCCTGCTGCCGTGCAACAAACTGGTCGGCCTTAGAGTGAGAACTCAATCACCTGTTCCACACTGAATAGTGTCCCTTTTCTCAGTCTGATCGTGTTACCACACAATTCAACCTTTGCATTCATAAAGTGTGTGTTATCAATGATAACAAAATTAGAAAAGACCTCATCAAGGTTGAGTTGATCAAGAAAAGGTCTATTTTGATCTCCACACACAGGTACAGTAGAGTGTTTACTGTAAGTGCTTTTCCTGGAGCTCTTCTGCCCCCTGCTGGAGGAAAAAAACACACATTAGGAAACTACTGGAAACTGGAATCCTAGAGGCTCAAGTACAGAGCCTTTCAAAAATAATCAGAGTTCTCTTGTGAGATGGCTGAAATACGTCCTTTTTGTCTTGGTTTCTTCCTGAATGTCAGCTCCCTCAGTGACAGTGCATATGTCGATGGATCGAAGCCTAGTTTTAACTCGCAGGGAATATTTGAGGCTTTATCCTCTGCAAACAACAGAACCTTCAAATGGAAGGAGGCAAATATATACACTGAATTAACTCAAAACTCGATTAGCTTTGCTCAAAAATTAAGAAGAAAATACTACATATTCCAATATATAATATTTACAGTGATTCAAATTAATAGTGTGATTTACAGGCATCCACACCAGAACCAGAATCTTTATTGACCAAGTAGCCTATGTGTGCACATACAAGGAATTTGACTCCACTGTGTTTAAACGTTCTCAATGTACTCACAGAAATAGACATAACGGCTTAGAACAAGGTCAACAAAGCCGGTCGAATAAAGGTAAAGAATAGACTATTATGTACACAGGTGTGTGAAATATATAGAAATAATTATACAAATGTAAAAAGTACCAATGACTGACAACACAAATAAAACTAAGAGATATAACATCAACATGGTGTATCTACTGCAATGCCAAGCTTCTGGATTCTGTCAAAATGTAATATCAGTAACCATAAATCACACATGCTGTAAATATTTGTATCATTGTCAGAATATAGTAAGAACATAAACATTAGCTAGTGGGAAAGCTGCAGAACTAGCTTCAGTTCCATGCATGCTTCAAGCTGTGTGTGTGTGTGTGTGTGTGTGTGTGTGTGTGTGTGTGTTCTTTTTTACAGAGGAGATCCTGCAGACACACATAGCCCACTGGTGGTCTCCAGACGGGCTGCGTCTGGCGTACATGACCATCAATGACACACTGGTGCCAAATATGGAAGTTCCCTTCTTCACAGGAATGCCGTACCCTGCCACCTTGGAGTATCGCTACCCAAAGGCAAGTCTACGGCCACAATCTCACACCTTGTCCGTCTATCTATCTATAAAATCTTTCGGATCATTCAGCGGACAGAATATTTTTCTTAGGAGTCTTTGAGGAGTCTGGAAATTCCTCCAGGACAAGGCCAAAGTGTGTTTAAATGACTTTGATATAACTATGTTTAACTCTGAAGACAACAGAAAGCTGAAATCCAGTCTGACCCATCTCGTTTCTTTTTGGCCCTCGCAGGCTGGGGAAGAAAACCCAATAGTTCACCTGTCGGTGGTGAGCCTCAATGGCCCCCTGCACACCGTGGTGATGAAGAAACCCGATGACCCCCGGATAGGGTTAGTGACAGCTCCACGATGTTTGAAGTAACACTCACCAGAGATAGCCCCGGGGATGTATTTTCTTAAGGTAACCCAGACAGCGGTTGTCGGTTGTGGTGAAACATTCTCACTTTCTGGTTTTCCAGGAGGGAATATTACATCACTATGGTGAAATGGGCCACCAGCACAAAACTGGCTGTCAACTGGCTGAACAGAGGCCAGAACAACTCTATCTTGACACTGTGTGAGGCTACAACCGGAGTCTGCATTAAGGTGACATTTTCGGCAAATCTTTCTGTGACAAAGTGTGAAATCTGCTCTCAGTGTTTAGTTTGTGTGAAGGATAAATCTGGAGATGTTTGTCTCACTGTCAACAAACCCACGAAAAGACCAGAAAACCAAACAATGATTTTGAACCTACTAACAAGTGTTGCCTCTGCAGCTGAAGCCTGACATTGTTCCTGTGTACCTCAGACATCTATTGTTGTCCAAACGCTATTAAAAACACACCAATGAGCCACTGCAGTGGACCGACTTGTTCCCTTATCATTATGAAGAAGGGCACTGTCGTTTATTTGAAGTCAATCCCTCACAAACAATTCCGCTGCTGCAAATACTCACTAGCTCACCAAAGCAGCAGAAAACAGAAAAGCAGATTTTGTTACCTTTCAACAGAGTGAGCGTGGTATTAATCTTCTCATCTAACTCTTCACAAGATGTAAATCTTTTGCTTTTTAAGATTTCATCTCTACTGTAATGAATGGGCTGAGTGGCACAGACAAGTTAAGGGTGTCGGAAAGTACTAAGAGACAAACTGACACACCGTTACCTCCAGACTTATCTTACATTTTTTTTTTAGATTCAGAATTTTATTTAAAATCATGCTTGTTTTTTATTTCAGAAACACGAGGATGAGAGTGAGAGCTGGTTGCACAGACAGGTGCGTGAGGAAAACGCTGCTGTTGTTTCGTATAGTTATTACTTTTGTATGTCTTGAGATTAAGCAAGTAAACAACAGAAACATATAAAAAGCCCTGCAGGCAGACATGTGCAGATGTCTTTGTCTCCTCTCTGCAGAATGAAGCGCCGCTCTTTTCCCATGACGGACACAAGTTCTTCTTCACCAGAGCCATCCCTCAGGGTGGGAGAGGAAAGTTTTTCCACATCTCCATGTCCACCTCTTTGGTAAGCAATTGCAGAATCACCCTTGTGACGTGAGTTTTGACGGTTTGGTACAGTGTGTTTATGGGCCTTTACTTTCCTCCAGCCTAACACTAGCACAGACATACTTCAGTCCTTGACCTCTGGAGACTGGGACGTCACCAGGATCTTGGCCTACAATCATGAAAGGAACCTCATGTAAGACATTTTGATGCTTTTTTTTTCTTTTTCTTAACCAGCCGGTGCTGCAAATTCGTGGTTATTCTGTAGTTTGATGGTAATGTTTGGATGTTTTCCAGATACTTTCTGAGCACAGAGGACGACCCCAAGCGACGGCACTTGTACAGGTAGGATTTTCGTTCAAGTTTATGAGTACTTCTGTGTCTTCTGCAAGGCACGCGATGACACTCAATCCCTGCCCGTCCCACAGTGCCGACACAATCCCTCCGTTCAACCGCTGCTGCCTGTCTTGTGAGTTCAAGTGCGGCTATGTGGACGTTTCATTCAGCCACAACATGCAGTACTACTTACTCAACTGTAAAGGTGAGCGTCTTTGACCTCGAGTCAAATCTGTCTTTATAACGGTGGACTGAGAGCATTTGACACCCTGGCACTCCTGAGAAAGAACGTAGAAAGCGTCACTGAATTAGTGCTCCATGTCGGGTTGAGAGCTTCTATCGAACTGGACATTAGCAGATAACCTCAAACCACTGCTCCCTCTGATTAGCCACAGAAATAACGTATCGTGTGACTGGACGCCAAGAGTCATGTGAGCGCTACTGAGAGCGTTTTTCTTTCTGCTTTTACCATTTGTCATATGAAAATGCATTGTGTTTGTTATTACTAGATATTCATTGTGCACCTCTGCAACTCTCTGTCATTGTTTGTTTGTGGCTTCATCGCAGGGGCAAAACATCACGGTTTCTATGGAGGCGGATTTGTTTAGGGGGCTCGCTCCAGAGAGGGAAAAGCGCCCGTGGCTTTCGTCATTAATTGGATCTTTGGGGAGCAGCTCCATTGTGAAATAATAAGCTACTTTCTCGTGGGACAGAAGCAGATTATTAACTGCAGAGCTGACTAAGAGGGCTGTTGTTGGCTGGAGTCTGTTTAAGATGAGACAGGGAGATGTTTCCTTTGCAGAAAAGGATTGGGTTTCAGAGGCTTGATTACTTGTGTGGAAGAGGCCTTTGAGCCTTTGGTCAGGGCTTTGTTACATCAAATAAACTAATATTGCATTCCTGCTAACTGATTTTCCCCTGAATTGTTCTGTGTAGGTCCAGATATACCGAGTGTGGCTATCTATAGCACCGAAGACAAACAGAGTGAGTGTCGCCTCGGTAGCGGAATCACGGAATGATATGAATAACGTTTCCAATGATTTGAGCAGATTTGTCGTTGAGAGATTTTAACAAAGGGCCTGTTTGATCTGCAGAGGTGTTTGACGTGGAGACAAACGAAAGGGTAAACAACACGTACAACAATCTGCAGATGCCCAGAGTGGAGTACGAGACCATCACCATAGACGACTACAGTATGTGCTCATGTTAAATAATCAACCACACCAATTAGTGTACATCACAGCCAGCCATCTTGTATTGCAAGATTTCCATTAACCTTGTCCGATCTGTCGTAGCGCTGACGATGCAGATTCTGAAGCCAGCTGGATTTGTAAATACAGCCCACTACCCCCTACTGCTGCTAGTGTAAGTATGAAGTTATATAATAGTGCACAGAATGTTGTCAACACTTAAATGCAGCAACTAACAATTACTTTCATAGCAATTCAGTATTGCACTTACCTACATTTGGGGGACTCAGAATTCAAAGGTTTGGATATCCTGACTTCCCTCGTATGGGTCAAGATACAAAAAACGCTGGATCCTACATTTCCAATAATGCAACAGCAATAGAGTCTTTTGTTTGATCCAATATAATGCTATAATCTTAGTGCATTGCCCGCTCCTGTTCGCAATGAGCCAAATGCCAGGCGTGTGGTGTTGCTGCTTGCAGCACCACTCATTCAAACAACTTCGTACTTCTGTTCGACATCTGTCTCGTACGTACTGACTCGAGCGACAGTGAGCTTGCTGTACCAATCCCGACGTTTGGCGCTGTAAGAGACGGGGCTCTCTTCGTTCCTCAGTTTGTATATCCCTGATTCCATTCCTCGCTTTCTCTCCTCGCGTCTTAGTACCGCCCACCCGAGATGCGAATGCATGAGGCAAGGAAGAGGCACGAGGAGAGAGAGAGGAGTCGAGGAATTAGGGATGAAACAAAATGAAACATACGTGTGTCGGAGCCGTCGTTTTAAAGTGACCTCAATTAATGATGACGTATGGCAAGGCTGCATTATCTGCTGACATTGATTTCATTATCTACCTATTACTCAATTCACAACGTGGCGTAATGCGATAGGAATGTGTCACGCCTCTTTTACACATCACAGGTGCCAAAGAGACTTCCGCAAAGGACACACCTGTGCGTCCTCGCTCGTAGCTCCTCACTCCTGGAGATGCATTTAGGGATCAAGCTTCGAGTTCCGATTCACAGGCAGCTGGGCGGAGGAGAGAGGAGACAAGGAGACAAGGAGGCACAAAATAGAGAAACGAGAAGAGCGGTTAATATTGTAGCGAGCGAAAGAGAGTTGTACTCGGCATGCCGCTCTGACGTGATACAGCTAGTAGGGTCCTCTCTCAATATTCTACAGTATGTACACAGCGCACTACTGATGAATATGTCAAAGTGATCAACATGGCTGTGGTTTTGGTGCAGGGACGGTACGCCTGGCGGGCAGATGGTGTCGGAGCAATTCCGGGTCGACTGGGCCACGGCTCTGGTGAGCAGCTTCAGCACCATCGTCATCCGCTTCGATGGCCACGGCAGTGGCTTCCAGGGCACCAACCTTCTGCACAAGGTTAAGAGGATACTGGGAAGACTAGAGGAGAGGGACCAGCTGGAGGCACTCAGGTCAGACTTCTGCTTTAAGTGTCAGCACGAGGAGGCCTTTGTGGTGTTACAGCCCCAAAACACTTCTTCTTCTTCTTTCATTTTTAGGTTTATATCCAAAGAGCCTTATATTGATAACAGTCGAATGGGAGTTCATGGAGAGGTAAGGAGAACACTCAAAAAGGCTCCTGAGAATGACTTGTAATTGCGTTGACACAGCAACTGTCTCACATGGAGATCATTATCATGAAGTAGAATTAATTAGACTTCTTCATGCGTTTCTGTGTCTCCTCTGCCTTTGTTCAGGCCTATGGAGGATATTTAGCCACGATGCTTCTGAGCTCTGAGGAGTTTAACCAACTTAAATGTGGAACAGCAGTCTCCCCCATCACAGATTTCGAGCTATATGGTATACCCTTCCACATATTGTTCTTCTATGGATGTGTTCAAATGAAATGCTCCGATCTTTCTGACTCTTTTCCCCTTTTTCCAAATGGCAGCATCTGCATTTTCAGAGCGATACCTCGGCTCAAAGACAGATTCACGAGTATATACGGTAAAGTTTGAATGTTTCCGTCTCTCTTTCCAAATCACACACCGAGATGTTTAGCTGAAGTGTACAGAGATGGACTCCAGGGTCGTTATATGAGGCGGATTTTCCTCTCTCTCTCTCCTTCAGATGGCCAATTTAGCACACAGAGCTGGTCAGCTTCTGCAGAAGCAGTACTTGATAATTCACCCTACTGCTGACGGTAAAAGATATGTTTTCTGTTTTACTTCTCAATATGAGTGGAACTGTGATTACACACTAATGTGTAATTATATTCTCCACTACCACAGAAAAGGTTCACTTCCAGCACACAGCCAAATTTATCAATCATCTAATCAGCGAGAAGGCCAATTACACTCTACAGGTGAGTTTCTGAAATAACCGCTAGACCTGGCAAATGTACCTGTGTATAACTGTCATTATTTGATTTGAACCGATTTGTGCCTGTAACGTAAGATCGCATGTTTGTACAGAACAAGGACTCCAGATTTAAGTTTGGTAAGGAGGTATGACACGCTATTCTATCTCTTTATTATGACTTTTGTCGACATACGATGACTTTTTCATTACCTACTAAACCATGGCATTTTTCATGGCATATTATACTATGACTAAGGATTTTATTTTTTATAGCATGCTATACTATGACTAATATTTTGTCATGCCATTCTATACCTAAATGCAGACCAGGTAGGCAGATAGTGCATTTAATGGAAGAATATCTTACAAACTGAGACTACAAAAAGGAGGCAGGTAGCAGGCGAACTAAACTCTAAAGATGATAAAGGAACTGACAACTAGAAGATAAAAAAAATCTAAAACTATAAACGCACAAGAAACTAAACAGACATGTTTACGGTTTGCTTTACTATGACATATGTTTGACAGTTTGATGACATACTATGACTTTTTACAATTTAGATAAATTGTTTCAGCTCCAGTCATAATGTTTTAATGTGCAGATGGCCATTTTTTGTATCGTCAGGCATTTTCTCACATTTTCACAAAAAAAAAAAAAAACACAAAAGATGAATTGCTAATGAACAGCGTGAGGTGCAGCTCTATATAATTCCATTCCTGGATACCTATCTCCAGATCTACCCAGATGAGGGACACTTCCTACACAGTGATGGGATACAGCAGCACCTGAGCCAATCCCTGGTCAACTTCTTCGAGGTGTGTTTCCGGGTGCCGGAGATACTGACAGACGACCAGCCAGAAGAGGACGAGGACAACAGTTAAACACGCTCCTCTGAGCAGGCCCCCCCCCCCCCCCCCCCCGGCGGCTAGCCAGTGCAGCACAATATGCAACAGATCTTTCTTACCCAATCAACCCACACCACGTGCTGTCCAATCCGATTTTTAGCTGTCCTTTGAAGAAGCGCAGCACCTGCATGTGCCCAAAGGGACCCCGGCATACAGCCCTTCTCCTCGCCTCGTGCTGGCTGCTGGTCAGAAAGACTAAATAAATCTCAGATGTGAACAGTCACGTCTCTCTCTCTGCTATTGGAATATATGAACTAGTCCTCCCTCTAGTGGACAAATAGAGGACCAACATAACGGCCACTGATCAATGCGTCTCCATTCCAAACAAGGCACATTAATTGGGCACTTTTGCAGCACAAAATACCCCCTCGGGAAGATCAGTTCATTCTTTTTGAGATTTAACTTCTGAAAGGCCACCGGTTTCTGATTACCTTGCCAACCAATTTACTGATTATTCTGTTTCACGAGTATGATTACTGCTACTTTCTCAGAATTTCTCTGTTCAGTGTTGTGTCTTTGAGTGAATGTCTGGCTGCATCAGTCCGTAGTTGCTTTACAAAACAAGGGCACAATGTTTAACTTGCGTTGTACTACAAAAAGTGTCTATCCCGAAATGGTATGGAGTCGTATTTCCCCTCTCGTCATATTTCTGAATTGAATCCTTGTTCTTGAAGTCACTGTGCCTTACCGTGGGTGAAATGTTGATGTTGGGGTCCGACATGACATTGGAAAACGAGTGAATATGGATCGGCCTTGTCTGAACTGTGGACTCGAAACCAGATGATTTAATTTTCCTCAAGTAATGGCCAGTTATTTGGGAGGTAAGTTAAAATCCCAAGTTGTGGCACATTTGATCTCAAAACATGGAAAAAAACTAAACACACAATAATTGTCCATCAACTTGAAATATGGTGTTGTACTGACACAAAGTATTTAGTTTGCAAATAGTTATTCATATTTAACTTCCAAAACGACATTCTGGTGAGTTAACTATGCTGAATTTACATTATTTTGTAAATGACTTTGACTTGTGTTTTAAATGGATCGATTCTCTCCCCATGTCACTTCTGTTAGTATTGTCAGTGGTTTCTAGTCAGCTGATGTACAAAGTGTATAAATCTTATATTGTTTAAGTCTTTATGTTGTATGTGCAACTTGTATATATAAAGCATTTTGAAATGTATCTTTCGTTGGCTGTGTTCTTTTACAATTCATACAATGAGACTTTAGAATGACCTATAATTACTTCAAATGACTTTTTTTGGACATGCTATACTATAACTTTTTCTGAAACAGTATAATATGACTTATTTGATACACTATGACTTTTCTATGACATGCGATATACTATGACTGTTTAGGAATTTTTCGACAGGCTATGACTTTTTTGACCCTTTTTATTACATTTTTATAACGTTTTTTTGAAACGCTATGATTTTTTTTGAACTAGTATACTGACTTTTCTATGCGTATTTTCGACATGCTATACTATGACTTCTATTTAACATAATATACTTTGACATTTTATGAAATTTTCAACATGCTATGACTATTTTTTGCGTATTTTCGACATGCTATAATAGGACTTTATTTGGCACAGTATACTATGACTTATATGTATATATATATATATGTATGTGTATATATATATATATATATATATATATATATATATATATATATATATACTGTATATAGATGGAGGCGCATCTTCGATTGGTATAGTCGGTCGAAAAAAGTAAAAAGAATCGTAGTGTAGTATGTCAACAATAGTTTTAAAATAGTCAAAATATAGTATGTTGAAAAAATAGTAAATAACATTTGAATGCATCTAAACTGATCTGAGCTCAGGCTGCGTTCAGAACCAAACAACATCCACATACTTGCAATATCTGAGACACATTTAGATCCCTCATTTGAAAATACAGAACTAGCGGTTGATGGATATACACTGTTCATGGAAAGACCGGAATAGATATGGGGGAGGCGTGGCTTTTTATGTCCAGAATAACATTCCAGTAAAAGTGTCCAGAATAACATTCCAGTAAAAGTGTCCAGAATAACATTCCAGTAAAAGTGTGAGGTGACTTTTTTTGGACATGCTATACTATAACTTTTTCTGAAACAGTATAATATGACTTATTTGATACACTATGACTTTTCTATGACATGCGATATACTATGACTGTTTAGGAATTTTTCGACAGGCTATGACTTTTTTGACCCTTTTTATTACATTTTTATAACGTTTTTTTGAAACGCTATGATTTTTTTTGAACTAGTATACTGACTTTTCTATGCGTATTTTCGACATGCTATACTATGACTTCTATTTAACATAATATACTTTGACATTTTATGAAATTTTCAACATGCTATGACTATTTTTTGCGTATTTTCGACATGCTATAATAGGACTTTATTTGGCACAGTATACTATGACTTATATGTATATATATATATATGTATGTGTATATATATATATACTGTATATAGATGGAGGCGCATCTTCGATTGGTATAGTCGGTCGAAAAAAGTAAAAAGAATCATAGTGTAGTATGTCAACAATAGTTTTAAAATAGTCAAAATATAGTATGTTGAAAAAATAGTAAATAACATTTGAATGCATCTAAAGTTTAGATGCATTCAAATGTTATTTACTATTTTAGTATTTACTGCTATCTAAACTGATCTGAGCTCAGGCTGCGTTCAGAACCAAACAACATCCACATACTTGCAATATCTGAGACACATTTAGATCCCTCATTTGAAAATACAGAACTAGCGGTTGATGGATATACACTGTTCATGGAAAGACCGGAATAGATATGGGGGAGGCGTGGCTTTTTATGTCCAGAATAACATTCCAGTAAAAGTACGAGGTGATTTAATGATGTGTGACATTGAGGCACTGTGGTTACAAGTTGTGGGTTGCTGCTATAGACCGCCCATGCATACAGACAGAGTCACTCAACAGCAACTGCCCTTGCTCAGCTAACTGATGACTGGCTGATACAGATGGACAATAAGAAAACGGTCGGCACAGTCTTGCTTGACTTCAGTGCTGCATTTGATGTAATAGACCATGATATTATGATTACTAAACTTGAAAGTTATGGGTTCAGCATTATGGCACTCTCTTGGATGGTTAGTTGTCTTTTATAACGGTAGTTTATCCGACTGTAGATACGTTAGCTGTGGGGTTCCACAAGGAAGTTGCTTAGGCCCCTTACTCTTTTCTATTTTCACAAACGATCTCCGTTTGTCAATTAAGAATGCCAAAATGGTAATGTATGCAGATGACACGACACTGTATAGCACTGCTTCAAACAAACAGGAACTTGCAACCATTCTGAATCAGGATCTAGAGAGAGTGTCTGATTGGGTGAAAGTGAACAAACTAGCCCTGAACATTTCTAAAAACTAAAAGTATGGTGTTTGGCTCAAAGAATATGCTTAATGGTGACACACAGCTTCACCTGTCAATGTCTGGTTCGGCAATAGAACAGGTCCAGAAGACTAAACTACTGGGTGTAGTGTTGGACGAACAGTTGTCGTGGTCTGAGCACATTGTCACTAAAATGAGAAGGGGCATAGCTATGACTGGAAAGTGCTTTGCTTATTTAACACTCTCTATTGTTTGTCAGGTGTTACAGTCCTTGGTCTTTTGTCACCTGCTATACTGTCCATTCATATGGTCAGCAGCAGCAGCTAAGAAGGACATAAACAAACTACAACTGGTTCAAAACCGAGCTGCCAGATTAGCCAGACTTGATGTTTACATATGGTCGGTTACGACAATATACATCCTAGTCTTTGATTGCACTATGTATCTGACTGTACTATTTTTATTTGTATTATTCTGATTGTACTATTTTTAACTGTTTGTTTCACGTCATGTTTTGCACATTTTGTATGTATTACGTTTTGTCCTTTCTGTGGACCCCAGGAAGATTAGCGGCCGCTAAGGCGTCAGCTGATGTGGATCCAGTTAATAAACTAAACTAAACCTCCAGAGCTGCAAAAAACACTGCAAAGATAGAATGAGGAACTCAGACACCACATATTGCTTTGCTGCAAACATTTATAACAGTCTTCACGCTCTAGGCTACTTCCTCTGTTTTATTTGACCCTTCCTGTAAATCAGAATGTAGATTTTAATAAAATCAAACAATAAAGTTTCAAAGTTTTTCACTTTTTTTTTTTTTTCGCAGCGTCCAATCACACTGATGAACAATGAGGGGGCGTGTCCGCCGTTAAAAGACTTCCTGGAAGACTTGAGAAGGAAGTGAAGACAGGAAGTAGATGCTGTCGTTCATGTTTAAGAAGCAGCGCGTCGGAGACTTTGACAGTCGAGAGCGTGAAACCAAGAGAGAGAAACACGATGGCTGAATTCAGGTGGATCGTAATGTCTTCATTTCTGATGCTGCAGGTGTTGAGCTTTAGAGGTAAGTGTGCAGGTTCTGTTTGTAACTTCATGAGGTTTTTAACTCTTGGAAACCAAAGAATGAGACACATATTGCAAACTTATTTAAAGTTATCGCAACACTATGTGAACTTTACAGTTATATTCATATTTCTGTTTATTTTTTTTACATTTTCTCAACAGCAGCAGCTCTATATCCATCCTTCACTGTCAGAGATGGAGATGAAGTCACTTTGCCTTGTGGGAATGTGACACATGATCAGGATACGTGTGACTTTACTACGTGGTACTTCATTGATTCAGGAAAAGCAGTAGAGCTGTCTGACAATGGGAAGATTCATGAAGCAGAAACTAAATCAGACAGACTGAGTGTTTCAGAGAAATGTTCTCTGGTTATACAGAATGTCACAAAGGAAGACGCTAGTCAGTATGTCTGCTGGCAGAGCAGATCAGGAGAAGAAGAAGATGCTGAATATCTTGTGGTTTTTCTGTTTGTTGTTACCAGTGAGTATTTACATCATGATGTTTACAAACTGTCTTATTGGAGCAATAAACTGAAACATTACAATAATTATGATGACAGCGATTTCAAGAAGTTGATTTTGACTCTTGTTGTCTCTCACAATGTCTCCATCTTCACCAACAGTGACTGAACAGAAGAACAACGACGAGGTGACGTTGAACTGCTCTGTGTATGGAGGATGTAGACACGGAGTGAAGTGGCTGTATGACGGTCATCAGTATGATGAGGAGACATCACAACGTACCTGTTCAGTCTGGTTGAGAATTAAAACATCTCACCTTAATCAGTCTTTATTGAACTGTGAAGTGACTGATTGGTACACTAGAGAAGTGTATCAGTTCACCCTCAGCCCTTCTCAGTCCTGGGGTGAGAATATGATGAGCTGTTTAAAATCTCTTGTGGATGATCACACAAAGTATTTGAGCTTTAAAAATCACATCGTTCTTTAATCATGATGTCGGATGCTTGAGTTTTGTTTCTACACTGTACAGTTTGTTGCATTTTGTTATTTGTTAAGGTGAAGCTGCAACAAAGACTGGCCGGTGGAGGTTGATCGTTGTTCCTGTGGGTTTAGCAGCACTTATAATAAGTGTTGTTACAGTCAACATATGGACAAGAACTAAAGGTGACGACATTCAGGATGAAACTTCTAGAAACAAGAAGTTTTGATGAACCTCAATTTTACCGTTGAAACTAAAGTCGACTCTTTTTTTTTTGTGTGTTTTCAGGAAACAAAACTCGGACAGAAGAAAACGTTGTGAGTTTAAACGGTGATTCGTGATGTTAGAGTGAAATCAGTGTTTGTTATATTTGTTATCCACTTTTCACTGTGGATCTACAAAAGACACGAAGATGCAGCATGAGAGTAAACAGTGCTGGATGAATTTAAATGAAGTGATGATTTTACAGTTATGTTTTAAGGTTCATTGAGGAGAAGCAAAATGAAAAATAGCAAACAAAATGAAATATAATCTAACAAACAAAAAGCTCCAAAGTGACCATAGAGTTGAGTCAACACCTCTGCATCATGTGTCCAGTTCAATGGAGGGGAATGAGAAGATATGTTGGATTCCCTCGTGTATTCCCAGTTGAAGCCTTTTAAAATGAAGAGTGTTTGAAGTGAATGCTCTCATCTGCTCCGACAACCCATCACTCTGGTTCCCCTTGAGCAAGGCACTGAACCCCAGCTGTTCCTCTGGAGCTGCTCTGTGTTTCTAAATTGGCTCCGTGTTCACCCAGAATCTCAAGTGTGTTGTTGTTGTTGTTTACAGAAGCGTAGTGATGAAGATGAAGATGACTATGAAAGCGTTGGAGACCCTTCTGCCTGCGTCTCACTGGACAAACATGAACCCACCACAGAGTCCACTGCTGTTAACCGTCCTGACATCGTAGTCCATGACTAAAGAATCATTCAGATGTTTTCTGTGCTAAGCTACATATATATATATATATATATATATATATATATATACATATATCATTTTATACACATGCACTATATATTTTATACTTATACCAGCACTGCCTACTGTAACTGCTGTTTATATCTTAACATATTCATATCTACCCCCTACTGTTTATTCTATATATTACACAATAATATATATTACTCTGCTCTTAACTGAGAGTCTGCTGAGACCCTCAGCTCCTTTAAATCAAGATTGAAGACTTTTCTGTTTGCTGCTGCCTTTAATTGAACCAGATTCAAGGATATTAATCAATCAGCTGCATTTCTGCATTTTACTACTGTATTTTATTTCTTACACTGCTTTTTAATGTTTTAATGACTGTTTTTAATGTTCAATGAATGTTCTTAATTGTTTTTAAATCTCCTTTTCTTATGCCTTATGTTTTGATGCTTTTAATGGTTTTATGTGAAGCACTTTGAATTACCTTGTTGTTGAAATGTGCTATACAAATAAACTTGCCTTGCCTTGCCTTGCCTTAACTGTTTGTTTCACGTCATGTTTTGCACATTTTGTATGTATTACGTTTTGTCCTTTCTGTGGACCCCAGGAAGATTAGCGGCCGCTAAGGCGTCAGCTAATGTGGATCCAGTTAATGAACTAAACTAAACCTCCAGAGCTCTGCTGCTGTTGTTACCCACATTCTCACTAAAACACTGCAAAGATAGAATGAGGAACTCAGACACCACATATTGCTTTGCTGCAAACATTTATAACAGTCTTCACGCTCTAGGCTACTTCCTCTGTTTTATTTGACCCTTCCTGTAAATCAGAATGTAGATTTTAATAAAATCAAACAATAAAGTTTCAAAGTTTTTCACTTTTTTTTTTTTTTCGCAGCGTCCAATCACACTGATGAACAATGAGGGGGCGTGTCCGCCGTTAAAAGACTTCCTGGAAGACTTGAGAAGGAAGTGAAGACAGGAAGTAGATGCTGTCGTTCATGTTTAAGAAGCAGCGCGTCGGAGACTTTGACAGTCGAGAGCGTGAAACCAAGAGAGAGAAACACGATGGCTGAATTCAGGTGGATCGTAATGTCTTCATTTCTGATGCTGCAGGTGTTGAGCTTTAGAGGTAAGTGTGCAGGTTCTGTTTGTAACTTCATGAGGTTTTTAACTCTTGGAAACCAAAGAATGAGACACATATTGCAAACTTATTTAAAGTTATCGCAACACTATGTGAACTTTACAGTTATATTCATATTTCTGTTTATTTTTTTTACATTTTCTCAACAGCAGCAGCTCTATATCCATCCTTCACTGTCAGAGATGGAGATGAAGTCACTTTGCCTTGTGGGAATGTGACACATGATCAGGATACGTGTGACTTTACTACGTGGTACTTCATTGATTCAGGAAAAGCAGTAGTGCTGTCTAAAAATGGGAAGATTCAAGAAGCAGAAACTAAATCAGACAGACTGAGTGTTTCAGAGAAATGTTCTCTGGTTATACAGAATGTCACAAAGGAAGACGCTAGTCAGTATGTCTGCAGGCAGAGCAGATCAGGAGAAGAAGAAGATGCTGAATATCTTGTGGTTTTTCTGTTTGTTGTTACCAGTGAGTATTTACATCATGATGTTTACAAACTGTCTTATTGGAGCAATAAACTGAAACATTACAATAATTATGATGACAGCGATTTCAAGAAGTTGATTTTGACTCTTGTTGTCTCTCACAACGTCTCCATCTTCACCAACAGTGACTGAACAGAAGAACAACGACGAGGTGACGTTGAACTGCTCTGTGTATGGAGGATGTAGACACGGAGTGAAGTGGCTGTATGACGGTCATCAGTATGATGAGGAGACATCACAACGTACCTGTTCAGTCTGGTTGAGAATTAAAACATCTCACCTTAATCAGTCTTTATTGAACTGTGAAGTGACTGATTGGTACACTAGAGAAGTGTATCAGTTCACCATCAGCCCTCAGTCCTCGGGTGAGAAACTAAAGTCGACTCTTTTTTTTTTGTGTGTGTTTTCAGGAAACAAAACTCGGACAGAAGAAAACGTTGTGAGTTTAAACGGTGATTCGTGGTGTTAGAGTGAAATCAGTGTTTGTTATATTTGTTATCCACTTTTCACTGTGGATCTACAAAAGACACGAAGATGCAGCATGAGAGTAAACAGTGCTGGATGAATTTAAATGAAGTGATGATTTTACAGTTATGTTTTAAGGTTCATTGAGGAGAAGCAAAATGAAAAATAGCAAACAAAATGAAAAATAATCTAAGAAACAAAAAGCTCCAAAGTGACCACAGAGTTGAGTCAACACCTCTGTGTCATGTGTCCAGTTCAATGGAGGGGAATGAGAAGATATGTTGGATTCCCTCGTGTATTCTGTAAACGTGGAGCAGTGTTTGAAGTGAATGCTCTCATCTGCTCCGACAACCCATCACTCTGGTTCCCCTTGAGCAAGGCACTGAACCCCAGCTGTTCCTCTGGAGCTGCTCTGTGTTTCTAAATTGGCTCCGTGTTCACCCAGAATCTCAAGTGTGTTGTTGTTGTTGTTGTTTACAGGAGCGTAGTGATGAAGATGACTATGAAAGCGTCGGAGACCCTTCTGCCTGCGTCTCACTGGACAAACATGAACCCACCACAGAGTCCACTGCTGTTAACCGTCCTGACATCGTAGTCCATGACTAAAGAATCATTCAGATGTTTTCTGTGCTAAGCTACATATATATATATATATATATATATATATATCATTTTATACACATGCACTATATATTTTATACTTATACCAGCACTGCCTACTGTAACTGCTGTTTGTATCTTAACATATTCATATCTACCCCCTACTGTATATTCTATATATTACACAATAATATATATTACTCTGCTCTTAACTGCTTTTTTTGCACTGCTGGTTAAACTGCATTTCATGATCTCAGTATTTGTACTCTGTTCAATAACAATAAAGCTGAATCTAATCTTGAATATAAACTGGCCTCCTGTTGAAAAATGTAGCCGTGAGTTTTAAGATTTACATGTTTTAAGTTGCATCAGATTGGCATCACGTGTGTCCCTCAGTGAACAGAGGAAGTGATTCTGATTGCCTCGGCTCCTACACCGCTGTAGCTCTTTCCAATGAAAGCTCCGGCGCGTGTCCCTTTCAGAAGCTTTGTAATCCAGCATTGATCAACAGTGTTTTCAGAGTTTATAAAACCAATAAATCCAACAATGAATGTCTTCAGGGATTGAGCAAGAGCTGTTGTTGTCGTTAGTCGCGAGCTGAAAACTATCGAGCTCAGGATGTATGCGATGATGCGATGATTGAGTTCAGTCTTCTTCATCTGTGTGTTTATTGGCGGATTGCTGTATCAGAGGGTGTAGCGTCAAGGTATATTATCTGATGACAGAAAGATGACACCATATTTTCAGTTATATCTTTGTAGTCTTTGTATATTATGTCTCCCTTTATTGTCTGTATCCCATTCCTTCTGCCAATCGTGTAATAAATAATGTGCAGATGATCCTTTATGTATTTGATAAGACTGTGCGGCATGCAAATTCCTGTCAATTTCCAAGACCGACATTTTAACAATGTAAGTCGTTTGAATTGGCATCGTACCAACATCCAGGTAGGACCATTGTACCAGACGACATATTCTAATATCAACACCAACGGAATGAATCTGTCCCATCAGATTGAAGTGCCTATAAAGTATTCAACCCCATGAAATGTTTACTGTTTTACAACATTGTATCAAAAAACAGATTTTTACAAAGTGAAATTTAAACAAACACAGCGTCGGTCTTTCCTTTCTTACATATATACGGATGTGATGCTTTTCTAAAATGTGAACAAAATAAACATACATAACCATTTTCCATTGACAAAATTTATTTCCAGTGTTTCAGGAGTCTGTGCACACCCCTCTAACATTCAGAGGAACACAGCATTGTTACAACGGTCCAGCTCAATGAAGTGTTTCCTCTCGCAGGACCTCGGTCCTCACAGAAGTACCAAACTGCCCACAACACCCACACAGGCCTCACGAGCATCATCATCATCACAATACTCTACTTTAATCTTGCAATCTGATGGAAATGAACTGTAAAGCAGCTAAAACATGGCATTTATATTTACATTTAAGTTACTTCTTTTTTTTTACAAGAAACATTTAAAATTCAAGTTCTGTTAAAATCAAAATAATGAAAAAACGGGAAAATAAAAAATAGAAAACATGTTAAGACCAGAGTGGAATGCCTAAGGAATGGAAGCTCGGCATTTTGTTATGTAACCTCTAGAATGACAGAGAGTCCACAATAAAAATGTCATTCACAGTAACATCTTCGTGTATCTCAACAAAGACAATATGGCACCCTTAACAATTCATTGAGAGGCACTTCCTATTGTGAAAAACATGATTTTCTGATTTGAATACCCATTTTCTTCTTCTTCTTCACACTTTTCCTTCCTCTTTGCAATCTACTGTCAGCCACTGCCAGATGTGTGAACCACAAACACTTAAACACAGCATGACATTTGCATTAGAGGGATGTTGTTCACTGCTCTTTAACCACGTAACTGGGATGAATACCAACGCTTTTTGTTGTTGTTAAATTGCATAAATCCAGTGTCTCCTCGTCCCCTTTGTACCTTTGGAAAGGCCCCTTTGACAGCAGAGAGCTCGTAGGCAGTTCTCACACACACACACACACACACACACACACACAGACACACACACACACAGAGAGACACACACACACACACACACACACACACACACACAGCCTGTACCAAAATCACAATTCGAGTACACCAAAAAATAGGGGTATGTACACTTTAGAGTGAAACACAAGCATCTAAAGCTTTTAGTCAGTATTACAGCAAGCACGTCTGTACATTCTTCATTTGGTTACTGAGAGACTCTCCGACTTTGAACATCGTAACTTTCTTGACACAAAAATAGTTCCTCTGCAATACTAAAATCATTTCACTACTTCCTATTCTCGTCTAGGTCAGTTCATCCTTAAAGCCACTTCGCTAAACTTTTAAAAACAACCTCGACTCAAGTGTCACTGTTCCCACTTCCTTTGCACAGGCTTCACATGCTCATTGTTTCATGAGCGACAGGTCCTCTGAATCTTCAGCATAACGGGGATGAGAGACATCCTCCTGCTGCGCCATCCCAAAGTCATTTGTCATAAAAAAAAGAGAAATTTAAAAAAAAAACACCATTTAGTTTCATGCCTTGTATGTGAGCAAGATCAACGATTCCTGTGTGCAGCAATTCTCTCTTCGGAAGCACACACACATACACACACACACACACACATACACACACGCCAGTTACGGACCCACACACACTCCAGACAATTTTGTACAACATGCTCACTCACTGACATTGGTCGCACAACAGACATTATACTGACAGACTCCCAAGTACGAGAAAGCAGAAAAAAAAGAAAATAAGAGTTGCACACTGGAGACTCCCGAGTACGTACACACCTCACAGACGGAGAACGTACACAGTCACACATGTCCGACAGCTCTCACAGGTACTGGTAGAAGCGCGAATGGACCACCTGGGAGTTAGTGAGTTTATGAGGGTGAGCGGTGGCCGACAGGCTCAGATTTTTACTCGGGGGGACGTCTCCGTTCAACACGTCGGCGGAGCGATGTGGGAGTTCGGAAGAGGACGACGCTCCGAGGTTCTGGGGGCTTGCGCCGCACAGCCCCTCCTGCTGTTCGGAGAGGTCCAGGCTGACCTCGGGATTGCTGGTGCGGTGGCGCTCGCGGACAATCCAGTCCCTGATGGAAAAGTCTTGAGAGCTGCACTTAGGCTTCAGCTGGTCCACAGCTGACAGCTCCGACCGAGAGCCTGAGCCAACATGCTGCGACCAGCCTCCCAAAACGGACAGCTCTGCAAAGTCCCTCTGACCGCCCATGGTGTGTCTGCGTCTGATGTTCTTCTTCTTGCTGCGGCCCTCCGGGGACCGGCTCCTCTGGCTGCCCACGCCGAACATGTCGTCCACAGACGTTCGCAGGCGCACCTTCAGTCTGTCGGTGATCTTGAGCTTCCACGCGGGCTCCGCCTTGTCCAATTCGCTGCGGGACGAGGAGCTGAGGCTGCCTGTGGAGCAAACTTTGACCGACCCCAAAACACACGACAGTCTGTTGGAATCTTTATCGCACCAAGCGCCATCCAGTGAAGACTCGCTGACGGTTTTCTGTTGAGCAGCTTTCTTCCTGGAGAGGGTGTCGCACTCGATAAGTCTGTGGGAGGGGAGGGGTCGAGGAGCTTCTCGCTGATCCGCTTTGCCGACTGTAAACACCGACAGGTCGCTCTCACTGTCCGTCTCCATCGGCCGGCCCTCGCTGATGAGCTCGCTTCTCTCGTCGTCTGCGTCGTCTCCACCCCTGCTCTCCGCCACGGACTGCACCTCGGGACTGAGGGTGCTGAGTTCGGCTCCGGTCAGGAACGTCATGGAGGAGGTGGTGGAGTAGTCGGAGGTGATGGAGCAGACCTCCGCTGCCAGCCCGCTGGGGCAGGCTTCTGGACCCAGTGCCGCCGCCTTGCCTCGCCTCACTCTGGGCACCGACGCCTGGGAGCTGGTGCTGTTCATGGTGCCGAGGTCAGACACCGTGTCGTCGTAGTTGGAAGGCGGGTCCGACAGAGAGGACTGGTGGGCCATCGGCATGCGGTAGCTGAGGTCCGGGGAGTGGGTGGGCGAGGCGTAGGGGGAGCCACTTTGAAGGGTGGAGGAGATGTGTTCTGGAGCCAGGGAGGGAGAGGGCTGCGATATCAGGCTGCACGAGAGAGACTCTTTCCTCTTGGGTTTGTCAGGCAGTTCCTCTGAGCCGCTCCTGTGCTGGTCTCTCTCACCGGTTTCATCCGTCTCCCCCTCGTCCTCGGTCCGGCTGTCCGGGGACCACATGGGCTGCTGCTGGCTCTCCCCAGCGAGCTCCTTCTTGGGGAACACAGCGTCCAGGTCGTCGTCTGAACTGCTCAGGTGAGCTTTGTCCTTGGGCTTCTTACGTTTGCGGCTGGCGAAGAAGGAGGAGCGCAGCATCTCTTTGCTACACTGATCCTTCCCTGACCCCCACAAGCCCTGCTGATAGAGAAACAAGACTCATCAAAACACCACTCAGGGATATAAAAAAAAAAAAAAACACAAAGAAAAGAGAATGAATCAAATAAGAGGAAGACATTACCTTTGATTTGGAGGAGTCACTACATGCTGAATCTGTATTAAAGAGAAGAGAGACATTAGAAAAAGCCTGCCAACCCTCTGGACTTGCTAAAAAACAGTGAACAAGATAAAGAGAGCGAAAGGGCAGATTAAACGTTTGTTCAGAGAGAACGTGACGGACACGATGAGGACAATGACAGCAGCTGAATGAAAGCAGACGACACACTTTCGGCTCAGAGAGAGAGAGAGAGAGAGACAGGAGGACGAGTAACCACACAAAGCAGTATATGGATACGTGGATAAAGCGGCAGAAGAGCTCTGAGATGAGGGGGTGAGAAGAAAGAGTGAGGACCCAGCGGTAAACCAAGACACAAAAAGCAGCTCATGCTCGTGTAATCGATGGGACGACGGCACATCACGGACAAACACGCCAGTCACAGAGCATCACATGTAGCCACCAACCAAGCTGAAGGCATTCCTTCCCCAACTCAATAGACACCACAGACGAGAGGGAGCGATGAGTTTGCTCTGGCGTATAAGGGGCCTGAGCTGAACAGATCAGTGAGTGTGTGTCGTGGTCGATACAGATGGCACAGGCAAGCCTTGGTATAAGCGGAGAGATTGTTCTTACTCCGAGCTACATTAACTCCAGCGGTGCCCGTTAACATGGAACCTGGCAGTCTCTCAACAACATAAAAAGGCAAATCAAAGAGTTCACAAAACTTTGTCTCCCTTTGCAAAAAGGAGGAAACACGCAAACCGCAGGCTGACAAGGAGAAGCAGACTACTAGCCCCCCCCTTTTTTTTTTTTGCGGCCAAATGGTTACAGGAAACGGAAAGGTTCAAATTGTGTGTGTGTTCAGTGTGTAGCGCAGGGTTAGCAAAGGAGACCGTGTGGGGGACATGTTAGTGATTGATGTCGGTGCTTTTATGTAGCAGAAGGAGATGAGGGAGTATGTGGCAATATCTGTCCGTGGTTGCATGGAGACAAAGATTTTGAAATAAGGACATCACAAGACAACAAATCAAACGAAAAGACACAAGAGGAAGAACTACCTGTCGCGGCAAATACCACTACATCTACATGCTCGGTGACCCGACCACTGCCACATGACTGCATGTGTGCCTCTGCATCAACAAGTCACTACATCTCTGTTGTGTGTGTGTGTGTGTGTGTGTGTGTGTGTGTGTGTGTGTGTGTGTGGGTTTGTTTGAGTGTAAACACATGTGTGCTGGGGAACATCCAGCTCAGTCCCACCACTACGACCCCCACCCTCAGACATCATGACAGAGTATGCCACATGACCGGGAGAGAACCTGAGGTTGACCGTACCATGCTACTTGTCCTCGCGATCAGCTTTAGAGACAACAAGAGACAGCAGAAGGGCTTTCAGAGGAAGTACAGCAGCATCGCTCTGTATCCCCTCAATTTAGGGTATTGGTTTAAATATGAGACGTGCACACCACAGGAAAAATGACAAACATCGACTTCTCTTTCTTTCTTTTTTATCTTTTTTCCTCCTTTCGCCCCAATTTTAAAAGCGCTGCGGGTTTCTGCAGACTAGGCAGCTACACTGGGCACAACACTCGTCCTTCTTCCTACAGTCCCAGCTGTCCATCACTGACATAACAGAGTCCATCAGTGACATCATCGAGTGATAGACGCCGCCCACTTGGCCTGTGTCAAGATTGGGTTATGTGTGAGTGCTGGACAGGAATAAGGGAGAGAAACAACACACTACACACAGAAGGGCAAAGGTCAGAAGGGTTAAAACTTCCATCGCTTCTTTTTTTTTTTTCTTTGCTAGATTGTCTTTGGGAAAGAACATGCCGGGATTATGTGAGAGACGAGGAGGAGGGGAAGAAAAGAACTGAAAGAAAAGGAGTCGTCGTCTCAACACAGGTAAAGCACAGGGAGAGGAAATAAAGAGTAAAGCAAAGAAATGAACAAAAATTTAAAATCTCTTTGGGCAAAAAAAACGTCAACAGCAAAACAAACTTCTATTAAAAAAAACAAATGAATAAAATGGACGCAACGTACTGTAAGGTATTTTAAAACTTTTCCCAATGATTAAAACACAAAGTGTAATAATTAAAAAATGAATGAAACATAAATCAAATTTGGAATTTATTTTTGCTCAAAGCATTCAAAATGATGGACAATAGGCATGACGTTCATTGTTAAACTGACACACTCTTAACATTTAATCTTAGAATGGATCTATTATGCACAGATATTTCAAAACTTGAATCGAACTGGAACAATATGAATGAAATACATTATTGCTGCCGTGATCATATCTTTGACTGCGGTGATGCTTGTTAGCGCTGCTCCTAAGAGATAACGCTCTCAGACTTACCTGAGACTTCGCCCGGTGAAGCTGTGGTCCGCCCGATGTTGGAGAGCAGGTGGTCGATATTGGGCACAGGCTGAGACTGCACCGTGCTTTCCTGCTCAGCTGTGGTCTGAGGGAATGACACAGTGTGAACAAGAACAGGAGAGAAAGCAGAGAGAGAGGATAAGTGACTGAACACAACACATAGATGGGTCGTTTGAGCCATTTCTCAGACAAGATGTTGATTTGGTGCAACTTTAAATTACCCCTATGTATAAAATAAACAGCATACAAGTAAAGTTATCAATGGTAAGAATTGTTTATCTCTGATAAACCAATAACAAACGAAGAAGAAGAAGAAGAAGAAGCCACATACAACGGGGTCTTCATCCCCGTCGTCAGTGAAGAACCAGTCGTATTGCTGGATCAGGTTCTCGACTATCTTGCACTGGTCTGGCATGTGGTTGACCATGTTGGCCATGTTGTCCTCAGAGGTTCGGACCAGCGTGGGACCAAACACAATCGCCAGGTTACGAGGCTCCATCTAAGCGGGTTGAGGTTGGGACAAATCAGGTTTAATGAAATAATCCTCAACGGCGCAGTGGATTTAGGGAGGATCGGAGGGGAGGGGGGGGGGGGGTACCTAATGACATTAACACTGACAGCCGTACCTTGTTTTTTTCACAGTTGTCAGAAACCTTCCTGAGGTGAGCACAAAGGTATTTCAGAGTTTCAAAGTGATGATCAGGTAATTCTTGTGTCTGCAAGAATAAAAAAAAAAAAAAAAAAAAGGGGGTCAGAGTTTCTGGATTAATCGTCTGCTTATGATATGATATTCAAATGAACGCTTTTCTCATATCAGATATTTCACTCACCAGCCTCTTGAGCTCCTTTAGTCTCTCCACCGACTCTTCTGATCTGTTGGCTTCAATAAAGTCACCATACTTTTCTGTGAACAGAGCAGGAAAGGTAGAATCACACGGATACTCCAGGTATAGTTTGTAATTCTTTGGTCATGATTTCATGAACTTCAGCGTATTCACGAGAGCTCACCGTTTGTAAACAGCGGATCTGGAAGTTTTCGGAAGAAGGACTTCAGTAAACTACTGATGACATTGAGGTCCCGCCATTTCTGCAGACAAGCGAACGATCGGGAGAGCGTTACATTAAAGCTTACGGCACCGATCTGTCACTGCTAAAAGATAAAGTAAAGGAGGCGCACTGTACTGCCCAACCCGACTGTCAGTCACTCACGTCTTCCTCGACGTCGATGTCAGTCATGCCTTTGCTGTTGAGCTCCTCCTGCATGCTGGAGATGGCGGCGTTGTTCCCCGGCACCCGGTAGATTCCTGTGTACTCCAGGCCTCTCTCCTCCACCACCTTACAGCACACCTCCACGATCAGAGGAACAAACTGCACAACGCGTAACAGGAAGACGTTAAGAGTTACGTTGAATCTGAACATTGAACAAAAGCTGTTTGGATGAGCACAGATGTGCCGTTTTGTGCCATACACATCCGTGTCTACAACAGCCAGCAAGTTTGGTTGACGGCGTTGACGCAACATGAATATTTCATGTGTGTGGATTCAACGTCATCTGAATATTTAACTGAAGAAGCAGTTCCTCTCAAACACATGAGGAGCGATTGAGACTCACCCTGTTGGTTTGTGCAGGTGGACAGTCGTCAAGCCGCACCCCGAACGTGACCCCGGCTGGAGTCTTTTTTTCAAAGGGCTTCCTCATGATCCCGGCGATGCCAATTTTCCAAGCAGCTCTGTCCCGCGATGGGCTGGAGTCATCTGACAGGGCAAACACAAAAATATATGCATAATAAATGAGACCATCTGAGATGAGACATGCCCTCTAAGCACACTAAATGGAGCTATGAGTCTTTACCTCTCAGCGCCCTCCTGTCCTCTCCTGCTTTGGGTGAATGAGGGCTGTGGGTCTTGCCTTCTGTTTTACCTCCCAGGAAGGCTTGTTTGATACTGAGGGACTGGCGGGAACTTTTGGGGGACGGTTCAGACCTGCTGCTGGGCGTGCTGATCCAGACAAAATGGCAAAAACACACAAATATTAACATTCGGTCGGCATTCAATTAAAATGGGTAGATGTGTGGTCGGAGTACTGCGGCTGAGCCCCAGGGGGCAATGTGGAGTCCTGAATACCTCATCATGTTGTATTCCTTGATCTTTCGACTGATCAAGTCCTGACTTGTTACAGCAGCATTCTGTAATGACAGCAGAAATAAAGTCACTAAAGAAGGTCAAACTTTTAAAAAACAAAAGAAGTGAAATGCAGGTTAACTTAGATTTGTATTAATAATATGAGTGAACAATTGCTAATCACTTGATATTGCTTATAAATCCAACAAACTGATTTCTATAGTGGGCCTTCTGGATGACTAACTGACTGGGAAACAGCCTAAAGACGGGAAACTGCAGACAGGCCAATACCTGTACCAATGACGAGTCTGATTACAAACATGACTAGAAAACATGCACATTTTTGCAATACAGCAGATGTTATATGATTGGGATGGAGCGGCCATCAATATCCCACAGCCTGATTGGATTTAATGTTCTGATCTGTGGTCAAAAGGGGTCTAAGCTGATAATAGGGGCAGTTAACAAGTATCACAATATGTACACTTAATTCTCCCTATTTTCCGCCAAAACATTTCCAACCCTGCCTAATCGTGTGCTGCCAGGGCCATCTCATCAGTTCTTGCCAGGAGGCATCAGTTAACGAGGTCTTGCTCAAAGGCAGCTAACCGATTGGCTCGGTCTGACATTTTCCCACACACGCCCCTAGAAGTGCCACCTGCGCTTTTTTTGTTCGACCCAGGACAAACAAGTTTCCAATGACACCTTATTTTAGCTTTTGTTAGGCCTTATAATAAAAGCTTTAATCCTCTCCGTCTCACTGACACCATCATTGCATTTCATTCAAGGACAGACTTTGGTTCGCTTTGTTGTTAACCTAACCCGTGTGTTGTCTGGTTGCATGCTTTTTCTGTTACAGTCAGCAACCGGTGCTATGCTATGCTCTGCCCTGATGAGATTGTACTGGGTGGATTGATGATGTCCCTGTCATGTTGGAACTTTAGGCCCTCTGACATCATGTTAGCTGGAAGTGAGATCATCATTTGGTAATAACCTTGATTTGGCTACACCAATACGAGTCATGCTCAAACACACCTCTTCATCCGGGTTACTGTTCTCCTGAATGACTCTGATCCAACACAGCATGTCTTCCCTCCCTTCTGCCTGGAACAAGTACTCGCAATAGTCCGAGGTGGTGAGTCGCAGCACATTCTTGCGTCTCGTGTCGCTATAGGAGATGTCAATCAGACAGGCCTTGATGCTGATTCGCAGCGGGTCCTCGTCAGACGGCGTGGAAGCGTGAGACAGTGCATCCTTCCTGTCTTTGTAGAGGGTTAGAGTGTGACCTTGTAAAACAGCGTACATCGGTTTCCAAGATCTCATTCCTCCACCAGCACGCTACAGAGATGGGGAGACGAGAGAGACAGAAAAGGAGGAATTACTTAGACATCAAAACATTGGTGATATATATGGTTGTTAAATGAGGGCAGGAGTGTACAGGCATACCTTGTTTTTATCTGTATTAAGTTGCCTAAAATTGAGCAACCCTTCTTTGGAAGAATCGGCAAAGATATCTGAAGAAGAATCCCTTCGAGATCCGGAATCACCAGAAGATTTATGTCCATCCAGAGTCTGCAAATGGGAATTTATGACATTTTTATTTCTGGCATTATTACCGAAGAGAGAAGTGTGACAGATACCACGGGGGGGGGGGGGGAAGGGAGAGAGAGGAGGATGTCATGAAACGGGATCTCTAGGCAAATCAAACTGGTGACATGATCACCGGGACATAGCGATATCTAAAACATCTCAAAACACCTCACAAGGAAGCCAGTGAGGGGAAATTGAGAAAGCATCAAAGCTTGTCTGACAATAAGCACCAATAATTAAAAAAAGAGCTAAATGTATTAACCTACAAGCTCCGTATTTTAAAGTAAGATTTGTCCACATGTACATTTGCTAAAAGGTTGATTTGGCATTGGAATAGCAATCTGATTGTCCAGTCTGTTAATAGTATTTACTTCCTCAGTTATGCGCATAACAAAACTGGATCCCACTTCTCTTGCTGTTACTTCACAGATGGATTTCTATTCACACACTTGTTTATAGATTATTATCTAGTTATTCCAGATGGATTTCAATGCCAGGTAAGAAAGAAAAGAAATCAAACGTTGTGTGACAACATAGGAAAGTCTTGCATGTTGTAAGTAACCCTTATAGTTGCTCACCTTCCTCAGGCCCCTGAGACTGGGCATATTCTTACTGGAAGATCTCCTGAAGCAGAAACACAAAAGAAAGGCAGATTTCAAGTCACAGACCAGGTCAGACAGATCCGTGACCCCAATACAAATGAGAATAACCTGAAGCATTAACCGAATCCTGGCATGCGCTCACCGTCTTCCATCCTCCTGGTAGTTATCCAGACCCTCGTCGTACGATTTGGACCGCTCTGTTTTGCTGGCTGCATCAGACTCCAGCAAAGCACTTCTCAAGGACTCTATACGGGGAAATTATGATATATATCATTTATAACCCAAGTTATATACCATATTCATAACAAAAAGATATTTCAAGTGCCTAAATAAATAAAGAGCAACTTAACACTACAACCAAAATGTCAAAAAGCTAAAACGATTCGCTGATTAATCAATTAATTAATGACAATTTAGATACATTTTGAATTAGTTTAGACAATTTCGTGATAAAAAATAAAACAACCTGAGTCAATCTGAGTCATTTGTTCTGTAAAGCCTTGACCGACATATCCATCCCCCAACCGACCCAATGCCGTTTACCTTGGTCATGTGACAGCTGACGGCGAATGGGAGGGCATGGTGAGCCCGGACTGGAGGGACCCGTTGCTATGGATGGTACAACAGATATCACAGCTGAGGGTGGAATAGGAGCGGCGTTCCGGTCGACACTGGGGCTGATTGGCTCATCTATGACAATGAAATGCAGCTTTTGTCACATATTTTAACAAGATATACAGTATTTCTGCTCTATATTCCCACATTATGTCTATGACTGAAAGAACGCAGGATCGCGGACTATTTATCTTGCATATCAAAAGACAACTTTGTCAGCTCTCATGTGCGGGGTTTAGGAAACATTTAAAACAGTCCTTCTGCGACTCCCATGGCTTCCATGCCACACCACAGCTGAGAGTCGGAACAGATCATCTTCTGACACGTTTCTTGAGGGAAAGGAAAGATCCTAACACTTGAGTACTACCGCCCACTCCTGGCACTTCAAGCCTGAAACCGCTCAGAGTACAAAGCTGCTCTCTGCAACCGAGGGGCTTTTGGAGCTAAATTTAAAAGCAACTGTCCTAGTTCCAGCCTGTACCCAACTTTGCAACGGGGCAAAGGAAAAAAGGATGTCACCAACTCCCCAACTAGGTCTGCTTGGCTACCATAAGGTTCTGCTTATTATTTAGTAACTTCAAAGTCTTCTCTCTCCAAAATGTAACATGACCAATCTCTTTTACTACACTCTATATAACTTCTGAATATGAGGCACAAATGCAGCAAAAAAAGAACAGAACTCAGGTTTATTAGCAACCAAATTGTTGACGGTAGGTAGTACACTGCAAAATAGAGTGAAAGAGACCTGGCATTACCACCTATAGAAGAAGTTAAAAGATATATGAACTGCCTGTAGATTAGCTTAAAAAAAAAAAGATGGATTTGGCAATTGGACCAAATTACCCCACATGACTGAGGCCTGGACCGGCGGCCTTTCAAACAGGCCATTGATGGAGGCCCAGCAGCTTACACAATATGGTCTCTGTTCTCCTGGGCTGGGGCACCAGTCCCAGAATGGTGGTGTTGCGGCATCATCACTGTCACTGCCTGCTTTGTCTGCACCTGCACCTGGCCGGCCGACATTACATGAACCACTAAAAGGGACTGCGGAGACACTGTTGGTACGCCAAACAGTGTTTGTGTAGTGACCTCACAGATAACTCTGTACTGTGGGTTTCTTAGCATTTACAATCCTTCCAGCCGACCCCCCGACCTAATTCAATGGTGTAGACAAAATAGTAAGAAACAACTCTTAGTTTTAGAGGTTTTGCAGTAGGAATTTTTAAGTATTTGACACCAAATGCTAGATGTATTTTTCACTGCATTGCTTCTAAAGACCTTAATTTAACTGTAACTCAGAAACGAACTTGTCGCTGCCTGTGACCTAGTTCATCCATACAGTAAACCTGCAAAGTACATCATGTTTCCTTGATGTCCTTCCAAAAAGGAAAAAAGTAGATCAGCTATCAGAGACAATCTACTTAAGTTAGATAGATAGATATAAACTTTATTTATCCCCGGGGGGAAATTTGTTGAAACCACCATCGAGAGATACGCTGACTATTTCTATTTTTGTTTCTTTTTCGCTATCAGGAACAGGTCATTTCTCTGAAGAAGCAGCCTAATCATACAGAAGTTACACTAAGACCTAAAAACAAACCGCCACAATGAACTGTGAATAACAGCATGTCCACTCTCACAGAGTCCTCACTTTTCCATTTTACTAAACAATGTGTTATCAAAGAAACACAGGAAGACAGACAGACAAACATACATATAATATATGGAGACACATGGAGAGAGACAAACAGAAAGACAGACTATATATATCTGAAAATAAACATTTTCAATCCGACATGATTTAAAAAAGGTCCTCCATCTGCACTCAGTCAATCAATAAACTATATTCTCATCAAGGACAAACCACTAAACTAAGAAATCCTATAGATTATGTATTTCTTTCTCATTGCTGAAATAATTACTAACATTTCTCTCAAACAAGACCGATTACAAAGAACATCTCGACAGTTAAGTAGATTTAGAAATGTGTTTGGTGCCATTTCCAAAAGCTGATACAAAGCAGCAAAAAAAAAAAAAAGTGAAAGCTTCCTTTCAAAACACTGATGACGACAACGACTCAATCACCAGCAAATGCATTATGGGACTACTGAACCACAATGCAATCCATCCTGAAGAGTGAAAACAATATTTTAAGAGGAGAAATTCAATATATTCCAAAAGGCTTAAACCATCCCTCACTCTGCCCCAGTTAAGCCGAATATACCACAAAACCTTACCGAATGCCACAAAACCTGATTAATAATATCTTCCCAGGAAGATGAGTTTATCTGTGAACATCTTCCCGGGACTGTCTATACACAAACCACTAACACTCTGAATCAGATTAACAATGAAACTATAGCTGTCTGCAGCTTCCACAGTCAGTTTTCCATCATCTACGGTGGAAGCCCTTTTAACTACAGGATCGGCGCTGCCAGTCGGCCTCATGTTACTACTGCCTGCTGCCGTTGCCATGGCAACTTTGGGCGGCAAGGCTTACAACTGATGATTCTCTTACCGATGAACGGGATGGAGTCCAGAGACTCATCCAGGTTGCTGGAACAGGATGTGTGGCATTGTTCCCCAATGCGGCGCATGCGCATCTCTCGACGCGCATCGTTGGGAAGCCAGCATGCCGCCACATCTGCCGTTGGATCCGGTCCATCGTCGTTTACGGCCAGGATGTAGGAGTGGTGCCGCAAAGGGCTGGGGTTCTTTCCAGGGAGGGCTTTCTCCCTTAGAATGACGCCGCTCTCCGTGGGGCTTCGCCCATTGACCTGACTCTGGGAGTCTGGATGGGGGACTTTGAGGATGCTAGGCCTCTGAGGCTTGTGTTTGGGGGTGGAGCATGAAGAAGACCTGTGCTCTACCAATGCTGTGTCTCTACCTGCCTCAACAGCCTGCATGATTTCAGCCCGAATCCTGCTCTGGCCTTGTTGGATAGTGTGGGTTGCATGTTTTCCTTTGACTGCAACTCTTTGGTCAATAAAAGAATGTTCCGCACTTGTGCTCTTTACATAATGCGAGTGTCTGTCCAAGAGCATGGGCGAGGAGCGGGTCTGAAGAGAATCTGGTCCTTTAGAGTAAAGAGAAGGGTTGGGTGCCCCCCTCATGCCACCGCTGTATCCAGCGGAAGGTCTGTGGAGCATGGCGTGTCTGGGGACAGACTGTCTGCTGGGCCTCGTACCTTGGTCTGCCCTTCCGTACCCTCCTCTCCTCTCATTGGGCCGAGCCAGCTCTGCAGGGTCAACATAGTCTGTGGAGTGTGCCCGCGCTTTGTGCATCAGGCCATCTTGCGACACGCTTCGAGGCGGCCAGTTCCTGGTCTGGCCCATTCTCTCTGCACCGCTCAACCGGTCCTGCGAAGCACTGCGTGGGGAAATCTGAAAGTGGGGTGGAGGTCCTTGGTATGACCGTTCATGGGAGGTACTCCTCCGTCGTATCCCCTTAGGGCCCCAGTCTCCCCGGGGAATTTGATAAGTAGTGCCAAAGGTGGTCTGATTGGATGCTCGCAAATTGTCCAGTCTCTCTTGAATAGTCCGACTAGCATGGGAATGGATTCCTTTGTTGTCAATGTACTCCCTGTACGTTTGGTAAGTGCGCCAATCAATGTTTTGATTGTTGCCTGGGTAGTGAGGTGCCTGACCTCCATATGGGACCATTCCTGGACCACTGGGATAGACATCAGCCTTTCGAGGGTGAGGATACTGGGCCAGTGACCCAGGCCTTCCTCTGACAAAGACAGGGTCCATGTAATCTATCCTATGTGATGGACCCATGCGCCCCATTTGGGCTGAGTCAGGAGGAACCACCACGGTCCGCACGCTGTCGTTGCGCATGCACACTGCCATCTGGCTTTTTGGATATGATTGAGGAGGCGGAGGGGATGGGGGCACTGTGATCTCCTTGCGGTACCCATGATCAGGGGGTGCTGTTGGCCCACGGCAGACCTGCCCTGCCCCGTCTGTCGCCTGGGCCATGCCCGTAGGCTTACAGTCTACTCTGGGGTAGCATACTGGGGGTGGCTCGGGAATGTGACAGGCGTTTCCACTGTAGCTGCTGCGGCAACGGAGGTAGGCATCCTGGGAGTAGGCCTAGAGACAGAGCAACATAGCAGTGTTACAATAGATACAATACGAGCTGCATTGGCAAGTGTGTGTAACATTCAACAGTGTGCTACTAGATG
The DNA here is from genome assembly GCA_032191485.1 of Leptoclinus maculatus. NCBI lineage: Eukaryota > Metazoa > Chordata > Actinopteri > Perciformes > Stichaeidae > Leptoclinus > Leptoclinus maculatus. Next base: position 2,359,133 of record JAVDOI010000010.1, read on the forward strand.
CTTACAGAGAAGTCAAGCGTGATATTACAATTGCAACTGGATGCACGAGTGTGGGCAGTGCATGTTGCAGAGCGAGCGGAGGCGTTCGCAGTTCAGAGGTGTCAGTGGTCTTCATCTGCTCCTTATTTAGAGTTCTCATGGTAATGTTCATTGTTGCAGATGATAGTACTCTATATAAGCCAATGTAGAGACTATTTCTCTCCAAAAGAGAGATGGTACTTCAAACAATATTTGGAATGTTGTTTATTTGTACTACATTCAATAGTTCGCCTTCATTGTGACATTTTCAGCAACGGTTGCATAACAATCAATACACGTAGGATAAGGCAAATCGAGGAGCTAAAACTAAACACATTTGAACAAACGTAACAACATGACAATGTACAGTAAAAAAACGACATAGATGATGACAGGTAACCAGTGTCTTAATTTTCCCACCTCAGACTGATGGACTGTAACAGGTCGCCCATCCCTCATAGAAAAAGTGCTATATTTAGCCTGCCTGGTTATCATCCAAGGTTTGGTAACCTACACTATTTCACTGTAGTGAAAGTACTACTAAAATCACTCATTAAATACACATTTAAGCTAAAGCGTTCTACAGGCGTGTTAGCCTCACTACATCTCTCTGCTCTCTGATACTGTTCATACAACAAGCAAAAAGACGTGTAAAAGGCGTGAGGACTTTGATCCTGCTACCTGGTGTCAAATTACAATCTTACATAAAGCTATGTTTGTGCCACAGCAAATCAGTGCCAGGTTTTTTGTCCCTCCCTTTTTGTCCCTCCCATGAGTGTGTGCAAGAGAGTTCAGAGGTCACTGGCCTTTATCACACTAATGACATCTGGCATGCAGGATGAAGACGGGGCGAGGCTTCACCGAGATGCCAGCTGGATGCCAACTCGAGTACTCAATCTAACAGGTACTGCAGGCACAGTGCATCAGCCATTTCTTCAGTCTACACGTTTGAGTCACCGACACAGAGCTGACAGTCAACCACGGCAACACTAATAATGAATTACAATAATGTAAAACCTGAAGACCACATCGTGTAATGACAGTGCCGACATGCATGACATATGCAAAATGAGACAGCAAAGCACATCATGTCAACATCAAACGGGTGTCCAGTCTGCTGCTTGCTTACCAGATTAGTGGTTTCCAGAGAAAAGGGCTGCCGTTACAGCATGTGAAAACCAGAGTGTCAAGAAATCAAGGGAGGTAGGGTGGAAGAGAAAAAGATGCCAGCAGAGCAAAATGCACACATTATAAAAAAAACAGCCACAGCAATGACTGTGCTTGACATGCTAAAAATATACGAGAGCTGCAGCAGCAATACAGGGGCACGAAGAAGCCGAGGCTGCCACGCTACGACCTGCCTGTGCCAGTCTGTACTGGGTGAGGCGGCAGGACCAAAAGCTTGCCTCTCATGATGCTGTCAAGTCTCCATGGTTCTATCCACCTTCAGCCAGAATATTACGCTAACTGAACAAGGTGCCTCCAGTCTATGTCTCTCTCTCTCTCTCTCTCTCTGCCTCCCTCCCTCCCTCTGCTATTGCTCACATGACAGAAGCAGCAGCTGCTGATTATACATTCAGCTGTGATGGTACAGCTCCCACTCCTTCCTCCTCCTCCTCTCTCCTTTTCCCTTAGAATCAACCTGTTCTAAACACAGGGACAGTCAGCTGATTTTATCTACTGGTTTTAGCTCATCATTCATGCTGTTCCCTCTTTTTTTTTTTCTTCCCCCTGCTCAGTGTTTCCTCTGATTTCCTGGCGTTCGGTTCCCTCCTTTTTCTGCTCCCTGAGTGTACACCCTCTCCGTCTCTTTGCTAAGCAACTGCCGCCCGTCTCCAAGCAGTAAGTGTGCGCTGCCTCCTACAGTGTAATGTCATCCGGCTAGCATCACCGCTAATCCTCTTGTTCTTATGGACAGCCCTCATCAGTTTGCCTGCCTACATTAATAGATATTTTTTTTTTTTTTGTGCGCGTGTGTGGCTGCTGGCAATTGATGACGCAATGCTGTGGCCGGTGTTTTCACAACACGCGTGTACGATACAGTGGTCTGTGTAGATGGCTAGAGAGGGGAAAATGGCAAGCAAGAGGGAAGAGGGGCGGAGTGACAGTCAGTTGGTTATCATAGAGGAGAAAATATCACGAATAATAAACGTAAGAAGAGCGATAAGTGGATGTGAACAATAATGTATTATTCTGTCATTACAAGTTTAATTTTAATGTTATATCTAAATAATAAAGGGCATTTACCTCCAGTTTAAAATGTTTTAGTGAAATGACTGCTTGCATATTTTTTAGGGGGATGTGGCGCTTAAAGAGAGAGATGACTGGTTGTTACAACAATATATATTGATATTGTAATTCTGGATGCCATTCAATCGCCATGATTATTAATTGACATTTTCCTATCAAGTGAAATACGAAGATTCAATCTGGACATTAACAATCAACGAGGGAATATTTCAGGGGAAGCAAACAGCCAAGCTCTAATATTACATAATTCATAAACAGGCTGTCAGATAACAATAAGCCCATGGGAGGAGATTCCTGAGCATCCTGACAAAGCACTTAATGTTGTGTGCTTTAGATGTGGAACAGATAAGTGCACCTTCGCTTCGCTCTGACTGTGCAGAATGCATAGTGGCTGCAAAACAGCTGCCTGCAGTATGCATAAAGGGTTAATGATAAGATCAAACGTGCACAAGCTATAAAGGCCCATCTATGCACTGGAAATATTTGGGTGAAATGCAAACTATAATTAAAATTTAAAATGTACCTAACAGTTTTTTTGGCAGAGCATTGTTAGTGCAAAGAAAGACAAATACATCATGTGAAGCTTAATTGGATTAAAGACATTTTCAGGGATGATCATTGCCTTTTGCAATACGACAATTAAATAAACCTTCATTTAACTACATTACCTCATTTTCATTCCACCACACTAACACATTATTGACTAAAAGATGTAAGAGGAGCCAAAATAGAAAACATTCAAATAGTCATCTCAGAAACATGACCACAGAAAACAGTTGTTGCTTCTTTTGACAGTAGTTACTCTGCCACAGGTAACAAACCACTAAGCCTGTCGCATGTAGTTCAGTGATCCATGTTGCCTAAGTGCGTCGAGGAGTTGAGTAATGAGCGCAACAACTTTTCTACAACTCAACTGTTTGATGCAAGCCCATTTTGTGTAGACCTCAGTTTGAAGACATTTTTTAGCTGAATGCAGCCTCACCGTTGTTCCATCATCTATACAGATGGAGCTGTGTATATGACTCCTTGATATACGTTTGTATATATGCATGTTAGATATTTCAATTAGGCCATTTTGGCAGTAATGTCAGCAGCAGTTTGAGGACAGATTACAGAGAGGCCGCTCTGGCCTGATTAGGAAGCCTAGATAGGGAGGTCTGATGGGATATGCAGGGTTCCAGCATCTCATGACTACTGTCCCAACATGAACTCTGTCAAATAGAGCAGCTAAGAAAGAAAAAACACTTTCAAAAAATGAGCTTGTTTTGTTTTGTTTTAAAAGCAAGGTAACATGAAGTGAACCCCGTTAAGAAAATAGGATGGAGAAACGTACCAGTTGCAGTATATCCTCATCTTTTGGCATCACACAAAGTTCTAGAAAGTCCCCACTGTTGGGAGAACAAAAAGAGATTTACACCAGTGAAGATACACAGGCTGACCAGTATCATCCATACAAATGAACATTAAACCTCACCTGTCTTGGATCAAGGATATAACCTCACAATAGGCTTTCCCAATGATGCTTGCTCCATTCACCTTCACTAATCGATCACCTAATAGGCGTTACAAAAACAGCAGTAATGACATCAGTAACAGAGTAAAAGACTGAGTTCATCCTAAAAAAAGCTTTATTGTGTTTTCTTTTATTTATTAGCCAGAATAATCACATTGAGATTTGGTCCAGGCCAAGATGGCAGCGTAAACAGTTTCACACAAGCACAACATAAAAACACAAATAACAACAAACAAAAGCAGACACACACAAAAATGTCACATACAATAGACGACAGACGTAACATAAACTAGCAGATTGCATCAACCAAAGTTTTATCAGTCAGGATAAGTACATTCGGTGATCAAATAACCCTTTATCCTGTTTTCAAAGTAAAATAATCTGAATCTAGATCAAATCATTCACCTGATGTTGAAGTTTGCAGTAACTGTGCTGAGGGTTCCTAAAGGATAACATCTCTGGTGTATCTCCCCAGTAAAGAGGCACAAAAAGGAGCACGTTCTGTTTTTCTTCACAGCATGCTACACTGTCAGGTCACCGCCCAAAACTGCACGGCTTGCATTTTTTTTTCTTCTTCATTTTTTGCTGACAACACTCTAAAACATCAGTGCAATTACTTAAGAGGGAGTTTTGTGCTCTGTATGACATCAGTCACAGGATTATGCCTGGGTTCTTGTGGTGTCATGTACTTACACACCCCCCCAATCAATCTCTACTAGGTGTTGGTAAATGCAGGAGACCGATTGGTTGATGATTGGTCATTATTACCTGTGCAAAGCCCAGCTCCGTGACCGGGGCCTCCTTCCTTGACTTGCTTCACGAAAATGGTGTCCATTGGTTCAAGCCTGTTCCGCTGCCTCCCTGATGAAAAGAAGCGGGTCGGGATGCATCACACAAACAAATCACATAATGCAAAAGACGTAAAAAGCAAGTCAATTGTAAGGGTAACAAAAAATGAAAGCTGAACTTGAAACGTGAAAACAACAAACTACAAAACCTACTAATGAGTGCCAGACTGAGCGGTAAATAGTTCCCTGACATTTAGGCGAGAAGAGAGAACAATGGCTGTGGATGAGAATGAGAGAGAAACTGGGAGGTTTGTCACGAGATCTGGAGACATGCGAGTCAGACGGCAGAACAGACAGTGTTTTGGCCAATGCATGCCCGTATTACATCTTTTTCAATAGATATCAGTAATTGACTCAGAGGGGAAAAACCCATCTCAGAAGGGGACACGGTGCGGGGTGGATAAAAGCAGCTCCGGAGAGGGAACCTGTTTGCTCATGCTGCTCCTGTCTCCTAGCAGCTGCATGGCTGCAGAAAAAGAAAATGAAGGAAAGAAAAGAAAGAGCGAGGGGGTGAGAGAAAAGAGAGACTGAAAGAAGGTAGAGTGACAGCGTGCTCAGCTGCACAACTCCCACTCTTCCCTTATAAAGTGAGAAACAGCTCTGGGCACAGCCAACGAGTGGCTAAAAGCCTTCACCGGTAGTTAACATTCTGGTAGTGAGTCAGTGCACGATGGCTCACTAACTGAAGTGGATGGGAAGACCGACATGGGAAACGGGCACGATAGCTTTTTAAAAGTCCTGACATCATCAATAAAGGAAGTTAAACATTCTTAGTGTCAAATGAAACATACATGTATGAGAAACAACACTTTTGGCCCCGTTAAAGACACAATATTGCAATTTTTTCAAGCCATAGGATAAGGGGACTCGGGCAATCAGGTTGCTTAGTAAGACTCAATGGTTAATTAATCAGTAATATAATAATCACCAGTAATCTGTACACCTCACAGACACACCTTTGCCTCCGTTTCTCTCTCTTACACACACACACACAAGATTACTCATGCAGAACCACATCCTGGGGACTCACATTATGTAACACTGCAACAGGAGTCCCACATTAGCTACAGCAGCAAGACATGCGCCCTCTGGTGGCATGCTAGAGAACTGCATCACTAACTCCACAATGGAGCCGTTCAGAAACCCATACATGAGCCACGGTAAATATTTAAATGCATAGTGACACAGAATATCTGAAGACCCAAACATTTGTGCATTGATAGTTTGCATTCTTCAACTTGCACTTACTTTAACATCAACTTAACGCGCAGCAACTGTACAAAGGAGCAAAACAAAATGACTTCATTATTTACCGCCCAACCATAGACATCATACATAAACTCACCACCTCACTAATGCTGTTGGCACTTAATCAGTTACACTCCCTACATTTTGGGAAATGCTTCTTATTCGCTATATTACCCAAGCTTAGATGCGATTTCATCCCTGTGTGTTGGGACTGTTCCTTTAAAACTTAAAACCCCGTCCAAGCAAAGGAAAACATTGCCAGGTTTCATTTGCACAGTTTAAATCAGTTGGGGAATACAGTGAGGGAGGTTTGTACAAACGTGACTTGCCCAAAGGGCCTGCAGTTGGCTTGTGTACGTGCTCATTAACATTGAAGATATATATAAATTGGCAGAGTGATCTGTGAGTAAAAAAAAAAACTAAACTTGAATCAGAAGACACTGAAGAAAGCCTTCAATCAGCTCGCGGTTTCAAAATAAACACGAACAACAGTGCCTGTGTACAACGAGCACTTACAGCAAAATGCAGACTAAATGACCGCTGTGGTTGCGGTAAAAGACAACTTTTCCTAATGTGAAAGGGGGGACGAGTTGACAAGAGAACATTAGATCACAAAGTGCACCCAAACTTGACCCCAGGGCCGTGACAACAGAGCTTTGTCTTGAGGAGCAGGAGACTCGAACACAATAAGAGGATTGATGGCGGTGCGGCCCTGTGGAGGGACAACAGTGGCACACTCATAACCTTGATGCAATGTTTTTATTCATAAATCAATGTTTTGCCTTCTTCAGAATAAAACGTCCTCTAAATAATCAAGTTTTGCCAAAAGGCGTCAAACACAATGACATCATTCATTTCTTCCAGCACGGCGATGGGCAAAGCCAGATTGTTTTCCCTGTGGCTTCAACTGTAGATTGTAAAATATCTAATACTGAACTACTCAGTGGACTTCTCAAATCCACAATCCAAGTTGTCGTATAGACGAAATATTACAGATGAAGTGCACTTTTGTTCTGAAGTGATTTATGAGTAAATAAGACTGCATGAGAGCTACAAGCCTGCGGCTCTCTCCTCCTACTGCTGCTATGTCTTTGATGTGGTACTGAGACAGACTAGCCCAGTCTGGACTAAAAATCATCCCACGTTGTCTCCAGACCCCCCCCCCCCCTCCCTCCCTCCCTCCCTTCCCTTTTCAATTCTGGCTCGCTGCCTATGAGCCCCTGTGTCCGGCATTAAGCAACTGCCAGGATTCTTCAGGATTCTTTAATATTCTCCGGCTTACTCGGTCAGAAGCAACAAAGCTCCAGACAACAGGGCCTTCTAAAGCGGTTGAACATAAATCATGACTGCTTTAAAAAAAGGGGAGGGATGGCTCCGCTGAACAGTTACACGAAGTTTAAATTTAAACAATGATGAAACTCTGCGTGTGGGTGACAGACTCAAACACCACTATTACCATTGTGTCTCACGGTGTTGGGCAGACGCTGCACTCGGACTGCTATTTAGAGCATCGCGATGAAAAAGCTTCGTTGTGGCTTTTAAAAGGCTGTTAAGTGTCTTTGCTGGATATTTGCGTGCAGATCTCCACGATTCACGGCGTACATACATCATATACAGTCCGTTCAGGAAGCAACAGTTATCATTAGTGCAGGACTGTGAACAGATTCAAGCACGCGTCAGTGAGAATGTGCGGATGCTTTCTACCCACATCTACAGCTGGGTGATACAGCGCTAGAACATCAATACTGTGACATGACACGACACATCTTTTTGGTTATTTTGGTGATCGAAATGTTGCTTAGTGTTTCTGACTATAAAAGGCAGCTTTACAGCCATGCGACATGCAACTCTACCCGTTAGGTCACCATATCGCATGATTACTCATTTTTTAATTTTTCGTGTGAGAATGTTTTCTCAAATCCAGCAATAATCCTCCAATCAGATGATGTCGCTCCATGCTGTGTTACTTATAGTGAAGACTAATGAAAACAAAGAGATTACTTGTGCAATTGTTTGCTTCCTCAACATGTTCAGGATGAATTACAGCGGTGCTTTTCTTTGTACTAAGGAATATAGACGTCTAATAGAAGTACCGACTTCCACATGAATGAATTCCAGAGACGGCAACCTCCTCACGGTAAACTAAGACAAACACAGAGCTCCGCCCACAAACAAGCTGGCGGGATACATCACCTCTCAGCGATCACACTGGGACTCAATCAAAGACAATTCCTATCGGGGGGAATCTGAATGAAACGCATTCTCGTTGGAGAAGCCCTGAATGAGTTCAGTACATCTTCTGCTTCATTCACGGAGAGTCTCACAAAGATGTGAAAGTTTCCTTCTTGGCAACCGTACAGGGCTGGAAACTCAATTCAGACTTTCAAAATCTCTTACAAAGTCTTGCTTGATAAAAGTCAATTTGTGATGCTCTGGCAACAAGCGGGACACGGGGTCAAGATTAAACACCACAGACATACTAATCAAAACATATCACCATCATATTCCCTCTGGATGTAAATTGCTTTAAGATAACGAGTTCTGTCTTCAGCTAAACAGCACTAACTCGGGGGGATATTGGGCATGCCAAGAAGTGAGAGGACATTTAAGTTAAGTTGCGCACTGCCTTTAAAGTTCATAACTTTGTCTTTAACCAGATCAACACTAACATATGCCAGGGGTTGGACGTAAGGCTTGTCGGTATGAGACTAACAAGAGGGAAGAGAATCCAACAACCCAGTAACATCGAGGCCATCTCTTTCTGCAGCAAGAACAACACAATACGAAGAGGTGGCGCTCAGTGCAGGACAGAAACAGGTGGTGTTGACCAAACCTTTCATGCTTTCACAAAGGTCAGTGACACACAGGAGCTGCATTGTCCTCAATTCATAAGGAAGCAAAAAGAGTGAAAGCGTGGATGGATTAAGAGTCATTAGAAGTGAGAGGCACTACGCTGACTCAGCGGTGCTGAAGGGCAGGGCCTGAAGAGAAACGGGCGAGGGTTTTTTGTTTTTCTGCTTACCTCTGCGGCCGTGATCTTCCTCCTGTAACAAAACACAGAAACACTCGAGTGACTTTGTTGTTCACGGTCACAGAACTTAGGTCTTTTTATTGACTCGGTGTAATCTTACATGATAAGCAAACAATACTCCGGTGTATGAAACTCATGGAAGCTTCAGACAGGTTTAATAGCAAATACGATCCTTAAATTTACCGGGAAGGAGTGCATGGTGGACTCTGGCGGGTACACGATGAAGTGGCGCAGGGTGAAGCCGAACCCGTGGGAAGTACGCCGCAGACGCACGGTTTTGGGGCGCGGCCACGAGAACGCCTCGTCCTCCGTCGGGTATTGCGCTGCGGGAGAATCGGCCATGCTCCTCCACTCTGGGGATTCATTCTACACAGAAAGGGAAAAGTGGAGAAAAGGAATTTAAATGGAGGAGTCCTACTTTCACATTCACGCCGTTGAGGCGGGGAAAACAATGTAGCTATGACGTCTTAAACTTGAAAGTGTAACTGCTGGAATACCTCGACGATGTTCCTAAAACAACACCATCATGGAACTGAACTGGTTCCAGTTGGACGTGGTTTAGAGAACGGGCTTTGGAAAGCAAAAGAACGCCGTCCAGTGTTGACAGCAAAGTCACGGTATCCCATTTTCACAGCTGGAGAGCAGAGCACACGTTGGGCCTCGGGGCTTTGGACACCCCCGTGTTGTTTACTGGCTATTTATAGCCTCACACCTTTGTGGAATCATGTGTGCACGTGAGCAACCCCCCTCCCACTCAGGTCTCCCCATATCATATTCCCTGCTCCAGTAAGGCTTTAAAGGAAACTCTCTCTTTTGTATTTCCACACTGAAAAAAGTATCCTCACCCTGTCTCAAACAAACCCTCCCCCCTCCCCGGACTTTCCCCCACAATGTGAGGAATTTGATGAGCTTGCATTCACACTATCTCTGCCTGGGCAGATGTGTTGAGCAATGTGTCAGAAAATCAGAGTGATTTACTTGCATGTAAACATAACCGGTGCTGAACTAGGACACGCAAAGAAAGAAAAAACAACAACATGAGAAGTAGTTTGTTCACACCAACTTATAACAACAATCTCAGACGACGTCACAGGGTGAGCAGTCCGCCTCACACTCAGTGTTTCATTCTAAACAAATGGTGTGCCTGGAGGTGTGTACCAAAGCATGTTCTCAATCTCAGCAACAAAGCTTTTTTTCTGTTTACGTTTCTGAACGCATTGACAAGCTACTTGGATAAAAAGCATATTTTTTTTAGTGGCACCCAGAGCTGTTATAACACATAATGAGTTCAAAAGTGAAACCTGTAGCGAGTAAGGACTCATAACACCACAGTGGCTGGCTGGGAAACAGGGCTGCAGGTGCAGCTGACGCATGTATTTTGATGAAACTAGCAAAACAGGTTTTACTGTGCACAACCAAGCTGTGATACAGACACTTACATGTTGCAGTCTGTGTCTGTACACAGTGGTGGGGCCTTCACGCCACGAGGAAGCATTCAAATCACTTGTGGAGATATGACAATTGATCAACTGGATGTTTGAAATGCCTGCGTCCCCCCCCCCCCCCCCCCCGTGTCTCCGGGGCAAGCCAATCCCAGTCAACTGGATCTGATTTAGCAGCCAGTGCACTGGGCGATTTCCAACCCTCTGATCTTTAGATATGGAGGACAGAAGGGGGTGTGGGCCTCCTCGCAAGCGCATGCCAAGCATAGTTATCATTGCCACTTGCATAGTTAACAGCGTTGTGACATTCCAGGTCAATAGATCCCAGACCCACATTCAGACTCCTGGTTTACCCTCTTATCCAACATAAAAAACCCACCAATAATAAGGATGGAGATTAGAACTAAGTAAGACTACGATGTAAACCTGACTGACCGGATTAACTGTGACAAGAGGTCAAAAGGAAATCAACAAAAGGAGAAGAATCATGAAACTACTTTTACTTTTACTACAAAAGAAAAAGCACATGAAAGAGAAAACGCATCAAAACACACACCTCTTCTCTCCTGCCCACAAATGAATGCCTCTCACCCATTTATGACTCACCAGAATGCTCCACTGATGTTTGCACTGGGTGAGGCAGCTGGGAGAGAGTTTTCAGTGGGCATGCTGGTCTTCTGTTGGATATTTCTTGGATTCGAGTAGTGATAAATAATCTCTGTTCATAGTACCGTACCTGAAAACGCACATCACATGACCATTCACGTACACTGGGCATGCGCATGCCGGTGTAAGAGCCGATAACGCCGCTGGAGACGGGAATTACCGCAAAGCGCTCGGACAAAAGCGTGCCTCCTTGGCATGTAGGCAGTAGTAACATTATAAAACAGCTGCTAGTATAGACAACAAGGTCAACAACGCTTGCAATTCGTTATCCATGTTAAAATGACTGGAAGTCGAGATTGTCATTTGTTTTCTTCCGGGAAAAAGAACATGCGATAGGGAATGAGGGAAGGACACCTCGTGCCTGATAAGACCCAATGAATAAGGCATCGTGGGGGTTTGCGTCATTGTTTTCAAAAGGTCTCCATTTCTACCCGTCCAGACTAAAATGCAACCCTGGTGTTTTCAAACCAAAGCGGTTTCCACTGCGTTTTCAAACATCATGTTTAAATGACGTGTGAAGTAGGGTCATTTTCTCATAGACTTCCATACAATCTGATGTTTTCTGATGTTTTCTGATGTTTTTGCAACCGAAGGAGTCGCCCCCTGCTGGCCAGTAGAGAGAATGCAAGTTTTAAGACACTTCCGCATTGGCGTCACTCGGCAGAACCGCAGGTTGCCGCCTGGTTCTAAAATGCCGGAGAAGTACACACTACATAGTAGTGTGGCATCAGAGTGACCTTCAATTGTTACTTCAATATAGTGTACGTGGGCACTGCTGTTAATTGAGTGAATCCATAATATATTTACTATAGAGCACCAAATGTGTATTCATCCGCATTAGAAAACAGCCCCCCCAAAAAATGCACTATTTACTCCTGTTTCCGTGATATTTGCAAAAGCTACAACGCCCAGTAGTTTTAGGAAATTGCCTCAATGTAGCAATGAACTAAGGCTACAAAGTCAGACCCATTCTCATCCATTTAGATTGAAGCTTTTCACAGAGACAAAACAACTACATCGGTGGTATCACTACCACAGAGGGCAGGCAAACCAATACCACCCACTAACATCGGATATTTCAGGGGGGAAACTGTACCGGCACAGCTGTTTACACACCACAAATGTAGTTATCTGGAGGCTAGGTACACACTGAAAAAAGAACTGGAATTTCCACCTCGTTCATTCTAACAAATATGAAGCCACACTGCATGGCCCCGTATGTTTAAAAAACCCTGCTGACATCACCTAATGACATATTACAAGCAACGCATGACATCAGACAAGTACACAATCTTAAAATGTGACGAAACCTAGTTCTCTGTCGGCTGCTAAATTCCACACCACATCCCGTCCAAACAGAGCACTTAGCTGTGAAAAGCCTAAGATAATAATAGAGAGGGCCGCCGGTGAGACCTGGGCGTTCCAGCAAGCCCAGCAAGCCACGGTCAGGAGCATCATTACTCCGCCTATGTGGACACGTGGTGTGTGCTTTGTGCACGCCAGTGCCAGGCTAACATAGAGATGAGACACAGAAGAAGAGTAGGGATGCACCAATTAAAGACCTCCGATCAAGAAACAAAAGCTTGCAGGTCCCAAATAAGCCGTGGAGAAACAACCATGAAAACATTTGGAACAATTAAGACACGTATCATGTTGTAAGGCAGCACGCTGCTCGGTGTAATCGCAGTGACCGGTTCGTCTGCTGACAGCACGGGGTTCCTCCCAGTCCTGCTCAGGACAGAGCTAAACGCTAACTTGAATGGAGGTTGCATTGACATTAACGATGTGTCCGAGCAGCTCTACTCAGTAAAAATGAGTTTCCATCACTCACTGAGCATATTAGTGGGGGACATACAAATGTACCTGCTGGATTCCTGATTATTAATTTACATGTAAACAAAGCCTCTGTTGAACATATTACGTTTCCTCAAGACTCTTTTGTTTTGTGAACAACCATCTTTAAAGTTTAAACTGTGCGTACGGTGGCAGTCATTTTTGGAAGATACCCATAGATTTGGCCACGCTTGAAAGAATCTAAACCTTTCCTTTAACGCTACAAACAACCCACCAGTTTCTTGCAGTAACGTAATAGGCTCTCTTTGTAATTCAGGGGCTGGTGCTTGCTCCATTCAAAGAGAACGTAAATGTTTTGTCGTCAAACATCATCCAATCCTCAAAAATAATGCCAAAATATCCACATAAATTGCCGCCGATATTGTGAGTTTGATTTGTGTGCTGTCTGTTAATTTGGCACAAATCTAATGCTACATTTTGAATATTTTGTTGTTAAAATATTGAACTACCAACAGCAAAAAAATCATAGCGGCGATGATAAATATGTGGTAAATAGTCAAAAAAATAGATCTGGCCTTGATCAGTTCTTGTAACTGATGACCAAAAACATGTCAATAAAACCCTGAAAAAGAAATGTCCCCTTTAAAAAGACAATTTAAAAGTCTTAACTCTGCGTATTAGTTATGTGTTCATTAAAGGTAATTTCAGCAAGCATGTCTCAAAGTTTATATAAAAGAGCCCTTCCACTCCCTGCCAGAGGCTGTCACTATGTGTCTGTCACTCTGTGTGTGTGTGTGTGTTCATTCTATAGCATATAAATAGAAAATATAATTATCCCAAACATTTTTTTATTTCCACACTTCCTGGAATACACAAGAACAGACTACGTGACTGAAGACATTAGGGCTGTGCATCACCCTTGCATCCTAAATGCAAAACAAAAATAGATAACCACAATACAACTAAAGTTAACCATGAGACTAGAGTCTCATACACTTGTATGCTATGTATTTAAGATTTGAGCAGAATTGAGCAGCTGATCTAACAAAAGGAAAACAGCTGTCTGCTATGCCCTTCTGTTCACGCATCTCCAATGATTCAGTGTTGGAGCTACAAGGTGAGCTGTTCAAACAGGACACAGAAATCATCACTGGCTTTTCTATGGAAGACGACATGGGTGTTTTTACTGCACAGAAACTGTAGGAGGAAAAACTGAATCACACAGCCCGTCTCTAAGGTCCCCCCCCCCCCCCCCCCCCGAGACGTCACAGATAATAAGACAACAGGAAGTAACAGGCTTCTTCCATCCAATTGAATGTCAATTGTCCCTTCCGATTGCCATCAGTTAGCCATACGATGTCTGCACGGAGGGTTCTGTAAAAGGCAGCCAGCCTGAATGAGATAAACACTGAGCTTTAATGAGGCCAAGATTGTGGGAACATGGGGGGTGGGGTGGGGGTCTGTATGTCAATATCCCCCCGAAGTGCTATATATGGAGCATGCTTCATCATCCGAAACAGTAATTAATTTCCCTCCACTCTCATTCTACTGGAGCATAGCAAGCACAGGTATTATGAATCAGGGAAAAGCTCAACGTCTACTCATCAAGGAGGCTCAAAGTGATCCTATAATATAGTTTGATACAATAAAGCAAACAGCAAACTTTGTCTCTTATGTATATGACATGACTAGTGATATGAGGAAGTGTTGTCTTAAAAGCATTACAGTAGCTACCGTTGGAAGACAACTCGAAAAACTATTATGTTTTTCAGAAAAATAGATGAGACTGTAAATATCACTGAACATTATTATTCTGTGATACAGGACAGAACATCTGTATTATTAAAAACATTTTAAAGGCTTAAAACCACCACGACTCCAATTTTAAGATCTCAGTTCCATTCATTTCATCCTCTCTGTGCTTCACTACATCTGAGACAGAAACACATCCTCTCTCTCTCTTTCTCTTAGTAAAAACACATTTATCATCTTCAACTGCTTCATCAACTGATCAAAAGAGTTGGTTTTTGCGAGGTCACATCTAAAAAAAAAAAAGGTGATTAAAAAAAAAAAACATCCACTTCAGAAAATTCTGAAGTCATTAAATCCACAATGTCATCATTTCCAGAAAATCCCAGGACCAGAGACTCCGGGGGGGGGGCTTCCGGCTCAGAATTAGCACATGAATTGGTTTGTGTGGTGGCCTTATTAGAGGGACTGCTAACAGAAGGGTTTTCTGCACCAGACTGCACCTCACACCGTGCAACACTGCCAGAGAGAACTCCTCTGAAACACGCTTTCTTATGTATTAAGCAAAAGATTTGTTCAGAGAATCGTCATCGGAATCGTTAAAGTGCCATTAGATTCATTCATGAACACGTTTTGAAGTTAAGAGGCCATATTCAGATGGTCGCGATAGCAAAGGTGAGCACAAAAAAGACAACACAAGCTGTCTCTGTAGTGTGACTCCTGGTGAGCCCTGTGTTAAAATAGCATCGTTTGGTTTCCCCTATGAAAATGGGTTATTGTTCTTAGACTTCCCAAAAAATCTCTGTGCCTCTACAAAAAAAAAATGTATAGAATGTATAAATACAGTAAAGTCTAAATAAACTGAAAACAAACGAGACGGAGTCTGTTATTTGAATTGATTTAATGTGGCGTTGGGTACGGAGGTATCTTCTGCTCTCCTGTGCTGCACCCAATGATCTCAGATCAAATTCAATACATCTAAGTGACGACATGAGGAGCTTTAGATCCCTCATTCACAGACCGCTCACACAGAAGCAGGGACGCATTGGTTAAAGAGCTGAATATTAGATTAAAGGCAATGGAGGGAATGAAAGAAAGACTACGGGTTATATAAATAGCCGCCCTTCCATTTTCAAAGAGTACAAGGTTGCTACCTAGTTCACCGTGAGGGTCTTCATTCAGACGACGAGCTTTCAGAGGAGCAGATGGTGTACTGTCTGGTCTTACATGGGGTCACAGCTTAAAAACCCGAAAGACGGGTCTTGAATAAACTGCTTCAATGCCATTGTCTCCTCCCACTTCCACCAGTGATGAGTTTGATTAAAATCTAATCTAATAAAACGCTGTCCTGCAATGGAAAGCTGTGTTGTTTTTTTTATCTCCACATGAACCATGATCCACCCCAGCGGGTTACAAGAAAAAGAAAATATGATGTCTATAATTATTTAAAAAAATAAACAAAACAATGAAGCACTGGTGAGATAAGGAGCAAAACAATTCAGCAGGTGTTACAAGCTCAAACAGCTGGGCCAAAGTGTCAAACACACCACTCCCCCACGGCCCCACTAACAACAAATTGAGAGAGGGAAACCAGAGAGGCAGTTACCCCAAAAAATAAATCACTTTCACCATTTGAAAAATGTAATTCATCATTGTATAAAAAGGCACACAAAAGGATGAGGTTTTGAGCTGTGGTCGTCGTTTACCTCGCAGAAAGAAGATCTTGCTTGTTGCCTCTCATCATCCTCGCAAGAATGAACCCAACGTGATGCCATCATTCACAACTTCACTTCAAATCCTGTTATCCGTGAAAGCCCATATCGAGAAGAAAAAAAAAGGGTAGCTCCAGCAGGATGAAAGAAAAGATGCTCCACTCCGTCCAATTCACTCCTCCATTCGTGCTCGATTCCTTAGTCCATCTGTGGTGGAGATATGAGGAAGAAATGTGTTATAACTGCAGTTACAACCACGTATCTTCACACCAAACTGCTCAGGAATGGCATCTGTAAAACAACACGAATCAATACCTTAGTTGTTCAACCCACGTAATAGCAGATCGTCCCGTTCTTCATTTTGGATAATCAGCTTTATGCAACAGGTCTTAACCTGTTTGTGACTTTACAAAGCTCTAAACTGGCTGATTTGGACTAATACAATGTAGCAATATATAATGAAACGTGAGAACAAGTTAGTTTAAAAAAAAAAAAGCTGCTAACTGTTACAAAAGTAATCCAAAGTACAGTTAACGGAGTTTCGCCTTTTTGTGGACGTGGTAAAGACAGTGTTGTGACAAAGCCCATCATCACAGCATTATTCACGCGACACCAAACCTCGGCTCGCTGCCTTCAGCTCGAGGCACAACAACGTGGATCGTCAACACTCGCTACGTGATGAATGTCCAGCAACAAGTGGACTACAGACGACACAAAAGTCCGTCACGTTGGAAATTGAGTTACAAAAAAAAAAAACCGTTTACAGCCGGCAGTATAACGCACGAGACACACACGTTCTCTATGCTGTTTATACTATAATCACAACACCGCCGTGTATGTGATTTAGAGATGGTTCGTTTGAGTTTCTCTTGTTTGAGATCGATGGTCAACCGAGTCACGAACAGAGCGTGTCGAGCTGTTGTTCTCAAGCGACCAACAAAAGTAGCTTTTCCATGTTACTTTTTATTAAAATACCGCCACAAAAAAAAAAGTTAAAATGACGATATGGTGCGCTGTGGCCGCTTTCCACGTTATACGCGCTGTGAACGCAAACTGTAAAGCGTGTAAAGTAAAATTAACCAACCAAACTGAGACAACAGGCTGCTATCGGTTAGCATCGATGCTAACGGTGGAGTTTAAACAAAGTTACCTGTGGAGTTGAGAGTCGTCATTACAGACGGGCAACAGCGGCGGCGGTTGTCCATAAAAGCGAGAAGACAAAGTAAAATCATAGCTGTGGAGGTTCAAGATGGCCAGACATGATTTAATATAGTTTCTGTACAGACGTCTTCCCGGTGATTATTCCAAAACCTACTCAGGGGAGGCGCATGGTGCAGTTTCGTGGCTGATTCTTTTTTTTTTTTTTCGCTTCCAGCTTTCCCGACTCTGTCGGAGTCCACCTTCGGTCAACAGGACACTCTCAGCCAATCACAAGCGGCGTTGAGTTTGATCGGGCCAATCGGCTGCGAGTTTACAAGAAGCAAGCTGCGCTTGTAAAAAAAAAAAAAGTGGTGCTATTTAACCATTTCAACGAGTCGGGAGCAAACAGACACCGTCTGTGTGCGTCAAAGTAGAAGAAACACAGACTCACTATCCAATCCACATTGCACATATCAGGCATTTTTCACTGTCGTACCCGATTTCGTTTCATATAAACAAAGAGGCTGAACGAGGAGTCACATGTCCTGGTTCAAAGTGAGGTCGAGCAGGGCTGGCATGTGGATGATGGTGGATATGGAAAGTGAGTTCACACACAGGCAAGCCACCATCACACGGCATGTAATCTTTGCTCCCATCGTGCTGCCACGGTCTGCTCCCAAAAGCAGATAAAACACTAATTCAATGCTCAACACAAAATCTTGAGCAGATTGTGGCTGTAGACCAACAAAAAAAGAAGCTCAGATTCCCAGGGCCCTGACACATGTTCCCTTTATTCCTCTCCGCCATAAGGGACCACCTGTTCTTGGGACTGGCAGCTTTTGTTACAGAGGTCAGTTTAGAGAGGGGACTTTCACAAAGCTGTCCTGCCCAGACAGGCCTACCGTCAGCAGCTATACCGTGGATAGAAGTGTTGGTAAATAACTCAAACATGTTAGTCCAACTCCATTGGTACCCGAACATCTCTGAACCACATCCCAAAAATTATAGTTATAGTTTGTTTTCTGTTTTTCTACTTGACCTCTCGTCATTTATTATTTGTTTCATTGTCTGGATTTTATGAAGTCCAGTGTTTTAAAAAAAAAAAAAAGACATTTTCTGATTCAATAAACTTAGTTCCACTTTACCAGCTGCAACTGTAAAATGGTATTTACACATTAGCATCAGAAATAATAATCTAATAATATATACTTATAGAGGGCACTTTTCTGCATACCTAGTTTTTGTTAATTTAAGCACATTTTTTCCTGTAACATTTCTGTATTTTTCCTCAGATTTTAAATACATGACTTTTACTTATAATAGAGTATTTCTACAGTGTGTTCTTGCTTTTACCCAAGTAAAGAATCTGAAGACTTCTTCCACTACTTCCAAAACTATTGACTAAATCCTAGGATGGTAATAGTGTAATGTAATTCTATTGGAGTACCTCGTCAAGTCATTCATTCTTGCCAGCTTAATTGAGTTGGAAGGTCACAAAGTCAATTCACTGTAAGTACCAAGGAGAAAAAAACATTTAGGTTTTTATGGCACTTTGTGTTTTCCCTGCTTCAAGACTGGGAGTCGTATGTCAGGTGTGTACAAAGAGCACAACAGCTCAACACAACTGACTCTTTTTGTTCCTTCTACTAGTTCATTTGTAGTTTGCCAATTTTTCTTTCATCAAAGAATGGTAGCCCAATGGTTCAGGAAGCGGCTTTGGCCAGTCCTAAAACCAGAAAGATACAAACATACAGCCGTCAACAAGAGGTTTTAGGAGCTTAAGAAATCGAGGAGTCCTTTAAGCAGACACTTTTCTGTGGTAATATTTTCAACAGCACTTTAATACTATAAGGATTGTATAAAGAAAAGTGATTTAAACACACCATTCAACATGTTTCAATGACTCAAAGCTCTCCCTTGTACTGTATATCATCAGCCTAAGAAAAACATGTGAGATACGGAAGGTTTTTCTGACCAAACAACAAGTTTCATCAACGTTGGAAAATACATTTTGTAAGTCAACAAAACAGTGTGAAGAGAATGCAGTGATAGATAACACAGCATTGCTGAAAAATACTATACTGGTATGTTAAATTATGAAAGGAAATACAGAAATGACAATCCTACTAGTAGTATCCTACTACACATGAAATACTGAATAAACTAAAAGAGGTAGTTAGCACACTTAGTTTACAAACTACTTTGTTTGCCCCGTAGCATCAAAGACGACTCCAAGAGAACTACCTGACGAAACACCAAAAAGGCAAAGTACAGGTGAAGAAAATGTAAAATTCTATCACCAATTTTCTAATAAAACAACTCCCTTTCATTTAAAAAGAAGCTACAGTACGGTATGTTACCGTATCACACACTGGACAAATATTGATCACATTTCATAAAAGGTCGTGATTATCACGTCCTTTACATTTCATACAAGAAGTCAAACATATTTGTGTTAAGAGTCAAACTATCAAAGGCAAACCGTAGCAGTAAACATTTCCCATATGAATAACTTCTGCACACTCTAAAACGACGGTGAAGCTTTTCTAAAATGACCAGTTCAATGACGGTGTCTGCCGTTAAAACGGTTCGTGGAGGGAATGTTATAACAAAACGGGGGCACGCTGGAGATCAAATGTCACGATAGCAGCTGTATGCGAGTGGCAGCTCGGGGATGAAATGTTCAGGCTTCCCGTTAAGACGACATTCGCCTCCTTTTGCAAGTCCTCTTTTCAAATCTTGTACTTCATCTTCCCACTTTCGCTGATCACACAGATGTGCTAAAAAAAAAAGAGCAGTCAATACAAACATGTCTTTGTTTGATGATGCTAAGTCTTACTAGACAGTCATTGTGACCTCTTCACTGTTGTCTAAGACTTTTACCGACTTACATTTAAGTCTCTAAAATACTCATTGTAGTCTAAGGCATATCCAACCACGAACCGATCGGGTATCTCAAAGCCGACATCTGAAATCAAAGACAAAGTGGAACATTAAATGCAATATTTCCACGGCCCACCTGACTCACTGACTAGCGAGCTGCAACAACAAAATAAGTGCGAATGAACCGCTGACTCATAAACACATAAAAAAGGGTTGGTCAGGTACATACAGTCAGGGAGACATGCTGCGTTATGTGGCACTCTCTTCACCAGCAATCTGTGGGAAAATAAAAGCAGACATCATCACACAATATCCCTTTCTATACCCGTCGCGTAGGACAGGTTTTCATTTTAAAGCGGTAGTACTTGAAACCTGTGTCACTTAATCTGTCTTTGTCTCTCTCTTTCCTTCTCTGTCTAGACGGGAAGGCCAGAAAATCAGTGATTCACAAAGCAGGCCTGGTTTAGTTTTTAAGTTCTTTACAGGAAAAAAAAAAAACGTACCCTGCTACTTTGATCATTTTGGGCCTGAAGGCTTCAACGTGCTTCAGGAGAGTCTCCATTGTCTTTCCGGTGCCTACAATGGCCTGGAAAGGGAAAGTTAGAAAAACTTGATTGAAAAAAAAAGAAAGCAAAGAGAGTGCCAATATACGGAAATGCAGACGGAAAACAGATCCATCGCACACCCGAGTACAAGTGAAAAGGAAGAAGTTGGTCACACTGTACTTGTATTTCATAACTGTTTATGAGCTGTTTTTAGAAATTAATTTCACTTGAAAAGAGGAAATCAAAAAACCAACGCGCGGTTTTATCAGGAAGCGGTAAGAGTGGTGGTATGCTTTGTCATGTAGGTCAACATGCCCTTAATGTAGAAAGGATTGTCCCTAAACACTTAAACATTAAACATTGTTCACTTGTGACAGCATATAAGCAGAGAGTAAGGCGGAGAGAGCACTAGATTCCTGTTTCTTAACTTAAAGAAAGAAGTATGAAAAACTAATCAAACACAGATCAAAACAACTTGAAGTTGCCTGTGTTTTATAAAAAAAAGCTTTTCACAGATCGTCATATGAGAAAAAGCAGCTTAGAATAAACCTAAAAGGCAAAACATCCTGATTGTGATGTGTAGTTATTGCCCATTCAATTGCAGACACGTTGAATACTTTCACCAAAAGTAAAATTCTATAAAGTAGATGAAGAAATATTCAATATCTAAAAGTACTTAAACCAGATTCTTTGAAATCTTTTTTTTCTGGGCCACTTGGATGCAGCGCAACAAGCTGTAAGCAAAACAGACATGTCGACTTTTTAAGATGATTTGGTTTAACGTGTTAGCAAACTGTGAGCAACTTTAGCATTTATTTGGAGTCGTGTCTTTGTCAACTGATGATTGAAAGTCCAACATTCACTCTTTGAGGTCTGTTTTTGGTTCCTTGGCTGCTAAATGCTCCGGCCTGCTAGTTGCTATCCATTGTTAAGTGAGTGTCATATCTAAAAGACACATACTGAATAAAGAATCAAAGAAAATGCAAGACTTAAAAAGGGGATCCATTTCAAAAACACTACAATAAAGACACTTTTTGCGATACATGTTTGAGCACTGACTAAAGACTGTTGTTTCAAAATGTTTAATTATGCAATATCTGCACACCATAAGTAACCACGACTGTATGAATACATTGATTTATTTCCTGTAAATGTCATTCCTTCCCTTGTGCACCCTACAGGCTAACAAGGGAACGTTTATGACCACGTTGAGGAAAACAGCTCTTATTCACAAATATAGGTCAGCCAATTAAAAATGTTCCTCATGTCGAAAATAAAACTCGAAACGGCTCCTCTTGACCCGGATAGCCGACCACGACGAGAAATATAATAATAGGCTCACATTTGGTTAAGAGGAAAACAGAGAAGCTCACCTCCACAATCAGTACGTTCTTAAGAGAGCATGTTGGGATGAGAAGAGAGGGAGAGAGGCAAACAATTATTCTTTGGTTTTGAGAACAGAAAGCAAAACTGCTGCATCTGCTAATGAACCACACGCAGAATTAAAGATGTCAGTCGCACAGCAGGGACATGAATGCAGCAGAGAAATGTCAGCCTATACTCCACTTTTGGAAACCTTATGTCCCTACGGTCCCCTCATTGAATGTCACAGTGAAATAGCTGAGATTCTGCAAATGTTTGCCTAATCAGCTGGAGACAACTGGGCACTATTTATACGAAGAGCCGCAGTCCAACAGTTCAACTTAGCTAGGTCACGATGAACACAAAAAAACTACAAAAACAACTTTAACTGCCATGTAACCGTGTGCAGTTTACGCTACTTTTCAAACAAAGGATTCAGCCGAGCATGTAGTCGTGCTTTGTCAAAGGCCTCATTACTCATACAGGATTTATTAAGAGTGCAGTAAACCCTGGAGAAAGACAAAGGAATAAGCTGTCATATTAAAAGGGGGAAGCTACCGTCAGATGCACTGTAGGGAGGGAGTAACGTGAACTATGTCATAATGTTCCGTGTCACACAATTAGTTCACTTCTTCCAGCAAAACATCGCAGCACTCTGTTACAAACAGGTGACTAAATTTAGCCATACATCACAGGGAGCTCGGGGATTTCACAAGCACACTTAAAATACTGGGAGCAAAGCAGCAGGCAATGACTCAAGCTTACTACCTCATATCCTATTCATGTTTCAGGCATTTATGCCACGCCTGGCTACAGGACATTAGTGTGTAAGTGTGTGTGTGTGTGTGTGTGTGCGTGCTCAGCTAAGAGGCGGGTGACTGTGAGTGTTCAGATCAGCTGATTTATTTTACCTCCTTGCTGACGTAGGACTGCTGTAGTAGAGGTTGAATAATTCATCCCTGTGCATGCACACACACACACACTCACACATGCAGATACTGTACACACAGGAGTGTGCAGAGAAACAGCTACTGTATGTCCAAATGAAAAACTAATCAACAACACGTTTCGACACTTGATTAATCGTTTATTCATATTTCAATGGCGAAAAAAAGGTAAAACATTCTGCAGATCCAGCTACTTAAATCAAAGCACGTGCTGCTTTTCTCTGTTTAATGTGACACTTGGTGTTAATGCAACCCATTTCTAAAGGGCAGAAGCACTTCTTAACCCTTTTTGCTCGTTACTCCTTGACTCAAAGCAAAGTCTACTTGCTATTCTTTGTCGTAGTGTGCACGTCTATGATTTGAAGAGGTAACGCTGACAAGAAAAAAAATCAAAGATTAGAGAAAATTCTCAAAAGGAAAGTTTTTTTCTTATTATTTACAACCCCTTCAATTAGTCTCGTGACCACCCACAGGTTTGGAATCAGCAGGTTGGAAATATCCCCTTTAGTAAATAGTATAAACTATCAGATGAGTTAACAGTCAGCACACACACACACACACACACACACACACACACACACAGATCCTCCAGTCCAGTGGTGTACTCATATCGATTACATGATAACAAGACAAGCAGATGAAGAGTGAGCCTCTAACAACTCGACCGCTGTCATCCTCCTGATCTGCCACGACCGCAAGTACATCCTCCCATTTTACACAGAGTCCGCGTTCTGCTCCGACTTAAACAATTACATTACAAAAAGTTAAATCTGATCATCAGAAACTGCCATCTTTGATCTCCTTCACAGGAGCACTTCCTCGGGATGGAGAGGGAGGTAGCAGATCAGAGGGAAGGCTGCCCTCTTGAGGCTGCCGTCTATCAATACCCACCGTCTCAACGCCTCAGTTTGTTTTATTGAAAAAGAGCTCGTGATTACGTTTCACTGGACTCAAGAGTCAGTTCTTTATCAAGAGTCTAGCTGTTTTTCCAACGGTGCAGATAAGAAGAGCATTACCTTTCCTGCTAAAAAAGACAAATCCTCTGCTCCGAGTATGTGAAGATCCTCTGTGGACTGGTCATTCTGAGGGAATCAAAACACAGAAATCAAAATGTGGAATTGCACCAGACCACATTAGCTAAGTAGTGTTTTTCATAACGATTGCCACACTCATGGATAATGTATAAAATATAACACACATCTCCTGACTAAGTCACAGGGACTGTGTAGCAGTGGGCAGAGGCTCACCAGGTAGCTCTTGAGCCGGATGAAGTGGACCCTCATGGGGATCGTGCGGTTGGAGTTGCGGCTGAGGGCCTTGATCCTGTCCACCAGGTCGACGCAGAACTGGTAGCCTCCCTTCAGCACACACAGCACCACGATGTCGTGGTCCCCCAGGTCGTCCATGATGTCTCGAGCCAGACGTTCGGTCCTGCAAGCGACGTGAAAGGTGAGCTTCTTCATCAGCGCATTAAAGAAAAAGGGGTGGTCTTGCCTCACAGGTCCTGGGCTCACAGCTGATTCATGTCTGTAGGCTAACTTACCATCCAGGAGTCTCTGTGTCACAACAATCTGTCCAGGCCAGCATTGTGATGTTCACACACTGCTGTTTGTTGTTTGCATGCTATCTCAAATACTTGAACACATTTCATTGGAATTTGGTGGAAGGTTCGGTCACAGGCTAAAGAACAAGTGAACAGTTTTTGGTGCTGATCTCGATATCTTGAACAATGCAAGATGAGGCATTTTTAAGTACAATAATGACTTTAAAGGAGACATATTATGCTAATTTCCAGGGTCATACGTGTACTTTCAACTAGAACATGTTTACAAGCTTTATTCTGAAAAAAACCCTCTTCATCTTTCTTATATTGTGTCTGAATAATCCTTGAATCCTTGAATATAACTTTATTCACCCTCTGTTTCAGCGCATTTTAACAGAACTGCAATGCTAGGCAACAGCTTGAGTCCATGTTTAATTCCTATCAGCTGATGTCATCCACATACACTGCAACAACGAAATACACTGTTACACATTTAGAGTGTTTAAAACGGTGAAATGGTCTTTGTTTTTATTGTAGAGCTGTGACATCAACCATACAGAAATCCCGAGGGCTCATTTAAAGGCACGGTTTGTGAATACGGGCTTTGTGTATTTCTCTATGGATTGATTGTTCGATACCTAGACATGCTTTATAATTAAAGAAATCTTACTTTTTACAATACGAGACCTTTAATACAGCTGGGCAATATTCAACTTTCAATGAAATGATAATAATACGATTGTTTTACATACTAATGTAGCCTAATGAATGATTCTGATTTGAACTGCAGAGATTTGTCGATTGACAGAAAACATATCACAACTATTTTGATAATCGACTAATTGTTTTAGACATTTCTTTCTCAAAAACATCTTAAATGTGAAGATTTTAAGCTCTTTTTTGTCATACGTGAAAGTAAATACATACCTAATGGAATTTCGGGTTTTTGACTGTTGATCAGACAAACAAGACGTTAGATTAAAGGATGTTAGATTTTTCACAATTTTCAGGCGTTCTGTATATAAACGATTCACTTGCAGATGAATCGATAGTGTTAGCCCTAGTTATGAATATAATTAACAAATACATTTCTTGCTCTTGTTTTACGTGTGGCGAGTCTTGTTATTCATGTATCATAACTTTTTATTTTATGTTGCCATAGTGATTAACCACTACTGAGGGGGGGGAAGTATTAATATTTTCATATTGATTTCAACATTTTAAAGTCACGTCCAGCTCTCACGCAACCATCGAAACATCTGGGAAGCTCGAACAGTTTTGATTTGATGGGATCTGAAGTTGGTGTTCGTACCTGTCCATGATCACGCCGTGCGGAATGAAGACGCAGTCTAAATCTCCGCAGTAGTGCGCCGGGTAGCTGAAGAGGTCTAAACTGTAGCCTGGCCAGTCATCGTTAATCTGGGAGGGAAAAGATAAACGCAAAACACAACGTGGCTTCATTGTTGAGCATTAAACATCAAACGAGTTTGGCCTGAGACAGCGCGTGCCTCTGCAGGAGCTACACGCGCACAAGGTGCGCAGAGTGCGCAGAAACTGCACGAACTGAGTAAACTTTTGTCCCGTGCTGTAGTGACGCCATGCAGCACTTGTCCTGCACTCCCTGTCGTGTTTTTATTCAGCTCTTATTTAATTACCACAATGCCGCCGCTTCTTCCGTGGGATTGGACAGCAACGTCTGCCATGTTGTTTTTCTTGCCGACACGCAAAAAAAGAAAAGGCTTCTCAGTCTGAGGAAAGCAGCAGTTGAACGCTTTCTGGAGGATTTGGTACCTCGCGGAGAGAGGAGGAGCATCGGGCCGTTGGAATGTTCCCTGAACGTGGCCTGTAGTACTCCGCTGTTACCGCCAGGGGCAACATCACACTTAGTTATTACTATTTACCACATGGATGCTTCATTTGAGCTCGTTATGGAAGGTTATGCAGGCCACGGTCCTAAGCTGTGGTACACAAGACCGTATTTTAGTCAAAGTAATGCTACAATATAAGAATACCTGCACTCACAATTTAAAAAGTAAAGTAGAAGTACAACAATATTTCATCAGTTACATGGACAGAAATAAACAGGGGTGGTACGTAGATACAGTGAATATATTTACTCTACATGAGTATTTACATTTTCTGCTACTTTACACTTCTACTTTACAACATTTCATTGGCAAGTCCTTTTTACTTTACTGCATTTATTTGGCAGCTTTATTTACTACTTACTTTGCAGATTAATTATACAAAATATATATTTGACAAATAAATGACGATGTATTATTTTGGCTAAAGATACAACTTTATTGATTATTGGTGACATTTGTTAGCTACTCAGCAGTATACAAAGCAACATTAAAGTGAAATTATAAACTAATAATATATATTACTCTGAAATGAGCCATCCTGCATACTGAGTGTTAGTATATTTTGAAGCAAATACTTTTGTACTTTCAGTAGTAACTGAATATTTCTACACTGTGGCATTGCTTCTTTTACTTAAGTACAATATCTGAGTACTTCTTCCACCACAGAGTAACAGTAAAATTTGCCATTATGCAGAATGACCCCTTTCAGAGTTACTATATGTATTATTGAAGTAATATTGCTGAATCCTTCGTGTAATAGTATTGTTTTCATGCCATACTCTGTTAAGGTGAGGCTCAACTTACCTACTCACCTACGGTTGAGCAATTAAATCCATAGAAATACACCATGTTTCAGAAGCTGCCGTGTTTTCGAAGTAAAATCTTAATCTATAGCTAAATAAATGTAGTTGAGTAAAAGAAAAATAAATGTTTTTTGGAGTTACGCAAGGGATCGAGAAAACAAAAGAAGTGAAAAGCAGAATACAAGCAAAATAGTGTCAATCCGGTGCCAGTCAAACTGATCACACAATCCCCAGTAGGCAATAATTACATGTTCGCCTTAAACTTTATTTAAATAGCACCTTCAACTTGTGGATGTTTTTGAGAAAACGTGTTAGCACCGCCATCTTGTGGAGAGGGACAGAGCCTTCTGGCCTTTTTGTACACTGCTTTTGTTCTGCTCAATATTCAATATTCCCATATTCTTTTGATTGCATTCACCCTCTTGAACATTCTCAAACATTGTCTCATCCTGTCTGCCTAAACAACAGACAAAAGAAAGACTTTGACAGCCTGTAATTTAAGAGCTCCACGTTGCCACACCCAGTCTCCTATGCACAATATCATTTGTCTCTGTGTGACAGTGTGTAAATGAGTGAATTTAGGATGAACCACCCAGGAACTCATGTGGTCAGTTAGTCCAGCAGCAGCAGCAGCAGTATGTCTAGGCTGTTGTGTCACTGCACATTAGAGCAGTCTGCTGGGCTCCGGTGTGAGGGGGAGACGAGGTGTCTGAGCCACCCACCCGTGCTCTTCTACGGCAGCTGTAATTATAAACAGTGGTACAATGACAGCTGGGGAGGCAGATGTCAACAGCAACATTAGATTTCAATCAGTGCGCACTGTGTCACCACCCCCCGAGGAACGAGGAGGTGTTATACACTGCGTCGCACAAAATCTCTCCAAAAAACTACAGAGAACACTTTTCACTTCCCTGCACAACTTATTTTACAATTTGAGTTTTAAGGTGACGACGCAGCCGACTTGATGTTGTGATAATCATGCCGATGAGCGTCTTGAGTGCAGAGCGAAAGCCGGAAGATGTTTTGTTTTGGATGAAGTCTTGTCACATTGTTTTTGATGCCTCTGTTGGTGAGAGCAGGCCGGCTCTTTCACTGCCCTCCAGGCGCAGCGGAGCAGTCTTGGCTTTGGCATTTCACACTCGCTCAGCAGTCAAGGCCTGTGACCGTCCGCAGACCTTACAACCAACTGCTCCCTCGTGCCCTCGCCCCCGATGTTTGGGCCAATTATGAATATTCAGTCGCGATGAAAGTAATTCTGTCGGACACACAACTGTCCAGCCGGATAGTGTCAGTGGTGTTGTTTGCAGAATTTGAATGGGGAGGGGGGGGGATCTATCAAGGATGTGACTGCTCCCCTCCTTCAGATTTGAGATATGACAAAAACGGTAAGATGACCTAAATATATACAAAATATGTTGGGTATTTCCTTCCTTTGTATTCCTCTGTGCGATGGACCTCTATTGTTGTCAAGAACAACCCACACATCAATGAGCCACATTGCTGCACTGGGTGACAAATACAATATTTAGGTTTGTGTGAGTGGTGTGTGCTTAAAAAAAAAACCTACAGTGACCAGCAGTGACCAGCTGTTTTTTTAGTTTTTTAAATGCAACATATTTGTGACCAGTTTTGAAACATCTTCAAAACTGTATTAAAAAGTATTGAGCGACAATGAACCCATTTTAGTTGATGTTTTGGTCTTTTCATGAGATTTGTTGACTACACCACAAACATAGAATGACACCAGCCTTATCCTTTAATTCAAATGAATAACTCTATCGCTACGGTCATGCATTGGTGCAGGTATTGCTTGAAAATAGATTGAAAAGATAAAATTTTCAGACAGAAGGGGCTTTGAATAGGTTTGTTTGCTCCTGAAAGTCCAAGAAGAAGCTGAAATCCTGACAAACACTGCCTATCCTTTAGTGTCAGAGTCACTGATGTCTCTCCACTGTTACATAGACTTTAACTTAGCACAGTGTGCAGGTGTTTGCCTTGTGCATGTACACCAACATGTTGGAAAGGAGCCATAATAATAGGCAGGGAGCATAAGAGGGATGCTTTCTACTGGCAGTCACTAACCTTGATTGACATCACAACAACAAGTTGACTTATCACAACAGTGACTGTGATGACCATGAGCTGCCTCCGTGTGATGCTGAGCAACATGGAACATTTGCTCTCTTGTAAACTCAACAATAAAAAGACGTTTTTTGAAATGTATAATCTCGCTGTATTACATATCATTTTTAATGTGTTGAAAACCCTTTCCAACAAAGCAAGTCAAGCACAATGGTGCACATAAACACATGTTGAAAGTTCATGAGCCAATTCACCAGAGTGGGTATAAGCAAAAAAAAAAAAAAAAAAAAAAAAAAGTAATAGCCTACATTAAGCATACCATAAAAAAATAACAAAATACAAAGAAGCCACACAACATAAAAAGTGTCTATAAACAAGGTTAGACTGCTCAGAAAACACATTATTTGACATAATGACGTGTCCCTTCTTTAGTGCTTAATGGGTAACATTTACAATGTTCATAAATGTTTTATACTGAAAGAGAAAATCAGTATGACAGTACAGTGACAAGCATGAATTCAAATGTCTACATTTGTTTTGGGGTCAATTCTAGGGTTACTAAAGCAGTACCAGCAGAATAGTATAATGACTTGAATGTTTTATACTTAAATAAATGTCCAGAAGAGGACACCATTCATTAAAATGAGGAACATAACAGTATCTTTACACCAAAGTGTCCTCATTAGAGCCGAGCGGCAGTTCAGGTACATCCAGATGCTCGTTTCATGGCGATGATCAGCGGCTCCGTGCTGAAGCATTTGTGGACCTGTGCTGTAGATTCAGGAGCGAGGATCCACCATAAAACTCTATTAACATAATGACTTCCCTGTTTAAGTGGATTGTGGTTCATGTATTGAAAAACAAACTCAGTTACAGACGCTCTTGACAAACTTTCTCCTCCGTAGAAAGTGATATTTCATCTCGTATTTCTTTCAATGGAACAGTGTTATTCACTTGATTGTAGCACCAGAGCTGAATAATAGAAGATGGTGATTTAAATGAGAAGAAAAAAGACATAATGCTGTTTATATTTGATGAAAGAATAGATTACAACTGACTTCATGATGACTTTTTTTGACAATTTTTTTGTTTTTGTTTTGGTTAAATCAGCATTTTGGCATCGTCAAAAACGTTTCCTCTGCAGTGGTGAAGGTGGAAAATAATAAGAAATACCATAAAGCATTCAAGTAAATCAAAAGAAAAGTTTTCTCCTTGTCCAGCATAGAGCAAAATTCCTGTTTTTTTTCTTCTAACTGCATCAGTGAATCCTGCAGTTCTGTCACCGTAACTCTACCAATATGCTGCAGAACCAAAACCAACAGAATAAAAGAACTGGTTTGCTTTCTAAGTTATTTCCTCCATCTTAATGAATGATGTCAAGCTTGTCCGATTTGACGACAAGTATTTATTTATTGTTTTACAGATACTTCACAGGGTCACCTTAGAGGTCAAATCTCCTGACACAACTCTGGTTTTGACTCGTCAGAGACGGAGGGGAAGATGGACATACTTTTATCAAGCACACATTGTAAACAACTGAGCAATATTTAGGTCTAAATGGCGTACCATAGAACAGGTGAGAGACAACAAAATGTAAGTAAGATGTGCCTCTTGCTTGCAAAGACAAAAGTTTTCATTTTTACAAAACAAATAATGGTCACTGACATATTGTTCTACTTTTCTTTTTTTTTTTTAGTGGCTGAGAGGTAGAATGACGTATTTTCACTTAAAACCAATGATTTGATTTATTTACTTTATCTTATCATTTCATCATTATGAGTGAAAACATTACGAGTGAATAAGTAACCCCAGCCCTCTGAATATAATGTGAAATCTGTACAAACGTCTCCATTGATTGTGGTCTTGTTTTTGATTTTTATTGTCAAACGTTTTGTTTGTATCCCAAATGTCCAACGTTCTAAAGCAGAGGAAATATTACTTGGTGTTTTTTTTTTTCTGGTTATAAATTCACAGTACCTTTCCAAACTGTGGGGCAGTGAATTCCTTTGTTTAATACTGTAAATAGCAAGGTCAGTCCGTGGTTTTTGTAGATGCGGCGTAGAGATGGATATATTCAGTTGGAAGTATCCGAATGAACGCTTCCCGGTCCTTCTGTGGGCGATGTCACTGACGAAGGGGTCGGAGCATCTTGCCAGCCACCGTTTGTCTGTTTAGATAGGACAGGAAATAGTTAGCTTCATGGTCACAGTGTATATTTCCCCACATTACAGTACCCCTCTGCTTTAAATACTCACTGGAGCACTAAACGTGTATCAAACCGCCACAGAAAATAGTCCCCAACAAATATGCCATTTACTTCTGTTTGAGTAATGTGTTAAAGACTACAGTGCCCAGCTAATTTAAGATAATACTGAGCTGTTGTTTGTTTTAAATGTACTACATATATACATATATATATATACAACATAACCAGTCTTCAAGAGATGGGTCAACTTTTCATGGGATTTGTTGACATGAATATAGATATAGAATATCACCAGTATTAATACAAATGAATGAAACAAGACATATTGCATCACTATGATCACTGCGGTCATGTGTTGCTTTTAAAAGGAATATTCAGTACGTAGAAAACAACTTCAATTTCAGATAGAAGGGCTTTGAGTCGGTATATTCAGTCTGCTACTACAGCTACTTTACAGTCAGTGCGGAAAAACTGCCAAACACTGTTTTTAAGAGACTCTTCATTCGAAATATCATCCCACCACTTCCCTCGTCTCTCCCTCCTCCCAGCGGCTGGCATAATGTGAGATCAACAGAAGAGATGAAACACAGAATACGCAGACCTTTCATATATCTCAGAATATACCCCTGAGATGGTTGATAAAAGAATACATTATCACAGTAAGAAAAAAGAAATAGCTCGTTAAAACGGAGGCCTTCTCAAATCACGATAAAAGGTTGACTATAGACCATTAAGGACATTAATTGCAATTTCCACGCTATTAGTGAGAGCGGCGGACGTGCTTTGGCAGCCTCTTATTTCCAAACCCTGTTATTTTGTGTAAAGACTGTCTGTCATCTTATTCAGAAGCTAGACGGTGGAGATAAAAAAAAGGGAAAAGAATGAGGAAAAACACATTTCCAGTCTCTGAGAGAGAGACAACACCCACCAGCAATTTGAGGGGTGTAATTGCTGTTCAAGGATAAAGAAGGAGAGGTGCACCACGAGAGTTCAGTGAGTAGATCTTAAATAGAAAAGAAAACGTCATCTGGGCTAAATAAACACACTTAATAATTCACTGGCTTCGCTGAAAGACTGCATTTTTTTTTTTTGGTTAAAGTGCATTTTTTATAAAAGAACTATTAGAGACTCATATCATCATCACGCAATATAATTGTTATTATTCTTTTGTGAGTCTTCAAAAATAGTTGTTTTTAATTGGGAAGGATGACAGCCAAAAAATACATTTTCACAATAAACTGTCACCATTAGTTTTAACGATAAATGCTACGTTTTCTGTTTTTCTAATTCATCACCGCGTGATGTTTTTTATTTCTCATGGTGCCTCATTTCTAAATGAGTTTGTCCTGATTATTATACTACGACCTCTTAATATCCTCGACCCGTCGATTGGTTGAACCTCTGTTCGTATGCCCCTGGTTGTTGTCGCTGTCCTTAGTTTAATCACCACAGTTGTACCGCTCTCTCATGTATTACCATTACATCGGAGTCACAGCGGTAAACATCTGTTTCTCTGAAGAACACATCTTTGAGGAACACAGAAGTTTGTTGAATAACTAAAAGATTTTTTTTACCCACTCTCAATTTGCGACTGTATTTCCTAATCCTAGCTGGAAATTATATATATCTGTTTGTAAAACAAAAGCACAACATAAACAAATGAAAATGCATTATTAAAATCTTGAAAATAAATAAAAAATATATTTTGGTTTAGAATATTTTGTTGTACAACTTGAGCAAGAAAATGTGTAATTTCTGGCTACAATATTTGATTCATGAAGCAAACTGAATACTTTTTATCCAGATTGTTAGAAGATATTTATTTTTCACAAAATCGTATGGTTAGCTCTGTGAAAACAGTTTGGAGGTTAGTTTTGGTTTTACAAAGTGTTGTCTGCTTTCATCAGTCACACACACACCAGCACAGTGTATTGAACACGTACAGTATTTCCAGTGGAGCCTGTTGTATGTTGCAACTGGCTTCATGCATCCATGTTCTTATTTTAGCACGAGGGGTGTTGCAGGCTTGGCTGTCAGTGCTGCTGTTCCTGTGGATGAATGATCTGACCAATGTGCTTGGACTGTTCGCCCAAAGCCCCGCTCTTTCTGTCCCTGTGACTGTCGTATTGATTCTGTTCAACCCCCGCGCAGCCTGTCGCTATGGATCTACATGCTAACACACACTGCCTCCAGTGTTGCCTGTTTCGCCCCGCCCAGCCCAGCGAGGAGACCTAGAAAACTGGCCCGGCCTGTGACAGGCTAGTTAAAGAGTTATTTTAAGAATTAGCAACCTGGAACTTTTTTTTTTTTTTTTTTGTGACGCCAGTTTAGGGAGGTATGACTTGTCCTATGGTGCCAAGGCGAGAGTAGCATCGGGAGGGAGGATGACACCTGTGTCCTTGTTCCTGTCGACTGCAGGTGTCTCGCTAACGCTAATATCCTCCGACAGACCAGGAGCGTGTCCAGCTACTCAGCCTGGTGGCTGCCTCATTGCCTGCCACCTAGGGCACGACTGGAGCAGGGGGGGGGGGCAACTGGCTGGACAGCAGCTCAACACACCGGCAAACTCTGCTAAGTGGCATCCTGGCGTACGCACAGAATTACACAATATACACATCCTGCAACTGGGGACATCATTGCAAACTAAGACAGCAAAGAAAATGTTGAGAAGGGAACAGAGAAGAAGGGGGCTTGTTTACAGGTCTTACGTTGATGCCCTGTGGACTGTACATCTGGCTGGCTGCGAGGCTGTCACTGTATCCTCCGGTCTGGCTGATAACATGGCGAAGGGTATCCACCTGGAACAACGGGGGACACACAGACAAAAGGCCTGGTCAGACAAAAGCTCTGGATAACAAAGACAGCCATGCACAAGGAAAGGTCAGTCTGATAGTAAAAGGGTACCAGAAACAGGAAAAGGTTACAAACAGCGAATCACAAGGATTTGACTGCCACTACAAGCTTGATAACAAACGTTGAAAACGGACAAAATACAAGAAAAACGACAAGAAGTAACTAATTATAAATGCATTTGTAGATGTGGTGAAACAACACGTCAAAATCAGACATTAAATATACTCATTATTTAACATGTAGCTGAACACTACTGACAATATTATTCAGTGTATACGCACACAAAGAGACATTTCTAAAGCAAATGCTCTAGTTCAATTTCACACCGAAACACGTTTACCCATCGTGGCTGCAAATACAAATACGGTGCAAGTCAGGTCACATCTTACATTATTTTGTTCCAAAAGTTTTACTGGAATGCCGCCATTTTTATGTTCTTCACAGATTCACTGGAAGCTGCTTTGTGGCTTTTGGCAGAGCAGCCCGTCAGGTTATGCATGAAAACACACCTGCCATATGGATTTCACAACAAATAAGACTTCTCTACTCAGCAGGCCAATTTACTCAAAGTTGTACTTTGTCTTTTCTTTTTTTTTCTTCTTTCTTTTAATTGCACAGCCCTGAGAGCGAGGCCACTCTGACATCCTCAGAAGAATAATCCCCTTAAAGTTACATGAGTTTCAATAATTAAAGGCCAACCCTGAAGACCTCTTTACCTCTTTTAAGGGTTGGCCTTTTGCATATTCATGAATGACCTAAAGCAGTTGGAGAGCTGATCTGAATAGAAAAAGGGGGGGGGGGGTGGAGGGACGGAGAAAATTATGCCAAAAGCACTGAAACCAAATCAGAATATCACCACGGGTGGTGATTCCTTAATCTGTGGTGAGAGTTGTAACACTTAGAAACACTGTGCTGGTCATCACTGTCCACTGGGGCAAGGTCAGGGAGCTACAGTGCACCAGTGGCTATGTGAACTCTTGTCAGGAGCGCTGATGAATGTTGCACCGTTTCCAAAACTGTCTGCAGTCGTCTACTCAACTGTGGGTTGACAATGGCTTCCACATTAATGTACGGCTGCGGGCTAAGTGTAACCTTTGTTTCACTGTGTAGGTCAAGTCATTGGGGGCATCTGCACTTCTAGACTGGACAGTGGTTGAAGAGTTTTCTCAAGAGTTTTGTCAGCTTTCGGTTCTCTAAACTCGGAGAGAGGCGCCTACCTGGGATTGTATGTTGGCCCCAACCTGCCCCCCTTGGTACGAGTCCCCATTGAGGGACTGCACATTCATGAACAAGTCTCCGGAGTTTGACATGTTAAAAGAGCCGGCAGAACCTGAGAATACATAGAGGCAGAGAAGAAGGAAGGGAGCGAGAGAGTAGGACAAAGAAAGACAAGAGAGAGAGAAGGAGGTAACAAAGAGAGAAGAGGAACAGAAAAAAGGAGTTAAAATGATCATGCATAAGCAAAAGAGCATTAAGTGGGTTAGTTGAGGGCAGCAGGCATCATGGAAAAGGCTTTCTCTACAAAACATGCACGCTACAGATGCAGTGTGTGCACATTAAAATATCACTGAACCATAATTCAGAAGGAAAAATCAACCAGCAAGAACCATGAGACAGATAATCATCATAAAACTGTTTAAGTCCAGTTAAAACAGGCCTTATGGATTATATTGTTGTTAAATGTCCGTGCTGCTAGTGTTTCATTAAGGAAGTAACAATTGATCTGCAGGAAGACCCAAAGAATTGTCTTCGTCCTTTAATGGACCCCAGCTCCCCAGATGTAAAGAGACCATCGCTGTAACTTGATTTCAACACCCGGTCCTAATCCAATACCGTTGCGAAAGTCTCTATATGACAAAAGACTCCGCTTGCCCTCTGAGCAGCTTAATGGCATGCACAGGGTCAACCGGACAAGAGGCAGGAAAAATTAACGTCCACAAGACCAAGAGGTCAATAACAGAGACGGGGGGGGGACGGGGGGGAGGGAATGAGTGAGAGTCACAGACGACAAAGGCTGCGAAGAAAGAGAAATACTGGAACAAGAAGAGCAAAAGAGCCGCGTTATATTACTGGGTTAGTAAAAGAGAAGAAGAGCTCAGGGGGGGGACGAATGAGAACATCGCAGTGCTCTACCTCGTGCATCGACCTGAACTGGTATGAAAAGAATTGACTGATTCTTCAATCTATAAAGCGTCTTTTGATGCAACCCAGTGGTCTGTAGTCTGCTTGTGATTCAGCTCACCTGCTGAATTGGGAGTTGATGGGGAGTTTGCCTGGCTGCCCTGAGCAGACACACTGGTTGCGCTGACTGCGGTCCTCGCTGCGTACATGTTGGCCTCTTCCTGGAACTTGCCGATGTTCTTCTTGTATCGGATTCTCTTGTTCCCAAACCAGTTTGATACCTGTCAAAATAGCAATGACAAGAGACACAGCTGTTGAGTTGCAGTGTTGAATAATAATACTTAATACCTAAGCCTGGATTTTGGTTCCTTCAGTACCACCTTTTAGCACCAGCAGTCTAGGCTGCTATGACATCATTGACACATGGCGGATTATCAGTGGTTTGGTTGCAAAACACCAAACAATAAATTAACACCAAAATGCTTCTTTTTTTGAACAATAAAGTAATGGATCAGATCTATTTGGAAATGTTACTATACTATTCTTGTAGCACTGTTTTCCACCAACCTGTGTAATCACAAATGCACAGTAAACATAAGCTGCTGCTTGGACAGAACCCATTCTGAACATACCAGAACAAGGATCTACGATAAATTGAAAAGGTACAAATTCAAAATACCATTCATAAAATACTGTATGAATGCAATAACAGTCAGCCGATGGTGGAGTCAAGTGATTATAAATTGAGATTCACTTCAGTCAGTGTTGATATTTAGTATCAACCTATCCGTCCATTGCTAATAATACTTAGCATCAACTGACCATAACCACAACATTGATAACAATGAGGTCATTTTTACCCAAAATGTTGAGAATGCATTTATTGTAAAATACAGCTTTACTGTATTTAGCTTGGCCCTGCTCCTGAAATTCAGCTAATGTTTTTAGCTTCCAATTATTCTGGTTACCTGCGACACTGTGATGCTGCATTTCTTGGCCAGCTCTTCTTTGGCCTCCTCGCTGGGATAAGGGTTACTGAGGTGGGAGTAAAAGTACTCATTTAGGATCTCTGTCGCCTGCTTGTTGAAGTTCCTCCTCTTTCGTCTGGAAAGAGAGCAGAAAGGGGACAGACAGATTAGAGATGAACCAACCATCCTTCATTTAAACCAGGATAGTTGAGTTCATATGAACACTAAAGGTTAGTCATACACATACAGACCTGGCGTCGAGGAAGCGCGAGCGCAGGATCATGACGGCCTCGCAGGTGCTCTGTTTCAGCTGCATCTGGATGGAGCTGAACTTGCGGTGGATGATGCTGACCATGCGCTCGATCTCTTTGGGCGAGATGGGTCGTGTGCGAGACTGCTCCCTCAGCAGGTTCATCACATGGGTGGTGAACTCATTGCACGCCTGGATGCACAGACAGACAGGATTCATAAAAAGAAGAACTATCATGGAGGCTCAACGGCTTCAGACAGAACAAAAGGGTTGAAATTGGATTCTGGAGAGGCTGCACCTTCACTGGTGGGCCCTTGGCCTCGCAGAAGCAGTTCTGACAGTGTTAACAGCGTTGGAGGTAATAAGAGCAGTCTAAATTAAAGCAGCGCACACACGGTGCGCTGTTTCACGGCAAACAAACGTAGCCGCGGAGTCGTACAGTGGAGGCAGCGAGACTCGCGGTGTTCTGAATATTAAAAAGGCTTCTCTTCAATGGAAGAGAAGATGTGACAAGTGAAGAGAAATCTAAAATGACAGCCGGCTTTCAGTCCCGTTAACGTTCAAGAGGTTTAAACTGTCTCCCTCTCTTTTTACTCCATCTTTCAGTCTACCTTGTTCTGTCTCTGTCTGAATCAGTCACTGGATATGACTGCATTCAGAGTCAAGGTGTCTGTTGCTTGTCAACACCAGGGTTACGTCAGTCAAAGTGATGCACCGAGCAGCCGTTCTGCTTGCACACACACGGCAGACACTACTCACTCATACGCGCGCGAGGTGTACGTAGCGCGGTGACACAAAAATGCTCAGGTGTGTATTGACTGTGACAGTTAGCGATGACTAGCCTTCCTCGGAGAAGATGACAAACCCAGGACGCTTTGACTTCCGAAAGGGAATGACAAGACGCTACAGTCTTTGGAAAAGAGCCGGTGTGTGACCGATATAATGGCTGCTTGCCTGCTGAAGATAACATCTCTGAAAGGCTGGCTTGTCACGAGTCGGGCCTGTGAGAGCTGATTTCAAGAGCATTACACTTAGTTAGAAATTCTCAGGACAATAACTCCTCCGTCATTTTCACCAACGTATTCCTATTTAGGTTCACAGATGGAGCTTTCTCCAGCATGCATTAGACAAAGGACACGAAAAAAAAAAGGACACAATGCCAAAACACAATGGTCGCTCTCATATTCTTAACAATTTAGAGTCTTCAATTGAACTCAACTGCGTGTTTATTCACCGTACAAGGAAACACAGGAACTTCAGGGGGAAGTATCAATCCCTCATTATTTTTTCTTGCATTTCTTCATATTGTTTTTGTTATCCTAGAAAAGAACATGTTCTTTTTTTGCTTCCTCCTCTCTGCAGGGAGAGGTCAGAGGTCAGGTGAGCTTGGAAGTGGTGTGAATCTGCGCCATGTATCACCGCTACATCTTAAAACATGTTTGCAATTGAATTACGTCAAGCCACATATTTGTGCATGTCAACAATGTAACATATTATAAAGATTAAAATCACTGACATTCTTTTTTAAGTTTTGCCTCTGTCCATATCCACCACCAGTCGGGACGATGTCCAACTTTTTCAGTAGTTGCACATTTAAACAGAAAAGAGAAATTTAAAATTACAACACATCCTACAGTCGTCACCTGCGTAGTGGGAGGATTTTGGAAGAGGAGAGAACATTGATATGAACTTTCTGTCATGAAACAATGAAATAGACTATTACCACTGAAAACACTGAGGTACAACAGGACATTCCCCCAAATATTGACTGTGAAGGGAACATAACATTTAAAACTCATTCCTATAATGGGGGGGGGGTTGTATTAAGGCTTAGCAGGTGAATGAAGTCTACAATCCCTATTTATGGTATGGTACATGCATTTTTTTGCATTTACTGATAAAATACTTACATGACAACATGAACATGTGTTACAAGAAGCTAATTAACAGAGAATAATAACAGAGAAAATACTCTTCCTCCCCACCTGCTCGTATTTCTCCAGCTCTGTGTGGTAAATTTGCCGGATCTGAGACAGCTTGGCCCGGTAGTCGGAGTGTTCTGCTGAGTTGTCGGCACCGACGCCGCCAGCGGCTGCCGCGGCGGCCGCGGCGGCTGCCGCCCCGCCGCCCTTCTCCGGCCCGGCCACGCCCTCCGCCAGCAGCATGTTGTCCAGTCGCATCAGCTGAGGATCCTGGGGCTCCTCCTCCTGTGCGCCACGGATACTGAGCACTGTGGAGGACGAGGAGGAGATGACATGAAGACGGTGCTACTAAACAGTCCTATTTACATGGCTGCTCAAAATGTGCAGCAAGGGATAATAATTCAGCTATGACTGAGAAAGAGTCTTAACTCCAGCGTACCAAATGAACTCCCTGAAATATGGCCATCGATTTTAATAGTTCAAGTCTGTGCCATAAAACCCTGCAGCCGCACGGAGGCTGGCAGCTCGGCAGGACCATAAAACTATCATTTCATCGATTCTGACCATCATTTCATGTAAAATAAATAAATAAATTAACACAGCCTTCGACAAGAGTTCATCTTTCATTGCTCTCCTTATGCTCCAGCTATTAATATCTTCTCGGATGCTATCTAAACGGGAAAAAAGCAAAGTAATAACACACGTTAGACTCAGTATGCTAACACAAAGACACAGATCAGGCAAGGAGATTACAGAAAAATCCTATTGCTCCAAAACTAGATGAAGATACTCAAATTGAAAATGCGATTACTACTTTCGGAAAAAAGTACAATAAAGGTAATGTTTCAAAATTCATCATTTCATGTGTGATCATTACTGTCAATTATTTTAACACTGAGAAACGTTTTTTTCTTCTTCTCTCATCTCAACATCAAACGGGATGTGCAGTTATTTTGCATTGCTTCTGCCCACATCATACAAATAACTACTATATTACCACACGAGCATCACGCCCCGGAACACACCAGCGCCGTGTTCAGAGTGCTGCTGCAATCTTCATTTGGCAGGACTAAGGATGCTTTTACGACTGACACCGAGGTCTGTTTACACTCTTGCTTGGGGCTTTTGAACCTGCACGTATTCACACACCTTACAGGCACTCAGCTCTCAACTGACACTCAGCTCCCATGGTGTGGAGAGGGAAGTGTAAACACAACAACGACAGGCCTGCTGGGACAGACATGCACAAAACAGCATACACGCAACATACACACAAACGGCTGCAGCCGTGCACACATCCACACGCCCAGATATTCTGAGAAATAAACGTGACAAAAGGCTCAATTTGCACCAAAACTATTTAAACGATGCTATTTCAACCACAAGCCTGGAGTATAAAACATACAGGTATATCGGCGTGAGTTTGTATTTAAAGAGCAGCTGCGCTGCCCTGCCTTTTTCTGCCACCAGAAGGCTCCCTTGGTAAAGCAGCAGAGTGTCCTGCTTTTCTCAAGAGGTGCTGAGAACCGCCGACCAGGTGCAGCCCTCCATTC
This sequence comes from Leptoclinus maculatus, assembly GCA_032191485.1. Classification (NCBI taxonomy): domain Eukaryota; kingdom Metazoa; phylum Chordata; class Actinopteri; order Perciformes; family Stichaeidae; genus Leptoclinus; species Leptoclinus maculatus. Next base: position 2,400,450 of record JAVDOI010000010.1, read on the forward strand.
CAGCCACTGTCTTCAAGGACAAAGACAAAGCTCACGGCAGTCACGACATCTTTCACAAGCACACCTTAATCTATGCATCTATCAAAAATGTTTCAGGAAGACGATCTAATACTCCCCCCCCCCCTTATGTCTGGTGACTGTGGACGGTGAGGGCAAATGACAGGTTGTGTGACAGAGCAGTAAAGCCCCGTTGCAGTCCACAGTCACCGCGACGGCTCTTTTGTAATGAGGATGTAAGGTTGAGTCGCCCTGTGACCTTTCTGGCGAGCGGGGGGTCCAGATGGATTCCCGGGGCAGCACGAGGAGCTTGTCTACCCTGGTCCTCCTCTTTTCAACCCCCCCCTCCCCTCCCCTCCCCTCCCCCTCCCCACCTCCTTTTTCCTTCCCTCTCTTTTCCTCCTCCGGCAATAACATCATCCATTCCCATCAGCTCCAACACGTGAGCGAGCTCAGCTCAAGAGGCAAATGTCAATGGCTATCAGACGGCTGGAAAAGGTCAGGAGTTCAGATGGGGAGCAGACGCATGATGTGCGTGTGGGCGCGTGTGCACATGTGCTGGTAGATGAGTATGTGGATATTTTTCATGTGAATCACACCAGCGGGAAATTATAACACTCGCCAGTTTCATTCTGACAAAATAGTGGCACATCCCAACCAGAGGGGGAATCTAATGAGCCTAAGAGTGATTTATTCATTCCCTCCGAGTCCCAGAGTGCACAACTAAAAGCATGAAATGGATTAAATAAATACAATTAATAAGGAAAATCAAACAATTCACTGTGCTGTGGCATAATTACCCTAACCACAGCCATCAGCTTTATTTATTTCTGTTCAGTAATAGCAATGAAATCGATTAGACCTTGATGCCAGTCAGAGTGCTCCTCGTGAACTCTGCAACCATGGACCATCCATTAACATAATCGCCTGACAGAGAGAAGGGCCCTCTATAACAATACATCACATGCTCCCAACACTTTATTATAACACCAAAAACCTTTTATACGCACCTCCGAGTCTATTACTGTTGCAACAAAGGCATGGAGTCCGTGCTGCTCTGAGATTCCCTTATTCCAGTTATTACAGTCACAGATTCCTATCTATAAAAGGAAGATGGCCATCATCTCATCTTGATCATTACCGACAGACTTAATTGAACAATGAGAGGACACAATTCCCCCTCTCTGTCGCTTCCTCCCTCCCTCCCTCCCTCCCTCCCTCCCTCCCTCCTTCCTCCTCTCCTTTGTGCACGCTCTTGTATAATTCCTTCCCTGAGATGTGGGGCACTAAACCCAAAAAGGCAAGGCATAAAAAATAAATGCGCATCATAAACAATCCCTGAGCCCTTTCCTGAATAATGAATGGAATTCTAAGAATAAGCCTTTGTTTTGGTTATTGACTAAATTAATTTCTGCTGTTTTACTTCCTTAAGGGCTGGCTCATACCCACCGCCACACTGCCTGCTGTTTGCAGACAACAGGAGTGTAAATAAACATGGCGATTAAGCCACCCACTCATACAGGGGGAATCAAGGTGGACACAACACAAACACACAACACAAACATACACACATTGTGCATGGCTGTGAGCACACACACACACACAGGAAAAATACACAGCTATGCACATTGGCAGACTACCCTAAGCACCCAGCCTGGCGCCCTGCGAGTGCTTTTAAATGAAAACATGCTTAATTAATGATGTTGAAGTATTCTGTCACAATTAGGAAGATTTACGGTCAAACAAGGCAGCAGCGATGTCCCTGACAGCCATGATGAAAGTTTACCCTTCTTGTCTCTGACTGGCAGCGAGCAGCCAACGCTGGACTGGATCCATTTCCCATCAATACAGTAATGCAATACACTCCGCAGTTTAGTGTATACACGCGCGTGTGTGTGTGTGTGTGTGTGTGTGTGTATGCGTGTCCTTCCTTGCCTCGCGCTGGTCCACATCACATGACCCCAGAGAGGGCCAGGCAGTGGCTGTGCTCTGTATTGATTGTGTGGGCAAACGTCATCTAGGGTTTCAGCAGTTAATAAATCAGGCCTGCTCCTGACACGACCGTGTGTGTGTGTGTGTGTGTGTGTGTGTGTGTGTGTGTGTGTGTGTGTGTGTGGGCCTGTCACAGACCAGTCAGCAGGAGTGAAAGCGACAGCCACATGATAATGTAACATCACCACCATTCATCCCTGCCACACAGCATTCTGAGACAAAACAACAACAACCTAGGAACCTGAAAAAAAAAAGCAGCTTGATTTACAGCAGACATGACAAGTATCACTAATACAAACCCTCCCCTCCTCCCCGCTCCTCGGGAGGAGTTCAACATCCTGCACTCATCTGCATTTGATGCAAGCCCAATGAAGCCGTCTTCATAGGAAGCAGCATACTGACCCACACACCAGAGGTAAACTACAGTGCTGAGCAATGCTATTATCATTACTGAGAACACTAAATGAATATTGTGTTACATTACGTCTAATTTACTGTATATGTGGCCATTTCTACTAGATTGAATCTGGGCTTTAATAAAGAAAAGGGCAATCACTATAGAATTACTAATCATACCTCACAATAAAGCCTCTGCCATGAAAACAATTGCTGTAATCTAAATATTGTGTAATTAACATAGTCTTAAAATGTTCTTTTGTGTAACTTTAGATTTGCGGTGTATCCATTAACTCATGGAAAACTTTCTAAAGCCCCAAAATGTTCTTTATGACACCAGATAATGGGAAAGTGTTAAAAGACTGCCTTAGCATTACACTCGTGTAAAAAAAAAAAAAAAAATCTAAATTGCTGCAGCAGAACCAGAGACATCATCTTTTTTTATTCCATACCTTCCCCTGCCTTGTCAGGACCCCGCACCCTAAATTACCCACAATGCAACCCAACAGAGATTCGGGTGTATTGTACGACTGATGTAGCCTCGAGCTGCTAGCCTCAAGCAGAGATAAGGGAGCGTGCTAAAGAGCGTTAGTATATTTTATTTCATTTTCAATCCCGTAGTCTTCAGCCCCGGCCCACTCTGACTCAGGGGACATCAATCGTGACGTCACTTGAGCCAATTTATCAGACTTCTCGCATGCTCCCTCTGGAGCCACAAAGGCTTTGCACAACTTCATTCACACACAAAAATAGTACTCCCCCAAGATCTGTAAACAGACAATGTGTCAAAGTCAGTGTCCACCCTTAAAATGCTGTCCAGACCAAACACAAACAGAAGAACGAAGGCTTTGCCGAAATAAAATTGGCTAAAGTAAGATTGTTTTTGTTGCGATGGACATATTACACTGGGTACAAAAATGGTATTGAGATTCAAACCCAGCCAAGTATTTCAAAAAGTGCATCGCATAGTCGAGGTAAATTACAGTGCTAAGCAATGCTATTCTCATTACTGACATTATATCTCTATTTACCGTATATGCGGTCGTTTCTACTATATTGAATCTGAGCTGTAATAAAGAAAGGACGAAGTCACTAATCATGGCTTAAGTCTATGCAATGAAAACTATTGCTCTCATCTAAATATTGTGTTGTTTATGCTCTGTACTGTAAGCGAGATTTGTGGTCTAGCCGTGAAACTTTCTCAGGCCCAAAATGTTCTCTCCATCACCAGATAATGGGAAGCTGTGCAACCTCAGTACACAAGGGCATAGTCATAAAGCACCTCTAAAACAGCTTTATGTTTTATCAGCCATCTCAAGTATCATGTGCAGAAAAGGGGGCAGAGCTGGGGTGTTGTATCTGACACTGGGGTGGGGGGGGTGGGGGGGGGGGGGGGGGCTACCAAGGACAAGGAGAAACACCAAGGAAATACTGGAGGGACAGGCCGAGACGAGGAGATGTGGATGGTACAGGCAAGGAGGTGAGAGAGTGATGGAGGGAAAATGAAAGGCGAAAAATAGAAATGGAATGGGAAAGCGAGGTGTCAATTAAAAAAATGAACCCCAGTGCATTTGGGAGGTGACAGCTGGTGGGAGACGAGCTGACAGGCGTCACATTAGGCGGATTTGGTGGCCGCTCCCCTCATCCCCTCCTCTTTTTTTTTTCCTCATCTCCCTCTGTCTCTCTCGCTCTCTCTGGCTTTCTCCACTGGCGATCGGAAGTGAGGCAAGAACTCAGCTTGGTGTTTTTCAGAACAAGTTCCCCCTGCAGCTACTCCTAATAACGGTAATTATCTTCATCATCTGAGGCTTAAGCAGGCCAGTTTGAGGCCTGAGGGGCTGGCCTGATAATGAGGCAGCCAGCGCCGGAGGAGAAGACCATTCAGAGCACCGCCCTGCCACCAACGCAGAGCACCCCCATTTAATGAAAGCCTTCATTAAAATAATTCATTATGCAAAATAGGCAATACATTAGCCCCCTGGCTGTCAGTCTTTCTTAAGATTTCTTAAAATATATATATATATATATATATTTTTGATTGAATCAAACTCATGCTCAGTCAATGCATTTTTAACAGCTCCAGGGTTGCACTGGAATCCACGCTGAATAGCTGAGGAGAAGTCACGAGCTTGTGGAGCAGCGAGCTGCACAGTCAGCCCTTAAGCAGAGAGACAAAGACATCTATGGAGAGACGGAAGGAGCACGGGAAGACACAAAGTACACAAATAACTGGTCACACCAACGTTGTGTGAGAAGCTGGGCTTGGTATCATTTCACGTTTACATTTTCTTGTAATAAAGGTTCCCTGAGTTTTTGAACCTTGGACGTTGCCTCTCGAGACAGTTGCTTCAACGATGTCATCCTGCTAATAGATCAGACGCTGCTTCTATGTTTTCTTTTTAGAGAACAAACAACGTATTTGGTTGTTTCCTTTGGAGAACCTGTGCAAATACATGGGTCTTGAGGGGCCTCAACAGAACTGCTTGTCGGACAGTCAAACATCTCTGGAAACTACAACAATCGGGCCTTCACACACACTTCATGCAACCATTTCCCCTTTTCACAAATTTTTTACCATTTACACAACTATTTCTGACACTTTAGAGCTTTAGATATTCATTAATTGGATAGTTTGCGATTTTTTACTCACAAAGAAGTTGTCCACTCCATGAGAAAACCTCCATTATTCTGGCAATAGGGTCAGAAAATGTCATCTAAAAACTTCACCATCCCAGGAAGAGCTGATTTCAAGCAGACAATGGTATTCCTGTCATATTGGACACTATCAGCTCTTTGTCCTCCAATACGAGACAGGCAAGACAGGGAGGAGAAGAAATCATTAAACTGTTACTGTAACTACCAATTTGTCATTCTCCTTTTCAATTAATCCAGACACATTGATTTGTGAAATGAAATCGCTCTAGAATCCTCCTTACCACAGGAATATGCACGGACATTAATGGTTTGTATTTAAAGTGTTCCAGGACACCCACCAGAGGTGAACAGCCCATTGTAAATAATTACAACATATTCCAACAATTAATCAGCCTTTTTCCTGCTCAAAACTATCGTTATTATACCGAACCCTTAAAGATCTACTATCAGTCGACCTCTAGTTAACATTAGTATTATTTTTCTTTGTGCTATAAAAAATACTTGAAAATGTCACAAATGACTGCAGACAATCCTAATCTATTTCCTTAAACGTATCGAATTGTGATTAAATTTATCAGCAAATAAATGCCTCTGATCAAATGACAGGCAGCATAGTGATGCTGTCCCGGGCAACAGTTGGTGAGGAGGTGACGTGTGAAGCGTTCAGAGCCAGGAGGAGATGGTCCATGACAGTTAACATCCTGCCCCAACTGTTGCCCTACAAGCCCTCCCTACGCACCAGGACAAGACATGAAACAAGAGGTCCGGTAACACAATCCTCCTCAGGTCCCTGTTGGTGTGTGTTCTTGTGCGTGGCACATTTCATAAGGCTCCGCTCTTTGACTGGTGATGAGTTTATGCTAAGGTAATTAACAGTAATTAATCCTTAATTACAGCAATTAGCAGAGTCGCAGTAAATTAAGCCACATCTGGAGGCACGGAGCAGGGCTAGACAAGTAGGGGTGGGCTTTGTGACAAGGGGGGAGACGCAGGAGACAACGTGACGGAGGTTGTTTGGGTCTACCTGTGATGTCCGAGGGGTTTCCCGTCCCTGCTCCAGGCCGTCTTGCTGGGACCCGCGATGCACCGCGTGATCTCAAGAGGTGGCCGATGGGGCAGGGAGGGCTGAGAGAGGAGGTTTTCATCTCTGAACGAAATTGTTTCATCTCAGGGAGAAGGGCTCCCTTAAGCTACCACGCAAGGACACCCACCATATGGCCGCTCACAGACATAATAGCGCCGGCAGGTTCTGCTTCGCCGTGCTCGGCTTCACTCGACAACACGCTTTTTACACGACGTCGCTTAGATGGCTTGTAGTTTGCCTCTCTGGAAGAGCAAAAATGACACCAGCTATGTACAGGATACAATACAGAGAAGAGAAGCACACAGGAATGCTGCTGGTTCATTGTTATTGTCCTGTACTGCAGGGGTAGGCCGCCGCTCGCACTCGATAGCTTAACTGAAGGGAATTTGTCGGAAACGTTGTTGTGCTCTCTCATCCGCATGCCAAATCATCTCTTTCACAGCCATTGGTTATTTACGGTAGTTTAGTTCATTTTTTTTCCACCCGCATTCTGCGGAAGGAAGGTCGGTGGGGTACATTATTCCAACTCTGACGTGCATGCTGTCATAAGGACGACCAGCCTTCTCGTAGAGAGCTCTCATAATACGACTACACAACGTCCTGATTATGGGAGACAGAACGTTATGCACGTTTGCCTAAACGGATGGAATAAAATGACAGGTCTGTTGGAGATTTACATTTTCACGCGGTGTCTTAATTAGACTTAATCTTGACCCTAATATTGATATGGCACAATGATTAACGAGGGAAATTCAAAAATGGCGCATCGTATCAAAGAGGTTGCCGCACCCATGCTGTACAGAGTTCACCGAGAGACACGTGGTTCAGTCTGAACTATACTCCACTATTAAAAAAGATTCCGAGTGGTTACTTAGATTATACCATGATGCATTCTATCTCCAGTGGGAACAATGTCTTCCATGATGACAATGCTCCTCTCCATAAAGCACAAGTGGTCACTGAGTGCTTTGAATGGCACGATAATGCTGTTAGCCATATGCCAATATGTCTTCTGTAAATAGATATGATCCGATTGTCTCTTCTATATATAGGCGCGATCCAAACTGAGCCCCTGCGTATATACAGTATCTGTGCATCTCGGGTCAAGTAAGTGTTACATCAGGAAGTACATATCCTTCCAGATGATTAATATCAATTGACAGGTAAGGTCAGCTGTGATATTCCTGTATTGTGATGCTTCTGGCTTTATACCTCCTATATTTTGGAGACTGGCACACTCTTTAGCTTCCCTCATGGCTGTCATACCAGCAGAAGCCCTGAAGCTTTTCCCACAAATTCAGATCACAATCTAACTAAACTACAAAGGACACTTTTGTTGTCCCATGACAAAACCATGGAAAAGCTAAAAATATCAGCATATGACTGAGAGATTGAAACTGCAGCTGGAGATTATTTTCTTCATTTATTGATCTCACAATATTTTGTTTGATTATTCAATTCACTGTGAAGTCCAGGCCTGCCGCTAACAATTATTTCTACTATCGATCAATCTGCAGATTATTCCGTCAATGGATTGTTTTGTCTATGAAATGTCAGAAAATGGCAAACAATGCTCATTATACTTTCAATGCCACGCATTTCACTTGCTTGTTTTATCCGACTGAAAGTCCAAAACATAAAGGTCTTTTTTTTTTTAAGTTTGTGGTTGAATATGACAAAGAAAAGTATCAAAATCCTCACATTTAAGAGGCTGGAACCAACAATTGTTTGGTACTGTTTCTTGAAAAAACAATATCGTAGTAGCTGCAGATTACTTTTCTTTCGATCAACTAATTGATTAATTGACTAATAATTTCTGTTCGACTTTGGTTAAAAACCCAACGATCTGATTGTAATGATACAAAGTAGAGAAAAGCAACAAATCCTCACATTTCAGCAAATGTTGGGCATTTTTGGATTGATCATTAAGTTAAATGATTAAACAAATAACTGTGTTTGCACATGGCTGAAACAACAAGTGATTCACACAGAGTCTGGCAGAGTGGACCGATGCCATCCAAATGGTAGATAGGCTTTGAGGGCCATTAATATTGTAACGCTTGAGAGATTTGCTCCAGCAGGAAATACAGTCTCTCTCTGGCGTGTATCGGGGAGCTTCTCATCAAGGCAGACTAAGTCAAACCGACTTTGTTTTGCTGCGTGTGCAGTTTGTCTGTGAGGTTTACTGTTTGTCCGAGGCCCGGTGCTCTAAAGACTGGTGATGCTTAGTCTGCCCCTGGCTGTCAGGAGAGAAAAACAACGTTCGGGATCACTGTCCGTTAGTGAGACCAGCTCCAATTCACACACACACACACACACACACACGCAGATGTATTTCTTGGTTGTATTTTCAACCTGCTCGATGTACCAGATAAGTGACGGTTTGCGATGGACAAAATAGTTTTGCATAAACAAAATAGAGCACGTAAAAGACAAATGAAGGTAGTTCCTTGTGCATGACAGGTCGCTCGTGAAACAGTCCTAATGCAGGTATGGTGCAAATAATATTTGACTAATGCTTTCTGTGGGAAGCTGCAAGCATCTGAACTCACGAGGACAAAAGCAGGAAATGTGAGTTCACGGCGATGCTGTATGAATGCGCGTGTGTGCTGAAGGGGGTCAACTTGGGATAAAGGTTTAGAGCTGTAACAACGACTATGACAATGCAATGCCTGTAGGCAGAGAGAGAAAGAGAGAGAGAGAGAGAAACACAGAGGCAGAGAGAGAGAGAGTGTGTTTACAGCAGAGGTAGTGGTCCAGGCAGTCTAAGTGGCCTAGCTGGCAGGCCTACCACACCACTAGCGGATAAAGCCTAGTCATTAATCACAGGCCTGTGGGATCGTCCCACTGTAGCAGAATACTGGGTCAGGGGGAGCTCCTGCTGTCAATCATGTGTGTGTGTGTGTGTGTGTGTCTTAGTGGAGTGGGACTGTAAGCGGGGGAGTGTGTTTTTGATGAGAATGTGTCATTTTGCCTCCAGCTAAAAAAAAAGCATATAGCACTGAGGAATTAATGCATTAATGCAAACACAAGCGTGCAAGTGCTAGACGTCATTTACATGAAAAGCACGTCGAGCCACCCGTCGGGAATGAGAGCACCATTTTCTGCCCTAAAAGCTGAAGTTTGATTTTTTTTAAATAGCGACGACACCGCTCGCTGTAACGCGGCTACTATAGTATGCAGACCGCCCTGTGGCATCATCAGCACACGCCAGGAAAAACTAATACCCCATTCAAATAAGAGAGACGTGGGAGTGTTGAACATGTTCAACCAATGGTTGACCCATTTCTTTTCCATGCTTCTTTTACAGGAGGTTAATACATTGTCATTGTCCACTAACACTTGAGTCTGCAGCTGTATAGTTCCATAGATTTTACTTCACAAAAGCACACGCTGACCCATTCAGACCAATGTGGGTTTAAAGTGAGTGTAATAAGGGAACTTTCATCTGCCAAAAGCGCACTACGCACGTGGTCATCACATCATTTCTTTGGTCTTTTAAACACAAAAATCAATGCTGCTGAAACAGCCCCAAAGTCAGGGACAACAACACTGAACTCCGGCTGCCTTTCAAATGTGCCTTTAATGACATAATGTAAATCAGAAATCCATAAATCCTTTCCGCAAATGGTCGACATTTTGTTTAGGTGAGCCTGTGCTCGTCTCTGCCAGTCAGAAGACATGAAGCGCTTGCATCGATGCTGTGGTCAGCTCTGTCAATACAGTGGGCAGGATGAGCTCCTGTGTTGTAAGATCAATAAATACTCTGTGTTCATAAAAATGAGCCAATGAAATGTAAAACCTCACGTAAAATCAAGCCGCAACAAATGAAATCGTCTGAAATGCACTATCGTCTATCTGTGTTTAAACAGCTGCTTTAGTCTGACATTAGTGTCACAATAGTCCAATGTTTTCTGTATCATTGCATGTTTGATAGATGCTGAATATTTTCACATCGGTTTGTTCTGTAAGCTGAAAATTCCCAATGTTGCCTTCGGGGGGGTTTCAACCTGTGCAGATGGCACCGAGATACTGAGGAGCAGAAGAAGAGGAAGAGGATGAAGAAGAAGAAGAAGAAGAAGAAGGAGGACGGTTACAGATAGAGTCTGCAGCAGAACATTCAACAGTCAAGACAGCCGTAACCATGGAAACAGCGCCAAACCATCTATCAGGACTCCGCTCAGTTCATTTTAACCACTTCACCAAACCGCTGCCGAGAGAAACACAGAGAGAGAGAGAGAGAGCGCTGCACAGCTGTGTCAAGAAGCGATGATGATGTTCCTGAAACATTCTCTTGTCACGGCGACGTTCTCTGGGTTCTTTAAATAACCTCGTCACGCCTTCACACCTTTTAAAGACAAGATTATATTTTTGGTTATTACTTTTGTCTGCTGCTGTCTTTTTTTTTTTTTAAATGACTGTACAATCAGTTTGTACTTTGAGCACATTAGGACAAAAGCTGCAACTCCGAAAAAAAGACACGAATAGTATATCTTCACCTGAACGTCATCGTCTCTTTTAAAAATGTCCCAAAAAAAGATTTAGTGCTGAGCAGATCCTTTTCCTTTTCCAACTGTACGCCGCTCAGTTTTAGAAATATACATTATCAAAGTGAGTTACGTATTCGTCAGTTTATACTGTTTCATTTACATTTTGTCACATGGAAGCACATTACACATTCAAATGTTTTGCTCAGTCGTGTGGGGAGGGGTTTTAATTTCACCCCCCCCAAAAAAATGTACTTGAATCAAACAAGTCAATATTGTGAACTTACACTATTATTATAGTGTTGTGGGTAATTGTGAGGCTCTGTAACTATTTTGCACAATGACGTTACCCTAACAAATAATGCCATGAATCTATTAAAGCTAGTAGGTAACATGTTGTTTTTTCTAGTTTGCGACTTCAGTATATGATATTGAAGTTCTCCACCGCCTCTCCTCCCTCGCGGCCCCCTGGGTGAGACAGCAGTCGTATTCTGTCGGTCAGCCTCTATACACACCTGCATGCCCAGCTGGACCTCTAATCCCCCCCCCCCCTCCCTCCCCCCACACACCCCCCCCTGCTCTACAGCGCTCTACTCCCAGCTGCCTGGGCTATTTATAGGCCCTGTTTCATTTCCACACCTGCAGGGAGGCAGAGTTGTCACAGTGGGCCCACAGAGCCTCTCTAGAATGCTGCATGGGAATGAAAATGCACCTTGCTGATGCAGAAACTTATTCTTGTCACTCTCTCCCCGCGGACTCGCGTGCTACTGTTTTGTTGTGGATGTGGCGCTGCAGTATGTGGTGCAAAGATAACACGGAGGAAAGAAAAAAAAAAGAGAGAAATCCGTGTAAATACGATTTCCCTGTGAGGAGTGTGAGGTATATATTGACACGGATGGCACTTTTTGAATAATCACGTGTGTGCAGTCACACACACACACACACACACCAGCTGGATGTGTTACGAGTACATTTCCTCACAACAGGCTGCACGGACGCAACTACTTCACAAACTTGATTAACTAGAGCCAGGGAGGTAATGCTAAGTAAGTGTAACAACACACGGAAGTTCCTATTTTCCTCCTACATTTTGAGTTTTTTTCTTCTTCTTTTTTTTTTTTCTGTCATGCTTTTCTTCTTCTCTCTGGATGTAGTGGGCTGAGGATCCAGTCAGCGGATTACATTATCAGTCTGACCTAGTTGCCAGCTATCTCCTGAGACCTGAGGAGCCAGGCTTTCTGCACAGCCTTCCGCTGCTACAACACGCACGCTGTGTAACTTTAATTTATCAGGGGGAAGAGGAGGGAGAAATGTGACAGGTTGACAGTTCTCTTTGCCTGCCACTCTGAGCACTCCCCTCTCCTTCACAGTGTGCCGGTTAAGGGTCCTCGCCATGGAACAGTGCATTACCGAGAGTGACTTTTATACAGCGCGCGAGGTTGGAACCCTCTCATTAACGTGGATATTTAATGTGAGAGAATTATGTGATTCAGGATGTGGGGGAAAGGAGCTGGGTTGCAGTCGTTGTTCCTCGATTAAATTATAAGAAAGGATTGGTGGATGGTTGGTGGAGGAAGCGTTCAGATCCTTCACTTAGATAAAAGTAGCACTACAACAGGGTAAAAATACTCAAGTTAAAAGTAAAAAGTACAGAAGTATCGGCAACAAAATGTAGCAAATGTAAGTCCTCATTATGCAGAATTGCCTTAAACCGTACGTTAATGTTGTAGTTGATCGAGAGGGAGCTCATTTTATCTGGGTGGTTTAATACGTCGTATTTTATGAGCTTTTTACAGGTTTTGTGTGTAATATTTCAAACTCATAGCTGATAAAGAAATTTCACAAAGCACAATATCTCCCTCTGAAATATCGTGGAGTAGAAGTATAAAATAGAATAAAATGGAAGTGTGCAAGTAAAGTACTGAAAGTTCAGTACTTGATTAAATGTATTTATTTTCTGGCCACCACTGTTCATCTGAAAAAGGACGCACCAAGTCATTTCAGCAGAATTATATTAAAGTGTTTGATAATATGACACTGGTCCAGCATACACTAGGATTTTTAGAAGGCCTCCATTCTGGGCGGCTAGCGTTCAATGTATTTCATAAAATCAATCATGTCGCAATTAGTCAGGGAAAGGCATAATTTAGGCGTTCAAAAGAAACAATTCAGAGATGTTATTCTAAAAGCACAAAGGACTTTAAAAATCACAAAGCAGTCCGCAGTGGCAGCATTTACATCACGGCACACTCAGTCGTGTGAAAGGCAGTACGACGGAAATATACCGCGAGAACAAAAGACCCAACTAATCAGCTTGTAGATTGCAAAAAAAATATATATATTTAAAATGGAGTTTGCAACAAAGGGAACACTGACGTCCGGAGGAGGGAAGGAAAGGTGAGTGTAGAACTGACTCTGTACGACTCATCGACATTAAACCTTGAAAGGGGGAACGAATGTTTCAGCAGAGGAAACATTACAGTGTTTACGCTGCACGCTGAGCAACATGGTGATAGACGATCATACAACATAAGCAAAACAAGCTGCGCTCATTTTTACACCTGTTAACATTCCCAATCTGAATGATCCTGATACTGTAACTCACAGCCAATTGGACAGTTTAACATGTCACACAATGTTTAGGCTGAGCAGAAACAGATACATGCAAATGTGAGATATAGGTGAAACACTCCAGTCTGTTTGGGTCATGACTGTCCCCCCCCCCCCCCCCAGTTGGAGCAAGAAATGGCCAATATGGTTTTTTTTAGTGACAATTTAGGAGGATGGAGGTGGGGAGCGATGCGCTGCTGCCAGATTAGGCTACCGCCTGTGCCAAGGTTATAAACAGGCTGTTATCAGGCCTCCAAACAGAATAATCCTCCCTGTATCAGTGCCCAAACATATGGGGCCACACAAAGCAGCAGCAGCCCCTGACAGACACCCCCTTTTAATTACACAGAGGAGGGGGGGGCAGGACCTTTCTCCTTGGTGCCTTTTCCTTTTCCTGCCTCGGTTTCTCTCTGTCTGCCTGTCTGGAAAACACGTTTAATTTGAAAGGAGGAAGCTCACATTGCAGCGTGAAATGAGGTTGAAAGCTGAACTGTAGCGGCCTTGTGTGGACATCAACATTTCAGATATTGTAGATTAGAGCTGGAAACGATGGGTCGATGAATCTGTTCATTGATTGACAGAAAAACAATGAGCCCTTATTATGATAATCAATTAATAGCTGAAGTAATGTTTCATGAGAAATACAGCGATTCCTGCTGGTAAATTGAGAGGATTCTCTTCTTTGTCTCATGTGATCGTGAAAACTGCATATCTTTCGGTTTTTGTACTGTTTAATTAGACAAAACACGACATTTTAAGATTATTATGATGGAGAAATTACAGACCGAAAGATGAAAATACCTAGCGGACTAATCAATAATGAAAACAACTACTGGAGCCGATACGTTTGGGTTTTGGACTGTTAGTTAGACGAAACAAGCAATTTGGAGACGTCACCTTGGGCTTTGGGAAATTAATTAAACGATAAATTAAAAAAAGGAAGGAAGCGAAAGGAAGTTGTTCGTTCCAGCCCCAATTTTAATCCTGGGATGTCATCCTGCAAGACCCAGCACACTGACAGTGTTTATGTGATATTCTTTAATATGTTTTAGGGACACTGTGAAGGGAAAGTCTGACATTTTCTGACATTTTATCGCGAAAATAATTAGCAGGTTTATCAATTTAGTTGCAGCCCTGTTATGAATACAAGAATATCTATAACAAGCATACAGACATCCACACATTTTCTTTTACAAATGATTTGATCCAACAAAACCAACGACAATCTGCTCCACTCAGGTCTCAACTGTTGGGGGACTCTCCTCCCATCTGAAAGAAATAAATTCCTCCATCTTTTATATACTGCCTACAGATTTTAAAGTCGTGTTCAATAAAGTTTAAATGTCACAGAGGTGTAATAACGGGGATCATATAAACGCTGGGCTTGGAAAAGCTATGCAAAAATGACGGCGTCCCTTTCCGCTCGTGCAATAAAGTTTTATTTGGCTGAATCTGCCAATAAAAGTGGTCTTTGAAGGTTGTCAATGGGGAGTAATTGGTCCGTTTCTACAGCCGCGATCATATTTCTACGAAGCTTGTCCCCCCCCCCCCCCCCCACACGCGGCGTGAATGAGCTTTGACAGCGACACGGGGAGAATCTCCTTGTTAGTGATGTGACATCCTCACCAACCTTCAACGATAACAGAAGGGCATATACAAACATCTGGAAAACCACAACAGTGCTAAATGACACCACGAGATGAATATGCAGGTCTGGTCGTCTGAGCTGCGAACGGAGATACACAAAAGCAATCCGTGCTTTTTGGCAGCAGCAGAGGCCATTTCATACACCCACGGACAGCAGAGAGAGAGAGAGTGTAGACCTTAATGACGTCCAATCTTCTATGTCACGCGGGGCTGGAGGCTCACCAGGGCAAAAATCGACCGACAGCTCAAAGTGCTGTTAACCGGTTTTGAGGACTCCTCGTTGATGCACAAAGCACACCTTTATTTGTAACAAGAGGCTGCAAAAAGCAAGCCATCACTGTCTTTCCCTATAATTAAAGTTCAGACGTTCACACGCCGCATATATAGGAAAACAAATAAAGAGTCCCAAACATTTAACCATACGGTGGTGTGAAGCTGTGAAACACAGCTTTTCTGGTTTGAAGACAATTAAGCTTTTGAAGAAAACGTGCAGATATAATGTGTTTCATCGCACCTACTGTAGTAAGATATGAATGTCAAACCACTGTAGTGATTTGTAAACCAAACAAACACAGACCAAAGCCAACAGTAACCTCGAAGAGAATAAAAGGAGGCGTCTTTATTTTGCCATAGACGTTCACTTTGAGACCTGAAGGCTTTTTGTCTGCACGCTTCTCAAACTACCTCCGTCTGAAGTCAATTCGTCTTTTGATTACGACTTGAGTTTTGAACTATAAATATATGCGCTGCGTTGCAGCTTGTAACACAACATTCACGACTACAACTGTGATCTTTTGTTAATTAATCAAAGTCAAACCCAGCCTTGATGAAACAAAGTGGTAATGACTTTCAATCACCTTATAAGATTGCACCATTTTTTCGTCTGTATTTTTTGAAATGACCCTGTAACTAAATCACTTGAGAACGATTAAACAACAGCACCGGAGAAGCCGAGGCGTTTTTCTTTTCCGTCATCAGGGGTCTAGCCTCGCTCTTTGATTTGATTTCACAGCTGAAGAGGCATCTGGTAAGGAAATATCTGAGTGCAGCTGTAAGCCAAAGTGTCAGTGTCTATCCATCCCGGTACGAAAGGCCCAAAATAATAATCAAACACTCCTGCCTCTTTGGAGCAATGCTGCCGGCGCCAAAGAAAACAGACAGACGAACACAATGAGTGTCTCCGCGTGCCCGCTCTGACAGGAGTCACCGGCAGAGTCGGGGTAAACGGACGGCGCGGTGCGGCACGGCAGCCCCTAATGATCTCCCCTCTGTTTCAGGCGGACTGAGAAAAGCCATTACCTCCCGCCACATTACCCTGCCATCCCTCACATGGTGGATGGCTCCTCTCTCCCATGAGCACCTTGCTCCAGTTATGGCTGGCAGTGCTCACCTCCTTACTGCCTCCTCCTCAACCCCCCCGTCCACCCGTCCACCCGCCTCCCTCCTCAACCCCCAGCTCTATACATCACATTTAACACTTTGACACTAACAGTCTATAATGTTTCTATTCTACAAAATCACTCTGCCAACTCCAGGATAGCAGAGCAGAGTCTGAGGAAAATAAATACCGCTCTCAGCCGCTGGCATTAAATTCGAGAAGAAGAAAAAAAGAGAGAAAAGTACAAAAAAAAGAGCCTCTTCTACACTCTGCCTCTTCGCCGGGGCACCTGAGAGGTCCTCCGGCTGCGGGTTGGAAGAGGGCGATTTCAATCGATGCGCATTACAGCTCCAACTGACAGCTCACACTTTACATGTAGGGTTGTCCGGGCCGCATAAAGAGGCCACACAACCGTGTTTTCAGAGACGTCGCCGCTCCTTTTTTGCGAGCACTTTATAGCCGTACGAAAGAAACATTTCACCGTATTAAATTATTAAAATCAAAAAGTGGCATGAATAAATGAAAACCAGCCTGAATAAGTGATGTGACAAGACAGACTTGAGGCATGACCTTTAAAAGTGTCTAAATGTGTCGGCAGACAAGAAGAAACGAACGTACTTTAGGTGTGTGCCCCCCCCAATAAAAGGGGGTGTTAAAAAACAAAAAAAAGAAGCTGAATTGTAGAAAAAGAGAAATAGAGATTTCAAAAACGTCAGGCGAGATTAGCCTACTCAAAAACACGGACGAAACAATAAACATGGAAAGCGCCCCACACTTCCATTGCATCACAATTTGTTTCTTTTGTCTCTCTCCTTAATATAAGTGTTTACTTGGGCAAAAATCCAATCATTTCATTCTCTCCGAGCGTATTTCATGTATATAAACAAACATTTGCTCGACCTCACTGGAGTATTAGCTTTAATGTATCGTCAGCAAGCCTGGCTTTGAGAGGGCATTAATTTCAATTCGCCGATTTAAACACTCCAGTTTGTCGCAATCCTTCATCGCAGTACCGCCACCAAGTCAACACACACAATGGGCCTATTTTTCAATCTAATGGCGGGAGCTTTCTTGCCATTAGTGGAATAAAACTGCTTTTTGCCTTTGAACAAGCCACTCAAAATGTAACCCTGCATTTCAAAACGGATTTGAATAATTAATTGCGAGTTAAAACAGACATGAACCCCAAGAAACGGGCTCAGGGTGGGAGCTGGAAATACTTTTTTTTTTTTTTTTTTTTTTTTTGCCCCGAGGCCAGAAGATCGCTCATCTTAGAAAGCTGGAAAATCTAGTCTTTGAGGATAGAGTGTAATCTCCAGTGAATCTAATGAAACAAAGTAAAAGATAACGCCACATTTCATCATATCGGAGACGGAGTGCTTCCTCTGGCTTGCCCTTGAGGTGGCAGGAATCCATAATCTGAGGAACTCATTCTTTTCATGTAGTTGAGGTATCACGAGCCCTTGTTTGACCCGGCTCTCAAGACAACTGATTTATGAGCAGATCTGGTACTTGAAGACAAAAGTCTACACCTCTCCCTCAAATGATTTTTGTTTTTTTTAAAGAAAATGGTGTAAGACGAACCACTCTCACAACGTTTCCCTCTAAATGACCCAATAAATATATTAACCATCACATTTTATTCGGCGATGGATGAGATATTTTGTGTAACCAAATGTTATTGCAGTATCACATATTTACAGCACTGCATCCTTGTGTATGTAAATAAAATAGACATTTAGAAAAAGCCATCTCTCCTTTCCGACGTGTCCTTGGCCCATTCCTTTGCAGTGAGCTTGTCTTTATTATTTAATTAAGCCACTACGGCCGTTACATTAATAATTGAGTGTGAGAGGAGACCCGGGGCAGCCGCAGGCTCTGGCGCATTGGGCTTCCTGGTGAGGAGTGTATTAAAAATGTGTGTGTTTATGTCCCCAGGGCGTCTGTCCTGGCTGCATAAAATTGAATTGGTTATATCTAATATATCATCCCCTAAGGGTGGCTGGCTGGGTGGGAGGGGAGGAGCAGGGGAGAGCTGAGATGGTCGCATCCTGCCAGCAGGGAATGAGTCCGTTCTTAAGAGATTCAGAGAGACGCATGAGGCCGTGACGTTAATGTCCCTCAGAATCAAATCGATGGCTGTCTGCATCCTCGATGTGCATGGCCTTAAGCTAAGGAGCACAAGACAAGCCCAGAACCAGATTAAACCCACTCGTTACCGCAGTCTTTGTTCACTTCTGGTGTCTGGTGATGCATTCAGTGCATCAGTGAGAATGGGTGGAGAATTCCTTATGAAAACGGATTACAACCAAATACCAAATACAGAAAGAAAAAAAAAAAGCTTATGGCATTCATGTAGATACTAAGAGGATGAATGTTGGTGACAATGTGAGCGTCTGAATGTGGAAGCAGGAAAAACATCACTCATGATCCCCCCCCCCTTTCACAGACCGAGGGGCTGACTGCAAATGCACTCTCCCTCGCTGCCTTTCTCCACCTCTCTTCTTATCTGCTTCTACCACCATCCCCCACTCCAACCTCCACATCCAGCCGGCTCCGTGTGGCTTTATCCAACTCTGCACCTTTAAGGCCTCCAGACTCCAGAGGAATGAGCATTTTAACACCACCATTAAGGTCAGGGCCTAAATTATTGATCCGCCACCTCTATCAGCATAACGGTCACGTAGCCAGTATCACAATCTAACCCTGCCGCCCTCGGCCAGATCGCTGCAGCTCCCTCAATTAAGGAGGGATTCTCATTACAAAGAGAGACAGCGAGAGCGAGAGGGAAAGAGAGCAAGGTGGAGGAGGATGAAAGAAAGAAAAGAGTGTGAGAGAGAGAGAGAGAGAGAGAGAGAGAGAGAGAGAGAGAGAGAGAGGTCCATTTCAGGCGGGGGGAAAAAGGGGGACAGCAGGCATTCTTTACACCCATCCTCCTCCCTCCCATCCACCTCCTCCCCCTTGAAGTCTCCCATCATCCCCCCAGACAAGACCCAAAGATGACAGGTCTTATCCTCACCAAAATGCGGGCGATAAGGCAGCTGTAAAAGAATAATAAAAGAATAATGCATGGAGGATGAAAGAGGGAAGGCAGACAGGGAGTGAGGCAGAGAGAGAGAGAGGCAGGCCAGGGAGGGGGCAGCAACATAAATAAAGATGCAGCACAGTTGTGCTGGATCTCCTAATGAATTCGGAAGGTCCTGGATCAATAACATCAGCGCGCTGACGACACATCACAAATGCCAAAGGAGCTCTCTTGCCTTGAGCCCAGGCCCCGGAGAAAAACAGACATTTACCGCATCCTTCTGCTCCACGGAAATGACTGAAAATGACTGAAAATGACCAAATGCATCACAAATCGTCTTCAAAAGGAAGCAGATGAGAGTGTGTTTTGCGCGTGATGCTGCTTGCGAGGAGCATCAGGAAGCAGGAAGCAGTCGTGCCGGCTTGGTAATGGGGATGATTTCCACCTAGGAGATGCCGTGATAGTGGCCGCGCTATCAGTGCTATTAGCGATGCTGATGACAGATGGTTTCTTTGTCTCTATTCAGATTTATTTTCACAGCTGTCAAGAGAAAAAACACACTGAGTACATCATTATACCCAGTACGAATAGCCTGAAATGAAACAACCCCTGACATGACGGTCAAACTGCTTTGCTGTGCTGAAAACTATAGAATATGTTGGAAAAGTGTAACCGAGATGTGGATCAAAGCAGACATGGACTTGGGTCTCTGAAAGCGTGCCCTCGCTCCCCATTCGCTCATACACAATCATGGCCTAATGGCATCCATTAACATAATTGCCAACATAACTAGTGTTCCATGTCTGAGAGCCATTCCCCAACTACACGGAAAAAAGAAAAGGGAAAGAAAGATGAGAAGAGACGAAATTGAGCCAAACATGGACCATCCCTAAAAACACATCGTGGGTGTTCAAGCTGGATCCCCCCTCCCCACACACCCCCCCACCCTCCTCACCCGCTTTTCAAAGCTACAGCGCTTTGTGGAGACCCCCTGGGAAGGCTCTGGCATCTCAAGGAATGTGATGCCAGAGTGAGTGTGTGTGTGTGTGTGTGTGTGTGTGTGTGTGCGCACATGTTTGTATGCAGCACAGATAGCGGGGTGGAAGAGCAGAGCTTCCTTCACATGTTGGTAGCTGCCTCGGCGCTCAAAGATTGGGCCCCGACACACGCTTCACACCAAACACAACCTGCCAGGCGAAATGAAATTCCCATTATTTTTAATTAATCCCTAATTAAAATATATTACTCCACAGATTCCACAAATCTCTCTTAATATGCAAATGTGGCCAATTCAAGGATATTTACATATCATTAATTAAGGCAGGCACATTCTCTTAGTCTAATGAGCTGTGGCCCGGGTCTGCCAAGGAAAACTAAACGCTGGGCTCGGGAGTGAGTAAGCACAGCCACGGGGGGATGTCGGCTCTCTGTTGAGTCAGGACTATCAAGCGTTAGCGCCGGGGTGAAGTAGACAACAACAACTCTGCTAGGCTCACAGAAATCCACCCTGAAACACTTTAGCATCGTTAAAAAACTGCTACCGGCGACGTAGCTCGCGTCTTTCGCGCCTATTTTGGGCCGACCGGTGTGTGTTTTTCTCATTCCTGAGGATCACCAACCAAAAGAGGATGTGACCTCACGCAGAGGTGTTTCCAAGCAGAGCTGCAAAGGAGTCTGATATGTTATCACTGTCACTAGCACTATCACTCTGCAATACCACCGACATTACATGTGGTGAGTTCATGCCCTCCCTTCTGGAGACTGTCTGAAGGAGTTTACGTGGACAAAAGGAAGCCATGAGCTCAAACAAATGCAGACGAGGTAAGCTAAGGTTACGCTCTTAATATCCACGTTCTCCTTTTATGGTTTTTACACACTATCTTATCAAATTGAAATAGTAATTGTCATCTTTGGAAACTTTGGGATCGCCACCCGGCTAAATTACAAAAGGACTGATAGTGGTAGAGGTACTGTTCTGAGGTATTTCTACATCACACAAGTATTTAAATGTTATAATAATTAATATTTATATCCAGATCAGTGGTTCCCAACCCCGGGGTGGGTTCGCCTCCAGTGGGTCAAAAGATAACTCTTTTGGGATTTGAAAGCTACATAAATTTATATCATTTTTTCCGCTCCTTTACTCATTTCTTTTTTTACGAGATATTGGATAGTTCTACCTTTATTGGTTGCCAACAACATGTGCCAACGCGTTTCAGAGACACTCGTGCGTTATTTCAAGGGTTACAAGCCAAAAAAGGCCGTCAACAAATGCAGCATAATAAACTCCCCACCAGCATATAGAATGAACACAATGAGCTCCAACTCAACCAGCTGCAACATTAACATGCTTCTAACATATTAATTCATCAGTAATAATAATCCAATAAATTATATATTGCAATTTAACTACATGTAACAGGGTTTATTATACTTGCCATTCATTACATGCATTGTGCTGAAAAAAAAACCTTGTTTTACTTCAAAATTTGAATGCAATACTTTTACTTGTAATTGAGTACTTTCACATTGCAGCATTGGTACTTTTGCTGATGTAAAGGAGCTGAGCACTACTTCAACGACTGCATATCAATGATACTGTATGTAACAGAGTGAAAGTACCCGATGGTGAATTCCTCCTTTAACTGTATTTTCAGTGTGCATCACTGTACGAGTAACCTTTTTATTAACTGCAGCACCAGCTTCCTAATTACTTTGTGGAATGCATCCGACCATTTTTTGCAGAGCTGTTCGTGGAAACTATTCGTGGATATCATGTTGTATTAGGTGATTTGAAGGAGAGTAAGGAAATGGAGTGGGGTGAGCCATACCTTGTCCATCTCCTTGTTCGCCCCTTTTCCAGCTGCTCTAATTTGACACCTTGAGCATTGGAGGGGGGGGGGTAGGGTTAACTAGGTGGGGGAGTGCAAAGACACAGCGGAATTCATTAAGAATAGCAAACCCCTCTCTCCCTTCAACCTCCCTCCAACGCTAATGACATCAGAGGTTAGCAGGAGCGAGAGGAGGAGAGACAGAGGTAGAAAGCACAGAGACGGAGGGGAGATGCATGAAATTGGAAATATTTAAAATAACTGTATTTTCAAGGGAGGCAAGTGAAAAGTGGCGAGGTGCATTGAAAGAAAACACAGAGGGCGTGTTTGCTCGGTTTGGTCCGAGTGTATTTCTGCATCCTTTTAACATTCACACGAATTGAAAGAGGTTTCAAAAACTGCTATTTTGCCTCTGACAGTCCTAATGCACTATGATGACATACCAACTACCGACTGCAGACCTTCGAAAAACCCATTTATGCCACACTTTGTAGGTTGGATGGAGTGCAATCAGAACTTTTTCAAAATTGTGATGACCACGTACTGGCACAGTAATCTGTGGCTGAGGAATTGGCTGGCTAATGGCAGTTTCACATCAGCCATCTATAGGGACCCTGCAGACAGGTAAAGTGGTAGTTGCAAGATATTGAAATGGCCAGTGCCACCTGGGATGAAAGGCCTTTAAAAAAAGTATTAAGAACTTATTTCTTCTTCTTCTCGAAGGAACAGCAGCACTGTGTGTAAGATGAGCAGCTTTATCTTTGCAGTCACTTAAAACATCAAACACTTTGCTTCACAGCAACTCTGAAGATGCTGCTTGACTTTAGACCTGAAGGGGAAATCATTGATGTGCAAGATAAAAAAAAATATATATAAAGTTTCTAAGCCGAAATGAAATCTTGGTGTCCCGAGACCTTTCAAATGCTCATTTCCATTTATCTGCCGGTGACATTTTTCATGACGTACTCTCTGGCAAACTATCTGACTCATAAATCCAATTCAAGCCTATTACTGAATAACTTTTAAAGTTATCCTTCATTAATGTTAATGGCTTTTTTTAGGGGAGGCCAGTGGTGGTTAGGACTACATGGCTGCTTTCCCAAAGCTTGTTTAACAGGCTTCGGACAGAGATGGATGCTTCCTGCAGTCCGATAGGCTCTCTGAGCCATCTATCACCCGGAGGACCCACCCACAGAGCTGGCGTTCCATAACAAAGGGCAGGCAGGAAAGCTCCTGATTGACAGCTTTATGTGTGTGGTGGCTGGTGAGACAGCAGAGAGGAGACGCGGTATCTGTTTCTGGCCTCGGTGCTGGCTCTCTTTCTGAAAATGAGTTGTGAAGAACAGAACAAAATAATGAGTGAGCAGGGGAATCGATCAATGTGCCGACACATGAGATAAATGGGAGAATCAAAGCGCGCGCAAAACAAAACACCCCTGCTGCTGAGTAGGTACAAAACTAATCAGGCAAATGAAGCTGCCCGAGCAACGTAAACTGTGAATGGGGAGCAGTGTTAAGGCATAAACAGTTATTATCATAAAGATTATTACCCTTTACACCTCAAGACTCGCTAATTAGCGCAATAAACAGCCTAAATTCTGAAATATATGGCCGCAATAAAAAACCCCGCCGCAACATGTAAATACAGATACTGCACGCACAAAGACACAGATAAAGGGATAACACACCGCTCTGCAGCCGCCACACTCCAGCTCAGAAGAAGATTTAAAATCTATAATAATGCAACACATGTACGGGCATAAACTGCTTTGCTGCTGCCACAGCTGTAATCATTTTACGAGGGGCCACAGTTCCTCTCAGGGCTGTATATATATATATATATATATATATATATATATATATATATTCTTGAAATGCAGACAAAAAGGAAGAAAGTGGGGGAGGATGTTTCAGAAGAGACACACTAAATTTGGACAGTAAGTAGTATCACCCCGTTGGCGCGGTACACCGAACATTCGCAACGCCCCATTTAACCGCACACGGCGCTTCCCTCTACTGCCTTCATTTGCATACTTCAGCGGGGCCCTGACGGATGAAGACGGATGGGGCAAAATCAGCCTCACTGAAACAACTGTTTTATCAAGGTTAAACTATCCAAGAAGCTCTTAACCCCCGCGCCTTTATCACACTACAGCTCTCCCAATATCAATCTATCAATATGATCTTATCGGCAGGGAGGGGGCTTAAGACGCTCTTCATAAACTCAAGTAATAGGAACATAAAGGAATTTTATGTGTTTTAGGGGAGGAGAGAGCTAAACACGGTGCTGAAGGACATGTCCAATAAAAACAGGATACAAGGTGGTGCCAGCAAGCCAAATAAAATATAATAGAAGAAGAAGGAAGAGCTGCTCGCCCAGGAGGCGTGAGAGAGGCATGTGCGGAGTCA
Organism: Leptoclinus maculatus; assembly: GCA_032191485.1. Taxonomy (NCBI): domain Eukaryota; kingdom Metazoa; phylum Chordata; class Actinopteri; order Perciformes; family Stichaeidae; genus Leptoclinus; species Leptoclinus maculatus. The sequence goes on from JAVDOI010000010.1 coordinate 2,424,961, forward strand.
CGGGGGTCGCCGGTTCAGATCTCGTGAACGAATGGTGAGAAGCACGGATAAGAAGCACTAAAAGCCTCCGTCAACTGCAAGGCTCAACGTGAACTTGAGGTACTGACACAGACACTGCTCCAGTGAAAGGTGCCTTTTATGTAAAAGCTCAGAACTATACAGGGCATCTCCCGTTTATATCTATATCTATAGCAGGGTGTCCTAATAAATATAGATTCCAAAGAAAAACTGTGACAGGATAGCCCCTGATGTATACAAAGACTAAATATATATATGAACAAAGTTATTATTATTATTGTAATAATAATAATAATAAATATATATAATATAAAAATTGTGTGTGTGTGATATTTCCATGTCACACCTCTCACTTGCTTTTTTTATTCTCTGCGAGCTACTGTCTATTAACACACACACACACACACACACACACACACACACACACACACACACACACACACACACACACACACACACCAATATAAAGTGTCTGGATTCACCAAAACAGCGTAAAACCAGAGACAAAAAGGAAAATAATTGGACCATGCTTTGGGGAGGATTCCTGAATATTATTTAATCTTCATATAAGATGTTTCAGTTTATTTTGTAAATACCTAAAACATTTAACACTCGTACAGCATGATCCCATTCTGGATGACACCAAACATCAAAAAATGGCCTTGAAAGTAAGACACAATGGCACCAAAGCCTTAGTTATTATAAACTTCACAGACGTCGCATGAATGTTTTTCAGGTGTTAATATTCAGCATTCAAGCTAAGTGCAGTGTAAGCAATTAGAAATGCATACTCATGATATTAATACACAAACTACAATAGTTATACTTTCTCATTTCACGTTTTTTTGTTGTAACTAACACCAAATGCACATCCAGACCTTTTATGATACAATGTTGCTGGTATAATGAAACTATTACACAAAATGACTAATAGTTTATAACACACATCGGCACACATAAACCTACATGTACACACACACACACACACACACATCATGAGAGCAAACTACCTCCTGACTTTTGATCTTTGAAGGGTAAAAACTCTGTTAAAAGTGGCTTGGTAATAAATGAACAGAAGTATATAATTTGCTGATTATGCTCAAGTAGAAAAAAGAAAATGACAGCAATTAACATAATTTCAGTTGGAGTTAACTGTCCAGAACTAACACCGCCAAAGGCAAGCTGGCAGACAGAAGGCACAAAGGAAACCCACAGCTTTCAGTCTTTGCGTGGAGATACGGATATCTACAGTACAGGGAACCAGCGAGGCTGTATTATCAATCCTGATCGCTGTAAACTGGGAAAAACAGTAAACATATTTTACCTTGTTTGACATCTGAATTAAGACCATAAACGTCAAGGTTTGGTTTGTTACCACACTGAAAAATAGTACAGTCTAGTAATGAGGCCTTTAATATATACATGAAGTAGATTTTCCACAATAACAAGTCAAAGCAGCTGTTGGTGGAGAAAATCAGCACCGTTTCTGAAGCAATTTCAGTTTAATGAGAGTTTTCATGATGCAAGTTGTAATGACGTGAACTGATTCAAGGAAACAAGCAAAAATGATTTCTCACCCTAATGGCAGTTTTGACTCACTAATTGATTTTTTTTTTTTTTAACAGTGCATCGCTGCAGACAAAGCAAACAAGAAGTGTTTTGATCCACATGGTGAGTTTTGTGCTTCTTTTCTTTGTTTGGTGAATGCTGAGGGTTCCCTTTCTTGCCTGAACGAGCCGACACTACGTCAGATTTAAGGGCCCTCGTCTGCGTCTACTGAAAAAAACATTCTTTCCGGGGCCCGGGCAGCTAGGCCGAGTGCTGACCTCTGCTAACACTCGTGCTCTGGCTCTCACTGTGCTAAATGCTACCCGTGGTGTCCCATCTGCCCAGGGAAGTGATCCAAAAACTGCAGCACCCCGTGTGTCTCTATGGGCCCCACGGAATTATCAGCAACAATCCCAGGAGACCGCCCGCCCGCCTGCCTATTTCTGCCCCTCCAACACACACATTCTGACACACGCACAGAAATAGTAGACACCAGACGCCACACTGAAGATTGCCAGCATGAGGCTGTTTGATTTTGCAGCCACAAAAACAACTCTTTATGTGGCTAAATTTATCATCGCTCTCCGCCACAGTATTTGTGTCTTTCTCTACAGTTTCAAAATCTCTTCTCTCTTTTTCTCTTCGAGTGTGTGTGTGTGTGTGTGTGTGTGTGTGTGTGTGTGTGTGTGTGTCTGCATTGTTCTTTGTCTGCGCCTTTCCTTCCACTCAAGGTGCCGAGGTTACCAAGGCTCATCTGTGGCCCCTTTGTCTCTCACGGCAACAGCAAGGTTTATTAACATAAATTAGAATAGCTCACCGAGAGAGTACCTTGTCGCTATGCGTTACCCACGGCAACCTCTCCTCCACGCTCAATCCACCTGAGTGTGTGTGTGTGTGTGCGCGCGTGTGTTTGTGTGTGAAATAAAGAAAGAGAGAAAGAGAGAGAGAGAGAGAGAGAGAGAGAGAGAGAGCACTCCCCTGCATCTAAATGTGAAACTACTTTGAAACGAGGGAGACACATCCACACCCATCTCTCCTCTGTCCTGATTAAAATAAATGATGCTATCTCCACTGCATGACTCACTACACCATGGCATTACTATCAGTAATTGAAACATCCAATCACTACTGAGCCATCAGCCTCACTGCTCTTCCCCATCTGACTTTGTGGCACCTGATTGAACACCCCACTGTATGGGAAGTAATACGGGATACGCCGACGAGTTCGTATGAAGAAATGCCGAAGAGGGGAGCAGGAACACTGCATCAACGGGGGTGCAATTCAGGCGTTTGTTTTGTTTTTGCATGATATATAGTATGTGTCCGAATGGGAATGCGTAGTGTATACGGGATGTATAGAAATGTGCATGCGTGTTAGTGTGTTAGTGTGTGTGTGTGTGTGTGTGCCCCACTCGACATCCTAAGCAGATATCCAGGGAGAGTCGGGTAGCCTCATTGATTGGTGTTGATTCCATCTGGGCAGCGAGCAGCGACTGACAGTGGATCTAAGCCGCTTCGAAAGGCAACCATTAATCTTGGCCCTGTTTAAGCAGCATGTATTAATTTATGTCATTTTTACTAAGTCAGCCAGGGAAGAGCGCTTGCCATTTTACATTTGACTGTTCATCGAAGTCAGGGAAGGAAGGAAGGGGGGGGGGGGGGGGGGGTCCTTTTATACAACCCCAGCATGCTGCCAACACGCCACTTACATCGTAGTGGCAGGGTGCCAGAGAAATCAGATCCCCCACACCTCAAATTAAAGGTTATCAACTGCCAGGGCAGCCACCCCGATCACAGCACCCAAGAAAATCTGAACGTATGGGTTACAAACAGAAGGGGGGGGGGGGGGGGACAAATGTGACATGGTGTGCATGTAACCAAATACTTTTAATACTATGAAATGTGAAAAACTAAACTGTGCAATTCAGAGGTTTTGGAGTAGCCTACACAGTTGGAGCCCCATGAACATATCAGTAATAAGATCTGCAGGTGTTTCAACGCCAACAATATGAGGATATATACGCGTCCACCGGTCCTACTGCGTGAGGCAATTCCACCAGACTGGAAAATCCAATCATATCCAAACAGCACCAATAAGAAAAACAATGGCTGAGGCAATTGCAACTGCAATAATGTCACCAGAGCTGTTTTGTAGACACTAAAAGCTGCTCCAGAGACAAACATCTGATAAAAAAGAAACTCCACTCCGCCATAGAGCAAATTTCCCCTCTAAAGCAATTTTATATTCGATAAGTGGGAAGGCATTCTTAGTGTAATGGATCTGAATATGATCTCTGTCAGAAAACTAAGAACACAGCCTTGTATAAAAGCTCTGTTTGTAGAATGGCCAGTTACTGCTGCAGCTGATAACCAGATTGAGAAGTGCAGGAAACAAACTACAGATAGAGATGCGATGCATTCATATTCTGCTGAATAGGTGAACTGATGAACCTGTTCCCCTTGTCCTGAATGCTGTTTCCATGAATGTGAAAAAATGTACGTGGAGGGAAAGATTGTTATCTGATACATTTAAAAAAAGGACATGGACACACACTAACGTGCATGCGTGTAGACAGACACCACACAGGAATTCAAACTTTGATTTTTTTAATTTGTTTTAAAGGCTGAGAGAGGCAGAAAAGAGCTGCTTCAACTCCCCCCCCAAAAAAAGGGCAACAACAAACACACCTGGCGACCTAGCTATGCTCTCTCACACACACACACACACACACACACACACACGCGCACACACCTACGCACACATGCGCTCCTTTGCCATACGTTGACACGCAGAATATGACCATTCTACAGCCAGATCTGTTATCATGGCTAATTACAACTCCCACCTCAGATATACAGGGCTGTAATTAGCCTCTTAAAACATGATTAACATGTCTCAATTAAGCCAGTCAACATTTGCATAATATATTAGCTGTCGTAATTGCGAGTGAGGACAGGAAACAGCAAAAATAAATAAATAAATACACACTGTAGCTCGTGAAGTGCGCTGATAATGTAGCGGATATAAATATAAATATAAATATAGAGGACGTGTCGGTCGGTAAAATGGAATTCAGTCTATTTTTGTTTGACATAACTCACTTTTAAAAAGCAAGGATGAACTCACAATCAGCACATCCCGGCTCAGACTACTTACTAAATATATATATCGTGTTTATTATTATTCACTAAGAGGAACTGGTAAGTGGATGAATAGTTTCCTATAAAACTCGCAAATCAAAGCCCGGCAACATTTTCTCAGGAAAACTTCGCCACTCGTTTTGAAGTTATTTATTTCGAGCCATTTAAGAGAGAACAGACAGAGTCCTGTTCGGCCTTATTTCCGTGGAAACTAAAACATGGGGGTGGGGGTGGGGGGGGGGGGGGGGATAAACTGCTGCTTCGGCACTTCCAAGCCCGGGACAGATATACAGTCTCCCAGCTAGCGCGGGGAAACCAAGGACATAGCCATTAGTTTCAGGACAGCGCCACATTGGAAACTAATGCCTCCATCTGTCACCGGAGATGAGAGGAGAGTAACAAAGAGCGGCAACACTAACCCCTGAACTCATCATGGACAGCCATGTCAATTAAATACTGAAAAACAGCAGCACTGGGAGCCATAGTGACCAGTCTACCCACTGCTTCATGGGAGCTCAACTAGTACCTCCATCAACGCTTAACGTTAATGTTATAGGAAATACCATAAATAGTCATTTGACATTTTACCACCACGCACCTTTTCAGATATTTCAAGCCTAAGAATATTAATCTGCAACTTAATTGATTCATAATTTTAGCCATTTTTTAAGCAAAATGCCAAACTTTTGTTGTTTCCAGCCACTCCGATGTGAGGATTTGTTGATTTCTTTCTGTTTTGTATTATTGTAAATTGAATATCTTTGGGTTTTGGGATGCCGGTCGGAACAAAACAAGAAAATTGAAGATGTCACTTTAGCCTCTTTTTTTTTTTGGACAAAAAGATTACTCATTTAATCAAGAAAGTAATCAGCAGACTAATCAATAAGGAAAGTAATTGTTAGTTGAAACACATCAAACAACACAGCATTTTAAGGATAGTTATCAAAAAGAAAAACTTTTGCTTTGTGCTGATGATGAAAACTTGAAAGTGACTAGACCAACACATACTGTGAATAACTAAAATGTGTGTACATGTCTAATTAGCAGGGCGAGCTTTAGGAGGAGGGGGGGGGGGGGGGTGCTGCAGTTAGCGAGAGCTACTGATTCAGCAGGTCTACGGCTCCGATAAGTTCAACCGGTGTAATGCATTATCCGTCTGATCACATTAGTCATGCAGGAGCTCACCATCTGACCCGGGCCTGCATAGGGGTAATGTGAGGCTGCTGACACGAAGTGGCCTGACGAAACAGTCCCAGGCCCGCAGAGAGAGAGAGAGGGAGAGAGAGAGGGAGAGAGAGGGAGGGAGGGAGAGAGAGTGTAGGCCTGAAACCTGACACCCAGAAACACTGACTTGGTGTCTGGCTTCTTTTACTTAGTCAACCATACGTGCCAGCTTCCCTCGCTGTAATGGTTCCACACAAACAAAGACACTCTCCAAACTCTCTTCACAGGATGTGAAGCAAGCACAGGAAAACAAATTGTAAGTGCTTCTCAGGAACTGTAGAAACAATGATAATATTTTTTTTTTTTGTGTCGAGGGGCCCCGGTAGTCAGGGCAAACATGAAATACAACACTGGCGGGCCAAAAGGAACGTCTGTAAGTGGTAACACAAAACCTCCGCCGTTGGTTTTTTTCATAAGCCAGCATGCGAACCTGAGCTTGTTTAAGCTTGCTAAATACTCTCCTGCCGTGACACGGGCCCGACCCCGGCACAAATATACAGGGAGCGGGGCGGGGTGGGGTCATCAGTTAAGGCCTGCTCTGTCTGCTATTGGCATGCACTCCCCGCCTTGTTTGTCAGCTGCTCGCCAATGGACACCTCATTGCTGCAATGTCCCCATATTGCTGCTGTCAACACAAGCACGCCGACCGCTGCACCACGAAAGAGGTAGTACACGTAACGCACGCGAATAACTACATGCGACAAATGATATATGATCCAAAAGAAATGTCTCCACTCTTCAGTAAAAGGTCGAGGGGAAGGGCCGGCCTCTAAAAAACCCGAAACCGCTGCGCTCGTCTCCTGCTCGCACTTGTTCTCAAAGACACTCTTTGCAACAATGTAGAAAAAAAAAAAAAAAAAAAAAAGCCTGGAGAAGCTGACTCTTTGTAAAGAATATGAAAAAGACCTGACAAATTACAGGCTGTACCCCGCTCGCATACACTGCACTCAGCACATTTGGCTGTAAATGCCATGGTGAAGGTTTGAGTCATTTTCTCTGTCACTGCAGTGAAAGGATTTTTCAGTTTCGTCTGCACAAACCTCCTATGGGCGAAGATGAGCCGCAGCTCAGCTCTTCAAAACGCAGACGGGGAGGACACAGCGAGGCGGCCATTGAGGCTCCAATTCTCTCATGAATTGTTTGGGTTATTCTTAACTTTGAAATGCTTTTCTGTCTTCATCAAACAAACGTAGTTATTTAGGGCTTGCTGATTTGTGGTTCGGAGCATGTTTTTCAAATACACTTGGGAGTTTTAAATAAAACAAACAAAAAGCTGATTCAAAAGAAAAAAAAAGAGAGAGAGAATATAAACTATGTTGAAATATGTTCACATCCAAACTTGGTCCTAATTTGCAGGCTGAGGGGGAGCCTCTCTCTCTCTCTCTCTCTCTCTCTCTCTCTCGTCACAGGCTCTGTGAAATCCTGGGTTGCCAAGAACGGTGGGAAGAGAGGAGAGGCAGGGGGAAAAGCCAGGAAAAGGTCCAAGTCACTTTGTTCTTCTTTTTGGAAACGAACTCTGGTTGAACCCAGGGAGACGCCAGACAGTTTACAAAGAGCTCAGGCATTACTCTCTCTCCCTTCTCCAAGCCTTGCAATTTAGAAACAGGGCCCCAACCTACTGTAGCTTTCTCCTCACAGAGAGCACTTTAACCTTTAAATCTGATGAAAATCCCAAAGTGTCTGCTGGTTCCTTCTAGTTTTTTTTTTTTTAGGGGGGGGGGGGGGGTGTTTTGAAAAAACCTGTGCCAAACTCTGACTCATGAGAATGAAATGTCTGCCAATAAGGCTTCATGTAAAATTAAGGAAAATGGCACTGCCTCCATACCGACCCTGTGTTTATTTTTAACTGTCATGGCTGTTGAGTGCAACCGACCAGACGAAGCGACAAGGCTATCTCGATAACCTCAAAAGACAGCTTCAACGTTGTGCTCCACCGATAAGGTTGTATTGGATGTTTTGTTTTATTTCCTCCCTCTCAAACCTCGCTCGGCCCCATCCCTCAGAGGATATCCACAGGCTTTCGTCACGTGAGCCGCTCTTCTTTTAATCTGCTCTTAAGTGAGTAATAATTCACACATTCCTTTTCATGACTTTGACTCTTGTTGCAAACATAAACAGAAAAATCCCTCTGACCTGCCTCTGCGTTTAAAAACAGCTCACTTAGCAAACACCATCAAACTCAGGGCCAAGGAAAACAGACGTGGCGGGGTGAGAGAGCCCAGCCCCAGAAAAAAGGACCAAATGTCGGCATGAAAACACTCCAGTCCAATGACAGCCCCTCTTCTGGGGCCGGTGAGACGTTTGACAGGGAAAACGTATCACAAATCAGAAGAATTTCTTCTTCTTTTTTTTATGCCCAATACATTTACAGTGTGCGAGAGAGAGAGAGAGAGAGGAATGTCAGGATGATGTTTGCAAAATAAAGTAAAGAGGTGACGCTATACGACACTGGGGATACACTATTAGTCCACAACACTGACACTATGCTACAATAGCATCTGTGAGTGCAAGCACAAATCCAGCAAACAACAGAAACAATAAAGGAAAAAAGAAGACTTACCTGTTTTCTCTTTTATTTCACACAAGACGTTGAAGAGAGCAGGTTTCATTCTGTGGCAGTTCAGTGCATGCTTCCTAAAAAGAGGACAGGACATCCCTTTCCAGATCAATATTCAAACAAGTGGAAATAGTAACAAAGCCACAAAAAGAGCGGGGCATTCTAAAATCACCAAGATATCACCGCGAAGATTATTTCTCAGATTCTCCTGCTGTTTTCTCAAGCAGGCTAATTTATGAAAACCAAAGCGAATAAAAATATGAATAATATTTCGACTGAATCCATAGTCTGTGAATTTAATTATTTGTGTCACATGAATACACAATTAGACTTAAAAACAATAATAATATAAAATGCAACAACACTCAGTAACATTGCACCTGTAAACATGCCTCAAATGCATTTTGCATTACAATTTTGATAATTACTGATCAAAAGTACAGGAAAGGATCTGTTATCATGTTATCATAGCACAGGATTAACAAACTCCTTTGTAACAAGGTAAAAGTGTCTGAGAAACTGCTTCAGTTCAAAAATCTCTGAACAAATCATCCTACTCTACAATAACCGTGCGATAATTAATAGTTTTGATTAAAAAAAATATTAACCCAAAAGTTGTTTCAAATAATTAAATACGAATCCTAACAAGTTTTTTTTTTAATGGTGTTTTTTATTGGCTTTCCTCACAGGCACTTCGTTGGGCGTAATTGCTTTCATTTAGAAGCGCACACCACAATGTAGTCTCCCCCCTCCATCCCCAACAACATTGTCTAATATTACCGCTCTCTTATTAATACTACAAGTGTGTTTTTTTTGGTATAGCCTCACCTTGCCTGTGCTTCGTCTAAGCTTTGGTCTGTGATGGTCATTATTTGCTGTAATATGTCTCCGATGTCCTGCTTTCTTCCCTCTCCGTCCGTCCCCGCCGTGCCATCCTGCATATGCTGCGCCAGGCCGGGGTGTCCGGCCATGCCTACCCCGTGGGAGTGCATCAACCGAGGCTGCTCGTCCATCATTGACCACGGTCCCTGCTGCCTCGCCTCCAACTTTTAAATTTTTATATCAAGAGGTTGGGGGGGAAAAAGAAGAAAAATATCCTCGGAAATTCCTCTGCGTCTCTGTCAGCCCCGACACTCCTCCTTTTTCCTTGGTAAGCTTTTCTGGATTTGGGAGGAGGGAGACTGACAAACCCTCTCTCTCTCTCTCTTTCTCTCTCTCTCTCTCTCTCTCTCTCTCTCTCTCTCTCTCTCTCTCTCTCTCTCGGTGTCTCTCCCAGCTGGTTTAGGTGAAATCTGATCTGAATCGCTGCTTTTGGCTTTAGCCACTCCTGCACCGCTACTGTAGGGAAGGAGCGAAACAAAAAGCAGGATTCAACATTAAAGGCTCCTAATCTGATTAAAAGTGGAGCGCGTCGAGCTCCTCTTGTGTGAAACCTCCGATGTAGCCTCCTCGCGAGCTTGACGCGCTAAGGACTCAACTTGCCTTTGAAGGTTTCGGATACAAAGTAACCACCAACTGTTATTGTTCCGCTTATGTCTGGTAACTGACTCATAATCAGAGTATGGATGGAAAGCCTCCGCCCCTCGAGCCACGATTGGAGAAGAAGGAGCGCGCAAGTCCCACCTCGGTCCTCTCCGAAAACGTCAATCATCCTCCTCGGGAAGGTGGGACACTGTAATAAACATAAAGAGATGTGACCGGACCGGGTGGCTATACAGTGATGGATAGAGAGTGAATATGTAGCCTAATAAATAATTGTGAGTGGCAGTGAAGCTCTGACCCAACAGGACAGCATGGCGGTGCTTGTGGAAGACACTCTGTCAACCCTGACTATATATTTTCCGGCTGAATATTTACATCCTTGTAATCAGTCAAAGGAATAATAAATCAAGATGAATTTATTAGTTTGTGGGAAGCACTTTTACAAGCCTTTTGTTGTATCACGGGACCACAGCCGTTGTTATAGCAAATGTACTGGTGCCACAGTCTAACCTGTATTTAAACATCCTGGCACAACTATTTTTTATAATTGATTAAAGTGGAACTCTGCCAAATTGTATTCATCAAAGTCTGTTTACACATCTTGGGGGAGGACTACTGCATATGTGATAAAATGTTGTATAAAGTCTTTTGGGGCTCCAGAGGGAGCTGTGCCAAATCTGCCAAATTGCCTCAAGTGATGTCACTTGAGTCATCGCTGGTTGGGTCTAAATGTGAAGCTCAGACTCTGTAGCCCGCTCCTCGTCTCTGCTTGCGGGTAGAGACTTAAGGCTACACTCTCCACTGCGAGCATTGCACCACCCGAATCTCCAGCCAAACTGTTAGCGGATGAGTTGCATTGTGGGTAATGAAGGTGGCCAGGTTTTTAAAAAGGTAGAAGAATGTGAAAAGAATAAAAACAGTAATAATAAATAAATAAAATAGCCTATATCTCTGGTTCTCCTGCATACATTTTGACACTATTCTAAATTTGAAACTATCCATTGTGAGTCTGACAATTTTATCGGAGTGCAATGCTAAATTATAATTCACCAGTTCCAGCTGATCAAGTGTGATTATTTGGTATTCTATGTCATAAAAAAAATCATAATTTCTCTGTTTTTTTTTACTGTTGGTCGGTCAAGCAATTTGAAGACGTCCACTAGGGCTTTGGGAATTTCTTTCATATTTTATAGACGACAAGATTAATCAAAGACGACAATAATTGTTAGTTGCATGCAGCCCTAAACCAGACCTGTATTTGAATTGCAGTTTGCATCAAACATGCAATATTTGTTGTTGCATGCAAATTATCTCCCATTAACACCAAAAGAAATAACTAACTCGTACGATGGACATGCTGCAGTTCTGCGGCTCAGAGTCTGGTCTCTGCTACATCCAAATGCTTCCTTCCCTTCTTTTACTGGCCGGACAGAAATCGATCAGTCAGTTTTCTCATTACGTGCTGAATAGGGAGGTAGGGCAGTAATTGTCACAAGGGGCAGGGTGAGGTTGAGGGTAGTGGTGGTGATAATGTCTGACACTAAGGAGCTGCAAGACTGCACAGTACAGCCCTGAAATGGAAGTCTGCAGTCCAACAGCCATTCTGCTTTTATTTTATACTCTATTTAACGGGGTCATAATGACGGAGGAGTACCTTTGTGTCGTAGACCTTACAAAGGAGATGATGGTTCAGTTGAAAACAGACATACTCTGAAATGTTCATCAGACACATCGTATACTTTTATTTCTGACCCAATGATTCGTCTACTAAAGAGTCAGGTTGATTAGTGTGAAATACAGTATGATCTAAAGAGCTCTTTTTTTTGCTGTATATTAAGATCCATTCCACCGTTAGCCAACAGAAAGAAATGACCCGATTGCCTGTGGATGCTTTTGGGAAAGTAAACTCTGAACAGAATAAATAAGACCTTGTTTGTGTCTCTGATTGCTGTATTTCAGAAAAGGCAGCATTTGAAGCCTTAATGAAAGAGAGAAAAGAAATCATCTGACATAGCATATTTCCCCCCCTATTAAAAGCAAATGTGTTGTTGCAGCATTAATAATCCTGCAAATTAAAAAGAAAAAGTGGGATTTGATTAGAATTGCAAATGAATTTGGATGTAAAAATATTCGTATAAATAGTAGATGTTTTTCTCCAGAAGTTGCAGAGTTGTTTTTCAGAGAGTAAAAATGTTAATGCCATGCATGTCGAATCCCCAAAAGAAATGTGAACTAGTTGAGTTTGTTGAGTCGTGTTTACCATCATCCAGTGAGGCTGCTCTGATGAATATGGAAGAAGACAGAATGTACCATAGATGATACTACATTTGTGATAGGAAAATGTCTGCTTTTGCAAATGTTTCGCACAAGCAGACCCAACTAAAATAATGTAAGTATTTGTGTAATGTTGTTTGGATGGTCTACCCAATTCAACATCGATAAGCAGAATAGAAACACTTGATGAATGGTTTATAACACAATATGTGAAGGAAGACAGCCACACACTCGTAGCCACGATGCAAAAAAAAAAGGGTATTGAGAATAACCTGTCATGTCGAAACGTTTGTAAATGATTAACTGTGGTCAGCACCTCTCCAACACTGGTGTGCGTTACTCCTCTCTCTCATCTTATAACACACTACAACACTGTTGAATTTTTGTAACATTTATTTTTTGTGTTTATTGATGTATTTGTCAATGCTTGATAACTTATAACGTAGCTGTATAAAGCATACACACGTACAAATCATTCACAAGCAGTTTTAAAACTGTTGATAAATGTGTTCAAAACTCAAGAAACATTATTACATATCATTACAACTATGTTATGTTGTCAAGCATTCATTATTAAGTGTTAATAAACTACACTGCTTATAAATGCTAAATTGGAGGGTACAAATAATGTGTTACCTGATATCTTATAATCTAATCAAACCTCAATATTTCAAGCTACTAATAACCAATAACAAACTAATACTGACTCCACAACACTCGTTCTCCCATCTTGACCGGGGTCAAACAACCCCCCCACCCCCCATAGAGAGCTGCAGGTCAGAGCAGGGTAAGTTATGTATGAGCTAGGAACACACCGAGGGAGGAAAGCAGCAACTGCATGGCACATCTCTCCAGGAAGTAACCTTGATGAAAAATTCAGTTGTTTGCAGCTCTTGGCGTCCCTCAGGCATGAATAAAGTGAGGCCCAGACAGAGAGAAAAGACCTGGGCTCAGCTTGAAACTACTCACCGACCCACTGCTGAAGAACAAACACATCGGCCGGCATTAGGAGATGGGCGCGAATTAAACTTTAATCACACCTCAGATAGATTAAGCGACAGGAGTCGAGTCAGCATTTCCAAGCCCTTGGCCTGCCTCTGCTCACCATCCTCCTTTGAACTCCAGATACATTAAATACCCACAAGTTCCAGTTTCTTTGCACCTCAGATTAGCTTTTAAGCATAAGAGGTACTTGAAACAAACCGGAGGTAGAGAGCAAAACCTGCAGCTGCCCAGTCATTAATGGAATGTTGTATATAAATCATCCCATTAAAAGGTTGCCACGGAGATTTAGTATGGCACCTCCATAAAGTTGGGGAGTTGCGAGAGACATATTCACTGTCAAGAGTGATGCAGCAGAGGTCGAGATATCCTTCTAGTCTTATATGCTTTACACTTTAATTCCTTAGTATAGGTCAAGGTCCGAACATGCTGGATCCCACACTCGGATAATAGTAAAATGAAGATGGCTGAATTCCATTTATGCTTCAGTTTCAGGGTCTTGGTTCCTTAGCTCCCTGCTTACATGAATGGCATGATATAATTTAATGATATGACTGTCTAGACACTCTAGAAAGTTTATTGTTGAACCTCAGATCCAGGAGGAGCATTGCGGGTCCCGTCCTGGTCGTGGAACCGTGGACCAGCTCTTTACCCTTGCAGGTCATTGAAGTTTGTCTCCATTCAGTCATCCAGTGTTTTGGGTGACTTGGAGAAGCCTTACAACCGTGTCCCCTGGGGAGTCCCGTTGGGGGTACAGCGGGAATATGTGGGGCCGGGGTCACTGCCAAGAGCCATCCGGTGTGTGTTTGTCTAACCACAGTAAGTCAGTACCTCCGAGACTGAGGCCATGGTCCTCTGTCAGTAAACGGTGGATTGCAGAATCCGGTTTGGGAGTGAGTCACTGCCCCAAGCGAGGGAGTTCAAGTATGTCGGGGTCTTGTTCACAGGTAAAAAAGTAGCAGGAGATGGACAGGCAGTTCGCTGTGACGTCAGCAGTCAGTCATGCATTGAACCGTATACCATTGTGGTGAAGATGGAACAAAGCCGGACAGCAAAGCTCTGGATTTACCAGTACATCTATGTTCCAACCCTCACCGATGGTCAGTACCTTGGTGGTGACCGAAAGAATGAGATCTCAGACACAAGCAGCCAAAAATAGCTTCCCTTTAAAGGGTGGCTGGGCTCAGGCTTAGAGAGAGGGTGAGGAGCTCAGACATTCAGAGGGAGGAAGGTCCATCTAATCTGGATGCCCCCTGAACGTCTTCCTTTAGAGGTTTTCCGGACACGTCCCTGTGGAAAGTGAAAACACCGTCTTCACATGCTGGGACAGCTGAACAGAACCGAGCCGTCCTTGTTTTTATTATGCAGTAACACCTGTGCTTTTTCTATTCGACTGTCGACTGTGAAAAAGGTCTATCTCCAAAATGAAACTGAAAAGAATCTTTCATCAGACATTCTCTGCCGAGTCTAAAGCCACCAGTTTATATTTCAGGCGTTTTGATAAAAATGTGTATAGTTTCAAAGCTGAAGCCTCCTGATGACAGCGTCGGGCTCCTTTTCTAAAAACTCCCTTAACAGCAGCAAAAAACACAATACACCAGTTTCCACAGGCTGATCTACTCCTCGTGATGAAACTTCATGTGTGGAGTTGGCGTAGCGCCCCTTTAATTTAGTCCTGGCAGTGAATATGATGGCGGTTTTCTCAGTAACCACCTGGAGATGAAGCTTATTTCTTCATCTTTTCTGAAACTTAATTCCAGAAACCTGTTTTAAATAATGTATTTTTCGGGGGAAACAGGTGAACTGATGTTGCCTCTGTGCCTTCATTTAAGGATATTACATTTTGGTTAAGATGGAGAATGTATTATGCGTTTCCCTGTTAGTTTGAGGAAACTAATTTCTGCCTTCAGCCCAGCAGGATTTTCCTGTATCTCGTTGCCAATGATAATTATTTACGTGGATAAGCTGGATGTGCCTTTGCGCAGCTGAGGCTGGGTCAGGGTGAAGGATGACTGATATGAAGGGGTTGACCTGTCACATAGCATTTGACTTACTATCCTTGGAACAGGATAAAAGGGGAGCCAAATGTCAAGTGATACAAGTGACGCATCCTCACACACAAGCACACACACACACACACACACACACACACACACACACACACACACACACACACACCACACACACACACACAGAGGGTTGAGGAGATGAATGTTTTATAATAAAACCTAAAAACCCACCAGCCATTCTGTGGATGGCATGTAAAAACAGTAAGCTTATCATTTCCGTGAAAATAATAGTCACCGGTGGCACTCGCAGTGTGTGTCAGCCACAGGATTTCCATGCCCTTTTCCGTGAGTGTGTCTGTTCTTGCTGTAGGGCCCCTGTAAGCCCTTAGACCTCTTGGCAAAGCGTGGGCTGTGCCTGGTGGGGGGAGATGTGACGGATGCCGGAGCCTCGGAGCTCGCTAGCTGCTCTGTGAATTTTCCCAGACTCATTTGCATTCATAAAGAGCCTACCCCTTGTCACAGAGTGTTTTCTTTTTTTAGTCTGCCTCCAAAAATCCTGTGTGACTCCTGGTGGGAGTGCGCCGGGAAAATCCGACTGTCAAAGACGACAAGATGAATGAATCCCGGTGTCAGACAAGTGTGGCTTCAACGATGACAGATGGAGGAGAGCTGTCCCTCCGTCGATCGGTAGGCTTCATTTTGGAATAAATAAATCTGAATTTCACCCCCTCCCATAATTACAAGTGTTGCTTTATTTGACGGCTCTCTGTGTTTGTTGATGGGAGTGTCTGTTGATACGTGTGCATGTGTGTGTGCGTGTGTGTGTGTGTGTGGTGGGTGGTGTCACTGACCAGGTGACAGCTTGATTTAATTCCACATGGGAGTGACTGCAGTGTGGTGCAGTGGTTTTTCAATCCTGACTTTTCAGTCTAGCTTTTGTAATCAAGCGTTGATGCGCACGTGGAACAGCAGGTGAACGTAAACATGCAATTAGATGCAATTAATTTCCAAATTCTCCTCAGGCATCTGCTGCTAAAGGGTCCATGAGCAAAATGCTGCATCCACCCCCCCCCATTAGAGAAGTTGTTCTGTATGTAACCCTGCACTCTGACCTCATGTGAAAGAAGGGCAGGGACATCACAAGGAATTCTGGGAGCCCATTATCATTCTCTTCTTCTAAAAAAAAAAAAAAAACTGCCGTACAATGAACTGCTGTTACCGGAGGACCCCAAAACATTAATTTTCACAGATTCCTTTGTGCAAAAAATGAAAAAAAAAGAAGCGACACGAGGCTTTGAAGAGCTTGTCGTTTTTTTTTCCACAAAAAAGTAGAAAACAACAGAGCAAGTTGAATGTGAGCGACACAGATTCCCTAAACCTCAAAGAACGCGGCGCAAGTGGAGGATGATAAAAAAGGAGAACATCTGGTGAGCCGAGCACAGTGCCAGGAAGAGACAAAGCCATGTGTCTGGCAAACACATACCTACACACATACCGCACACACACACACACACACAAACATTTATTCATGCATGCACACTCAAACCCGCCTGCCCCTGAACTTGCAAACACGCAAAGAAAAGCACACGCACTAACAGTCACACACATACATGCACGTTACATTCATTGTGCCAGCACTCACGCACAGCAGGGTGCAGTTCCAGAGAAAGAAATAAGAAAAAGAAAAAGTAGGATGTGATTGGAGAGTCTGCTGTTCAGACAAGACTAATCTGCATACTCAGAGGCTTAGAAGTGAATATGCATGAGAGAATAAAACGCTATGCCTTCGAGCAGACCACCCGCTCTCTTTGGATTACTGTGCCCACCTCCGAGCCTTTTATCTTCTTGCTAGCATGCAATCAAGTTGATTTAGTTTGCACTGGCTGATGGTTTCATACAATGGATTGGACTAAAGAGATGTTAACCTTGTTGAGAAAAATTAAAACAGTCACAAAGCAAAAGGAAAGGAAAAAAAAAAATAAAGGGTTTCAAATTTGACCAATAATATATGTACCAGAGTTATCCTTGAGGGTGTTTTTTCATGCATATTTTCAGGCCTGATTTAGTTGACTGTAAGAAGAATTAACTGAAGATAGAAAAGCAAAATAGAGAGAGAATGAATATTTGGATGAACTGTGCAGTATTAGACACAGAGCTCTGATGACCCATCAAATATTGAAGAAATGTCTGCTGGAACCATGAATTCATATTTCAGACAGACTTCCTCTAAGACTGTCCTCGCCAATGAATGAATATTTCATTTCAGAAAATGGAGTGGCCCTGAAAGGCACCATTACCAAACCCAAACGTCAGGGGGAAAACATTCCCCGCATTTAGCTGGAAGTTAGGGTGAAATGATAAGAGCCGTCCATGCGTAACACAATCAGATGGGGTTATGCATTGGCATCACATTAGCATGACTGTATTTGACTGGATGGCAGCATACGTGTGTGTGTGTGTGTGTGTGTGCGTGTGTGTGTGTGTGTGTGTAGGTTTTCCCAAATGACTCAAATGAGAAACCGGGGAACTCGGAGCAAAAGGGTTTTCAATTCATCATTTTGCTCATCTGGTGAAAAGGAGCAATAGTCAACCATGTTTTAAAACTCAGCTCACACAGAGTCAGTGCATTAACGTGAAGAGAAGTAATCTGATCTGTTTGGTAATTATCACATTTTAGTAAAGGTAGTTTATTTTTGTATTTTTCAGGCTAAGAATATTAGAATATCCCATTTAGATAAGCTAGATTCCTGCTGGAGATACCTCATTATTATTATTATATATATATATATATATATATAGTCTCTTAAGTGTGCACATGTGTATTGAAAATGCTCTTAAATCCACAAAACAACAACTATACATTGCAACTAATAAACAAGTGACAGGGCATGGGTTCAGTTTCAGGGACACAAGGGCCGGCAGTGGTGGAAAGTACATCAACTTAATCACTGTGTTCCAGTACGCTTTTGAGATACTTGTACTTTCCTTGAGTATTTCCATTTATTGCCACTTTATACTACTTATATAATGCACTACTCCGCCACATTTATTGGACAGCTATTGTTACTAGTTCCTTGGCTGTGGTATGCTGAGATTTTACATGCAAAATATATGATCACCTTATAATATATACTGCATAATACATTATAATGAAATACACATACCCAACAGTACATACACAATAGTTAGAATTAGCTGCACCTCCACCAGCTACACCAGTGGACGGAGTTTGCTCGGATGTCATGGTGGTGGTGGTGGGGGGGGGGGGGGGGGGGGGGAGCTTGTTAATGTTAGCGGTAATGTTGGCTAACTCTGCAGAATGTTCAGCAAGTTAAGACATAATGAAATAAGGTTTTCCTCTTTGATTGTAAACCAGTTTGTGATACATTTGCGCTTGCAGAGACTAATTAAGACTGCTCTTCATAAACATGCTGAGACAGATACAGCATAGAGCGTGTATGTTGGTAGCTAGCTACAGACAACATTTGCATAATCAGGGTGAATAAACAGGGACTAAAAAAAAAACACATTCAAAGAAATTGAGGAAAATTATTCAACGGAAGGGGAAAAAATAGAAAGACATATTTTATCAAGATCTAAAGCCGATCCTTTTCTTTCCTCCCTTTGAACATATTTTATATATGTCCCTTCCTGGGCTCTGTAAATTTGTATATAACGTGAAGCAAACATTTTGTTTTTGGTTAGATATGCTAACTAGGGAGCAGCATAAACTATATCATACCTTCATAAATCTTTACCTTCATGCAGCAAAAAGTAAAATGTTGGTGGAGTAATGTCTTTTTTTTCGGGTGTTGGAAGAAATCTGATCACTCACCAAGCTGCAACTAAACTGGGGCTTTAGAGTAATCAGTAATCACCAATGCGACAAGTGCTAGCGCTTTATTTGATTCTTTTTTTTCCGTGTGTGCATTTAAACACCGTTACTGCAACTCATGTCGTACTGCACCGTGTATACCAAGAGAAGCAGGAGAGGTCATTCCTGAGCAACAACACCTGCAAAGCCTCCGCTTCTCTTCCCGTCTTGAATTTTCCCTGCACATACGGAGAGACAAAGAGTACAGACAGAGATGTCCGTGGTGCGGAAACAGTTAAAGTCATAAAGACGTACAGTACCTCGGCCCTGACCCCGTGCCCTCCTAGGTATCCCCCTGCGCAGAATTCTTATTCCCTACCAAACTGACAAAGTGTTTTTAATCTTTTCTTTCCCTCTCTCCTGGAGATTGGGGAAACAAAAATCAATAGCTCCTGGCAGGCGATCTAGCAGGCTGGTGAATTACAGGGTCTGCGCTGCAACCAGAGCGCTGCATCATAGGGGCCTTGGAATGAGAGACCTTGGGAGAGGCATCAGAGACACGGAGGTTGCAGGGTCACTCTGGGTCCGCAGTCTGAGGAGTGGGGTATTTACTGCCTAGGCCAGCTCGCCGTGATGAAAAATAACTGCCACGCGGCACAGAGAGAGGGATGGCTGGGGTGAGAAAGATGGCGAGAGAGACAGATAAGACAGACAGAAAGGAAGGAAGGAAGGAAGCAAGGGAGAGAGAGCGAGGTTGGTGGTGCATATATACGAGCAGCTGAGGTCTGGGGAGAGTTTGCTGTGATTTGTGTGTACTCGACTCATGTGCTATGGGCAATACAGGTATGATGTCAAGCAGAAGACTAATGCTTTTTTCCCTTCTCTCTCCCAAAAGGGAAATGATTCATTAGCGTTTGGTTATTTAGAACGTGGCAGCTCTGGCCGATCAATATGCATGGGCCAGTCTGTCAATACGTGATTTCTGCTGGTAATTAGCTGATGTGGGCCAGTGGTTGTGAATATTGCCTGGCAACTGACAGCCTGGTTGTTTCTGTCATCACTGGGGGGGGGTGCACAGGTGGTAGTAGCTCACAGCTGATCGATAAAACGCTGTGCTTCAAGGTCCAAACCGGGTTCATAAAGACATCGGCCATGATAATATATGGCGTAAACAGGCATTTCTGAAATTTTCGTTCATTCCGGTATGAAAGAGGGTTTGGATTTTGTGCTAGAAAAAAAAAAAAAAAGAGTCATTCAATCATGAATCATAAATAATAACTATGAAAGTTGAAGTTCTACATAAACTTTGAACAGCCATTTCTGTAAACGTACATTTGCTCCAGAGGTGGAGGCTGCATCTCAGGCACTATGAAAATGTGTCAAATCACTCAATTATAACAACTCGAGACAGCTGGCAGCGAGACAATTAGGAGTGTGAAAATGATAATGATGATTATGATGAACAAAAATTTTAATTGCTTTGTTTTCAAAGCAATGACATATTTACAGGCTAATTTGCAACCTCTAGTCTGTCTGTGGCCAACGTGAATTTCTTGGTAACTTTAACAACTTGGAAAGGATCAAATCATTGCTGTCTCCCAAATTCTGAGATTTTTTACACTTCTATGGGTCAAGAAAATTCTCCTACTTCTAATGACCACAAAACCCCCCCAAAACAACCACAGAGGGAGGCCAAATGACCACAAAGACACACACAACTAGATGCTTAATTATACGTAAGAGATGTAAGAATATCCCAAAGAGACTCAAAATAACATCAAACAAATGCAAATTGACCACAAAGAGATGAAAAACAAACACAAAGAGACGTAAAACAATCTCAGAGTTGCAAAAACGACCATAAAGAAAACCACAGAGAAACAAGAAAAGGCCACAAAGACACGCCGAGCATCCAAGAGTTACCAGACGGCCACAAAGAGATGCAAAACGGCCACAAAGAGACACAAAATGACCTCAAAGACATGCCAAACGACTACAAATAGATGCAAAGCGACTAGAGAGATACGTAAGATGACCACAAAGAGACACAGAATGACCACACGGAGACACGTTTTTATTTCTGTATGCAGACACCGTCACAATTATCCAGTCATACCAGAAAAAAATGGAATCTTTTGAGCTCCTTAGATTTAATCAACTATGCAAAATTGGATTTATTTATAATTGCTTTGGCTTCTATCTGCTCTCCGTTACACTACTAGCAGCACAATAAAGAGTTTATTGAAGCACTCTCTTGCGTCAATAAGACAATGCCATTCATTTGAACTCTAAACATTAAATTTGCCTTTATTCTCATACAATTTATCTTCAGTGCTTCGCCTGCGCCGTGTGTTATAATCCCTCATTTCACCCTCACAATATATGTCTTAGTTCATAAGTTCACTCAGAGAGAAAAGCCAACAAGCGGAGGAGGTGTAAACCCCTGCAGAAGGATGCCTCTCTGTCTCTCATTGGCATTTGCATATTAGAGTGTTTTCTGGGGAAAATGAGCTGTAGAAATTAATTCAGGATTAATTGGTGCCTTTATCTCGTTAGGACAATCTAATTTAGGGGATGATGGAATTGTTTAGACTCCCTTTTGCATAATTGGATTGCGGTGAATGGCTGTCATTACCGTCTTTTTAGCATCGTCTGTGGGCCCCCTCTCTCTCTTGCAGGCCCCAGCCTCATAAAGAGCGATGATGTGTTACGCCAGTGTTTTGCTAACCCCTGGAACACACCACGCACGCTGCAAGAGGCAAGCATGTGGCTAACAGCGCAGCAGTGATTAACTCTCTTCTCAGAGCCATTAGCATTACGGCGAGCAGCACGCTGCTGAGGAGATTTCATATGAACACATAAGCATGTGGCTAACAACACGCCGATCATCGACCGTTAAGAGACAGCGATTAGTTTTCAGTCTGCGCCGCTGTCATGCTTTGTGGTTTGTGGTTCTGACAGCATCACCTGACCCCCCCCCCCCCCAGAGGAGCCGGGGGGGGTTTTGAGCTGGGAATCTCAAAAATCTCTCCACGCTTTTTGAGAAGTGCTTCTCTTCTTATTCCTTGTCCGGGCACATTTCCGATACGTTTCGCACTTTCATTACTTCCACAACCTCTCTGAGACGGTTTGCAGTGGTCTGTTGTTTCTTTCAACGTGGGATGAAAATCAATAGAAGAGGAGCAAAGCTCATGTAAAGGATCACTCGCTGGAATACCTGATCTTCTCACTTCTACAACATTGATGTAACTATGGAAACAAGTTCCCAGGATGAACAGGGATATGCCTATCCACTGACAAAAGCCTTTTTTATATCTCTCCCAGCCAGTTGCCCTACACCACAACACGGGAGAAGCTTATATCTGCTGCTCCCCGTTATGATACCATCATCCTTTTTTTCTGAAAGCACAAATTGTATAGATATTATTCTGCGGGCCTCTCTCTGGTAAACAAGGCAGAGTGAAATCTAATCCATAGTGCTGATACTCGGGCTGTTCCAGGCTAATTGAGTTGATGTAGTCTGTCCCTGGAGGAGCTGCACATACAGTAAAGACGAACTCTATCAAGTCATATAGCTCGTGTACCGTACTTACTGGAAGTGACTTGCGTTTATATTGTCACAGTTGTCAACAGTCACGATTCCCATTAAACTACAACCTCATTACTTGCATGTTATTATGAGGAATAAACTGCAGAAAACATGCTACAGTGTCTTTTCTTATGTGTCTTCCGTCATTCTCTATGCCCCCCCGCCCGCCCCCCTCCACGCACACATGCTCGTGATGCATACAGTGTCATGCTTTTGATGCATCTTAGCCCCCCTCTCCTCGTCTAGTGCCATTTCCATTCTTTGCATAAATGCAGTCTAACAGTATTAAGTATTCATGCGTGTTGGGGAAGGTGGTGCCTGTCCTTCAGGGTAAGTGTCAGGCCTGCGTGCGGCACAAGAAAAGCCCCGGGGAGAGGAGAACATTAGGATCCATCAGCCTGACAGACAAATCATTCTCTCATGTAAACATAAATATGAGGGTATGTTTCCACCGCCATCCCACTATCTGTTGCTAGGCTACCTTGCATTAAGCAGTGTAGCTGTCCCTGTTCATTTTGCTCCAGGGATTCCAGCAATACCATCATATAACCTGCTGAGTCTTAATGAGAAGGCCTGCTCATATGAGTGGATATGAACATGGTGAGATGTGAAATTTATTCAAAAACACAGGAATTCAGCTGTCTGTCAGCGCAGTAGCGGCATGGAAATGTTTATGAATTTGAAGTGTTTTGGAAAAAGAAGCTTTGAGGGAAATATCTCTCTGCCACTGCACAAACACACCTGACACAAGAAAAGGTCACAATGGATCAACACACACACGCATGCACTGATGCAATACACGTTGGCTTACACTTGCTTACACACACACACACACACACACACACACACACACACACACACACACAATAAACAATATGTGACGCTGAGCTCCATAAAGGTCATTTGTTGTTGAGAAATCACTGATCCCCAAAAGCATTAACAAAGTCAATTAACTATTCTCCCGCAAAGAAGAAAGGAACCCATCTCCAATAAAAATAGAGCACCGAGCGTCGTCCAAGCGGCCCTCACAATTATAAGTACTCTGCGTCCCCAGATAATTATGTGAGCCATAAATGGGGCGAGAAAGACAGTAGAAGGCAATGGTCACTGAGAAGAAAGAGCCGGGAGATGAGGGAAAGGAGCGCCAACAGCTGGTTTGAATAGATTGTGTGTGGGATGAATTAAAAAGTTGAACCTTTCCCTGGCCGCATTCAGATGTCTGCCTCTGGGTGATTAATCATGGACGTCAGGACCTGTAATCCCTTTCAGTGGGAAACAAATGCAGCCACTGTCCTCTCTTCCCCAAAGCGCCACGGGCCCAGGGCCGCCTGGTCACAATACCTGAACCACAGAGAAGGCCCCCCTGGGGAGCGGGGGCCATGTGGACACACTGTAATCTGCTCCAAACATGATGGCACGAACAAAAACAGCGAATTTCAACAAAATTGTATGGCACCCTGTATTGGTTTTGTACATCCTTTTCTGTATCTCGCAGTCAATAGAGGCAGGTGGCACGACTGCAGGTCCAACTGGTGAAAAACGTAAATGGAGCAGCGATGAAAAAAAACAACAAACGCGCCTTCGGGGATAAAAGAGAAGCCTGCGAATGGCTTTTAGATGACAGAGGAGTTTTCTACCCTGACTGATATCAGACCTCTTCTGCTTGCAGCTGCTTTAGTCAGTGAACTTCATGTCACGTTCCTACACGGTGGTAAACAGCTGATCTAGTTTAGAAAAGACAGTGAGAAAGTCAAGAGCCAGCAACATTGAGAGCCCGGGAGAAGAAAGTGTGTCATCAGCATAAAAATAGAAGCCCTCTAACGAATTCCTAATCATATCCCCCATTTCCTCCAGGGGCTATGCTAAAGAGGTTAAAACACCAGCCGGTAGATGAGGATATGTGGCGCATTAGCTCTAGAGATTCATTCTTGGCATTCCAAAGGTTCCACTGTTATTGATTGTTAAATTCCCCATTATCTCCCCCAGAACTACAAAACATGACTGCTCTCTGTGCGGCAATGTGTCCTTTCTGCAAATGTTAAAAGCTCCATAATGTAGAGTCATTTCCCCCTGAATGTCTAACACTAGTGAGGGTATCGGGGACGCTTTGTGCCCACTTTGTCAATCAATCAAAGTGAAAATAATATCTTAAAAGCAAAATGCACTACTTACACATCAAAGGCAGCGGGAAAAGCATCAATCTTGACTTAAGCTCGACCGAATCAAGTAATGCCCGTGTGGCTTTTACGAGTGAATAAATTGAATGCCTTTCAAAAGAGCGCCCCCGTACTGATTCTAATGGTGAATATGGCCTCAGAGTGATCACCTGAAAAAAAAGAAACTTAGAATTAAAAAATCCTTTGTATCCGACAAAAGGCAAAATGTCAGTGTTCCCACTGAGTGAGAGAGTGCTTTTATATGTGTGAAAGGTTGTGAGGGTAGTAATTCAGCGCGGCCGCAGAAGGTGGTGCACGTTGGCAGCATGGCAGACTGTGGAGAATGGGCCACGGCCAGCCGTTTGCTGAGCCTTTGTGTGTCTCTGTTTGACCAGGCGTCTCCTGGTCCACATGAGCACAGCCTCAACACATCGAGCGAAAAGGAACAAAGCAGCCATTATCAGTCCTATCTCATCCCCACCCTGCCTCCACTCACTGACACCCAGGGACAAACAGTGGCAGGGCCCAGCCGCTCAGCTTTGCTGGGGGACTCTGAAGCGGACACTGAAGCGGACTGGGAGGTCCATTAAACACATAGGCGACACCTTAGCTGTGGACAAACATCAACACAATGGCATGCAGCACCGGTTGCCACGGAGATGGGGGAAAACAGAGTACAACGCCGGCGGTGACAAAGAAAGGGAGGGGTCAGGCATCGTGGGCCACTGGCAACTGAAAAGCCTGTGTGAAACACACGACACCCTTTTTTATTTGTGCCACAAACACCGTATACTTCAAGCATCCATTCAGTTACATGTAAAGAACGTTATTAACAACAAGTCACCTGCATACAGGACCTCTGCAGAGAAAGGATTCTGCAATAACGTCTTCAAATAAAGTGTTTGCGAGTGAAAATAGTGTTTCTCCAAAATTGACAGAAGCATATGTGCAGTTTCAAGCTTGAAGTAACTCTTAAACTGAATGCTGTAAATATCATTGCATGATATTCTTTCAGTGATTTAAAACATGCCATGCTTTGTAGCGGAGCTGCTGTATTTTGAGGAAAGTATAAAGTGTATATATATCATCCAATAACTGAACAATACACATTTGCTGGTCAGCGAAAGTCATTTTCTTCATTTCCTACATCACTGGTCAGAGAACACCAAATATCCCCATTTTAATATTACATTTATATCATATTATTCTTACGTTTTTGGATAAACTGAAGGATTAAAAATGCTCTGAAGACTTTAACTTTAAAACTACCACACACCACTACAAGCCAAAAAATAGCCAATGAATGTGTAAGCTTTGGGTCACGTAGACCGTCATCAGAGCGCGACAGTTGTGCTTTGACGAAGCACTATGTGATGCAAAGCTTAGACAGTTAATTAAGTGTTTGCAATAAACATAAGCTCGGGATAAACCTTAAATCCCACTAAAATATCTAAAGAAGAGCATCGTCAAAAACGGTTTAAAACAAGTCTGTTTTTCTAAATTTGTGGAAAGTTGACATTATGGAAACACGTGGCTTTCATTGGACAGCGAGAATATGTTGTTAATGTTTTGCAATCACTCTGTTAACAGGAGCCGTTTTTTGTTTATTAATGATGGATGCCTCACGTTGCCAACTGCTCTGAGTCTTTACGACCACAAGTGCAGTTCAGCGCGTTGAATGGACTTTGTTTCTAATTTTGTACGACTGTGGTGAAGAGAGCGAGACGAGAGGAAAAAGTCAAAGCTGTAGTGTAAAAATGAGTGTTTACATGTTTCTGTCAGTACCTTTGGTGGCTGTTGATGACATTCTAACAAACCAAATAAACACAATGTATGCCTGTTCATTATCTATTATCTATAGTGTAATGTGCTCGTTACTGAGATGTCTACAACCGGTTATATGTTTGCATTGTTTGCAGATTCCATGCACATTAAAATGTTATTTGTAATTTCTTGCAGTCAGGTACTCTATGCCTAAGTCTAGAAATACCTGTCATGATATCCATAAATCATAAAGTATTTACAAACGAATGAAGTTGAGGCTTTTAGATGAGGATTCCAAGTGTTAACTTAATTCAAAAGCTGCGTGGGCCATATTAGGTTGGACATATTAGCTGAGGAAGCAAATATGCAGGAATTTGTTGAGGGTATTGTGAAAATTTGGAGTTTCTTGCGTTGATGCAATTTTCAATCAGCGCAATCTGTGTGTGGTGACTCAAAGTGCTTTTCTCATCACAAGCTTTTTGCTGTTCAAGCCTGCTTTCCTTCTCTTTTTTTACTTATGACCCACGAAAAAAACCCGTCGATACAATCATCCCCTCTGACCTCTGAATCTGACAGCATGTCTGCTAAACACTTCAAATATAAGACTCAGAGAAGTCCGTGTTTTTCTCTCTCTCTCTCTCTCTCTCTCTCTCTCTCCCCCCCTCTTTCTCTTTCTTTCCCTCTCCTCTCTTCCTGTGCTGCTTGTGTGCACAGCTCTTCCTTCTCTCCACCTGCCTGAGCTGCTGTGGCCTTGTCTGAATCCTCTGAATTCCCACTCCACTGCAGTGTATCCGCCTGGAAACACCACAGATGCCAGCACTTGGTAAGATGCAAAAAAACCCCAAAAAAAACAAGGGAAGTGATGGAATGAAGATGTCCGTTATGGCAAATAGAACTCTGTCACACTCCTACAACATCTCTGTCACTGATTATCAGACCGGAGAGTCGAACACACACACACACACACACAAACAATTCCGGGATGATAAACAGAAACACAGGAGGAGTTCTTATAGCATCGAAGGAACCAGATGACAATCCCCAAAAAGATACAATGACGAGCACTGTAAAATCGTCGACACTGAGAAAATTGAAAAAAAAATAAAACAAGGCCACCAGCTGCAAAGTATTTTGAGTTTTCTCAACTTCAGGGCCAGGTCGTTGTGTTAAATCACTGTCGGACGAATCTTGGAACCCATCGGTTGTCGGTCTGGTGACGGATAAGCGCCCTGGAGTCTAGGAGCTATATCTCTGGGGTTCCGATGTAGACAGTGGATATCTGGGCCAAGACTTCTCTTTCCGTGTGCTGCTCATTGTTTACGGTCCGATTAGCAGCTTGAGATGCGAGACATGGAGTTGGACTTGAGAGACGACGTGTTCTACCAGATTGTTTCACAAGTAGCCAGTTTAACCTGCAGAGATTCCTGTCGGACTAATGATGGACAGTTAAAAATAACAAAAAAAGGCTTTTTTAAGAACTTTTTATTGCCTGCACTCTTCTTCCTTTGTCAAAATCCTGGCACCTACATTACCCACTCAATCTCCGGCGGTTCTGTCTGCGATTCGGGTGTGTTATGCTAGTAGCGGCTAATGTAGCCTCCAGCTGCTAGCCTCAAGCAGAAAATGAGGAGCGGGCTAGAGGTGGAGTTCGGTGGAGTTCCCTTTAAGTTCCTAAAGTTTTATTTTGCTACTTCCATGTTGCAACAGACCGTCTGGCACTTGAAAACAAATTCACATTAATTCTGCAAATAAAATATAATTCCATTGAAGTCTTTTATTATGAAAGGCTTTAAAAGTAATCCTTTCAGTGTAAGAAAACAACAACCTGATGACCCAGCATTGATTTCATATATAATTTATTTCAGTGCAGACAGGGGTTTGAGCAAAGGGAGGGTCTTAAGCACTTGGGTTGTTTTTCTTGAGTCCTTCGGGCTGGGAGGGAAGGATCACGGGGTGAGGAGTCAAGGGGAGGACAAGGTGACTGATTGAGCTGAGGCATTAGGTCAGCGTCGGGCAGCTGAATCAAACCCAAGCAAGACCCTCCTCACAACTAACTATAATCAAATACATCATCCGGCTCCGTCAACACATGCGTCTAGCTGGACGCTATATCACTTCCACATGTGCACATGGGCCGAGCTACGCAGCAACACACATTAGCTGCCTTATCAGCACGCAGCTCAAGGCAGAGCACTGACAAAAGCGGCGTTTCGGCGGAATAACGGCTGCATGAAATCAATCTGTGAGTTTCAAAAGGTTACAATGTGCATAGAAACCATATCATTTCTGAAAGGGTCCTCAAAGAGAAATTCAACAACAGGACATTAATTGGAAACGGGCGAACACGAGTTGAGTTGTTTTGAAATTCAAAACGTGTGTGCTTTACACATTAGCCAGATAATTAATGTGCTGCAATCATCACTAGTCGCAATGGGGATGAGAATTAATCTACACCAATAGCTCCATTTCAAAGAAAATGTATCACAAAGTACATGATTCTTTTCAGTATTCTTTCAACATTCATCCACAGTATTTTGAATACGGAATTCAATTATGCGGAACACCTGAACAAACAATATCTCACAGCCAATTATTCAGCGCCGTGGAGACCATTGGCAAACAAATTAGCAATGTTAATGTGAGAGAGTGTCTTGATATTTCTGGCTGTGTGCGCTTACAAAAGGCGGCCGCACAGCTCCCCCACTCGCTCTCTCTCTCTTTGCTCTTTGGGTCTATTGTTGGCTGATGAATGAAACAGATTGGACTTGATTTGAGGATTAAAAAAAAAGAAGATTCAGGTGCTAGTCTGCCCCCTCTTCCTCAGACAAGAGTCATCTTCAGGCTGCGATCGCAGCGTTCCGGTATTGTCAAGAAGCGTCTAGATTGTAAAAAATGATCTATTTAAGCTTCAGTTGGAGCAGTGCTACTCTGCTTGACATTTCAGCTTCCAGACAGAACAATGAAAAGCTACCACGGGATATCTTGGCAAGGCTATTGCCTTGTGTATTGATTGGGCAAAGGCCCAACATCCCCTCACTAAAAAGAGATTAAAATATCAGACTTGTCTCAGACATTTATGGAGTCTGTGACCTCAGCCAATGCTAAAGTGGAGTACATACATCATAGTCCATCTCTGTGAGCTACACTGAGTCTTGAGTAGCACTGACAGAGAGAGAGAGAGAGAGAGAAAGAGAGAGAGAGAGGAGAGACTGAACATTCAACTGCATTTCCATGGTCTGATGCGGAGGGGATTTAGCTAGGAGTCGTAGGTGTAAATCAACTTAGTTGCTGTTTCATTAAGAATGCACACCACGTTGTTGCATGTAAATGTTTAACACTGTGAGCTGTTGTCAGGGATGCTTCTCTTGCTCCTCTTTTTTTTTCTTTTTTTTTGGGGGGGGGGGGTTAAAATGGACGAGATAGATTCTGTGGGAAAGGCAGGGAGACAAAAGCGTGAAAGATGTGTGTGTATCCATTCACAGCTCCAGAGGACCTTCATTACAGAGCAAGCAGGTCCTGTCAACGTCTTTTCATTACATGGTCCCATATATCCACCCCTGGTGTCCAAACGGTCCGCTCTGTCGCCTGTCAAGAAAAGGCACTCTCGGGGAAAGTCCTCCTATCTCCCCGATCCCCCTCACCACGCCTGATTCCAGACTGCGAGGCGGGAGAGGCCAGGCAGAAAGGGAGGAATCGTGTTTGCCATCAACAGCTCAAGAGAGTAGCATGGCAGCAAGATTGATGACACCCTCCCTGAAAGTAACAAAAGAACTCCTGTGCACGAGGGCCCGCTTATGGGGCTTGATAGAGTTGTCATCCTCTTAATAAACAGCTCTGATATGTCAGCGGCAGTGGCAGCGGGGACTACAAGCCTTGCTCACCCACCAAGCCATGGGCAGGACCACCTACTGGCATCACGGCACACACACACACACACACACACACCCGTGGGGCAATCTCTCCATACGGAGGCGCCTGTGGGCGTTAGCAGGGCGATTACTGGAGAGGAATAAATAAATGACAAAAACATTCCCGTCTCTTGATTTCATTACCGAACGTAAACTATGCAACAACATCTGCGGATCAAAACATGTTTTTTTTTGTGTGTGTTGTGGTTGAGTTTATCTGTGCAGCGTAAACAAGTGTCATTTCTTTTCTTCATGAATGTGGGAGGAAAGGGTCGGCTCCAGAACACATTAAGACAGGCGGGCAATCAGTTTCCACTGAGGGGATGGCTGTGTGCTCACAATGCAAATAAAAACCACAATATTCTGAGTTTACAACAAGCTCACGCAAGAGTGTGAGTACAAACAAGACATTAGCCCACACAATGCCTAATGTCCATTGCGATTGACACACCAGGTAAAAACAAGCAAGAAGCCTTGAAAAATGACGACGCAATTCTTAAAGGAATTGACATTTTAAGGGAATAGACTTGTTCGCTGTCTTGCCAAGAGTTAGATGAGAGGATTGATCCACACAGCATCCTGCTGGCTTACCCGGTAAAGCTAATGATAGCCCACATTATGTGTTAGCTAAGCTACTTTCTTGACATTCAATAGCTTCTATTATTCTCAATTACAATGACCAACTGGACGATTTTGTGATATTAATTTGTTGGCCAGTTTGTAACGCTCTTGTTTGACCTCATGCTGCAATAAAAACAAATGTACGGGTTCATATAAGTTAATAAAACTAACCGAATTAATGCAGTATACCAGTTACTACAATAAAGCATAATACAAACATTTCCTTTTAATATTTGGGCATTCATTCTGAATCAAAATAAAGGCTGCACATTTCATCAGCTGCAGACATCCCATATGAATTTGAGAGACCAAGATGACAATCACACAAATTCATGCCGAGAAAATGGAGCAAAAAAAAAATCATTTTATATAGTCTGCCACTTACAATATTCACTTATTTTTCACCAGAAACGTTGTTGTCTCTGTCACGATTCAATCTGCAGCACACTCCCCCACACGCTCTATAATACCTAGTTAAAGCCAGCAGGGTGTGAAATGGTATTTGGAAGTAAATGAAACTGACTATGAAACAGTGGCGTTGGGAGATATTGCCATGTCAAGATGACAGACAAGTCCTGGAATGGAGCAAAAAAGTTATTATCCCAAAGAAGAGCAAGGCCGGATTAAATATAACCCATGATGCCTCACGCTGCTCTGCCCTCATCCCCCGACCGATACCGCAGAGAGAATAGAGACAAAAATCACAAAAAAAGGCAACAATCCGAGCAGCAGCTCGTGCTTCTGCTGAGTTTCATTTGAAAGATCAATGGTATTTCATGCCGCCGTGCCAATAAGTGTTATTGCGAAGTGTTTGGTTATTGATGCTCCATACAAAGTGTTTTGAAGGAGCTTTAGAGGAACACAATCCCTCGAGGCTCCTCCTGGCCTGATTTACAGCTGAACCGATGAGTCACAGAGGACATGCTGAGCATCGAAATAGCGACAAGTATGTTGTCAGCCTTATTAATTTTTAAGGTAGAGTGTTAGTAGAGGACATGATGATATATGACGGCCGAGGGATCGCAGGGGTTAGGGCCTAACGTGTTATAAGGTTGATGGGGTGAAGGCGTGAGATCTACCGAGGGTTATTCATCGGTCCTCTATGCTGAACGACCGAGCTGCAAACCAGCAGGTGCAGTCATTCGAGTCTGGAGAGAAGTTCATTGCGCCCTTTCCTCAAAAAATCCTTTTCTCAGAATGTACAGATCTACGATACAGATCCATTGGAAGAGTCACACGGTCGGAAAAACATGCTTCAAAAGCTCTCCTCGAGATAATATATTCAAATGATTGCTAAAAATAGCGCCACTGTACCCGGCCCTCTCACTGTAGTTCCCTCTATGGAGGTCTTCTATTATATTTTGACAGACCAGTTTGCATTATATCACAAGACTGGACATGTATTATTAAACATGCCAGATGAAGTCCTATGTTGGTAGCTGCTGCCCTCTGCTGGTAAATCAAGTGATTCTCTAAAACCAACAAAGCTCCTTTTATTTAAACAATACTCAGCATTAATGCTGACACGCACTCATCTGCACTCACTATTAGTAAATGTCTGATTTTGCAACATATCAGGACTACCAGTTTTGCTTGGATAGTGATGATTAGCACAGCATCCACCAAGCGTAACTAAAACAACAGCTACTACTCACTTAAGAGAAACAAACTTGTGTTTATCTTCAAGCCATTTAACTACCAATTGTGTACATCCTACTGCAAATCTTTGTCATTTAAGGAGACTCCCGTTCAAGTAGAGTGAGTTGCCAAATGTATCAGACTTCAGTAAATCAGTAATTAAATTTAAATGTTTCTATCAAATATATGTTTGGATCTATGAAGTGGGGAGAGTGAAATGAAGTACAATTGCATTCAAATCATGCAATCCAAAACAAAAAACTAGTAAAACCATTAATAGCAATGATTAAACCGTTCTTTCTGAAAGGTTACAGTCTCCATTTGGCCATGCTTTCAACACGCCTCTGTTTACAGAGGGTGTCACACAACGAATCAAGGCACCGCCCACAGAGATGTAGCAGGAGAAGTTTCCCCGTCCAGTCATCCTTTTACAGTGTTGGAAAATACGGCATCATTGAGTCCTCTGAGCTCTCTGCCCCGGGAGAAAGACTCATTTGCGTTGATATGTTGATCTGCATCCGGATAATGAGCATGATTAAGGTGAGATGGGGGAACAAATTCACAAGATGTAAACGCAGAGAGACTACTTCAAGTCACTTCAGTTGTATTACGAAGCGACAAGTGTCATCGTATCAAAGTGACTGATGAGACTCGTACCGACAGTCACCACAGATTCCACCAGTATCAACAAGTCTACACTCTGCACTGGTGTGTTCTGGTTGACTACACTACCCTCATAACAATTTTCATAAAGTCCCTTACTTTCAATTACGTTTGGCTGGAAAGGAACAATGATAGATATATGTCCAGGAATTTGGACAGGTCATTAATTAGAAATTCAACTGTTATCACTTTGGTGTTGACCATCTTTTCATATGAGAGAAGGTACTTTTATCAGCACCCAAGTATTTCCCCAAAGTACTTTGATGTATCCTTCTCACACTTTAAGTAAAACTCTCCACATACATCACGTCCCTTCGGTTCCTCGCGGTGTCCTCTCTCTATATTAGGCCACGTTTCGCTGAAAGCTCACGACAGACTGGTGCAGCAGCTTGCGTGGTGCCTTCAGGCGAATGTGACAAGACTGAGATGTGAGAACTCAACATGTTTTTGTCTGAGAGCGACAAGTCACTTAACATGGGCCGTGATGTCATCATCCACCGGGAATTATTTGATTATTTTATGCGTGACATCACAACGTGATATTTATAATTACTGGAAAGATATTCTTATCAACATCATGATATTGATTTCAAACATACTGCCCAACTTTAAGAAAAATATTTTTCAACAACAAATATTATTCGGATTGAAAACTGTACTTGTCTTTTTGGTCTTACTTGTCTTTGTATACAGCAGATAGAGGGACCATCTCCTTCTCAGGTCCTCCAGAGGTAAGACAAGTCTGATGGTTCAGCGTCGCCACAGCAAGCCTGAGACAGAGCCTCCTCCTCCTCCTCCTCCTCCTCCTCCTCCTCCTCATCTGCTGCTCTGGAGTTCTGAGTCCATCGGGTGGTGCTGTCCATCCACTGACCTGCAAAACTAAACGACAGCACAAAGTTGCTCAGGAGGATCATTTTATAATGTAATACAATGTTTTTTAGTGCATCACAGATGTCGTCCTGATACTAAAAATACATTAGAGGGAGCCAGAACCAATTCAAACACAACACAAAGTTTAAAGGGCACATTATCAGATGTATGACAGTGGATTCCAAAGTAATTCAATGTTATTCTGTGTCCATGTTTTTTCAAATATGACAGTTAAATGGGTTAATATTAATACTAAAATGTTGTCGCTGAATTCCCTTGGCACACTTCCTGCTAACTAGTTTGAATCCAGGGCACAACATTGCCAGAGGGCTGCAGGCTGATAAGATACATATTTGCGGTTGTGGTTCATTTAATCATCTAATGATTCACGACACACAACAAAATACACTGTGCAACACCAGCCTTGTCCAGGACCTGCTGCAGAGCTTGGGTGGGGACTACTGCTGTCTTTAGAAGCAGTTTCAAAGACATGTCCAGTCCAGCTCCTGCCACAGTCCCAGATGGTGCAGCATGGTGTTTTAGCCCGGGGCCCTGAGAAGGTTATCATGAAGAACCCCAGCCAGTGTATCAGCAAGTGATCCTGGGGCGTTTTTTCCCACACTGTCTCCTCATCCTTGTCTAGGGTAACCACAACAACAGACCTGTCCGCTCACGCCTACTTTGCAGCACCACCCTTAAAATCATCTAACGGGTCAAACCTCAATGTCAGAGAAAAAAAAGGCCTGAGGCGATGTCTTCAAACTCTTTGGCATTCGGCCAGGTTATCTAATGAAAGAACCAGTTCAACAATCGTTTCCGTGTGTGTTACATCCCCTTTTGTACCACAGCTGGGAAAACTGAAAACCCACAAGAGGAAAAGCTCACTGCAAATTCAAGCAGAGTCAAGATTCACCTTTATCTGAAGATGAAACACTTACAGCCGGGTGGAAGTGTTCTCCTCCAGGATGACAATGTCTGAGTGACTTGATGAGCATAAATATTGGGAATCATATGTCATGGCCTTCACAACCACCAGATCCCCACCCAGCTGAACACCTACAGGAGGTTTTGGACGCCCACCAAATGATCAAAGCAACAAATGAGGGAGTGGATATTTGACAATGGTGTTCATCCTTCTAGTACTCACACTGTTATGAAGGCTTGTGGTGTCCCAACACCTTATTTACACACTTGATGTTGTTCTTTCCTTTTAATTTGCTGCCCTACAAAGCCACAAAGCAGTTTGAAGTACGTCAAAATTGAGTTGATAACAGAATCTGACTTTTGACAATTATTTTCACCCCATATTTTACCATAAGATATTATTATGTATAACTATGTTTACTTTACGTTCAGATAGGGTACGTTTTGTAACGTTAAAGCTACAAAACAAGGCTAAAACTATAGCATTACCGGTGAAGAGGACCGTCAAAAACAGACATAATATCAATTTAGCCAAGCCAGCTATTTAATAATGTAATTAGGCAGTAGCTAAATACAACCATGACAAACAGAAACAGCAGCCATTCTGCCAGTAGTCGTGCTGAACGATTACCGAGCCTATCTTTAGCAGAGTAGCATTAGCTGTAACATTAACCAGGCCCCTGAACCTCGCAATTTATTTGTCCTACATCCTCATGATTATCTAGAAGCTGAAGGCCTCAATACACACTTAGACACACCAGGTAATTATTATAAAATGAATAACTAAATCAAGTGTGGTGATTCTGCTATCAATAAACCAAAACATCATAGTTCATGGGCCAAACACTCATGTTGTGTTACAAATCACACTCATTTCAGACAGAGAAGGAGTGAAACACTTCTCTGCATTGCATGTAAGCATCATAAAGACATACTTTTGCATATAACTTGCTCACGTGTGCATTCAGGACTAAACCGGAGTGTACCAGACACATATTTCTTGGTCGGATTACATAACCTCTCCCATTAAAACCAGCACACGGGCAGTGTCTGACTTCCACCACACGGTGGCGTCTTGCACCGAGAAGCCGAATGTTTTGTGCTGAGGATGTCGTAACGGTACATTTTGTCCCACACGGTCGAGTCCGTCTGCAACAAAGAAGCACGTTGTCGAAAAGCCCTCGGCACAGCGTCGTTCACACGTTTTTTGCTTTTTTTTTAACTTAGATTATAATTCCTTACATCGCGTCTACATGTGATAGTGAGGGTGCACACACACACACACACACACACACACACACAGACACACAGACACACACACACACAGACAGACACACACACGTTGGCACGCATTGGCAGCACGCGGCTGAGTTCCCGTGGACGTTAGGGGGCGTTGCGGTTCAGTTTTCGGTCCAATGGAGGACACATGCTGCCGTCCCCTCGACCAATCAAAGAGACGACGTCCCAGTTCCTGCTCTTATAAATGTTCACGGATCTCGGAAACTCGGTACCGGAGAATGAGACACACACTAGCGATACATCACTCGACAAGACGTCAGTTCTTTAGTTTTTATTTCGATTTCCTCGTTTCCCCAGGTAATGTAACTTATTTTGTATTTCCGTGTTTGTTGTGCCTTGTGTAACTTCATCCTGTTGTTGTGGATGCTCGGCTTGTACTCGTTGACTTTTCATTGTTTCTCACTTTCGAGACAATGAATTCTTAATAACCACGGGCATGTATCTCGCCTCGGTCGCTTCGGCTTTTAAATGCCGTCCGCTGTGGCAGCTTTACGTTTAAACGTGCTTTAGTTGTCGGTGGAAGGAGCGATGGAGTACAACGAGGAAGCCGGATGATGTAATGGTGCCTCGTATCGTGTCTGCTAACGATTGTAACCATGGCTACAGGCGGAACTGTAACAGGATGTACAGTAAAGAGGCGGTTTAATTTTTTTTGCATAAGTTGTGCGGTTGTTTCCTAGTAATGTGGTGTTCCACGAGGCAGCCTCGCTAAATGTAGCCTGTTAGTCTTGCACATGCGGTGGCAAGTGTTGTGTCCCTTTGTTTCCAAACTGGGGAGTGTGTGTGTGGGGGTGGGGGGGGGTGGTAGAAATGTGACTTCTTTTACGTCCTCAACGCGTTTTTCACCCCCGTTCCTTTCTGGAAGAGGGGACAATGGTGCTGTTTTTGTGGGAAGAGGGGGAGGCCGGGGGGTTGCGCCCCCCAAAAAAGCCCTGTTACGCAACATGAGCTCCAGAGCGCACCGGGGTCTCATTCCTTGCTCTTCTTCTTCTCCTCAGGTGTGTTATAGTAGGAAATAAGATGGCCACTTCCGCCAGCGCCACGTTGAGTAAAGCTGTGAAGCAGCAGTACATGGAGCTCCCTCAGGGGGATAAGGTCCAAGCCATGTATATCTGGATCGATGGAACCGGAGAGGGGCTCCGGTGCAAAACCAGGACGCTGGATTCTGAGCCCAAAAGCATTGACGGTAAGCAGCCCCTTGAATCTTCCTGAAACTACCATAAAGATGATGCCTTGAGTCCTCCAGTTCAACCCCCCCCCCTCCCCTCTTCCTCCTCTTGCAGATCTCCCCGAGTGGAACTTCGATGGCTCCAGTACAAACCAGTCTGAGGGCTCCAACAGCGACATGTATCTGCTTCCTGCTGCCATGTTTCGGGATCCATTCCGCAAAGACCCCAACAAGCTGGTCCTGTGTGAAGTGCTCAAGTACAACCGCAAACCTGCAGGTAACACAGAGGAGCTGTGACGTTTATTATTTTTTAATTGTAATGGAGGCATGTAGCAGAAATGGCAACTATTAAAAATGCTTTTCTTCTATAAGAGAAAGTAATATGACTATTAAACATCATTTAAAAGATGTCGTAATGGGAGTGTGCTTAACTAAACATGACTCAGACTTGTAATGCATGATGGGAGGAAAATTACTTGGTGGGGGTTTAGAAATGTCTAATTGTTAAAAAAAAAATATATTGAGTATGTCTAG
Organism: Leptoclinus maculatus; assembly: GCA_032191485.1. NCBI lineage: Eukaryota > Metazoa > Chordata > Actinopteri > Perciformes > Stichaeidae > Leptoclinus > Leptoclinus maculatus. The sequence continues at coordinate 2,463,164 of JAVDOI010000010.1, forward strand.
TTGCTATCATATCTTAATATGTTGAATAAAACAAGCGCGTGGCTCCCCTCGAACTATCAATTTACTCAAATATTGAATTAAGCCTGGCTATGTTGCATTCCTTGTGGGGGCTTAAATGGCACACAGTTGCATGCACGCGCATCTGCGCACACATTCCCATGCTTTGATGACCCAAGTTAACTAATTGGCATGTGCTCATTCGTTATGTGCATGCACACTGACTCGGGCATTCGGAGGTTGAGGCTTGTTCATGTAGAAGTGATGGGACGTATCAGTCAAGCTGACCAAAATTCATTGTAACCCTGAATAATTTCTGTTTCATACACGACTGTAATGCCTTGAGAGGACATGCCACGCTTTGTCTCTCTAGGACCATAAAGCAAATTTTGAAATTGTTGCATACCGTACTACTTGTATCATTTGCTATTTAGAGGACTTTAAAGATGCTTTGCAAAACATGCCCAGGTGATTTGATTGTACTGGTGTCAGCCTACTAATCGGGTTTATTTTGTTGTTCTTACAGAAACCAACCTTCGAATCACATGCAGCAAGATAATGGAGATGGTGGAGGACCAGCATCCCTGGTTCGGCATGGAGCAGGAGTATACCATTCTGGGCACAGACGGACACCCTTTTGGCTGGCCATCCAATGGTTTCCCTGGACCACAGGGTAAGCAGCTAAGTGTTGAGTTGTTGTGCATAGAAAACATGGATCAATGTCTGGATGGTTTTATTAATGAATGCATTTACAGGTCCATACTACTGTGGCGTTGGAGCTGACAAAGCCTATGGCCGAGACATAGTGGAGGCCCATTATAGAGCTTGTCTGTATGCTGGAGTCGACATCTGTGGCACAAATGCAGAAGTGATGCCTGCTCAGGTAATAATTAAAAACCTAATCCATGTTTGGACGTTCACGTGTTTTTCAAACAGCCAGATCACAATGTAACCGTACTGTACTTGTGTATCCTAGTGGGAGTTCCAGGTCGGGCCTTCTGAAGGGATCACCATGGGTGATCATCTCTGGGTGGCGCGCTTCATCCTGCACCGCGTCTGTGAAGATTTTGGCGTCGTTGCCTCATTTGACCCCAAGCCGATCACTGGCAACTGGAACGGTGCTGGCTGTCATACAAACTTCAGCACGAAAGCGATGAGGGAAGACGGTGGATTGAAGTGAGTGTCAAAAGCATCATTGAGTTGACTCTGCTGATTTAGTGCAGGTTTTTTTTTTTTTTTGTGCATGATTTTAAACATTTCTGATGGGGAATCCTGTCATTTCTTTCCCTCAGAGCCATTGAAGATTCCATCGAGAAGCTCGGGAAGAGGCACGGCTATCACATCCGTGCCTATGATCCCAAAGGGGGGCTCGACAACGCCCGCCGTCTCACCGGCCGCCACGAAACCTCAAACATCAACGAATTCTCCGCAGGCGTGGCCAACCGCGGCGCCAGCATCCGCATCCCTCGTACCGTCGGCCAGGAGAAGAAGGGCTACTTCGAGGACCGCCGCCCGTCGGCCAACTGTGACCCGTACGGTGTGACGGAGGCCCTGATCCGCACCTGTTTGCTGAGCGAGGAGGGAGATGAACCTGCGGATTACTAGATCCACAACTCTATGAAATGACTCCCACTGTCCTCCTGACTTTATCTTTAAACTAGTACTGTATTTTATTTTTCTCTCTCTCCCACTGAGATGATCTTTAACCTGCAATTAATGGCTTAAAGTTGGCTGGTCAACTTAAAACATGACAAGGTAATGATAGCCTTGCTAGTTATGTGCTGGTAATGGCAGGGTACGTCTTTCCCCTCGTCTTTAGAAGGGATCGGCTTTTGTAACAATGTTTTATAGCCCAGATCTTTCCCTTTTTCTGTTTGTCGGTGACTAAAATGAACTAAAGCGCACGGGGACCCTGAAGAGTAGAGCTGCCGAAGGCTGGGCAGCATGTGTAACTTAATAAAAACCTGACTAGTTCATGTACTGTTAAAAAAAAAAGAGAAAATATCGGTTGACCTGCCGTTTCACGTATCCAGTCTTCAATGTTACTAATTCTTTATGAAGTGTCTCTTTTTAAATGGCAATGTTTGTCTTCAGAATTTGACACACGGGGTCAACTTGTATGGTACACTTTGTAGATGTCTGTACCCAGACGTATGTTGTTCAAATGTGGTGGATTTGTCCATAATGCCATTTGTAGATTTCCTCAAGGAGTTTTATCCTTCTGTTAACAGCGATATTGTAATGCACCTGATTTGGTAACGCATCATGTTTACTGGACCTGGTGCTTTTTATTGATACATTTAAAACTTTTATTTTACCACGAGATTGGTTGTCTGACTCTTTACTTCAAGACTTAAAAGTATAGTTTTGGAAAATCTGCTTTCTGAGAGCTGGAGAACACCGATGCCACGGTATGCGATCAATATTAGACTAGAGCTAGCGGCTGGTTAGCTTAGCATAAAGACTGGAACCAGCGAGAAGCATTGATTCTAAAGTCTATGGAGTAACACAAATGTTACCCTTCAGACCTAGCCACGCTGTTACCCCTGTTTTTGATCTTAATACTAAGCAAGCTGGTTGCTGATTTGAAGCTCAATGCTATAAATAAATGATGGAACAAACTTCCCCATAACAACTTGTGAACACCATCATTTCAACACGTATCTAGATGGCCAAAGGAGAAGTAGAAGCTGGTCTAAACTCTAAACACTCACACTTGTGAAAGCTTACCAAACAGCTGGCGAGAGCAGTAAACATGAACAAAATAAAACTGCTTTCTTTTGCCAAATGTTCTGAGTTGTCAGTCTGGCCGACATCTTGTCAGGACCTCAACAGTGTCTTTGTTCTGACTGGTTTGTAGGACGTAACTGGTGTTATGCTCCGTCACTGGAACAACGGCCTGGAGTGTTGTGTAACTGTAAATCACCTCGGAATGTTGTGGCTGAGAATGAAACGTACATTGTCTCGATCCCGTTATCGGATACAAAACAAACCAGACCAGCAAGTTCACAAGGCAGAGAGAGTTTTATCTTTGAGTTTGGTTCCCACTGTATGGGACCGCAGGATTTAGGGTGGATTTCTACCAGTAAAAGAGAAAACATCGAGAAATACTTTTAGTGGCAAATACAGGTGTGTTTGTACGAAACTGTAATATGCAAATTTTTCCTGCATACCTAAGCATATAGTGCCAGCACATGTCCTGTGACTAAGCTTTGCAGCCTGCTAAGAACATTTAAAAATGTGCCAATTCAGCACTATTTTAAGTCAAAGCTGTCTTAATGAAAGAGTTGTGAGTCGGTACTTCACGGATATAAACAGATATAATCTACAACATTACAACCAAACTAAAAAAGACACAACACGCTCCATTCACCTTTAGACCTTGAAGACTGTACTGGATCCCTAATGTACATTATTTAAAAAAGAAAGACTAGGACAGCACTCCAGTTTCGACTTATTAACTATTAATATCGTGGCAATATTACAAAGGGAAATTGGGAAGCTGTCCTTGTCTTACTTTCTTTTTTTTTTATCAACCAGACGTCCACACATCCTCATTTCATGGGACATAAACATTTACTTCACTCGCTCCATTGGGGGGAAGGGCAACGTAAGTTTGCTTTGAGACCTTTCCCCTACATCCCGACTGGCCTCACAGCAGCACGTTGGTCAGCTCACTGATTGGATATGCCAGGGACGAGTTAACCAATCATAAAATTGAGCTCAGGTTCAGTCCTGTTTCGGAGGACGTTGGCTGGCCTGAAGCCAACACATGTACTCTTAACGTTTTTTTCCTCCAAAATCTCCGTAAACATGAACTGTTGTGTCATTTTGTGTCTGACTTGGCAGGTTCCTAGAGTTTGGGTATGGTCATCGTGTACAGAGCTGTGGGACAGAATGCAAAGGTTGGAGAGCAGTTTAAAAAGTATCAGGAACAACACTACTTTAAAGGAATACTTCACCCTCAATGTATATCAATGACTCGCCCCCTCACTTCATAACAGAATTCCAAAGTAATCTCTACAACGGGGCTAATGGGACAGAAATATTCTTCATCCGTACTTCTATTTCTGCCTACATTCATGCAGATACCGTGGTGCAGTTCAGATAGCAAATGGTGTAGGAAGAGAGCAGAAAATGCAGTTAAACTGCCATGCTCCAAAAACAACCCAAACATAGACCCACATCCAAAAACTCCATCCACATGCTACACACAATTACAGGGAAATTAAACTGGCCACACACAGCACAATAAGACGTCCTACATTCACAATCTCAAACCGGGACACAATGTTCTTTTCCCCAACCTACCCCCCCCCCCCCCCCCCCCCCCCCCGTACTTATATTCTTTCATATCCCTTTGACCACGTGGGTATAGTCAAAACATTACCAAAAGGCCATTAACCTCAATCCCTCCTTCCATCTTCCATTTGTATATTTGACAGAAAACCTGCATGGATCTGTTGTATGCAGCCTCATTGAACACTTGATTGTGAAATGCCCTTGTAGGATGTGGGGAGTTTACTACCTCGCTAACGATCTGTGAAAAGCACCGAATGACATTCAGTCACCGTCTTAACTCCCTTCCACTTCCTTTCGCTGCGAAGCTCAATTAGGGGAGGACTTCGATTTGCATGCAGAATCCAAACCACCCTCCGCCTGGGAAGCTCAAACGACGGGGGAGACACTGGACAAAGGATGGAGAGGGATGCTGCCCTGTTGCTATGACGACCACCGGAATGTACAGGCTGGATTGTGGTTCTTGTGTGGAGTGGGGGGGGGGGGGGGGGGGGGGGAATGCATGTTATGTAAGGAAGGGGGAAAAAAACACATGAAATGGGGTCTCATAAATGGAGCTGCACAATAACCCCCCCCCCCCCCCCTCCGTTAAGATGCTTGTCAGTAAGCATGCACTCACACTATGGCACCAGGCAGTGCAAATGCCCTCCTGTTTTGTACAATGTCATTACATATTATTAAAAATAATGACGTAAAAATAGCACACGGTGCTGCAAGGAAAAACAACACGTGCACGGAGCGTCTATCGCTTTTAAAGGTTGAGGCTTTGCTGTCCCTGCATCTACAAGCATGATCTCTCCGCACTTGTGCTGTGTTGTTGTGTAACACACCGTACTAGTTCAAACCAGTTACTGGCTCTTCTTTTCTACAATGTGCAACAAAGGAAGGAAGGGGACTCTGCATTAAAGCCATGTTTAATGCTCATGGCCAAACCCATGCGGGAATTATGAAATGCTCCCAACAGCTTAGAAAGGACAATTGTAGTGTGTTGTTTTGCGCAAGAAAACTGCAAGAGGTGGAGGGGCAATGTCAGAGGAGGACAACGTTGTCTCTTGGCTCATTATTTGGCAAGAAGCATGTATAATCTTATTAAAGAGGGGAAAAAAGACAACATGATGAGTTTGGGCATATCTGAGGGGGTTTTGAATTATTTTTAACCACAAAAGTGACACAAATGTTGCTGTTTTTTGTGATGGATAAATAACCAAATCTTGTTTCTTAGAACAACCTTTCTTGCAGAATCCTTTCTCCCACACACGCACAAAGTATTCCCGCTCACGTGCATTGACACACAAGTGGAACCTGATGACAGTTGCATGCGTCAACCCTTGGAACACATGTGCAAACCCAGCGCTGTGTGCAGTTCCAGAGAATAACGAGTTGCTGCATGTAGACATCCACGGTGCGGTCACACGTTCACAGGGCTCGGTGTTTTCACACAGACAGATGCGGTGCCCTGACCGTAGAGGCATCCTGATTGGCTGAGCACTCGAGTGCGATTGGGCTGATGCTAGATCCCCCCCCTCTAGCCACTCCTGCTTACCTGTGCCGTGATTGGTCACGCTATTATGTATGACACAGTGACACAGTTTTTTTGTGGTGTAGTGCTGCAGAGCAGACACAGTTATTGTTTCTCTCAGACTGCAGATAGATAGTCAGAACAGATCAAACGTGTGTTGTTTAGTGTATTGGGGTAAATTACGTTTTTATAGAAAATCAGCCGTCTGAGTTGTGTTCATGGCCTTCTTGTGTAAGTAATAGAAGCTGTCAATGTGGATTAAAGCACAGATACCTGCTCAGCTGTTTATAATCCAAAGCATTAAGGATTATGAGCGTGGTTATAATTAACCAAGCGCTGTCATTTTAGCTCACAAGCAGTTCCGCTCAGCTTCACAAAAGTTCAAACAGTCCACACTTCCATGACTCGAATAGTTGGCAGGGTGGACGGCCAGATGCCAGCAGTGACGGCAAACTCCCAAGGAGTGCTCCCCTCCCCCCAAAATCCTCCTGCTGATTTATCTGCAGGGGTTGTCCCTTCTTTAACACACAAAACAATGAGTGACCCGCAACCCCACTCCCCCCATCCCGAGTCCACTTGCTGTGTAATTTTCTATTTCCTAATGAAGCATATAGAAAAACACATCCATGTCGGTAGAACAGCTTCTGCTCTGTACACTTTGTCCTTTTTTTGTTTGTCCTGAGAATCTGTTTTTTATTATGTAATTTGAAACTGTATTGCTTCATGTGATAGGACTGCACCACGACAGCAGCAGCAGCCGGTATACATAGAAAACAGCAGAAATCATGCAAAAATATGAAAATGCACTAATGCACTTTACATAATGGAAATATACGAATATATCCCAGATTCAATTCTATGCATAAATATTTATAGATATTTTGAATGTGGTTTCTGAACGATTGAATGGTTTAGAGAGGATTTGAATGAAACCTGATGACATGTGTTTAAAAATAAAAGTTTATTTTCTAATAATAAAAAGGTTAATTGATCTTGGTTAAAATCAAGCTTTCTTTGATTTAGTTTCATACAAAAAAAACAACATGTCTATTTAAAAAGAGCATTAATTTATGAGCATAAGTAGCTGAGCAGGAGAAAGAAGTCATACATGAAGCCAACAGCTGCCTCTCACATGGCAGCCATTGTACTACGGCTGTTTGCTTAATTTAGATTGAACCCCGAACAGGTCAACGTTCTGGGTCAACTTCAGCACTGAATGAACACGTCTGCCAGACAGACGCTTAACAAACAAACACCTACGTATTAGGGATGCACCAGTCCGACTTTTTCAGTCCTGATTCTGATAGAGTGCCGATCTGATGTTTAATTTATGAGCAGTAGGCCTCACTGTGTGGAAGTGACAGGGGGTCATTCTTTTATGTGTAAGGCAACATCAGGCTTGACTTAAACATCGGTTCCGTAAAACTATTATTATTAATTGATTATTATCAAAATAGTAAACCGTGCACCAGCAGGATTTACAATTCCAAAGTGGAAACCTTTTCAATGCGGAATTATCAAAACTCGACGAGGAATTATAATTCCAGTATCTAATGTATACAGTACACAAACATAGGATTGAATTAAATAAATCTGCCCTATTGTCACCAATGTCCGATCCAGCTATTTGAGTCAGTATCGGCCCGATACCCGATATCAGTGTCAGTTGCATGCCTGCTTCATAAGAGTCTGCCATGAATTCCTGCACACCAGAGCCGCCCCTGCTTACACCCACACTCAGCGTTAGTCAGAGCCGAACACACCCCGTATTGTTGAATGACACCACACCAGCAGTTAGGCAACGTACTCAGCACTTTGTGCGTCATGTAAAAAGTACTGGCGTATCCTCAGGCTCACCATTTTTCCGATATCGGGGAAGGGCAGAGGTGGAAGAAGTACTCCGATCCTTTACTTGAGCAAAAGTAAAGGACCCCTCCCCCCCCCTGCAGGTTTATATTACAGAGATGATGTTCGGTCCCGGCAGTGAAAGTGGAGGCTACAAGGGGTCAGAAGGGTCAAGTTTAGACCATTTCTTTCTTTGAAAATGTGAGACAAAGTATTTCTTACTCCCTCCCACCATGTTTCACCCCATTTCACACACACACACACACACACACACACACACACACACACACACACACACACACCATATTTTATCCCGATCTCACACGCACACACACTCTCTTTCTCACTACCCCAGCTGTGCGAGAAATACAGATACTATTTTGACTTTGGCGGGAATCTTTTATTATCCCGTGGGAAAACTCCGCCCACACTTAGCAGGAGAGATAGATAGATAGAGAGAGAGAGAGAGAGAGAGAGAGAGAGAGAGAGAGAGAGAGAGAGAGAGAGAGAGAGAGAGAGAGAGAGAGAGAGAGATAGATAGATAGATAGATAGATAGATAGATAGATAGATAGATAGATAGATAGATAGATAGATAGATAGATAGAGAGAGAGAGAGAGAGAGATATAGATAGATAGATAGATAGCTGGATCAGTCTGTTGGAGAAAGTGCTCCTCTGTCCCTGCAGTAGGTGGTGGAGAGGGTGATCCGGGTTACCCAACATGGATAATAGTTTCTTCAGTGTCCTCCTCTCCACCACCTGTTTGCAGCCAATGATGGAGCCGGCCTTCTTAAATGAAACCATAAGAGAAGTTAGGAGGGGAAACAGCTCTTTGGTTCTGCTAGATACTGGTAGACTTATAACACATAGAGACATGTCTTGTTTTAATACTGTACATTGACTCTCCTTTCTGTAATGAGACCCATGATCACAATGTTCATTTTATGTACATGTGCATTTTTTTACGTGACCCTGGCATTTGCTCTCAAGGCCAGCAAAGACGTTTTCGGACACAATTAGCTGGTATGATGGAACAAGGTGGGAAAAGCCCTGACCTGAAACGGTTGAGCACACTGTTTGTGTAAGTTCTTAAAATCGATGACAACTTCAGCAGGGAGTGCCTTGACTTTCCATTTCCACTGTTCAAGATGTACCGGTTTCACAGGCTGATGCACTGCAGCCATCGAGAGCATCTATGTTTAGATTGGACTACGCTTGTAAGGGTCAATTAACACTCACTACGTCGCTATTAGTGAATCAGACCTTGTGATGATGGATATTTTGCGTCATCATAGGGAGTGATTTATTGTTTGTGAGGATTTGTAATGACGTTAGATATCTTCACAAAGCGCTGCAGCAGAAGTGGACGTTGGAAAATGACTGGATATAATATTTACCACAGTTAGAAAATGACTAAGCCACAATCTTCTTCTTCAGTTACTTCTTCAGTTAATCTTCTTCTTCAGTTACTTCTTGATAACTGAATGTTTTCGATGTCAGTCGGCTCATAGGCCTTCTTGTGCAACACATTCTCACTCCCAACTCACATTGTGGTTTGGGTGGTTGTTATGTTGTATAAGCAGCCTTTTGTTTGTTCTGGTGATACTTAGCTGGGCTACGCACGTTTAGGAACAAAACTACGGTAATATAAATCGAAGTTGACTTGGAAACCAGGGAACCAACAAACACAAGAGTCTGGGAGTCGATACTGTTATTTAAGGTAAAAACCTCCTAAAAACTAGGTACTTTCTTGCATGTCAATGATCATGGGCATCATTTCTTTCACACAGATTAACATCCATCCTACCACCTGCTGCTGCTCTGTCCCTGCGCCACGCACTACACAAACATCCTACTGCATCTCCTGAGGACACTAAGACTTATCTCCACATGAGCCAAACAACCTGGGTGAAGTCCAGTGTTGGTGGTGTTGATCAGGCACCTCCAAAGGCCCAGAGAATAGGAGAGTCAAAACACAACTGCTTTGTCTTCCTTTGTTCATCCATCCATGTGCTTCCAGTCCTGACCAGCTAAGACAGGAGAAGCCCGTTTGTCATTTCCCCCATTGAACACCTCCCACTATTGTTTATAGGCCTTACAAAGGGAATGCTTATTCTTCCAGGATTCACGGTGACCTGATTTTCACTGCCCTTTAAGCATACACACATATGCCTACACGGATGCTACAATACACACGTCTCTGGCAACATGAAAGCCCCGGACAGGTTGGTTAAAGTAAGCTCATTCAAAACAGCAGGGACAAACCACAATGTCAAAGTGTTTCTTCGTCACGAAATACCATTACACGGTATGTACGACTGACCCGAGTCTTGATACGAGTTATCATGGAAACATAACAGTCAGGTGGAAAACAAAGAGAGACAATTGATTCTATTTATTTAATCTTGAGTCTGTTTGTTTTGGCCTTAAGATGCAGATACGGCAGCTTAATGTTAACATAAGATGACTGGGCGGGTGAGGCAGAGAGGTAGATGACGTGACTTTGTAACGAGGATTAAATGTTCAGTGAGTGAGTAGCTGCATAATTTAATTATTATTTGCATTTTGAAGGTTATTGTTATACTTGCTTTTAAGAAGAGTCTTAAAACATTCTTCACTTCACCAAGTTGATCATGCTTTATTCCTGCATTGATTTTTATTTGTTTTATGGTTTTTATACAAAGTCATTTTGAACTTGATAGTGATGGAATAAGTGTTTTTACTTAGGTAAACATATTAACAGCACAACAACACGGTGATGGCTGAGCCGGCAACTTGCAGCTAACAGCTTTAACAGTGCAAACAATGACAACAGTGCTGACAGAGCTGACACGGTTTACCTGAGTGGGAACCGGAGGGCGCTACGCTTCCGTGACACGTAACACTGTCGGTCGGGACGACGTTCTGAGCTGTGACCGACGTATGAGCTTCAGAATGACTTAATTCTCTGCTCAGGTAGACTTTACTCCACTATATCTTTAAGTACAATTAAGTACAATCTTGTTTAGAGAACCTTTAATCTTGTAGCTGGTCCCATACACAACATGTTTTTGTCGTTTTTAGGGGGATCTCTAGTGGGAGATAGCAGGTCAACAGTATATGTCACATAGAAGTGGTTTACATCTTCTTAAAGGTGCAGTTCAGCAGTGCTGACACGCCAAACATTAGTATCTGCTTTACATCCGCAAAATTGGACTTAAGTACAGCACTTGAGGGATTGTCCTTTGTGTTTTTAGAGACACAACCCTGTTTTGGAATGACGAAGCCTCTTTCTATTTAACTTCTAATACGTAGACAAACTTCTTTTTCACTCTGTCATTCTACGACAGAGGACTTAACAGTGAGTCATGCTGGGACGAACCGTTCCCCAAAAGACACCAGTCCGGTCAGTCGTGTCATTCAGCTCAAACAGGCAGACACACACACACAGCAGACACACACACACACACACACACACACACACACACAGGTGACTGAAGCACAGCGCTCAGTGTGAACAGCTGAGGGTCTCAAACCTCAGATTACGAGATATGAGATATTTCGACTCTGCACCCGCGTTTACTTCTTGGCTTCCAAAAGTGATGCTGAGCTACTGTGAGATTATGTAATGTCGTGGATGTATGGCCTCTATGTGCTTCAACACACAAGCAGGTTTTACATGCGTGATTAGGCATGAAAAACACACTGTAATTTGATGATTACATAATGATTGCATTGTGAGAACAGCACGTTCAATTAGTTTCTCAGTCAGTCAGTGTTCATTTTCACTGTGCTTCGGCTTTGTCTACAAGTTTCCAGTTTCCATGTTCAAGTTAAAGGAGCACTACACCAATTTTACACATACAAGGTCGGTTTACCAGTCATAGAGAGTATAACTCAGCCTGTGAAAACAGTTGTTGTGTAATGTCCTCTGTGGCTCTGGCCGAGGTTTGTTAAAGGACCAGTGTGTAAAAAAATTATTAATTAACAAAAATACAAAAAAAAAAAAAAATATATATATATATATATATATATTTTTTTTACTTTTTCTCTGTCACCAAAAAAAAAAAAAAAAAAAGAAGATGTTTCCAGTTGCTGTTTATTGGTCGCCACCTCAGCCACATTGGTTTCATTCTTTATACTCCAGATCTGCTTCTTGCTTAACATTCTATTCAAGGGTGCGTTTGCTCAGTACAATCCATGTGAAACATCATCTGTATTTCATGTGTTGTAAAGCCACGTTTTAAAGAAGTCTTCAATGTACTCACAATCCATTCATATGTCATAGCTGCTTCTATGACTGTTGTGTTAAAGTATCTCATAATTTCGACTTTCTATAGCAACTGGAAAAATCTGGTCAGTTATGGTTACAGATGGATGCACCAAAAGTTTTTTTTTTTTTTTTGCTGGTGGAAAAAAGTTAAATAAAAAAAAATTATAATTATTATAATTATTATTATTTATTTTGTGGGTGGATTTTTATTTTTATTTTTTTTTGTGAATTACATTTTTATTATTTCTTTTTTTTTAGTGATCTTATTTCTTTTTTTAGTGATCTTTTTTTTTTTTTTTGGTTGTAGAAAGTCCTCTTTACTAATAGATTTTGTATGAGGGGTTTGCAAAAAAGAGTCGTGTTTTGTGGAGAAAAAATTGCTGTACAATGGTTTAACCAGACTGACAATTAAAAAGGCAGAAAGAGACAAAGATCAACAGTTGAATAAGAACAGAAGAAATCACTTCATTGGTAAAAGAAACTGGAAACTTAGCATCTAAAAGTGTGCAGATTTATAGAGGAACAAGTTCCTGTTTCAGTGTCAAGTGCACAATAATGCCTATAACAAGCTGGAATATGAACAGGTGTGTTGCTTAAGCAAAGCTATTGTTAAAGAACCTCACAATAGAAATAGAAGAATAGTGTAGAATTGGATCACAGAATATCAGCTGAAGATACAATGGACTGACAAATCACAGTTCAAACCTCTGAAGTCCAACCCAAAATATTTAGGACCCAATGGACCCATTTCTGGACTGGAAAACAAATTCAAAATCGAAGGGTATTTGGGGGTCAAATGGTTAAAACAGTATTCTCCCCTGACATGCATCACTGTAGAGACATCGACTAAACATAAGTTTTAATCCTTTTGCCCGAAACTATCTCAATTCTAAAACAAATGTAATTTGGTGTCTGAATTATACTCTTTTTGTCTCTGTTACAATGGTCATCATTGAAGAAAAGAAGAAAAACATACAACAGGTCACTCCAAACTTTTAAGCAGCAGTGTGTAGCCTAGTCTGCGTTGTTGTGAACACAAACCAACCTCGGCCTCTAATCTTTGTTCCCATTAAGTGTTGATTCAAATCACAGGCATGGACTGGATCTGTTGCCAGGGTTCAGGCTGTTCTCATTCATTATTCCTACAAATACCTACAATTCATACAAATGTTGTTCATTTGAATAACACAGGGAATCATGAGCCTGAGTATGAAGAGCCATGTCAGTAGGAGGTTGGAGTGGTTAGGTGAGACAATCACAAGACTTTCACCCAGGAGACCCCTGTATGTGTGAAACCAAAAGACTTTTTTTTAGCTTACTTTTGTTACTTTTGTTACTATTTTAATTCAAACCACGATCTTTTCCTGAACCTAACCAAGTAGTTTTGTTGCCTAAACAAAAAGGCAGTTCATACGAGATCGCACGAAAAATTACTTGTGAGATATCACACAAAATGCGGGTACGTTGCAGGGTTAGCGAGCCATCCCAGACAAAAGATGAGTCCACACACACACACACACACACACACACACACACACACTGGTATGCCAATGCAGTCGTGCAACTTTCTACAGCTTTTGTCAGATTCTTGGAATCAGCTTGCAACGGCGTATAAACCGCTCGCTGAACACTCAAGGACTCCCTGTAACCCGAGATCTAAAGATGATTACACGAAAGCAGTGCCCTTTCCAACCCCCCCTTGAGCTCGTGTAAGATTAAGGGCTGATCATGTATCTGATGATGGTGCCACAGCAAGTTTGCTACTGCCAGTCTGTTGCAAGGTCCTAATCCCGACAAATCCTTTATTTTCCTCAGTACCCCCCCCCCTCCACACACACTACTGCCAGCCTTAACTGAGGCACAACAACAACAACTAGGATAAATGAGCGAAGGAGGAGTGAATATTACAAACTGTTGTGGCGTTAGTCAAAGGATTGTCGTCATGGTGAATCAATTTTCTCCTAATCCACAGTCAGTAATCAAGACCGAATGATGCACACAGACTGGAATGACGCAATTTACCATAAGGCTGTGTTCTTGGTGTCCGTCTGCGACCTGTCCAGAGTAATAGGATCGGGGGGGGGGGGGGGGGGGGTGCAGCAGACCAGCTCCTGGACAGACGCACGTCTGGTCCTCTTTGAAGCCGAATAACATGTGTTTAAGGCATGTGTGGCCAGAACGAGAGCTCAGCGTGGAAAAGATGCTCTGAAGCCACATTTTGACAATGTGAGTTACAATAAAGTAAAGTAAATTACATATTTCTACGGCAATTGAGTGTTGAAGCTTTTCACCCTGTTGAGTACGACTCGCGCGGTGTTGTTTACACTTAGTTGAAGTTGCAGCGTGTTGATCTATTAAACTATTTGGTACAAGTTTTTATCTGGAAGATTCATATTTTGTTCATAACTGTAGTATTTTTGTGGAGACCATCTTGTGATGGGATCACACAGCCACGACGCCAAATGGGGGCCAGGAGCGTAACATTAGGGGAGAGCCCTTCCCCACTTCCTACCCCCTACTTCCTGTACCCTCAGACCTCACCCATCTTCAAACTCAACCTTCATTCAGATCTCCACTACACACACCTGTAACGTTGTGTGACTGCACCTGGCACTGACGCTATACCGCGGTACCGAGACACACACACACAGACCCACAAGGTGAGAACTATTTGGGCTGGTAAAGATTAGTGCCAACCTTATTGTCATAATCCTCCTGCTCCTCCTCCTCCTCCTCCTCATCATCACATGGGAGGCAGGCTACAAGCATCAAAAGAAAGAAAGGGCCCGTCCTCACACCACTCACTGTGCCTCTGAGTTTAGCACTAACCTTGAAGGCTCCTCTGAATGTGCTGTACACACTCAGGGTTAGACTTTACAAAGTAAATAAAGCACACAACACCGTGATAATCATTCTCGGGGAAAAAGCCAGTGGAGCAGCTGTCCCCTGCAAGACAAGCTGCGTCAGCAGCAAGGTGAAACAACTGAGATTACAGGCTGGATAGACGGCTCATAATCTTTCTTACAGATGTTTGCCTTTTACCAGCTCAGACAAGGAGACGGGGACATGAACCGCCACCCTTTAGATAATGACATCATATCAGTACATCTGCGTTACTGTGCAATCATTCGTATGTTTTCATGTCTGATAGCATTTTCTAGGTATTTCTCGTTAAAAGCCGATTCACACAGCGGTCCCAGCGATAGTGTTCGTGTTTATTTCACGTGGCCTAGAACTTTGTTCAGTTTGAGAACTGTTCACAGGCTGATAAAAGGGAAGAGCGAGGGCTTGTTGAATCTTTTTGTTTCCACCCCCAGAGGCTGTTGTGTTGTTGCACCTGTTAGCGTGTTGCTCTGTCACCAGGGCGTCTCAAACCTCTTGTACTGAGAAACAAAGACTCATATTTCAGAAAATGATTTGCCTTAATTACATCCTTTTTTTTCGATTTCTACTTTCAGACACTGCCGTGAAATAAACCGAGGGGACGTAAATGGACATAAGTATTCATATAAGATGAGAATGACAACGTAACAGATAATTAGGAGACTGTGTCAGTAACAGGAATTACATTTTGAATAAAATCCAATTTTTTTTGTTGGATTTTCGGAGGCTTTTCTCAATCAAACGTCGGATGCCCTCGTTCACTCGCAAGTTAAATGTGGTTGCACATGAGGACGTAAACAGAAGTGTATTCAGCCATAATGTGCTGCTCGGGACATCCTGAGCAAACGAATGGACAGTGTAAAAGCACTTCCAAAACTACAATCCTTTAACAGACACTTTGACACTTTCATTTCTGTTATAGTTACATTAAAATGCTGTTGGTCCGTTACAGTGAACCACAGGCTCATGACCTCCACCGGTACCTCTAAAAAAAGAGATATGGATTGTAATAAACGAAGTGAGTTTGTTTATCTCTTTCTTACTTTGATATAAACTCGACAACTTCCTTTATTCACCATGTGTTTTTTTTCGGCTATATTGCCTTCACTGGCCAACTGGCCAAATAAAGGTGAGGCGTACTCATGTCAATATTTGAGTGTTAGCAGATGGAAGAGGCAAACCCTCTGTTGTTGGCCCAATCAAACTCCACGGAGGTGAGTTCCTCTCCACTTTAGACTCAACAACCCGGCCAATTTCTCCAGAGCTTTGTAGAGTGGTAGAGAAGCACAGCACTCATGGCTCCTGAACAAATACTCTGCTGTCTGGCTGCGTGTTGTAAATACTTTTTAAGTTGTCTTGATCCATTTTAGGCTCAGGCAATGTGCTCATTTGCACGACAAGAAATAAGTTAGTGGGACAGGGAATGAACTTGAACTGAATTTAACCGCTTTCACTCTACTAAGTGTTTTCTAATGTGTGCAGATGATGCTTTGAAAATATTAATCAAATGTAGTCAACAAAACACCTCTTCCAGTACTTTAAACTAATCTTCCTGCTCAACTTTATCCTCTGAGGTGCACCATTTGAAATCTTTAGACTCAAAACCAGTGAAACCACTGTGGACTCTGAAGCTAGGGATTGCCCTCCAGTGGTCAGAGGAGCAGAGATTTAGCAGAAGGGGGGGGGGGGGGGGGGGGGAGCAACCTCAAGGCAGCATTGCTCATGATTGTTGGTACTCACAGCATAATGTACCCAACGATATCAAGATAAGAGCACAACGTTTAGCAATAAACAAAGCAAATCACAATCATAATAATGGGGATATCATGATTAATTCATATCATAAAGATATATTTAACCTAGTATTGTCATTAAGACACCAGATATGCGCAGTGGCTTGCAGAAAGACAGATAAAAAAGATAAAATTAGAAAACCCGGCGGCAAACGTCTGAGCCTTTGACTGTTGTAATTGAAAACATCAGCACTGAGGTAACACTTGCTGTATACATCTGGATCTTTTCTCTGGTACATATGAAACAAAATGCCCTTTGAACTTTGATGTCACCTAAAGGGAAATTCTTGATGTTCAAAACCACAAAAGTTTGGAGGCATGTGAAAAACGCAAACACAGTGACCCAGATGCACTTTTTCCTCTCTTTTTGCATGTCTGGGTCAACTTCCTCTGCAGCATTTTCACATCTTCTTGGTCATTTTGGGTTCCCAAAGACGGTTTTCACAATAGCCCTGCAAAAGAGTCAAATTCTATCCATAAAAGCTTCCCCAGTCCTTTGAACTCTCATAGTGGCATTTAAAAAAAAAAGGTGTTATTGTTTGCTCTTTGTATCTCAAAGTTCCCTTGGCTGCCAAACGGACACTCAGGTGAGCACACACTGGTGCTCTCTTACAGCTCCCACCACACACACAGTGTGTCCCAGGTTGCCCACCATACCGTGGGAACCGTATACGTGGAGAGCAGTGCATTGTGGCACCGGAGCTGTCAAGAGGGACAGCGGGATAAAACAGGAATTGTCCTTCAGCATGGACCCAATTCATTTAGCTGGCACACAGCAGCCTGTTCGTGTAACATCAGCTAACTCGACCCGAACCAAGTCAAGCTAGAGGCATCTGATTATTCCTCTCTGTGGTGCAACACTGAGTGCAGACTGAAGGAACTATTATTCCACCTTCCATGATACAGTGCAGTGCATGCACACGCTGACAGAGACATTTAGCTGAGCCATCTTAATTAAAACCCCAACACAAAGACAACAAATGGGCTCTTTATGTTTCCAGAGCGGTGAGAGAAAATCTCTTGAACAGGAGCCACGACCGGGTTCAAGTTTACAGTGACTCTCTGACACCTCGTTTTCTGGGACAAGGTTTTATTTATGTGTGTAACCGGCCTTGTTTTTAATGTACTTTTTATTGTGACAAACAAACATGACAAACATTCTCTGGTTCATGGTGCTCAGATGGGTTTGCTGGTTTTCTATGTTTTGTATTTTTGGGTTAAGGAGTGTTGTTTGGACAAAACGAGACATAAGACTTCACCATGAATTCTTACAACTTGTGATTGCCATTTTTTCCCATTTTGTTTGACATATGACAAACAATGAATGATAAAATCAACAATGATCAATAATAAATAATTAGAAGTTAGAAGTTACTAATCGTTTGACAATTGGTACATAAATCATATAGTAAATTATTGCTTTTAGGGATGCAACCAATTTTTATTTTTTGATTAAACTGTGTTATATTCTATATTCTCCACTAGTCAATGAGTCGTTTGGTCTATAAAATTGTTGTAAAAGATCACAATTTGCTCAAACCCAGGAGGATGTCTTTGAACTAAGATGTTCACTTCATGATCACATACAACGAGGCAAAGATTGGCAGCGAATCCACACATTTGAGAAGGTGGAACCAGAGAACTGTATGCGGTGCTCTGCTTTAGTCCATTTCAGGAGCTACCTTTGTTCTGAGCTGACTGCGTGGACCCTGGGTGACTAGTCATGAGGTCAGGGACAGGTCTGGGTTAACGTAACCCACATGAGAAAGTGTCGAGAGCTGTAAACCTAAAGAATGACTTTGCTCTTGAACTTCTGAACTCAGCATTACCTGCAGGAGGAATGACCACAGATGACCTGCACCGAGAGTTGGGATGAATATCGACCTCAGGGTCGTTGTACTGGACAACAGCACAGAGAGGTACATGTATGCATAAAATCCCTTGAAATGCTTTGAAACCAGATCAATGCTTTTAAATCCTATTATTGTGTTTCAACACAAGATGAAACGCATGCATGCTTCCATGCAGAGAGAAGATCATTTGCAGCTTTTTAAAGGTCACAAAATGTCTAAACCCATCATAAAACAAAGTCCAAACCAATTCTGACACCATGAAATTCAACATTGTTTGTGGCCATATGATAATTAGAGTTGGCCTTGCACGCTGTTTATGTAAGCGGGGCTTGTTTATTCATAGTGAGTTCGGCCCCATCGGATCTCAATGGCTCCATTATTAGGCGAGTGGTTAAAGCCTCTTTCAAACTTCAAACATTAGAGGCCGCCCACTCATGCAAAACTGACCTGGTGATCTGCAAAATAACTGAAACGTAATCGCTCTGCATACGCAGAAATCTGAGGCCTGTTCTACTTCAATATGTCCCGACATGTTATCCAAGCTCTTCACCTCTGAAGAGCCGTGCTGGGAAACACCTGAGCATGCTGTGTTCCTTATGCAATAAATGTCACCACACAGAAATGTACAGACAAACGGCTGAGGACGCATTACAGAGAGAAAAGGGCCACACACAGCTGGGTCATTGTTCTTGACAAGGGGGGGGGGGGCCCGGAGCGTGCAAAGCCTCATTAGGAGCGGACGGCTTTAAGCCTCTTTGACTGTACTCTCTGCACCGGCAGACACTGAACCAGGTGGAGCGCAGGCTGCACGGGTTAAACCAGAAAATTGCGTGTTCAAATCCTGGTTTAGGGAAAGAAACAGTTCTGCACGGATATGAAACCAAATCTTAAACATTCCAACACCAGTTCAATATTTAGCTTGATTGTTGGGCTGTGTATGGACAGGTCTGTACCTGTAACCCATTCACTGTAGTGAAAGCTGGTGGAGGGTTAGCGCACCGAGCGACAAGTATTCTTCTTCTACCTTGCGCACACACCTCCTCTTACTTTCATCCTATTTTAAGTGTCCTCTGTGCACAGAAAATAGGATTTGCTCAACAGTCTTTATTCTAAAAGTCGGATTTCCTTTGCACAGAAAACAAGGATACAGCTCTGGTATAAGAGACGTCTTCTTCATCATTACTGGTGCATTATATGAAATCAAATGTTTTTTATGTCGTCCAGCTGTTTCCCCTCTGATGTTGTATCAGTTTCCAGAGGAGCCACAAATCTGAAGATGAAATGACAGGAGTCATTCATCGCCTGGTTGTGTGAAGCCAGTGTGTCTTTATGGAACTCTTGATTACGCTGATCTCACCGTCATGCTGGGCCGTGTCACATGGGGTGCCTTATGCCAATCACAGGGACACCGACACCGGGCAGAGCTATCCTGGCATCTCACAAAGCCTTTGAGCTCAGCTGAGAGGGGAAGTCCTCTGAACTAAATGACAACATTATGCAAAACTGCAAAGAACACTCGAGGAGAGATGTCACCTGCCAGCTGAAGTGTTCTCTATGTGCAAAAAATTAGCTATATATATATATATTATAAGTGTGTTTCAATCCACCTCTTTTCAATTTGCACATAAAAAAACTGAGTGGAAACACCTCCAACTTGAAAACAAAGTTGAAATCTTGCAAACAAGTTGTATGCTTGGCTGAAGTGTATCAATACAAACAAAATGTAACAAACTGTAACGGAAAGGGATTTATAATCATGATGGGTGTGAAGCATGTGACTTAAACGTCACTCAAGCTTCAGCTTTACTGGAGAGCTAAACATTTGCTTAATGCCAAAAACATCTGATAAGAATAATAATCAGATTTACACATCCAGACGGGATAATGTCATCTTGTTGCAGCCTCTTTGTCTGCAATGGTTTACTGGCAGCCAACACTGGTTTTAGCTCCGCCAGCTGTTTATTGCAATCTGATCAACTTCTAATATTCACATAATTTAGTCAAAATGTGCACTAGATTTGGATAGAAACCAGAATACGGCTTGCTGCGGTGTCAACCGTTACGTCATATGGAAAGTGTTGTGTGCATGACATTATTTGTAAAACAGTCTGACAGCATGTTTATGTTCACTGTTGGTCCACGCTGCACTATGCTACAAGTCAACATGCTAACGCTACAAGCTGCGTAGCCCGCATCGTGAGTAGCATAAATACAAGTAATGGTGCTTGTATCTGGTTTGCTTTATTGACATACAGTAGTACAAGTACTTACAAAGTATGTAGTTAGCGTGAAGCCTCGTGTTTATTTCGTCAGCTCGTTCACCTCTACTGGCCGGTGATACATTCAGAGTAGAGTAGAGACTAGAGTAGTTAGTTGAAGCAGTACTAACAGCCCGAGCTTTGCATTCATGTATAGAGCTGCTCCCGTTGGTATTTTATGGAGGCTTCTTGTTGGCAGCACACAGTCTTCATAGTTACATATATTATGACATTTTATATGAAGCATTAAATGCGTTGAAATTACGTCTTTTTGTTTAATGCAATATGACTTTGGAGAAATACCTTCACACTAATCCATATCATCTCTCTCTCAACCTACAGCTGAACAAATTATCTGTTACGAAATTTCGAGATAGTAAGTCATTATAATCATGAGATACTATCTCTAAGAGATAGTATAATACTATCTCTTAGATTCTAAGAATCTCATGATTATAATGACTTACTATCTCGAAATTTCGAGATAGTAAGTCGAAATTTTGAGATGCTAAGTCATTATAATGAGATAGTATGTCATTATAATGACTTACAGGATGTTCATTTTTTCCTCACAGTGGCGGAAATTGGCTTCCGTCAGTAATGACTTCTACAAACATGCAAAGGTAAAAAACCACAGTGTCTCCACAGTGACAGACTTCTAAGTAAGCAATATGTGTACATGATGCAAGGGAGTTGACTTTGTTCTTCACGAGTCAGCTTTGTCAAAGCCATGAGTCAGGAAGAGTCCAGGAAACAGCTGCATCCTTGTGCCACCTGACTTTTTTCATTTCCACTGTAAGCCAGTAACCCCGGCAGCCCTTTAGAGCAGTTGTAAAGCTATATTTGGAAATGGTCAATATACTTTCCAAGATACAAGACATGGTCATGGACTCAGATCATATCATGCTGTGTCTTATTTAGCGGTGATCAAATCTCCAAAATAGAAAACAATCTTTGGTTTGACCTCTGAATGACCAGGTGTTACAACAATAGTCTATTTAAGTTGTCTGTGTGGACTTTGACATGTTTTCTTTTACCGTCTCAGTTACACGTCCTAATGTCTGGTTTCCAGTTTCATGCAATTCTTTCTTTCTTTCTTTCTCTGTCTGTCTTCAGCCTAAGACAAAAACGGGTGAATGAATGTAATCAGATCTGGAAGAGAGGATGAGTTGAGCTTTATTCACTATCAGGTGGGAAAAACTCCTACTCAAAACGAATTTGAACTTGAATAGCACAATAACTGGTCGGGCCAGGGCCTTGATTTCACAGGCTGTTGTTCGGAGATGAACAAGTCTCTCAAGATCAGATAATGTGAGGTTCAAGAGGTTCAAATCATGCCAGCAGCTCGGTGAGGTTATACTGAGCCACCGCAGGGCTTTAAGACGGGAACATGAGGGGCTGTGCCAAATTTCATGGCAATCCATCCATTAGTTGTTGAGACCAGGGGTCTAAGGACTACAACTACACATCTGTATTTTCGTCTAAGGACTACAACTACACATTTGTATGTCCGTCTAAGGACTACAACTACACATCTGAATTGTTGTCTAAGGACTACAACTACACATTTGTATTTTCGTCTAAGGACTACAACTACACATCTGTATTTTCGTCTAAGGACTACAACTACACATCTGTATTTTCGTCTAAGGACTACAACTACACATCTGTATTTTCGTCTAAGGACTACAACTACACATCTGTATTTTCGTCTAAGGACTACAACTACACATCTGTATTTTCGTGACGTATTGTATGGTGCGGTATAGATACAACAAACTGAAATTAAGGAAAAACTATGAATAAATAATAAATAAAACATTTGTATAGTTCATTAATTCATCAAACATTCAGTCCTATTCCTTGTTAATCAGGGTGAAAGCAGCGTTGGTGAATTTCTCAGCGTGCATTAGGCAGGTAAAAGGATGATGTCAGGTCACACATGCCCATCACACATGTTTTCTAGATAACACAAGAACATCACAAGATCGAATGACCCACTTACTGCAGCGGCAGCAGAAATATAAGTTATCAGTATTACTGTACAGTCCCATTTCATGACACCAGTGTTCTAAAGGAAGGGTTAGACAGAGGACGTACTGAACATGCATACCCTCATGATTGGTTATAATGTACACGCACACGGAAGGCTCAGTGAGGATTTACAGTAACAGCGGGGATTATATTTTATTACACATGTCGTCGCTGGCTGTAATCCACTTTAACAGCGCTTGTTTGCTGACACCTTGCAGAAAGAACACGTTAAAACTGAAAGACAGAATTATTCACTTAAAGTCACGGCTAAAGTTCGTGTTGTTTACTCGTAAAACCTTGAACCTTGGGTCTGTTATGACCACACGTCGATGGCAATAATGTGGATTTTGATGCTGACTCACCACCTGTGCAAGCTGAAGAACTATCAAGTCTCAAACCAGGAGTATAAGGAGTATATTATAAGTGAATCAAAGCATTGCCTGCTTTGCTGCTGACCACCGGCTTTCATCTGATTTCTTTGCAGAATGAAAAAAAAACTTGAATACACTGATAAATCAATCAATGATTAACCTGATAATTTAGAGAGCATTTTTTTATGAAGACCAAATACTGTCCACAGGCTTAACATGTTCACTAATTTAAAAATAGCTATTTAGGCAGCAACGCAGTGAACTATTTTAATAAAAAGTTGGAGAAGGAAACCAACTCAGCATGATACATCTCAGTGGTTACATAACTGGCTTTGAAATCAACATTCATCGTGTGACATGTGGATTGTTTGTTTGGAGCGACCGTTGTTGACAGTACTTTCCTGTTTCCATTTAGTAGAAATGTGTCTATGTCCAGTGCCCCACTTTGGTAATCGTCCATTTGGTCTTCTGTCAACAGGCAACTCCACCAAAACAGACAGTTCTTTGCCAACTTTTTTTTTTGGAAAGAGACAGTGGCCATGGTCAATGTCAGCCACTTAAATCACTGCTCTGGATATTTACTTTTCCAAACATGCCAACAGGAGATCCAAACAAGAACAAGTACCTGGAAAAAGACTGTCTGTTTGCTTTAAACTGGACTTCCGCTGGACGATGGGTCAGGGTTTGCTGGTGAAAGTAGGCCCACAAACCCTGGTTTGGGTTTGTGGGGGTTTTACAACGTGACCGTGTGTCGGATTCAGAGGAACAATCAAACCGGGATAAGAGACGGGGGCCGTGGGGACAATACCAAGGCTGTCCCCTGTAGGCCCTATGCCACATAAAGACCTGATTATCCCCCCCCCCCTTCCCTTGTTGGCTGGCCTTGCCGAGTGGACGGACAGTGGACTCAGTATTTCCTCTCCTCTGTTGAGCAGTGGGGACTCTCCTCCAGTCTCCGCCAGGGCGAAGCAATTTAAGGGGAGCTGTTGTTTTGGAGAGCCACTGTGGGAAAGTCATTAAAGTGTAAAGCATCTCTCTTTTACTTCTTTCTAAAGGACTCCTGGAAGAGACGTCCACTAAGGCGGTGGATGGTAATGAGTGCTGACACAGACCGCCCCCCCCCCCCCCCCCCCCCACAGTGCCGTGTGTGCCGATAGCCGCTGCCATGGCAAACCGATTCTCTGCAATGAAACCGGCCTGTTGGACGGCACAACAAGAGGGGGCTTCCTCTCTTCCACAGGTGGCCAGTGTCCACCAGCAAATTAGACATTTTCTTCCAAGACTTTCAGTCACTTTGGTGGCCATTGGTAGCGTGTTGTGGGGGCGGGTGTTCTGTCATGTGCACCAAAGATCAGCCTGTCATCATTTATTTAAAGGCGACTTACTGAATACCTGATACGCAACACATGGTTTATAGACATCCAGAGATGAGGCCTTTCATTGGAATCAAGGGTCATTCCCTCGGCCGTCTCCTCTTACTGATCACATCATTGTTATTCCATGCAATATATATTTCAGTGGTGAACTCAACAACCTGCCATCCTTTCTCCAGTGAGATGTCCCACATGACATGACTATTATCAAAGCATTACGAAACCACAAAAGGAGACGTACCAGCATGCGGGGACAAAGGCACAAGGAGTAGCTGTTTGCACGGCACTCTAATGACAGAAGATTGCCTTCACTGCATCATGGGAGTTCCCTTTATGCAACTCTGCTGCATATGAAACAATCGGAGGTGCTTCACTTGCTAACATCATAGTGGTACAGTAAAGCAAAGAAAGAACTGACAGCTGAGTCCAATGTTCAATTTCCGAGTGTGACAACCCCCCTTTAATGTGGAGCACACAAACCGGTCTGAAGCAGTCTGCTGCAGAGAAGTGTTGTTCATCCTTTGCCCCTGTATTTCTTTGAAAAATGAGGGCCTCTGCTGGAATCCACTGGTACAGCATGTTGTTTACCAAAACATGCATACCCCAGGATATCCCAACATTCAGTGGACTAATTTTGTCTTATCAAACATTATCCATTGCAACACTGTGCTGCACATGCAGTCTGACCTGGCTGACCAGGGATGTACTATTCACAATGCTCCAGGAATCATGTGCAACTCCCCTCTGTGATGTTTACAACGTGGCCTCGCTTGCTGATGGACTCACAAGTTGAATATGTATCCAGTAGTCACCTTTAAATATTGCCACACCGCCTTTCTATTTTCAGTCCGTCTATCGATTTGCTTGGTTAAACAGTGGGCCGCATGCAAAAGGGTAATATTCACAGAACAGGTCAAAGACACCCAGTCTGGGTGACTGGAAACCTGCTTTAAATCTCCACACAAGTGTGCATGGTAGCCGAGCGTCACTGAAGCAGCCGAAAGCCACATTGATTGGCTTTGTTAATGGCTGGGTATAGGGAAGAGTGATTGATTAGACCGGCCCTGCATTAATGGACATCAGGCCGTGTCCTGGGGGGTCACACTGTTACATGCAACGTTTTCCTGTACTTTGATATTTTCCTCCGAACTGCACTGGGATCCTCTCACCGTGCGCTCTACTGTGTACATTTCCTTCTCCCTGGGCCCACATATAGATTTGTTAAAAGCGAGGTTATGCAACAGCCCGGCCACTTGAATAAAGGGTGAATGGAGGAGTTAAGAATGGCGAGGGACCCGTTGTCAGTGGCCATTGATATGCAGAGCACCGCGGCGTTAGTATTAGGCCTCTCGTTGGCTTCGATCAAAATCTGCTGTATCTGTGAGGAGCTTTCTTCTCCATGTCACCCTCAAACTGGCCCTGTCAGAGAGAGCCAACAGGAGCAGCCCGGCAGTCACGAGGCCCGCCCATGCATGGCACATGGAGGACCAAAACACCCCTCAGAATGAAGTTTACCTGATATGTTTTCAGATTAAATCACGTGTTCAACGGTACTCTGAGAGCTCTGTTACCAATCTTGAGTAAACACTTGCAGGTTCGCAGGGAGGGCCTGAAATAGTTTGCTTTATAGTCACCAGTGAAATGAAGCAATAACCAAAGGTGGACACTCAGTCAATAACAACAGAATCATTGACATTTCTTCCTGCACTAAATAAGGTCAATGCTTTTATTCTGACAAAAACAACGGGTGACCTCCTTGTTGACCTAGTGAAACTGAGTTTATATAAGAATATGACACCGATTGTCATCTGGAGCAACAATGCGTGCAGATAAGCAACGGCCATTTCAGTTCTAACACAAGAATTCACCCCATCAGTAAATCCCCACGTCTCCTCCCTCCCAGTCCGCCTTTGGGAGCGGAGTGAACTGGGTTAGGGTTACATAACCAGTGTCTGCTCCCATAGATCCTCAGCAGCTCGTCTTCCCCTAATCTTTTCTGCTTGATTACACCCTCCATCCCCCTCCTCTGCCGACTCACTCGACTGAGATTGTTGCACATCCACACATGAACAGTGCGTCGAGATCCGCCCCGGTCCGGTTCAGAGCGGATGGGATGCTTGTGATTGCAGGTGTATGTGTGTGTGAGTGGCTGCAGCAGTGTTTTTTTGTCAGTGTGCAGAAATCTCGTCATGAAGACATCTGAGGTTGGCCGTGTACGTTTGCCTCTACAACCTCCAGACCTTTTCCAGTTGTTTACACCGTAATCTTAGCATCGCGGACATCTGTGTCAGTCATCCCTGATGATGACTTGATATCTGCGTGAACAAGGCGGATATTGCAATCTGCTCAAAAATTGTCAACAAAGATAGACTGTAATCTGATAATAGTTGACTAATAGTGTTGATTTAGTAACACTGTGGTGCTGAGAGAAGCCTGCTGATGCTGGAGGTGTTCATCAATATGGATGCAATGTGCAGTAGTAGTGTCAACGTTTACTACAGCATGTGACAGAAATAAAAAAAACAGTGGTCTGTTTTCCAGTCACAGGGTACATTTGTTAGCTGCTGTGATAGAAGAGAATTTCCAGGTCAAGTGTCTGCTGAGAAAGTTTATCATTATCCATAATTTGGCATAAGACAGAGAGCTATCAAAAAAACAACAAGTTGATTTTAGCAGCAGTCTGCAGTCTTACTGAGGAACTGTGAAACCAGTATTTGGCCGATACAAAAAGGGTTGGGAAGGCCGAGGGAAAGTGGTGTTTTCACAGTTTCACGGAGCATGGGGCCTACTTTTTGTGGAAATCAAAGCTTTTTCCAAGTGCTTTATGAAAAGAAGTCTGAAGACACAAGGGAGGGTTTAAAGGGCAAATGGTGACTTCCATTTATCCCCCTTTTTTGTGACAAGTCAGCTTTAACTGCAGCGGTACACCATGACCCCGTCTCCCTGACCTTTGCTCTACAAGAGCATAAATATGGGAATATCCTCCTCAGGCTGCATCTCCCCTATAAACATGTGCACCTCCAGAAGGCAATAAATCGTCCAACCTCCAGCTGGCTAAACATTTAATATGTTTTATGAGCCTCGTCGGTGAAGGCCAACAGGCAGAAGAGTCAGGGAACAATGTTTCACGTTTGTAACGCAACATGAACCTGGAAGCAGTTGAAAGGTGAGGAAACGGGGAGTTTGAATGATGCAGCGCTTCAGTAGTTTTCATGTGTAACTGTTCTTGTGGAGGCTTAATCACAGAAAAGCCCCTTGATATGCTGCCGATGTATGACAGCCTCAGTGTTCTTACCCCTCTGTTACTGTATGTTAAGATGCATCTGGCATCATAGGAGCAGAACTGATAAATGGGTCACACACACTTTGTTGTTTTCATACTTATTATAAGTCTACCAAAGTAAACTGGATTTTATCATCAAAAAATACCCTTATGAATCAACATGTCTAAATCCCTACAGCCTTATCTAATCTTTTGCACTGTCAATCAAGACTCACACTGCGTGTTACTCACACTGTTCCAACTTGTATCGCAAACTCAACTGTGAGATTGAAATCAGTAGTTTTTTTGGAGCCTTTTCTGATATCAAAAGAAAAGATTCTGTTTTGTCATCTGTTAGGCCGCCGCAGAAAGTAGGCCACGCCAGATCTGTGCCGTCATCATCTCCATGAGCAAAAGGGGAGCTTCATCAGCATCGTGCATTTTTAAAATCACACTATCTGTACATTGGTGTCATCAGCGCTTTCAGCTGTGAGATTGCAAATCACACCCGACTCTCACACAGCGAGAATAAATCTTCCCCCGAGCACGATGTAGACACTTTTGGCAAACTTCTCAACACAATGCTTTGCGAACACAGCAATCAATATGCCATGATTGCGCCTACCAATATTCAATATGTTGTTGACAATGTCCGCAAATTCACTTTGATACAATCTACTACTGTACACAGCCAACAGAGGTTTGTTATGGTCTACTGACATCTACTGCCTCGGTGATGAAACGACAGCCACGTTTTATGTAACTTTGAGCTGAAACTCATAGACGTGGCCCTGGCGCCCTCCAGTGATAAAAGCTTTAAACACACTTACACGCCTGTAGAGGAGCCAGATGGAGCTCATATTGAGTTGTTTCTCAAGGGCATCTTGATGTGATGCGTTAAAGGATGAGGAGCTTTTCCTGTTTGCTTCTTCAGAACAAGTTTTCAACAAGCCGGACTGAGATGTTTCACTGCAGAGGGCGATGCCACAGGGGCTGAAACAACAAGCTGATCAGTTGATTGACAGAAAATGAATCGGCAACAATTTTGACAAAGATTTCTTACTTTAAATGATTTGTCGTGTTAAAGTGCAAAAATGTCCATGTTCTGACATGTGAGGATTTGCAGCTTTTCTCCGTTTTATATAACTTTGTTTTTTTTAATCCTCATTATAAATCTATTATTTGTGAGTATAATCAATAACGAAAATAATCGTCAGTTGCATCTCTAGACGTGACACTGGAAGGAGCCTTGTTTCCGGTGAACAAGAGGTTGGTTTGGCATGGAAGGATAAACCGAAGCATTAAGCCACCAGCTGTTTTTGCACCTTCTTTCTGACACATCTGGGGGATCGTTTCTGATTGACGTCTTGTTGTTTTTCCCATAAATGTAGTTTTATAATCTTTGTTCAGGAACAGGGCCATGCCCAGAACACAGCTCACTTCCTCTGCACAGAGTATTTAAGCACAACGAACCCGTTCACTTCCTCTTCGACTCTTGTCTTCACATCCCTCCCCCCAACCCTGTTTTTGTCGTCCTCTCTCTCTCTCTCTCACAGGATTACAGGAACAACAGGGGACTCTGCACCGCCAGAGCTTCCGAAGAGACAGCCCCCACCCTACAGTCTCCAGTTCCCGCCAGCCGCCGGACATCAACGGTCCCCCATCGATCGCCTGACCTCCTTTCTACAAACCCTCCTTGTTTCTTCTTCCTTATCCCTTAATTTCTTCATCCCTACTCTACATCCCTCTACCTCGACCCCTACCCTTCATCTCTTCATCCCTACCCTACAACCCTTCATCCCTCTACCCTACAACCCTTCATCCCTCTACCCCTACCCTACATCCCTCTACCTCGACCCCTACCCTACATCCCTTCATCCCTCTACCCTACAACCCTTCATCCCTCTACCCCTACCCCTACCCTACATCCCTCTACCTCGACTCCTACCCCACATCCCTCTACCTCGACCCCTACCCTACATCCCTTCATCCCTCTACCCTACAACCCTTCATCCCTCTACCCCTACCCCTACCCTACATCCCTCTACCTCGACCCCTACCCTACATCCCTCTACCTCGACCCCTACCCTACAACCTTTCATCCCTCTACCCTACTCCCCTTCCTCCCTCTACCCCTACCCCTACCCTACATCCCTCTACCTCAACCCCTACCCTTCATCTCTTCATCCCTACCCTACAACCCTTCATCCCTCTACCCCTACCCTACATCCCTCTACCTCGACCCCTACCCTACATCCCTTCATCCCTCTACCCTACAACCCTTCATCCCTCTACCCCTACCCTACATCCCTCTACCTCGACCCCTAGCCTACATCCCTTCATCTCTTCATCCCTACCCCACATCCCATCATCCCTCTACCCTACTCCCCTTCCTCCCTCTACCCCTACCCTATATCTAGTCATCCATCGACCCCTTCCGTTTCTTGAATCTAACATTCATTCCACTATGCAATAAACCTCTCGAAACTCATACTGTTATTGGCGTGGTCCTTGTTAGTGAACTGCTGTTAAAGAATCTTTACAGTCTCCCTCTTGGAATAAATAATGCTTGTAAAGACAATCACGCCCCAAAGGAAAGGCTGCTGTCCTACAAGACTACACTGAACTTGTTTGAAATTTAAACATATAACCAATCCAGTTGGACATTTTTATTCATTTCACTTCATGATGACACCAAAACGCAGTGTAGCAGGAACACGGTGTTGTGCCACGCATACATAATGAGGAACCTCATGTTCTAATGAAAGAGCCTTTTTTTTTTATTTATATCTTTTGAAGGATTCACATTTGGATCGTCACTTTTGAAAATAAACAAATTATAATCTTCACAAAAATATTCTATCCGTACATTTTCCCAGATTTTTGTCGAAGTGCTACACAAATTACACAGATAACACCGATAGTTCACAACGGGGTGTTGTTGTGCATTTCCATGAGGCCGTTCTCCGAACATGCAAAACTAAGCTCAGCACGTTAAGACGGCTTTGACAGAGAAACCGGTCCTTTTGAGGAGCTGCGTCACAAATCATGGAGGTTCACGTTGTTTAAGGGAATGCTCGGTTCACTGGACTGTGTCCGTATGCACGTGTCCACTCTTCTGCTGCTCCACATACATTTCTGCGGGGATGGAACATTTAAGCCGTTTGCATGCGTTTGCTATACCCACAAAAAAAACTAAAAAAAACGTGTTGAGGCTTTCCTAATAATATGGAATGAAAACCCAGAGCTTTCTGAAGAGAAATGCTATTTCGCACTTTTGTTATAGCCCTCATTGGTTTGATCCTGATAGTTCAGACTAAGGCAACTTTTCCTTTCAAAGGAAATCAGGGAATGTCTCTTTTGACCAGTCGAGTTCCTAACTGACAAGAAGACATCACAGTGATGGGGAATTAGTTCTTTTTATGCAATCTGAATATCTAAACTATGGCAGACTTCTTGGCTTGCCTCTGTTGTACATACAAAGTTCAGTGGCGGTTAAGTTATAAGTTTGTCATATCAGACGTTAAGAATAAGAATTCAGTACTGTGAAATTCACATGTTCACATTTGTAAACCGTTCCTGCGTGGATTGAAATTCATGATGACAAAATCGTCGTTATGACACATTTGTGTGCCTCGCGGTGAGGTATGGCCCTACTCCGCTTGGAACGCGACCTTAACTGCATTGCACCGTTTATGAACGACTGTAAATGCCATGATGAACGTGCCCTTAAAACTGTGATTTGTGATCACCTTCAATGAAAACTGAATGTGAAATCAGAAAAGAAAGTGGTGATGTGTTGATGTTGGCGCGATGACACAAACGTTGATGTTTCCACGATCCGACATCACACACGGTTACATGTAAATATACTGTAACAAGCTGTTCAATATGGACAGTTATTCATTACAAACGTATTGGCTGTAGACAAGAGGTGTGTATTCTGAAAAGAACTATAACTGCAGATCATTTATTCTCAGGTGAGAGAATATTGCTTTGGGACTTCTGTGACTAAAAATATCTTATGCCCCCAAAACAAGTTCAGCACTGAGAATGGCACACAAAATGTCAAATGTCACAACAGACGTACCGGCACAGTTCACTGTTGACCTTTCACATCTAATCCTAACGTGTTCAGAACAAATCAACAATCATATTTTTCATTCCAGCCCTCTGAAATCACTGCTGATGGGTGCGTAGCAGTGAAAGATAAAAGTTGTTGATAAACTGTTCATAATGCCCCATGTTAAAAAACAAATACCATGTAGGGGAAAACAAACAAACAGCACAAGAGCGGTAGGAATTTGAATTCCAAATCGTAGGATCCACAAACACTTGGATGTTTCATTAACTTTGCATGCTAATTACCAGTTGGCTGCACAGCAAGAAAATCAAAAGCATTCTGTACACAACCAGAAATATGGCACTACGTAAACTAGAGGACACGATCACATCCAGCAAGCCCTCGGCCCAGAAGGATATTTACACTGGCAGCTCCGGCCTTGGAAGAGTTTCTGCTCTGCTAGGTGACCACTTCTTCACGCGGCAGGTTGAGCCTCACCTCCCCTCCTGCTGCCGTGGAGGCTGAGTAGACTGCGGTGGCGGAACCAGAAGCGGGGCCATTGGTCTCCATGGTGAAGAGCTTGCAGGGTCCCGGTAGGGCCACATCGGGAGCCTCCTTTTCTGGGCTGGACGCCCGGGACGAACCCGGGGACGACGTGGGGCTGAGCTGCACAGCTGTGGTATCCTGCAGCGTGTGCTCGCTGACCTCTATTTCAAACGCCGCCCCACCAGCCAGCCCGCCGTGTCCCATCAGCCCCGCGCCCCTGCCGCCCACCTTGGACCTCCGTGAGCTGTGGGGAGGGGGGAGGCGGCTGCACACGCAACAGGCCCCGAAAAAGGAGAAGGCCACCAGCAGAAGGATCGGTCCGATGATGATCGGGGGATTGGCAGAAGGCACCAGCGTGCTGAAGGCGAAAGCTCCCACGAGGGTGATGTTGAGTCCAGCCAGCATGATGCACAGCCCGCAGGCACAGCAGAGCGCCGGAGAAGGTAGGCCATGAGGGCGAGATGTCCTCCTCTTCTTCTTCTGGGGCTCCTTTTTAGGTACAGGGGTGCCAGTGTTTCTATCAGTGATGACCATGTCTTCTCCTCCCGAGCTCTCTCTCTTCCACTGCGTTATCAAATCTCCCCGTGTTTCAGTCCAGACTCTTCCCCATGGCAATGTTTAAACAAATTCACAGCCAGGAAACATCTTTGTCTGTAAATGACAAAACATAGCAGCTGTAAGAGTATCTTTTTGGATGCACACACACAGTGAAAGAAACACTCTGCCTCTGATAACCCTGCTCTTGTTCGGTCCACCAGTGTTACTGAACAAATATCTAATGATCAATGTGTACTCCCTGAGAGACTTTGTGTAATGAGCTCTGAACATGCATCACTCTGCCCTGCTACTCCTATAAACTACACATTTCATGAATAAAATCTGATAAGCTAAAAGCTGAATACACTGGCCACTATGCAGGTGAGTGTTACGGTTGGCTCAGTATTGCTGTGGTTTATATCATAGAGACACCAGAAGCCTGTCTCACACGTATATACGGGGAAGGACTGCTGAAAATACTGAGCATTTAAATCAACTGTATTAAATAGGATTTTGCTTGTTTTGCACAGAGCACATTATACCTCAGGTAAACAAATAAAGACATTGAAATAAATTGGTGGGACCTTTAATTGGGAATTTAACCATCTACACTGTTGCATTACAATATAAATGAGATGCATGCACCCTGTGACTCTTGCACCACCATATAAAAAAAAAAAGTCATATGTGCTGCTTAATAATTAAACACGTTTGTTCATAATTGCTGCTCATTCGATAGGTCTGTGAAGTAAAATGTGTGCAATGGCACTGCAGCTGCTTCATTTCGTGGCAGCAAGACCACGGTGTGAATGGCTTTTCAGTATTTAGTTGCAATCTAATCAGCCCTGTCATTCCAGCATGCGTCCATTCAGGAGCACACAGTGCAAATGAAGAAAGGTGGTGTGGGGAAAGGATATCCTTTTTGTAAATGTGTATATCAGTAAAACTATGACCACGCATGCAAATACAAACGGTATACGTTTAATTGTGAACTAGGCTTTGCTTAGAAACACATTTAAATGTGCGGCACAGATGTGTTACATTCCTGTGTAATTAACCCGTAAAAAAGAAAAACCATCTTACCCTGTATGTCGATGCACTGCAGGTCTTTCCATTGTCTAATCAGTAGATTTTCGCCGAGATTCCCATGTCTAATTACCGCGCGTAATTACTGAGAGGTTGAAAGGACGCATAAACACCAAACGAGGGGTTTTCATCCTGCCTTCGCGGCTTCGCGGTGCTGAGGGCACAAGTCATGACAGCCGTTCAATCGGTGGCCATGGAAACACAAAAAGCAACGCGATCCGACCTGCTGAGGAACATACCACGAGGAGAAGAGGGGAAAGATCTCTTAGGTGACTGAGATGGCATCTCTCCTGAGTTGGCACACAGACGCAACACAGCGCGCTCCTGATGTGGACCGAGACGCACGCAGCAGCACCGGCGAGGTCATCCTGCGACGGAAACGAAGGGGGGGGGACCGTGGACCGGGGTACCGCTAATATAGGCGAGGTGTCTCTCCGGTGGTGGGTGTGATGTCGTCAGATCATTATTGCATACATTTTTGATCCGCCGCGCAGATCATCTTCTCTCCTCTGTGAACCTCTGGATGAGACTCCCCTGTCTCCTCCTCAGCCATCCTTGTGTGTGTGTGTGTGTGTGTGTGTGTGTGTGTGTGCGTGTGTGTGTGTGTGTGTGTGTGTGTGTGTGTGTGTGTGTGTGTGTGTGTGTGTGTGTGTGCGTGTGTGCGTGTGTGTGTGTGAGAAGGGGATGATGAAGGTGAAGGCTGTTGCACCGTGCCTGTAGCTCACTAGCTCCCCTTTACTTGTTGCTGATTTTTCTTTAAATTACATTTTAAAATTAAAACCTCAAATAAATTTTTCTTCAATCTAATTTAGAGTCGGTTTCTTTGTTATGGTGTTTTCAGTCATACCATTAAATAATATGATGCCAGTTTTCTATAGAGGAGTCATAAATTGGAATTAATGGCTTAATTAAGAAATCAATTAAATGTAAAAATAAAGTAATTAATTAGAACTAATTTAGGGTTGCCAAGTGGTGAAAAATGTCACCACTGTTAAGTCAAATAAGTCATTAATACACCATTAATAAATAAATAGGCAGTTATAAATGTCAGTAAGTAAATGTATGTAAATAAATCATTAATAATGGGTTCGGAAGTTCAGAGGTCGGACTGTCTTTCTAATGATTTAAAGAGCTAAAACTGACAGAGCAAATGTCATGCTGGAGGAGAATAAACACCACCTGGCAACCCAGAATCTGTTGTTATGAATAAAGCATTACCTCTTAACTCTTCAGTTTCTTTGCTGAGACCATTTATGCAGCCTATGGTTTGCAACCCGACCATTGAAATTCAATTCACATTTATTGCATTGGGCAATTCTAGAGTGATACCTCGAAGATCTCTTTAAGAGACTCCTGCAGACTCGGTTACCGTTGCTGACATAATTCATGCTCGCAAGCTCGCCACAGTTTTTGTCAGAGCGCAGCATTCGTCCCCATGCAGCAGTCATTCTGCCTGTGCCATCCTGAATATCAATGTATTACGTTTCACTGCGGGGGTGCAGTTCAGTGTGCACGTGCAACGGGATGTAGCTGTTTTGTGTGTCGGTCTGTCTGCACACATGTATTCCAATTTGGCAAATACGAGCAGGGGAACTTGAGCCGAATCTTGTACGAGTCCCATCGTCACATAACGACCGTTACCATTTCTTAATTGGCGGCTGAGGACATTGTGAGGCGGTGAGATGAGCTGCACACAAGTGGGACTTACTTGGCTTACTTTGTATTCACTCATTAGCAGGAAGTTTGGAAATACTTCTCTAGCACACACACGATTTAATCTTTGGAGGTGTTTATTAGGCCACACAAGTACAACGTCATGAGGTCATCTCAACAAACGTTCAGCAAGTTGAGCCACAATTCTACAGAAGACCATTATCTTTTGCCCCACCTTTGAAAGCCACTTAATGAAGAAGATTTAGCAGGGAAGTTGAATAAAACTGGTCCGTCAGGTCATGTGATGACATCATGGCAGGTCTTGATCAGAAGGCGGCTGCAGTTTCCGTCTCGATAAGATGTCTGGCATGTCTGAAGATGTCCTGCAACACACCAGAGCAGGACTCACGTATAAGCAAAGGGATGATGTAATGTGTCTGATGAAGCCGAACTAAAACATCTCGAGGCAAAATTAGAAGATTAGAAATTAGAAAAAGTATTGGTCTGTCTTTATCTGTTGTGTTACGTCTTCCCTCAATTTGGGACAACCGGTCTTACGTTCTTCCCCCGAAGTCATCTAAAAATGTAAGACTGTTCTGCATAATTCGTGTGTTGGCATGTGACTAATGCAATGAAATGAACACAAAATACATTTTACATGATTGTCCCACACAATCTGTGGTCTCTTTGGATCATATGAAGCTGAAGTAAGAAAACTAGCATTGGCATTGCAAACTAAACGTGACTTTAATAGTCTCAATTTAACAATATCAAGCATTGAAAATTATTATTTTTAATTTTCATATATGTCAGTCACAGGTTTGTAAAAATGCTTGTTGTATATGTATATCCAAACAGCTTAATCTTGTCAAGGTAAACTACGTTTTTGGCACTTCAACACCTTCTCTTTTAAACTGCTGCAGAAAGAAAAGGTTACTGGACACATCACAACAAAGAGCAACGTCGAATACAATTATTAAGCCATCAGTGCCTTGCAGTGACCGCCTTAAACCCGAAATTGACTCTGAGAGAGACTGCAGACACACACACACATCTAAACAGTGCCGGTCAAATCACTGCACTGCTTCGAAAGTCTCCGTCTGGCAGGGCGTCATGATCTCATTACAGTGAAATAAAAGCATGACTCCTGAACATTATCCTACAAAAATCTGTGTTACTGTAGTAAGTTAAAGCGATTGTTCCACTTCATAAGGGCAGTTCAGCTTTAACACTCAGCTTCATGTGTCATTAAAAGTCTTTAAAGTTTCAGTTAATTGATTTTGGGGGCATTTACAAAACAATCTCGCAGTATTAGGTTAACAAATGACAAAGTCAGCGTGCCAAAATATTGTTAATGTTGAAAACGATGAAGGGAGAATCAATGATGAACGCAGCATTTACACTCTGGTGAGGTTGATGATCTGAAAATGTCGCCACTGCTAAGTCAAATAAGCCATTAATAAATAAATAGGCCAACAGGTTGGCAGTTATAAATGTCAGTATGGCAAGTGTTGCCTAATAGGCCAACAAATTCAGTAAGTTGTATGTAAATAAATCATTAATAACGGGTTCAGAAGTTCAGAGGTCGAACTGTCTTTGTAATGATTTAAAGAGCTCAAACTGACATAGCAAATGTCATGCTGGAGGAGGATAACTAGAGGGAGAGGAACCACTCGGTTAAGGTGACATGTTCTTTAGTGCTAGAAGATGACCGCAGAAGAGACTTCAAATGGGACGTTACCTTTCTTGCACTTTATGAACGTCAACCCGCTTCTTGCTCTAATCCACATTAATCGCATATATGGAAAAAAATCCCCCGCACATATAACATCGTCCACGTACCCCTCATCTGGGTTGGTCTCAGCCATCGGTCCGCCCTCCACAAAGGTTCCCATTCGACTCTTAGAACGCTCCAGGTTTAGCTGAGTCTGAGTCCCTGTCGAGAGCACGGGAGTCAATTCAAGTCAATTTTATTTATACGTAACACTTTCCATACAGAGCATGTCTAGACCGTACTCTTTAGTTTACAGAGACCCCCCCCCCCCCCAGGAGGTCTCTCCAAGAGAGCAGATCAACACGCTGCAACATTCAATGTGACATTTTCATGTTTCAGTCTGTGGATGTCTGAGAGCTGAATCGTGTTATGACGGCTGGCAGGTGAGAGAAAACAGTCTCAGGGGAAAACACACACACACACACACACTTGGATTGTCTATTATGTGATCACATGCACTCACCTACATCTATATGTCTTCACCACATAAAACCAGTTCAAACAAACAGCAGTTACGAGCATGATTAAGAAACCGCAGCTTCTAAGAGACCTCATAGGACCGTGTGGGTGCCGTTAAACAGCCATAAACAGAGAGAATGATGCCATGAGGAGGAAATGAAAGGAGAAATTGCTATCTCACCGCTAATTGCTAATAACTCCTGACCAACGTTTTTCTATTTCATCAGTGAAATTGAACAGGAACATTTTGGGTTTGAAAATAATAACACATGTGTTTTCTGTACAAACAACAGTAAATACACAAAATCAGTGTGATGAAAGAAGAAATCTCTTTTAGAAATGATCATGGAGAGATACTTAAACCTCTAGAATCTCTGAAATGAATTAACAGATTTACACAAACAAATGACCTCCATAACACATGAACAGATTAAACATCACTGACTTCCAGCGTTTGCTTTGAACATGCAAACTATTTAGTATTTTCACTCCAGTTATTGTCATTGGAGCACAAACACGTAGGTCTTCTTGTGTTTCGTTCTTGTGTCTTGTGATTTGTAATCACAGTACGTTACTGTAATATATATATATCTTGTGCTGGATTTTCTGGTGAACTAACATTCATATGTGGACATATTTACATGAATGCATTTCATTCATGTAAATATGATTCTCTCAGCACTGTGAATCTTTTCTCTCACATCTTTCCTCGATCTCATAATGTTTTTCCATCTAGGTCAATAAAAAGTGGTTATGAAAGAAGGAATCACTCTCTCTCTCTCTCTCCCTCTCTCTCTCTCCCTCTTTTTCTTTTTTCTTTTTCAACTGCACCCCGTGCGATATCAGTAAGATGACTGATGCTCTGCAATAACCACATAGACCCAACACCTTCCTCACTGGTGTTAACTATATCAGCTCCACAGTGTGCAGACCGGTGTCAATATATACTGGACACAAACCTGACAGCTCACTGTAGCAGGCTGAACAACATATCGTTGAACGTTACATGTACATGGTTGACTGACTTCTCTGTTGAAACGTTGAGCAAAAAGGCTGGCTGCACACTCACTCACTCACCTTCTCTTCTTAGTGTCTCTACAGGTTGATTGGGAGCGGGATTGGCAGGTGTGGGGTGCACTCTGAAGTTTCCTGGGTTGTTATTAAGACAAGAGACAAAGTAATGTGTGACTTTAAATATCTTTTTAAAAGTGTTTCAATTGAATGTTCAAATCAAACGACGTACCCAAGGATGGAAGAATATGGTTGATGTTCAGCCAGGCTTTTATGAAGGGGTAGATCGATATGAGCAGGCCTGGGAAGCAGACAGCATAACTAAATTGATGAATTACATATGAAAACACTGCTTTTATTATAGTGTCCTAACCACTATTGGGAGGATAAATAACAAGTAAGAACAGGTTAACTGCAATGTTAGCGTGACTGGTTTGTCACAATCTTGTACTCAAAAGAAATGATAATCAATCATGTTTATTTTCTGACCGGAATTTGCACTAAAGTGGGCACACCAGAGGGTAGAACAGCTCTTCATATACGTTTAGACATCACATCAATGACAGCCTTTGATGAAATAGCCTTCAGATATTTTTACATACAGCGTGTGATGTTTCTTCCTGCTCAGCTCCAAGTATAAATTAATATCTGAACCGCAGGGCTCGTGTGCCTCTCGGCGGCACTCCGCTCCAATTCAACAATTATTGATTTCCCTTATAAGCCACAAGAGTTGGCATTAAACCCCGGCAGGTCCTGAGGGAGGCTGTGTGACGAGCCTGCGCGTGCTCAAAATGTCATGAAACTGCAGAAGGAGTGAAACGAATCTGTCGAGGACACTCTGTTCACACTCATTAGTCAGCCTATGTGTCGGAGGAGGCATCAAGGCGCATCAGCCCCAAAACACATAATTAGATGCTACTTAGCTGCACAAGTGCTGCAAAAGAGTGAACGACTCCGTCAAAGCTGCTGCGCTCACTTTTTGATTTGCCAAACTCTTGTGCACATTAAAAACACAAATGAATTATTGAAAGCTGATCAGATCCACGGTGAGAATACATTTACATTAACTATGCATGTTGATGTTGTCGTCCTCGGATCGAAAGCCCTGCCCTTCGCTCTTTCCCTTTCTCTCACTCCTTAATCTGGGCAGTGAAGCTCCTCCGGCTTTCAGTTGGTTCCAGTTACACCGCTGTATCAAGTGATCACATGGTGTCTTTTTCAAGAGCGGTAGAGGGGAAATGTCACGGGCCAAAGAACTTTCACTAATTTGGGATTTCAATTTGAAAAAAATAAAAAAAAACTTCCTCGGTTTGCCCGTTGGATATGAATGTGTCCTCCTCGAAGCAGACAATACTCTGAGGAGATTTTCTGAGGAGAACATACGTTTTACTTCCTCATTGTTTGGGGTGTCACAGATCCCACTGTTGTATATGTAGAGATAACAATCATTGTCATGTAACATTTGTTCCTCTCTGACCTTATTAAAAATAAGAACAATATCTAGAAAAGTTCCCACGTGGCACTTTCCTGTTGACACAACCTAAACTTGCATATTCAATGAAGGTGACAAAACATTATTACATCAAGTAAGGAAATATTTCTTTATGGGGTATGGATGGAAAATGATGTATGTTTTCCTCCATAGTGAGGTAACTTAACCTGTTAAAATCCACCTGGTGGGTTAGGGGTGAATGATTGGTTTTGAATGATGGTATTAGGGTTAGGATTATTAGGATTATTATGACACAGAGGGGGTCTCTGAGACTAAAAACAGAAGTATATGACATTTTCCCTCGAGGCCTCCAAAAGGTAGAAATTATGTAAACGTTAAAGCTATTCTCTTAAAAATGAAGAAAAGTCATAAAGTACCAAGGTGATTAAATAATGTTTTGAATGGTATGTTTTTGAAGCAGTTTACACTAACAACTCTTCATCAATATTTGGTGACACGACAGAAAAAGATTCATGGAAGGGAGAAGCTCAAATGACGAAATACCGTTCCCACAACTGGGTCAGTAGTTCCTAAGAACTTCCACACACACTCACCGAGGCCTCCCGCTCCCAGGAAGATCCCTCCTACAGCATCGGCGTCACACTCCCTGGATATCCCGATGATGATGCAGCCCGCCACAATGCTGAGCAAGGCTGATCCCACCCGTAGCCCATGGTACTGCCCAATGCTGACGGGGTTCATTCAGCAGGTGGAGGCCCCCCCACCTGCTCCTCAAACACACACACACAGACAGTGAACAGTCTTGACACTACACTCTGCTTCAGGCCCTCACTGACATCTGCACCAGCCTCCCATGCTTTCACTCTCTCTGACACACTTCTCTGGCGAAGCCTCCATCTCCGTTCTCCAAAGCTCAAGACGTCTCATGCATCATTAAAGACTGAGCTCTGGTTTCCGTTGCCACCGAATATTAAAGCTCGATACGTGTGCCGCAAATCTGATCACAGCCCTCTCTTCCAACCAGCACTGGCATCTAGAGCATCGCATACGCAATGAATGGCTCGAGTGTAATTTTAGTAAATATGAACACCAAAACGACAAACAGCTGTGAGGCTGTCTTTAGCATGTGCAGAGCGTCACGCACTTAGAGGTACAAGGCCAGAGCAGCACAGAGGCACAGAGAGAGAAGGGGAGATGGAGAGAGAGAGAGAGAGAGAAAAAGGGCGACAGTTAGAGAGACGGAGTTAGAGTATGTGCTACTTGTGTGATTTGTCTGTGAGCTTGAAGGGAATGTGTAATGAAAGGTTCAGAGAGTCCTCTACAGTGGGGGCCCGAGGCCATCCACAAAGGCCTGCAGTTGCCATAGGAATAGCATATCCATGGCAACAGAGGGAAAAGGAGGGTAAGCAGGATTAACACAGGCGAATAGGATAACAAATGAACTTAGTGGGGAGAAAGAAAAACACGTTTCCTGTTCGGCAAGTCTATGTCAAGTCTGTGTATGTCTACATCTATTATCAATCAATGCTGGTGATATGGTGAGTGTGTGTGTGTGTGTGTGTGTGTGTGTGTGTGTGTGTGTGTGTGTGTGTGTGTGTGTGTGTGTGTGTGTGTGTGTGTGTGCGTGACATAGGCCGCCTATAACTTCGCGACCCTTTAAGCGACCCATTGTCAAAGGTTATATCTGTGTGTCAACACTTGAAGAAAAGAAGAAGAAGAGTGTTTGCTATGTTCTCTAACGTCTACAAAGAAAGTCCCTCAAGGTGTGAGTGCATAAGAAGGGAAATGTTATCATCTTGAAGCAAAATTGGAGTTAAGGGAATTTCTGGGAAACTAAAAAGAAATCAGTGGTGTTGTACACAATGATATGAGATGAGCATTAAAGGATGGCAGACCTTGCGGTCCTGTACTAAAGTGGCACACCATCTCTAGTGTTCACATAATGAACACACTAAATCACCACAGCTTGAGCTCAGTCCGGGTTGAGCACACTCATTACATGTGAGGCAATAACCACCAATGTTAGGTAACGACACAAATGTATCTCATCTCTCTTATGTCTCTGAGATAATGGCACTGTGCTATCTAAAGGTCTATGGGTCTATGGTTTGCTCAAAGAAAAATGATTTTGATAAACAAAAAATTACAATAATAATAATCGACTTCAATACATTTAAGATAAGAAAAACCTTTAGTATCAAGGATCTCTTTTCTCCCCACATTGGACTATTCATGACTATTCATTCATTTGAGCATTTACAACTCTGTATATGTAGTTTTACAAGATAATATTGGAAGCTGCAATTCTGAACATACAGTAAAGTTGTTTGATACATCATTTACATCATTTAACAAATTGAATAAAGTTTCTATCTATCTATCTATCTATCTATCTA
Source organism: Leptoclinus maculatus (assembly GCA_032191485.1). Taxonomy (NCBI): domain Eukaryota; kingdom Metazoa; phylum Chordata; class Actinopteri; order Perciformes; family Stichaeidae; genus Leptoclinus; species Leptoclinus maculatus. The sequence continues at coordinate 2,505,881 of JAVDOI010000010.1, forward strand.
TCTATCTATCTATCTATCTATCTATCTATCTATCTATCTATCTATCTATCTATCTATCTATCTATCTATCTATCTATCTATCTATCTATCTATCTATCTATCTATCTATCTATCTATCTATCTATCTATCTATCTATCTATTCATTAACTGAATAAATGAAGCCTGAGCAATGCAGTGGCACGATAAAACAAAAATGCGTTGGCCGGGAATCGAACCCGGGTCAACTGCTTGGAAGGCAGCTATGCTAACCACTATACCACCAACGCTACACATTAAGCAATGAAGTTATAACGGTTCACAAATCTCAGCGAATGGGTCGTTATTGTATGGAAGCCCATTCCCACCAGCAAAGAGAAAAAAAAAGATCACTAAAATAAAAGAAAAAAAAAATAAGATCACAAAATTTTTTTTTTTTTAAATAATAGTAACTTAAAAAAAAAAAATGTAATTCACAAAAAAAAAATGAATCCACCCACAAAATAAATAATAATAATTCTAATAATTTTTTTATTTTTTTTTATTTTACTTTTTTTCCACCAGCAAAAAAAAAAATAACCTTTTGGTGCATCCATCTGTAACCATAACACTGACCAGATTTTTCCAGTTGCTATAGAAAGTCGAAATTATGAGATACTTTAACACAACAGTCATAGAAGCAGCTATGACTTATGAATGGATTGTGAGTACATTGAAGACTTCTTTAAAACGTAGCTTTACAACACATGAAATACAGATGATGTTTCACATGGATTGTACTGAGCAAACGCACCCTTGAATAGAATGTTAAGCAAGAAGCAGCTCTGGAGTATAAAGAATGAAACCAATGTGGCTGAGGTGGTGACCAATAAACAGCAACTGGAAACATCTTTTTTTTTTTTTTTTTTTGCTGACAGAGAAAAAGTTAAAAATTATTGTTATTATTACTAAAAACACTTGGCCAGTACGGGTATCGAACCCGCGACCTTGGCGTTATTAGCACCACGCTCTAACCAACTGAGCTAACCGGCCAATTAGGCAATATGCCATATATCACAACTGAACAAGTCTTCCTCATACCACAATTAAGGCATATATCCGTATATGGAGATACATTTCGCTCAAGTGCAGGTGTGACATCACAGTCTCAGTACGCCAATACGCCTACTAAAACTCATTATGAGTGTCCAATTGTTGGACTAGACCTCGTGGCGCAACGGTAGCGCGTCTGACTCCAGATCAGAAGGTTGCGTGTTCAAATCACGTCGAGGTCAATTCTAACAATTCCTTTACTTATTTAAGAAACATATTTTCAGAATAAATCAATCTGAAATAAATAAAAATAAGAGATCAAATTAAGGAATAAATGCTAAAATAGATATGGAATTGAAGAAACAAATTCATAGACAAAGAGATATGCATTCCCTCGAGGTTCTTTAATGCATGTTCTCTGGTAATATCAAAGCATTTTCCAGTTATTTATTTGATTTCAATTAATACTTTTTTTAATTTACTTCATTTCATTTTCAAACTGAACTGAAAGAACTCACTTGATATTTATGAGCTGTATACATCTACTTGAAGGGATAGGACACTGACCACTGACAGTGTCACACTAAAGACTGCAGAATAGAATGAGATAAAAATGAGAAGGCGACATACTAACAGCAAGCAGGTATTATCTAAACCAAAACGTGGGCTCGTCCGGGATTTGAACCCGGGACCTCTCGCACCCTAAGCGAGAATCATACCCCTAGACCAACGAGCCGTGAAACCGTATGTGCGCGATGAGTTGTTAGACAAAAACCTGAACAAATTCAAGCAAAATTGATGCCGTTCCGTTGGCAGGTTTTCAACATATAATGGTTTCCTTACCTTTGTGATCACATAACATCGGCTTGTGGCGCCTCTGGCAAATTCCACGACACATTAGCACTATATCAAAGCCACTTGTTTTAATTTCAGAAAATATACTTTTTGCAAGATTGCATCGAGCTGGATTGGATCTCACGAGAGTTAAACAATATGTAATCTGAGTTAGTTTCATTGCAACAACAGCAGCTCGAGTTTATACGGAATGGGTGTTCGAGATATGTATTCATATATTACGTAAGCGTCCAGGTAACATTTTGGGATGGGCTAATCTAAAACTGGTTACCTTAAGCCTTCATAGCAATGTGGATTGACTGTTGCCACATTATTTAAAGTTACATTAAGACCACCATCAAGCTAGCTTGCAACAGTTTGACTTGATGTAGTGGGTGAATTTAACGTAATTTCGTTGTCGTTAGCAAAATGTTTGTAAAACGGTTGTAGCTATTTGCAAAATGTCATAACCTACGTGAATGACTCCATAACATTTAATTTGTTTACCACTTGCTGTAGAGAGAAATGCACGCTAGCTTGCATCTGGCTGTGTGTTGGCACCCCTACTGTTAAAGCAGGTAAATGGAGAGTTTAGCAACAGTAGTTCAGGGGTCATGTCAGTTTAAAGGTAAATGTGTTGATACTCACGTAACTAGACATCACTGTGGTAGAATTAGTTCTAATAGATGGCTAGACACTAACTTTAGGATGAGTTTGAGCAGATGGCCAAGATGTGACCATAGACGGGTTTCTGTGCAACATCATAACAAAGACGCGCGCACTCTTCACAAGATTTTGAGATATAAATGCAGCTTCGTTTACCTTTTAACTCAGACAAAAACGGACAAAAAAACGGAAACCAGATCCCTTCCGATATCTCGTTGCCCATAGATTCTGTTTCCATCTGCAGGTATCTGTTTATCTTAATTACTTTGGTCCATACACACAAGGAGGGTGAAGGTCAATGAGGCAACAAACTGTGCTGTGCCAGCAAGCCGAGCAAGGCCCAAGTTTACCCGAATCAATAACCTAGTGAAACCAATCCTGCTTCAGACTGAGGTCCTTCTACCTCATTAACATACAGACACAGAAATACAGAAATAAATAAATGTAGGTGATCAAAAATGTAGAAATGAATTCAAGTGCTATTGTGTGTAGCTTTGTATTGTGTGTTATTTTTTGTATATCTTTGTATTATGTCTTTACCTTGTACTGTTTGTTATTGTGCTTTCCTTGTTTTGACCTGCCAAGGGACTAAAGATGCGAATTAGCTATAATCTATAAACTATAATCTGGTATGGTGCATCAAATGGTGACATTTATGTTTTAAACTGTACATGGTCCCTTTTAAATAAAATAAATAAATAAGATATTTGTTGATCTATTCATCGTTTCATTATCAACTTTTATTTATTTATTTACGTATTTATTTCTGCATTTAATGCTTCTTAAAAACCTTTCGTCCTCCATTTCGGCGCATATAACAGTGATAAATACAGTATAAATACAGTGATAAAAGCAGTGATAAGTACAGTATAAATACAGTGATAAATACAGTAGTAATATTCACTCCACTGTCTGAGAATACGCACCCGTCAGCAAAACTGTCCACGGCATACGGGTTTTATCTGTTGTCATGTGACCTACACTCAGCCATCTTGTGGAAAACGAAGAGAGAGAGAGAGAGCCACACAACTCGCATACAAACCTTGTGCTGTCAGAACAAGCCGAGGTAAGACAGCCAAAGTTTAATACACTAGCAAAGAAAATTCGTACATTTAAGTACAGTGCCATGTCAGAGAGTCATGTTCTGATGAGCTGGGGTGCTTGTGGACTGTTCTTAAACAACCATGTTTACTTGGCCTTGCAGCACCGGGCTCCAGTGACTCGGTGTGCTGGTCCGGGCCGCTAGTGCGGGACGTTTTGTCAAGGAAATGTTGTTGTGGATCCGGTCTGTTCGAAGGCCGCGTGTAGCTAGTTAGCCAACCTGTTAGCATGCTAGCTACAAGTGTTGAGCATAGGGATTAACTCGTGTGTCAGAGCGGTGTTACGTGTGTTATGCAACGGTAGAATATAGGACAATACGTTCTCTCCTGTAGTAACCGAATTTCAGCGCAACACATGTCGATCTTCACGTATGCCATGCACACATTAGCTACGATGGGTTATAACACTGCTAGCTAGCTAGCTAACGTTAGTTGGCCAACTGCTGATAGCTAACGCGCTAGCATGACCACCGTTGGCTGTGAAATATACACTGGTGTGGCAGCAGCATGTAGCAAGTGGTAGTTAAACTACAACTCTGATTATACCTTACAGCACAACCGTTACTCTATTGTCAACGTGTAACCGTTGGGAGATGTATGGGCTAATGTCAGTTACTAGTGTCATGAGTTTCAACGTTAGCTCAATTATCCATGTTAGCTACTCATTTGACTGGTTAGCTTGCTACGTTAGCTAACGTCATGTTGGTAACGTTAAGGATGATTTCCACTAAACCTTTCCGAGTGATCACCACTGCTCTAGCCAGCGTCTGACGTTAACATTAATCAGTCACGTAAATAATAGTAATATAATAGCTTCAGTAACGTTACAATGTACAACATCAGAGTGGCTATCTGCTGAAATAGCTTGGCTATCTGCTGAAATAGCTTAGCGTTAGCTATTTGTTTAGCGTTAATGTTACACGGTGGAGTCAACAATCCTGACAACTATGCAAGAACATAGTGATCATTCATTTTTTTCAGCTGACTGAAGCAGTTCCCCTTTATTAACAATGAAAGTCCCACAGAACCGTACAAATAAGAGTTTTTATTGGAGATTGGGCAGTTGGCGAGCTTTGGCTCTTAAATAATTTGAAACAAGTCGTAACATTGTGTCGTCTTCTAACTTTATGTTCACACTGACAAATGTGCGAAGTGTGCTGGAGAATCGGCGCAAATGCTGCTAACTTAAGGCGTTAATTTATTGCTTTAAGTACTCCAACTTACACGTGGCTTATCCTGGCTTCCATATGGTCAGCGGTACTGTCTGTCTACTGTCACCGTGTGTGCCTGATGTCTGCGCAAGCCTCGCGATGTAAGAAGTCCTTGCTTTGAAGCGTAAGGGAAAGTCTTAGCAGTGGAAAACGACACACAAGTAAACAAACAGCTAATCTTGTTTGCAAAACATGATTATTCTTTTCTGGTTATATGCTGAAGTAAAAGGCAACCCCCCGTTGACAATTACAGGTGTCTGGCAAACCCTCTTTGCAGACTGGGATACTTCCTAAAATAGCTTTAGCATACTTGAAATTGAACACTGCTTGTGTGCTAGTGGGATGGGCTGTTGTAACACATTAAAGCAGGTGATAAAACCTTAAGTACTTAAGTATTTTTCCAAATTCTGTTGGTCATATGTATGCTGTGATGAATACATTGTTAAATAAAAACATTTACTTAAACTAATATGGTAAGACATCATAGGTTTGGTTATTCTATTTCTGTAGATATAAATTGATTGCAAATGTATTTGGGATGGAAACAGGGTTGAAGTTTAGTTATCCAGATGTTAAGATATAGTAATTGATTTTCAAAGCGCTCAACCCCCTGATGCAAGACAGCACTGCAGGGACTTAATGTACATTCATTGTCTTGAACTTGTTTTTTCAACTGTAGAATGTGCCGTAACAGTATATACCGAGTGGTACTAATCCTTTTTCTCCCCTTTTCGTATTTGTAGAACTTCAAGGAAGAATGGCCGAAACCCAGACACTTAACTTTGGACCAGAATGGTAAATAAACTAGCATGAATTTCATCATTAGTCTGCGAGAAATGATTTGTAGGTTGTGAAACTGTTTTTCTGTAGGGGCCCAGTGCAGATTTTCTATTCATGTTCAGACATGTAAAGTTCAGCTCATCTGTTGTCTCCCCTTCCTCTGTCCCTTCTGCTTTCACTATGCGTTCTCTCTATCTCTATCTCTATCTCTCTCTCTCTCTATCTCTCTCTCTACAGGCTCCGTGCCTTGTCTGGAGGTGGTGGTGGCAGCGGCGGTGGTATCGGCGGCGGTGGTGTCGGAGGTGGCTGCGGGGTCGCCTCTCCACCCCTCTCACCTGTATTGCCAACGTATAAACTTGCAGACTATCGCTACGGGAGAGAAGAAATGCTAGCACTTTATGTAAAGGACAACAAGGTTGGTAGGCCCATGATGTCCGCAGCTTAGCTGTTGATGCGGGCTTGAAGTCAACATGATTTGCATACAAATTGTGTTCCTGCCCAGATTAAATTTACATCTTATTTTGGTGTGTTATAACATATTCTTTCAAACCTTTATGCATCTTAACAGTGATGCCTGTGATTGTTTAGATCCCTATAGACCTACACGATAAGGAGTTCCTGCCCATATTGCAAGAGGAGCCCTTGCCGCCTCTGGCTCTCGTGTCTTTTACAGAGGAGGAACAGGTAGGAGTGCTTCTATCAGGTCTCTGTCTTGGTGAAATCAGAAACACTTTCTTCTGACTTCTCGCCCAAGCTAATATATATATATATATATATATATATATATATATATATATATATATATATATATATATATATATATATATATATATATATATATATATATATATATATATATATATATATATATATATGTATATGTATGTCATATTGCCATCAGGCCAGTTGGCTCCTGAATGTAGTTTATTGGATTATAAAGTACTTTTGGCAATAAATGTACCAAAATACAGTTCAGGTGTAAAGAGAAGAGCTAAGAGCTTGCGTTTTGTCCCCCTCGCTCCCCGTCCCCCTCGCTCCCCGTCCCCCTCGCTCCCCTCCCCCGTTTGTGTTTGCAGAGAAACTTTTCCATGTCTGTAAACAGTGCAGCTGTACTTCGGCTGACAGGACGAGGAGGCGGGCCCATAGTAGGGGCACCAAGAGGCCGAAGTACCTCAAGGGGTAGAGGTAAGAATTTCATCATGTTTCCTTTTTTTTTTTTTAAGTTTCATTTAGCTCTTCTGTCTATGCAGTTTCAGAAGTCACAACAACTGCAGATAGTTGAGATGCCTTTGAAGAAACCCCCCCCAACTGAGACAAGGAATGTTATATTAGCACTCTGAAGGTGTTTTGCTTACTCTGCACACTCTTCCGCAGCTGCTTGAACTATTGATGCGTCTCAAACATTGAAAAAGAACTGCTAGTAGCACGCTGTATGTTACAGCGCTGTATGTTACAGCGCTGTATGTTACAGCGCTGTAAGTTACAGCGCTGTATGTTACAGCGCTGTATGTTACAGCGCTGTATGTTACAGCGCTGTATGTTACAGCGCTGTATGTTACAGCGCTGTATGTTACAGCGCTGTATGTTACAGTGCTGTTTAGACTGGGTTCAGAGAAGTACTGCTGTTGGAAGGCCCATGTTTTGAGTCTCTTGTTTCTGTACAGTGGCATCTTTCCTGTTCTTTACCGTGGTTGGTACAGACCAACTAAAACATTTAGGCTATAACTTACTGACCAGCTCTCAAGAGCTGAATCATGATGCTGCGAAGTCATTGGCATTTACTAGGGCTGTATCCGTTTGAATTTTTTTTTCTAGTCTGATTTACAGAGTCAAATGTGCCGAGTTTTCATGATTAGCCAAAAATAGTTTTACCCTTCTCGACAGGTGGGGTTTTCTCAGTCTGCTTGGTAGGTTGGGGATAGTCACTTGATGTGGGAGGATCCCCTCGCTAACCGTGCTTTGTGCGTGTGTCGGTGTGACTTTATTTTTTTGCTGCGTCATCACCATTCATATCTATTCATATCTATGTGTTTGTGAGTCAATTAAGTCCTGTTCTGAGACAAGTGCAGCAAGAGGTACCGTTCTCTGTGCTGTTGAGCACTCGGTGCTTGATTCACAGGTCACATTCCCAGCTTCAGGTCCAGACAATGGGTAGAGTTCAATCAGTAGCAGCAGCTCTGAACATCTCTATGTAGGCTTTTATGTACTTCAAATGAACTGCGTTATCTGGCCATGTCATTTCTAGAACTTTTTCTGAACCGCCTAAAGTGAAGGTTGGTCAAGAAGCCGTGTCATAAAGAGGGTTTTATTATAAACGGTATGTAGGAAAAAAGATCAGATGTTAACAGTAGTGCACAATATTGTTGTTTGTCACCTGACAGACGCTGTGAGAATACCACAGCCTAACTGCTGTGTCACTGTTAGAGGGTATTGTCTATGAATAATTGAGAGGATAAATGAATTAAAAACCACAAGAGTGGGTTTATGGTACATCCTCTGATATCTGTGCGTATTCACCAGTGACTAATGGCTGTAGAGGGTGGGTTCAGACTTTCTGATCATCTTTTGTGGGAAAAACCCTCTGCTGCCGTTTGATCTTTGAGTGCAACGCTAACTATCCTACCTAAAGGCTGGTTCGTGCTCAGCAGCAGCACGCAGTCAATGGCAACTTGACCCCTTCAGGTCATATTAAGTCACGTCAACCTGTGGTTGTTTTCAGGCCGGGGAAGAGGAGATGGAGGTTTTTACCAAAGAAGTTTTGACGATGTGGAAGGTTTTGGTCGTGGAGCGAGGGAGATGCATCGTTCCCAAAGCTGGGAAGAAAGGTATTGAAATGCACAATTGTGGAGTTTCGTTGTAAAAGTCTGCCCTTGTTTGGACCAAGTATAGATGTTCAATATGAGGGTTTTCTTCTAGACAGAAATTAAACATATTTTTGTAGTAACTTTTATATATTGTGGTGTTTTTTTCTCTTTCTCACCAGGGGAGAGAGAAGGTTTGAAAAGCCAGGTCGAAAAGACCCAGGTTGGTGTTACATTTTGTAGCTCAAATAATCAATACATGTCAAATGCACTCTGCTTATTTACTTGTTGTTTTGTCACCCTAGCAGAAGTTGCCCCGGGACATTTTCCGATGAATCACAGTAAGTGTACCTTCGTAGTTTAATAATTGACCACTGAGTTCAGATTTATTTTAGTTGGTCTCAGTGACACGTTTGATTACAGTTAGTTTTTTTTTTTAACTGATTGATTAGGTAAAGTGAGTTTGATAATCATTATATTAATGATGGCTTCACCTTTTAACCATCCCGCTACCCTTTGCAGTCCGTGGCAACTATGAGGATGGTGTGACGGGCCTACCGAGGAAGATCGATTTCACGCGCTCGGAGAGCGAGAACTGGCGTTCTGCTCAGAATGGTGAGGATGATGAGGGGGGCTGGTGCCTGGCAGGGTCTCGGCGGGACAGTGACCGGTTGTGCCCCCTGAGCCCAGGTGGGCACAGCACCGACCATATTACCAATACGTCCATCTGTGATACATGTATTTGTGGTGTCCTGCTGTGTTTGTCGTATGGGTTCAGCTCCACTTTTTCTTTCTGTTTAGTGACGGGTTTGTCAGCTTTGCTCTCAGCATGATACGACACATAACCGGTACCAATTAAGGGCTCATGTTTTGTGGAAGAGAGACAATTCAATGGTGAACTGGTCCCTCTTCACGTCCCTGTGCTTTTGAACTGGACATCTTAATGCACATTCTCAAACTCATACTGTTACCATGTGTGATTGTATGTGGATGCAGTACTGGTGGCCATACATTTACTCCCATCTTGATGAAGCTAAGGTAGATCATGCGATTCAAGATGTCGATGTGAAATATTTTAATCAGATGGGCCTCGGTCAGCAGGGTGGCGAGAACACCCGGACCAGCGGCGCCGCTTCCCGTTCGATGCAAGAGAAGACGAGCGCGGCTACAGGAGGCCGCGGTCGGGCAGCGGCAGCTTTGAGGACGAGAGGGACAGCCTGCCGGAGTGGTGTCTGGAGGACGCGGACGAGGAGGCGGGCACCTTCGACTCATCGGGGGCCTTTCTCTCACTCAAGGTCAGAGAAGAGTTTTGGTTCAAATCAATCAATGAATGACAAAGACTTTGAAAGTAAGCATCGATGCGCCGTTTATTGAACTGTGCTTAGACTTACGGATGTATTGCTGAGGGAGTGCAAACGCTTAAGATCTATGGGACATATTTATTAGTAGTGCCCTCTCAATACACACTGGGTTGTCTATTGAGAGGGGGCCCTATTAACTGGTCCAGGCATGCTGGGTACAGCTCGCTCTCCCTCGATGTTGGTGTGAGGTTTTGCACCCAAATTTATACTCTTAGCATTGCCGGGGGATGCAACTATACCACGGCAGGTGTATTAATCAGGACCCAAGGAAGCGCAGTGTCGATTGTGAAGTTGTTCAGATGAGCGGTTCTCAAGAAATCTGCGAGCTACAATACGAGACGCTATTAGCAAATTTTTCAGTCTCGGGTTGCAGAGTGACTGGTATTGTGTTTGGTTTTTTTCTTGTGAATTCAGAAAGCCTCCAAGGAGCCAATCCTGGAGGAGGGAGAGCTGGACTTCAAACCCTTGGAAGAGTGTGAAGAGGGCCTGGAGGAGGACGACGGCCAGCCCAGGGAGACCAAAGAGAGGGTAGCAGAGGCCAAGAGAGAGGCCGAACGAAAAGGTCCGATAGTTGGTTTTTGCGTTATTTTCTATGTTGCAGAGATAAGAAGGCAAATGAACGTAGTGCAAGAATCTGAATTCTACTTTCATAAGACTTTGTCTTAAATTATTTCTCAGCCTCTTTCTACATTGTGGTGAGAAGTTTAGTTCAGCTACAAAAAAAGCATCACTGACGCTGTTCTTTTGAACGTGGGGCCCTTTTGACTAAATTTACAACATTTACGACATTTTCTGTCGCTTTACTTTTGACACATTTAACTGATCAAAAGAAAATGCATACCTGCGACACATGCATGAGCATGCAGGAGGACTGAAAGTTCAAGTCATTTGTGATCCAGTTTGTTCCCTTGACACCAGAATGTGGCCCAAATGATCTTTTAGATTCACAAGCCAGTATTTGTTGTTTAGTGTTTAGGACACAAAAAGACACGATGGATTGCTCGGCTGCTTTGTCCACCAACCACCGTGATGAAATAAGAATTTACCGTCAGCAATTTCAAAGCCTGTGAGCGTGAACAAAGAAAAAGAAAATGGCCACAATCAAAACTCGTCCTTTTTTCAAATTGAGGGTCACAGTTATATTAGTTATGGTACCATCTTATGTCTTTGCTATTATTATTATTATTTTAGAGTTGTCGAGAGCGTCAGAGGAGGCTTTACCTGTGGCTCCACCTCTTGCCCCCCCCCCCCCCCCTCCTTGTCTCAGAGCCCCAGGTTCCTGCCCAGTCTCTGGCCCTGATCCAGCCCAACAGAACCGAAGAGGCTGAGAGGCCCGCTGAACGGCAGCCACCCCTGGAGCTCCCACCAGAGCCCTGCAAAGCCCCCCTCCACGTCCCCATGTCTAACAGCATGCTCGAGTCCCTCCCCATGAACCACATTACAACCCTTGTCCAAGGTGGGATTTGAGTCTTCAGTATGACTTCTTTTTTTTCTTCTGCCCAGTTGGTTTTACAGGCAAACCCTAATTTCTGCTTTCTCCTCGTGCTGTTCTGTACAGACGTGTCCGCTCCATCGCCCAGCGTCCAGCTACCGCAGAAGCCTCTGGAGGTTCCTGTGGCAATGAACAATCCGTTGCCCTTCCCTTCAAGTTTAATGGCGCCTATTGGCAGGCCCACTGCTGTGCCTCATGACACTGATGAAGATGAAGGACTGAAACACTTTGAGCAGGTAAGTTAGTAGAGTTTGACCATGAACGTCTGTCATAAGATAGGAGGGCTATCCTCTATTCCACAAACAGTCATAACATATCTTTGACTGATTTTTGACTATCTTTCTAAAATTCTCTCGCTGTGTCTTCGCTCCAACTTTCCCCCCAGGAGGCAGAAAAGATGGTAGCATACCTGCAGGACAGCGTGGTGGACGACGACAGACTCGCAGCGAAGACTTCAGAGAAGCCCAAACCTGCAGGCCTGCCGCTCACCCACGAGGCTGCTCTCAAGTGGTTCTACAAAGACCCCCAAGGGGAGATCCAGGGTGAGACGGGGAGAGGATTTGTGTGCTCAAAATGTGACGTGAATGCTGCGCATCTATTTTCCCATAACTGCTCCCCTGACTCTGCTCCCTTGTTGTGCTCCCGCAGGTCCATTCAGTAACCAGGAGATGGCCGAGTGGTTCCAGGCTGGTTACTTCACAATGTCTCTCTTAGTCAAAAGAGGATGTGATGAAGTATTTCAGGCGCTTGGTGAGATCATGAAGATTTGGGGGAGAGTACCGTTCACCCCAGGCCCTGCACCACCACCTCTACAGGTAAGCGTTTGCTAAATGACTGTTTCATTCCTCCTGTCCAAAGTCTAGTACTAGTTGCCATTACTAGCCATGACCTGCGGGTGGTGTGGTATTCCACTCTTTCTACTCGTAATATGTTTTAGAGGAGTCCTAATTGTTTTCAGACCCTTCTTCTCTTGTCTCTTTAAAGCAACAAAGAAAAAGCGTCTCAACCATTTCTACACATATGATTTAAAATAGTTTGTTGTTTGTCTGTAGCTACCTTTTTTTTTTGCTTGTTTGAATGCTGTGATTTATTCCGATTGTCTTCTTATGTACTGCAGGGGGGTGGTGATCAAGAGAGGTTGAAGAGGCACCAAGAGCCCACTGCTCTCAATCTTTACCAGTTACAGCAGCTCCAGTATCAATACCTCCTCAGGTACACCAGGCTCACATCTGACACTTTGTTTTTTTGTTTGCAGCATGATTGTTTGTGTCATAATGACAAATATACTCATTTACAAACTGCCTCACTTCCTGGACTTAATACAGAAATAGATTAAAGAGCTCAAGTACGCCTCACGCATCAGAATGACCCTAATGGATTGTAAAACATCAAACATTTTAATCACATTAATTGCAGATCGTAACCTAGAAGCCATCTTGCATTGGCATCACACCAGTCGCAACGCCGACTTGGTCCAGGGGCTTCCTTACACCCTTACTTCCAACACTTTAGCTTGAACCACACCCATCTTCTGACTCCACCTTCATTTTGATGCCAACTACACACCTAAAAAAAAAAAAAGCTTCATGACTGCGTCTTGCTCGGTTGTGATTATATCGCGATGACGAAACCTGTGCAAAGACAGATATCTAAGATACATCAATACTCAAAACCACTTTAGTGGTAGTGCCCGCTATAGTAGGTGTCTCCAGGACCACATGTTGCCATGATGACACACACTCACACACTCTGCTATTCTTTTTCGAATGCTAACTCCTGTTTGTCTCTCATTTCTGTGTTCAGGCAGCAGTATGCTCAGGCCCTGGCTCAGCAGAAAGCTGCAGCTCTTAGCTCAGCTCCTCTTCAACAGCAGCAGCAACACCAACAGCAGATCAACTTGCTTCTACAGCAATACCAGGCTCTCAAGCTGAGGTTGATATGCTACCTCTGAATACATCTGTACCCGTGCTTCAGTGTTGACAAGTCTAACCGTGCATTGACGCGAAGAGTATTGCATGTACATTAATGCGCGTATTTTCTTGTGTTTTTTGCAGAGCATCTGACAGCCTCCCACCTCCCGTTACCCGGCCCCTGTCTGTACCAGACTCTGGTTCTGTGTGGGAAATGCAGAACTCGTCCTCTCAGGCTTCCTGCACACCAAACGTACAACAAGCTGCTCCAAACAGTGAGGTCTACCTTAAATGTTCTGCAGTGTTTCTTTCTTTTTGAGTCGGAAAAGGTCTATGTGGTGTTGTGGCAGGTCTAATGCATCGTGTTGTGTCACTCTCCACAGCGTGGGACGGCAACAGCGTGTGGGATTTACCTATAGACTCCATGGCACAGGCTCCAACCATCGAGCAGATGCAACAGTTAGAGAAGTGTAACAAGTCTGCAAAGGTAAACAGTATTTCTGCTCACTTGGGTACCGCAGCATCCAATGTAGGAGTGTTTTTCAAAGAAGAAAATGTTGATTTGAAAGATGAAATAAGATTGCATTACAATAGTTATTAGGCTGATGAATCTATGATTTTAAGATGTAAGACGTCGCATCTCTGCAGATAATATCATGGGGGGGGATTTTTTTTATTTTCTCATCCGACAGTTGGAGTTGGAGTTGGAGAGGCGTGAGGCAGAAATGAGAGCCAAAAGGGAGGAAGAGGAGAGGAAACGCCTGGAGGAGGCCCTGAGGGCTCGACAGGAGGACGAACGCAAACGCCTGCAAGAAGAGGAGCTGGCCCGGCAAAAACAGGTTGAGCATTCAAACTATATATCGATCTGAAGCACCCAAAGCCTTTGAGCTACTGGTTCACTGATGGCGCTGAGAACTGACCCAGTTTTGTACATTGCTAGGAGGAAGCATTAAGACGGCAGCAGGAGCAAGAAGAGGCACAGCGCAGACAAAAAGAGGAAGAGGAGAGAATGGCACAAGAGGAAACTCTCCGTCGATTAGAGGAGAGGCGGAGGGAAGAGGAGGAGAGGAATAAACGGGAAGAGTTCCTCCGCAAACAGGTAAGCGACCAACATGTCACGCACTTCCTACCTCCTTTCTGGATTTGTGAAATGTCTCCCTAAAGTGCCACGTTGTGTCTACCTCACCAGGAAGAGGAGCGCAGGAAGCAAGAGGAACTTGACGCATTGAGGAGGCGCGAGGAGGAAAAGCGAGCGGAGGAAGAGGCGGCGGCTGCTGCGGCGGTGGCTGCTCTGGCCCAACAACAACTGGAGGAGCAGAAGAGGAGAGAGCAGGAGGTCCAAAGACAGCAGGAGCAGCAGAGACAGAGGCAGCAGCAACAGGAGGCCCTCAGGAGACTTCAACAACAGCAGCAGCAGCAGCAACAGCTTGCACAAATGAAGGTAAGCGCACAGAGAGGGTAAGCCGGCAGAAATAGACGGTACAAAATGCGGTTAAAGTTTTATAAAACACCTGTCCTGCTCTGCAGCTGCCATCCTCTTCAAAGTGGGGCCAGCAGTCGGTCAACCCTATAATCCAGACTCCGAGCGCCCTGTCACTGGCTGAGATCCAGAAACTGGAAGAGGAGGGAGAACGACAGACGCGGGAGGAGGTAAAGGCAGCGAGCAGCCGGCTTTTGTTTGGTCGCTCCATCACCAGCAATGTTTTAGTGCCTCTATGAGTTAAAAGTAATGCTTTTTGAATATGTCTTGTCATTTTTTTTATTTTTTTTATTCATGTCCTCCTTTTTCCTTCTCAACCCCGCAGCAGCGACGTCAGCAACAGGAGCTCCTGAAACTACAGCAGCAGCAGGCCTTACAACTGGCTCAGCAGCCCCAGAGCAAGCTGTCTGGTTGGGGAAGTGTGCCCAAACAGCCAGTGGCTACCCAATCTTTGCTGGAGATTCAAAGGGAAGAAGCCCAGCAGATGAAACAACGGAAGGAGCAGCAACAGCAGCAACAGCAGCAGCAACAACAACAGCAGCAGCAGCAACAGCAGCAGCTACAGCAGCAGCAACAACAGCTACAGCAGCAGCAGCAGCAGCAGCAACAGCCGCCGCCGCAGCAGCAGCCACCACAGCAGCAGCAACAACCACACTCCATTGTCACCCAACAGAGCCGCACTCAAAACAGAACTGTACGTGACCTACGTGATACTCTGTCTTATTGGCTGAAAGAAGATAAAAAGCTATGTAGCGCTGCATTTCTATTGGATTCAGCAACATTTTGACATTAAGAAATTCAAATTGAATGTCCAAAATATTACTCAATGCCGCTTTCATTTCATTTGAATATGTAAGAAAGTACGAGGCAGATTAATCGATACTGAAACGTAGTGTGACTTGCGACCCTAGAAACCAGTGTTCTGTCAGTAAACGGTGTCTCACTCTCTCGTCACAGACGTCGTCTCTGAGCAGCTCGGTGTGGGGGTCCGTGAACACCAGCACTAATTGGGGCTCGGACTCCAGCAGTATCTGGGGGGACACCCACAACGCTAACATGGGCTTCTGGGATGAGGCGGTGAAAGAAGCTGTCCAGCAACCTCCTCCAACAAAGAAAAGCAGCGCGCAGAAGAACAACAAAGGCAACGCCAACCTCAGGTATTTGTTAATAATGCCAAAATAGAAATGTCTTAGTCACAACCTCCTGATGAAGCATGACTTACCATATGAAGGATATGAGTAATACACATGTCTTAATGACTTTGTTTTGTCTTCTTCCTGTATTGTAAAGTAACTCTGTGAGTGGGCGGGCCAATAAGAAAGCAGAAGAGGAGGAAAAGCTGGTAAAGTTGTTTCAAGGGGTCAATAAGTGCCCGCAGGACACCTTCATGCAGTGGTGTGAGCAAACCCTGCACACCCTCAACGCGGCCAACAATCTGGATGGTAAGACTTTAAAAAAAAAATATGCTTTGCACAAGCAGTCCACCTACAGCTATTGATCAGCATCTCTGTAAGCCAAACTCCCAAATGTTCTCCATCCGTCTCCCTGCCAGTTCCAACGTTTGCATCCTTCCTGAAAGAAGTGGACTCTCCGTACGAGGTGCATGACTATGTCCGGGCCTATCTGGGGGACACTCCCGAGGCCAAGGACTTTGCCAAGCAGTTCCTGGAACGTCGTGCCAAACAGAACGCTAACCAACCGGCACCGCAGAACCAACAGCAAAGCCTCAAGCAGCAGCAGCAGCAGCAGGTGAGCGAGACTGAAGTGGTACCAGTGAGTTAAAGGCTCAGCAGGAGGTGCCAGATGTTTTGGTCCCATTTTTCATCTCTTAATGTGATTTAGAAAAAGCCAAACCAACCGTCAAACATTAGTGGTTTTGGGTTCCCTTTTTTCCACATTTTAATTGGTAATGAAATCCTAATTTACTGGGACCACATCCAGTCGAGTAGTAACGTTCTGACGTTGCTGGTGTTCTGCACAGGATTCTGTATGGGGTGGAACAGGATCCTCGTCACTCAATCAGTCCAACCACACGAGTGGCCAGCAGCAGCAGCGCTTTGAGACGGTCACCTCTGGGAAGAAGAAAAAGAAGCAGAAGATGGTCCGTGCGGACCCCAGCCTTCTAGGTGAGAGCGAGCGCCAAGCTGCTAAACCTGTAAAACCTGTAACGACGTGTCACCGCTATTTATATCATTGGATCTTTGTTTGTATTTGTTTCAGGTTTCTCTGTGAATGCGGCATCTGAGAGATTGAATATGGGAGAGATTGAGACTTTGGAGGACTGATAAGGGACTGCGGCCAAGCAACTCCAACTGACTGTATCCGATATGAACAGCAGCTGTTTTACCTGAACCCCCTGCTACGCCCCCCCCCCCCCCCCCCCCCCCCCCCCCCGACAGCTTCCACAAGTTCCACCTTTATTTTCAGTTTCACATTTATCAGACCTACTCTGGTAATCCCCCATAAATTCCAAATTGCGAACAAACGGTGATCTCTGAGGCAGGGTGTGTTTTTCCTTTTGCGTACGGACCTATATTCTGATAACGACCCTCGGGAGAAATGGACCGGAGCAAACTGGCCAGTGAAACATCCGACCGGCCGAGAGAGAGCCATCACCAAATGAACTGAAGTTTGTGGAGAGGTCGGCAGGGCATCGGCTGCTTGGACCCGACTCCTGTCCTGAAATTCAGTGACAGCAAATCATTTAAATTTGGCCTCTATTGTATGGGATTTTTTTAAAGTGTGGATATATGGGTGGGGCGGTTTGGGTATTATGGGGAAAAAGGTTAGAGAGATTATATCCTTTTTTTTTTTTTTTATTTATTGAAAGTTTCCCCCCCAATGCTATGTTCACACTACGAGCAACAAAGAACTGCTACCTTGCGGTCGAGTCTCTCAAGTGTTGCTCAGGTGCTCGTTGACGTAGTTATGTCCTTAAACGGATCTTGCTAACGGCATTTTATTTTTGTTTTTGTAGGTGGAATAGAACACGGTGAAACAAAACCACATGATTGGTTTGACGCTTAATCGCGTCATTGGAACGCAAAAAAAGAAATGTTGAAACCAGCTCCGCCTTGTTACGCAGTGCGTCACGCAGCAGCAAGTGTCGGTTTGTAGCTTCATGTCACCGGCTTCCATTGAAAATGACTTGTAGAATGTTGCCGCGTCGCTCGTAGTGTGAATGCAGCGCTACAATTGAATCCCCCCCCCCCATTCCTCTTCCGTTCTTCTGCTGGGTGTTCATGGATAATGACGGCAAAGTAGAGCCCAAGGATTCGTGGCCACTTATGTCCTGTTTTAAGGACATCAAAAGTTCCAAGTAGTTATCTATTTCTTGTAAAATACTAGGCTGTTTAAAGAATAAACTTTCAATTCTGCATCTGTATTATAATATATGAAAATGATCTGCTGGAGTCATACTTTTTTTTTTATTGACGGTATGAAATAAAACAGTCTGATGTTTGGGCTGTGCACACCTGTGTCTGAACTATTCCAAAAAAAAAAAAAAATACAAATATGCAAACTTCATTTGATTCACCCAGTCACTACAATAAATCTCATTTTAAAAGGATCTTGTTAAGAGCCGGAAATGTATCAATGCCAGGTGTTAGAGTACATGAGTGAAGCAGCGAACAGCATTCACAATGTTAATGAATGAAAAACATTTTGAATTCCTCTTAAGTGTGAGAATTTAGTTACAAAAAGAAAAATAGTTACTGTATCGCATAACTTTTTTCAGATGTATTATGTCGAGCAGATGCAATGCGTTTTACCCACAGCAGCTCAGATGTTCCAATATGATACTAACACTGACAGCGTTTCAGGAAGTAAAAGTCCAACCGCTGAGTCGTCGTGCATATTTGACATTAAATTAGTCAAGTTTTAAATCTGCAAAGAGGAAATGAAACTCACTGATCCCTTCGAATGAGAAGCAACATATTTCTAAATGCGCACACACTGGGTCACGATACTGAAGCTGACACCTTTTATTTAAAAAGCCTTCACTGTCAAAGCCACGCTGGTATTGTTGTCACTTTGTGAGTCTGTGTGCGAGACATCGTGGCAAAAAAAATGTGGTCTTGGAGCAGGAAGTACCACAGAGGCTGTTCTGTCTGTGACGGCATCGCAAGATGTCAAGAAACTTAACACGTGTAGTTGTGATCAAAGTGACGGTTGAGTTTAAAGACTGGTGTGTGTGCCGGAGGGGGGGTGAGGAAGAGGCACCCCGACTTTACGCCCTTTTGCCTGATTTTGATGAGGTGGCTCAAGATGGTCTCAAAACTATCCTCAGCAACACTCCAACCCCTTACTTTCTCAGGCTAATTGCTCTTTAACTGAGGCGACACTATTAACACTCAGAGCATCAAAATAAGTAAAAGTAAGTACTTTAAGTACTGTACTTATGTACACTTTTGCCGTCTCTTTATCTCTCTAAATATATACACACCACTTGTATTTGACAGCTTTAGTGACGTGTGTTAATGAGTTGCATTATGGGAGATGATTTTAGATTGCAATACTTCCTCCACCACGGCAAATCTTTTGAGTTTTTAAGATGAACTAAAGCCGTAAAAAACGTCCAGCAGGGAGACCTTCGTGATGTGACCCGGCCAAGGTCAGCGGCTACCGAATGTTTACCCCTCACACCCAACTATGTGTCCGGAGGAGTTTGGAGTGGGTGGGCCCTTCGATGATGTGCTCACAAAGTCCACACTGTCCAGACGGTCCTGTGCACACCTAGTCCCACCCCTCCTCCTCACCCCTCGGCTGCCTACCTCTCCCCCTCCTGCGCTCCCCGGGACTCTTCTCCTGCTCCTCTTCCATGGTCAGCCACTCGTTTGAAGTTCCAAGGAGTTTTTTGGGAACGTCTTCTCGCTCGTCCCTCACAGCCACCATGGTTCACAGCAGCAGCATCTGTAGATTCCTCCTCCTGGTGCTCCTAAGCCTCTTGGTAGCCTTTGTACACACAGGTAAACCCTACTTTTTGAGTGTGATCGATATGCTTTATTTCATTTCTGTGGTTAACGAGATAAGTCTGATTTATGAAAAAGAATCTGTCACCTTTGAAACGAAAATCGTTCTTTAACAAATAAGGCGAAAACAAATTATATCAAGAAATTCTGAGTGAAGTCATTAGCCTCTTATAGAAGAATTGGGTCATTTAAAATCAATGCTGATAATTTTTTTGCACCCTGATGCTTCATCCTGTGTAACATTGCAGAATAGATATTTCAGGTTTTATGTTCCAAGAGCTTCTAGTTGTTTGCGTATCTGCTGGTATGTGATTCACTGGCTGATGTTTGGACATCTGTAGGCATCAAATCAAAGACGCGAGTGTACGTGTCATTTTCGCCCTCTTATCCACACACACACACGCATTCACAGGCCTGTGATGTGATACTGTAGCCCGCTGTAAATGATGCAGTTGTAGAGAGTGAGAGCTGTGAAAGCTGCTCTTTGACTGATTTAGTTGCTTTCCCCGGTGCCTGATGTTCATATGAAAAGTGAATAGCTGCCGCGCTCTGTGACTCAAGCTATAAAGTTGAAGTGATTCTGTGACGCATCGGTTTGAGGTAGTGAAACATCCACAAGTGTGCAATTTATTTCATGTAGGTGGAGAGATTTAAGCGGTGGTAGTAAGAAGCAGGCACAGATTTAATGTCTGCAGCTGTGAACAACATCACCTGGTTCTCAGCTTTATCTTGACAGATAAGCACACTCACTGTTCTTTCACTTACTGTATTTTTCCGCTCCTCTTTGCGAACATCTCTCAAATCAACTTGGAAAAAAAAAAAAGAAGCTTAGGACACAGCAGAGCAGCGCTCGGGTCCAGAGGCCACAGTTACAGGTCAAGAGGGCAGTGGGACGACGGGGATGTATGTAGCAGGTCGACAATGTCCTCCCTTGTCCTGTGAAAAAAACAAACATGGCTGTCACCTTTTACAAAGCCTACTGTGAAAGAAACACTATGTCAGGGTTTCTAACACTGAGGTGCCATGACCTGCCTACACCTAATTCTAATAATATCCTGCGGCTTTCTTCTCAATTGTAAGGTGGAAACATATTTTCAATGCCTCACAAGACTCACAAGTAAATACAGGGCAGGAGAAATGTTCTAATTCACACTTGAGTTTCCACTCTGCAGCCATCGCTTATTTTATCTGTGGTTGGTTCGTACAGGAAACCAGTAACCAGTAACCCACCAACTCAGAGACTGAACCAGCGTGACATCTGCTGAAGTGACAGAGGCTTGTACTACAATACAGAGAAGGGGCTCATCACTAGTTTTGAAACCCCGTTCCTACTTTCCTATTCAAGGAGGGTGAAACAAGGACACACGAGAGCAACAATGCTCTGTTTGGTTTCTCGATGCTCGGGCAGGTTGCTGTTCACACACCCGTCTGTGCGTCTTGTCATCTCTCTGGCTGGTGTGAAATCCTGACCGAAGAGGCTTGAGGTACCAAACAAATGGCCTTCTGTGTTGTTAGAGTCTGAAATCTGTCTTCCCGACAGTCTGGCAGGCTTTTATGAGTCTGGACTTGTGTGTATGGAAGAAGGGCTCTTGATTGACACAAGGAGTCACGTCTTTAGAAAGTGTGACTTCTAGTGCAGTGGTTCCCAACCAAAGGGTGCTTATGAACTTACAAAGGTAATGTTGGGATTCATCCACGTACATGTGTTGAGGAGGCAAATAAACCGCCAAATAGGATTACAAATTTGGTGTGATACCAGTCTTTAGTAAATTTACAATAACTGAACTGCCACACATTGAGCCACGTTGACATCATGCGTTGCAGTTGAGAGGAGTTGAAAAGGTTCTCTAAAAGTAATGGAAGCACAGTTGTAACAGCTAGTTAGCTAAAGGTAATGAACTGATAGCAGTAATTGGTAAACGGATGGTGTTGATGAAGGTGTGCTTCAGCTCATCTGATATGGCCGTGCGGTACATCACACAACTAAAGTAGCCACTGACCGACTCGCTGTCAGGTGAGAAGAACTATGTTTTTGTCTTTCTTGAGGCGTCCGTGATGTTAATTCCATTGAGCTGGAGTGAACTCTTCCTCATGGAAACAAACACCGATGGAAACATCGCGTTATTATTTTTCGCCGCCTTATTAAATCAAGCCGTCCAGAAGGCCCGGCCTTTTACACACACAGGGACTATTTAATAAACAGGTTTGTTTGACATCCAGTTGCCCAGCCGGTGCCTGGTTTGGGCCATGGCCGGTTGTTACTGGTTGCAGCCCGACGCCCTCCGTGACCGCACAAGCCACCTTTTGTGCGCTCGGCTGAAGGCCTCATTGATGACTGGGCTGGCCGGAGGCCCGGGCCTCCAAACCTCCAGCCAGCTACGGGACAGGAAGCTGCACACGACTCAAGAGTCAACACGGGCAGCATCAGAAGGGCATATCAGAATTAAGACACCAGAGCTAACATGCTGACGTTAAACACTTTATAATATATCATTGTACCATATGCAGTAGTTCCTTAGTAATCGCGGAGAGCGATAATAAGAAGCTTTTTTTGACAGTGACGGAGGAAAGATGAAGCAGGGTGAAGGAGTTTACTGAGGGCGTCAGAGGCTACAAAGTAAATATGTAGCGTTAAATAAACTTCAATGCAAATATGTTTGGATTCCGGTTTTGTTGGTATGCGAAGAGTTGAGGATGGGATACGTGAATCGGTGAGTGGGTGGGCTTGTGTGTGAAGATCAAATGTTCCTCTGAACTTCAGAAGAAAGACGTGCAGCTGTTGAGTTCTTATGAAGATGTCAATAATGATCATTTTGGTGGTTTCTCGGGCTACTGTAGAGGATGGAACAGTCTCGGGGTAACTTCATGCTCAGGTGGGATTAATGGCAGAGGGCAATGTGGGGTGGAAGGAAGACAGACTATTGATTGGCAGAGACAGTTGTACACAACCTGAGCTTCATGCACAGTCAGCAAATCACTGCCTCTCCCTCAAGCAAGTTTGTGCTAAAGCAAAAAAAAGACTCCACTACTCCACTGAAATAATTAACTGAACCTCGGTTAAAGGAGTTTTTTTTTTAGACAATTATAGACCAGCTTTGATTGGACCCTTGAAACACGTCAAGAGGCTACCTGTAGCTCAAACGGGCCAAACGTCCATCCTCTACAAAGACGTCCTTATGCCCAGGCCCGAGCCGTTAAACCCAGCGAGACAGAGAGAGGCTGTTGGGGTCATTACAGACGGGGCCATGTGTGCAGCTCTGCATCCCCGAGGCCCTCCGCGTCCAGAAGAAAAAGTCAAACGCAGCCGTTAGCAAAGCTGTGAGCGTCGTCAGTGGAATGACCACCGAAAGGAAACATGCAGAAAGTCAATACGCCGCAGGAATTAAGTGACTGCATCGAGATCAGCCATGTTAAAAAAAGAAGAGTAAATGTTTTTTTTGTTTTTTTTCTGCAGAGACAGTCGCAGACTCAACAACCAGAGACAACCAGGACACCATGTCTGGAGAACCACCCAGTGACGTTACCACCAAAGACCCTTTCCAGGACATGACGGAGCAGCCCTTCACCTTCGACTACGAGGACACCACACACTCTCAGGCCCTGGACGAGGAGGAGGGTAAAACCCGACACTTCATGCGCCAAATCTGTGTCAATCGTGTGTGTTCAAATGATTAATATTGTGTCTGTGTGTGTGTGTGTGTGTGTGTGCAGGGGTCCTGGGGCCAGGAGCCATCACAGCCATTGTTATAGCGGTCTTCCTGGGAGCGTCTGTCCTTCTCGCCCTCATCGTCATCACGCTCAGGAAATTCACCGCCTCCTAGAGAGAATACATCCCACCTAGTATGAATGTGTGTGTGTGTGTGTGTGTGTGTGTGTGTGTGTGTTTGGATGTCTATGTTTCTCTCAGCTCTTTCTTTTAATCTGAGTCGTGTCTTTCGCTTCGCTGTAGATGCTGAAAATTGTGGCAGGTCCCTTGACTGACGTTTTACAGATTTCCTCCTGTCGACACTCGTAATTGTTGCTCAACATGTCCACTTGCTACTGAAGGCATAATGTTAGAAACTGGCTGGCTCTTCCAGTGGAAATCGTAGCATGTCTATGTCATTCACTTTGTATTTCTCTTGGTCTTGCATGCTCCCAATAGGTTTTTAATGTTTGTGGGCTGTTTGTCTTCTCTGATGTGGAGCATTCTGCATATGTTGGCTTTTATTTGTCCGTCTGTGTCCTACTTTTGTCATTTATTAGGAAAGATACACATGAGGTTTTTATTCACAAATGATTTTTAACTTGAGCCCAAATCATGTCGTGTCCAAGTTTGCATTGCGCCATTTACAAACATGTTAGAAAGGCTTCCTCATTGTACGTGAACAGGGTAGTTGAGTTCTTTGTTCCTACTTGTAGAGCAACAAGAGTTCGAGCGCGGATGAATTTGTTTAGCAATCGAGTGAGTAGTTTGTTGTTGTTGTTTTATTCGCAGGGGATTCTAAATTGTTTTAGTAACATTACTGTGTCCTTTTTCTAAGCGCCTCAGAGTCCTCAGCCATACAGCTGGATGTTACCATGGTAATGTCACTGCCCGATTATTTTGTGAGAATTAGGTTGAATAAATAAATCCAATAATTACGATGCCAAATGTCTGACTCCTCTCTCTGTGTGTGTGTGTGTGTGTGTGTGTGTGTGTGTGTGTGTGTGTGTGTGTG
The DNA here is from genome assembly GCA_032191485.1 of Leptoclinus maculatus. NCBI lineage: Eukaryota > Metazoa > Chordata > Actinopteri > Perciformes > Stichaeidae > Leptoclinus > Leptoclinus maculatus. The sequence goes on from JAVDOI010000010.1 coordinate 2,530,198, forward strand.
TGTGTGTGTGTGTGTGTGTGTGTGTGTGTGTGTGTGTGTGTGTGTGTGTGTGTGTGTGTGTGTGTGTGTGTGTGTGTGTGTGTGTGTGTGTGTGTGTGTGTGTGTGTGTGTGTGTGTGTGTGTGTGTGTGTGTGTGTGTGTGTGTGTGTGTGTGTGTGTGTGTGTGTGTGTGTGTGTGTGTGTGTGTGTGTGTGTGTGTGTGTGTGTGTGCGTGTGACATAGGCCGCCTATAACTTTGCGACCCTTTAAGCGACCCATTGTCAAAGGTTATATCTGTGTGTCAACACTTGAAGAAAAGAAGAAGAAGAGTGTTTGCTATGTTCTCTAACGTCTACAAAGAAAGTCCCTCAAGGTGTGAGTGCATACGAAGGGAAATGTTATCATCTTGAAGCAAAATTGGAGTTAAGGGAATTTCTGGGAAACTAAAAAGAAATCAGTGGTGTTGTACACAATGATATGAGATGAGCATTAAAGGATGGCAGACCTTGCGGTCCTGTACTAAAGTGGCACACCATCTCTAGTGTTCACATAATGAACACACTAAATCACCACAGCTTGAGCTCAGTCCGGGTTGAGCACACTCATTACATGTGAGGCAATAACCACACATGTTAGGTAACGACACAAATGTATCTCATCTACACATCAACACATGACCAGTGAGTCAACACAGTGAACATAATTATATTTATAGATGATTCTTTTTATTTATTAAATATCATAACCATTCATTTTCTTTGTTTGTCAGTTAGCATTTAGGTATTGTATGAAGAACAGTCTTTAGTCCTGTTGATAAGAAATAGATTGACACAAAATAAGCAGCCATGTCATTTAATGCAGTGTTTCCCACACTATTGTTATAATGACAAACCATCACGACCTCGTTCACAACAGCTCTTATTGATCATGATAACAGAGAATGTGTGTGTAAATGAATGTTCCTGACCATTCTACTGCAATTGCTACTTTATACTTTTAGGCAGAGTTAACATTTCCTCTCATCAGTTAAACAAGCAGAACGTACACTAGCCTTTCATTTTAGATTCCATGTTATAAGTAGGCTACAATTATCAGGACAAGCTCATTGGTGAGGCTCAAAGGTGTAAGACAGATAGAAATGTTTATTTAAAGACTGTGGAGGAAATTCTTTAAATATATGTGTCGACCCAAATAAAGGTTCTCTATACGTAATCTATACGCATATCTATTGCTTCAACATGGCTGAGCCGGCGGCTAGCAGCTAACGGTGCTAAAAGGCATGCGCAGCCAGCAAAGCACAGAGAATCTCAGATTACAACACACACGGGAGGGAGAGCGACTTCATTCTCTCTGCTCACTACATCTTTACAGAGATAATAGTTGTTCGCTGCTATATTAATGCATATGAATATATATAAAAGTTAGAAGAGATTTGCGTTTAGAGTCGACTGGCCTCACCTCAGTCACAGCAGTAAGTGGCAGTGTGGCTGCCAGCCTCATTTGCATTTCCAGGAAAATAAAGGCTATGGTTTCCCCAAAAATGAAAGCTCGCTCACACGAATACCTTTCTGATTTACTCCACATAAATACAAATCTGCTAACTGGTGAGAATTCAAGTTTAAACCTTTTCTACTCCACAGACCCAAATTTTGCATTTCACATGTGAACAAAAGGAGGAAAAACAATCTTCTCAAACTTTAAATACGTCGAAGTCAACTCAACACCTGAAACCAGGAAACCCTCAAAACGCAATCAATGTCTATAAATCTGCCTTTGCCGCTTCTCACCGACATGAAACAACAAACACTTTGACTGCTTCGGCTTTCGGTCTCCCTTTGACACAGGAAGACTGATTTCTACAGACACACTCATACCAATACCAGCACTGTTGACAGTACTAGTATAGCAATCACAGTGCTGGAGTCATCGTGCTTTATAAAGATGATCACTGCTCGATTTATTTATGATGACGAGATGGAAACTAAGTCACCGTGTCTATGTCTCAGCTTCAAGTTTAGTGGACACTTGTGAACAATCACAAACAATAGGCCTTCATTTTCATGTAGTGATGGAAACTCCAGTCTGAGGAAATACAATAACACAATCCTGACATGAGGTAGACAACAACGGTCAACACGGTAAACAATGTACCTGCTAAACATCAGCATGTTAGCATGCTGATGTTTTCGACTTAGAAACCACCGCTGTGGCTAAACACCGTCTGCCAGAGCAGCGAACGTCTCTTTAGCTTGTTTCTCCAATTATTCTTGTTGACTGTATGAATGTTGTAAGTGGTTTTATCATTTGTTTTTATATTATTAGTTGCAGCCCAAATAATTTTATCAATTGAGGCTTATTTTTTTGAGTAATCAAATAACACATTCTTCTTTGTAAAAAGCAGTTGAAACGAAATTATACTCAGTTTACACTGAAAACAGAGAAAAGGCAACAATTCATCGTTTCAGCTCTAGTTATTGTAAAAAAAATCAAATCAATGCAATAAATACAAATTAAAAAAAATAAAAGCAGTAAAAAGATAACCTGTGTATAATCCTCACATGAAAGCCAGTCTGATGAGTTTTAAGTAGTCATTTAAGAAATATTTCATCAGTCAGGTCGTTCAAAAGACGAGGGGCCCTGATGGCGAAAGCACAGTCACCTTTAGTTAGAACCCCGACTTTGGAACAGTCTGATGATGTGATTTGACTCGTACGGGGTCACATTTCTCCATGTAGCTTGGGGCCAGACCCAGACGTGCTTTAAAAGCGATCAGTAAAATCTCAAAATAAATTCTTAAACGAACAGGGGAGCCAATGGAGAGGAGCCGGGATCGGAGTGATGTGATGTCGTCTGTTGAAATGTAATCTTCTCTTCTATAGCAATTTGCATTGATCATGTCTGCACATTTCTTTAAAAAAGCATGATGTTTGGCATGACTCAGGAAGTGGTGATGAAACAACAAAGGGAGAGAAAGCAGAAGTGTGTCTGGCACTAAGCAGACAGTCAGACACTCTGAACCTTCCACTGAAGGACTGGCATCCGTGAGGTAAGAGAGCAACACGATTTTCCACCGCACAACGTGCATAAGAAAGTGCTCGGTTAGTGTTGCATTTAAATGTTAGCGCAATAGCATTTAGTTAAATCATTTTAATTACAAGCCAGACTTTCATTGTTAATTTTCTAAAATTCGAGGATATAAGTAAGGAATACGTATAAAGGAATTGCGTAATATTTTAGACTTGATATTAGTTGGAACGACATTGATTTAAATTAGCAAAGAGCTCGATCTGGATGGCTTTGAATGGGCCAACGACGTACTGTCTACCAACGCTATCTATGTGCGTAACATATGGTTGATGGTGGATGATTTTATTTCTTCTAAAAACACTGTCACTGAGGAAGCTTTGGGGTTTTCTTTATCACAACTGCAGAGACCAAAGACTTTGTGTTAAAGTGTGTTGAAATCACTAAAGCCTTTATTATCTTTATTTGTGTTTGATTAAATAAATATCAATATGTAAATAATTCACCAATGTATTTCAAACAATACTTGACTTCTTACTTCTAATCTAAACTTACATTGAAAATACTGTTCAGAGCATGTGAATGAAACTAATATGATAAACTTTTTTCCTGGTGACTTTGTCCTTTACATCTGAAAGCAGATACAGAAACAAGTCGACAGCTTCTGAACCCACACAGCGGGGAGGTTTCTCATGGCTCGGTGCACTGGTGTATATATGTTTCTGTGTGGGAACAAAGAGTAATGACAGGAAAGACAGATTCACTTTGAAATCCCCACAGAGCTTGTTGAAATCTAATCAAACTATTTCCCTTTGCAGCAGCAGCGGCAACGACACCATGACAAGCAACTGTTCGCTTGAAGTGGTGGACCACCTGATGACATATTTGGAGCTGGCCATCTACATCCCCATCTTCCTCTTTGGTTCCATCCTCAATGTTGCAGCGCTCTTGGTGTTCTGTGTCTTTCTGCGTAAATGGACAGAGTCCACTATCTACATGACCAGCTTAGCTCTGATGGACCTGCTCCTCCTCTTTCCTCTTCCCTTCAAAATGAACGCCACCCATCACCTCTGGCCTGCCTACCTCCAACCTCTCTGTTCGGTCTTGGAAAGCCTGTATTTTGGTGGGACGTACGGCAGCATCTACACCATCATGTGCATAGCTGTGGACCGATGGGTGGCCATCTGCCACCCGTTCGAAGCCAAGCAACTGCGTTCACCCAAAGTGGCCCTGGGGACCTGCGTCGGGGTCTGGGTGCTGGTGCTGGCAGCGGTCTCTTCGGCCACCTATCGCTTCAGGGAGGCCCAGCAGACGAACTTCCACTGCTTCCACGAGTTTTCAGAGAAAGGCTGGAGCCCTCCGCTCATCATCTGCGTGCTGGTGTTTGGGTTCCTGGTGCCTGCGTTGGTGGTGGTTTACTGTTCGGTCCAGACCATCTGGGCGCTTCAGCGGTCTGGCCAGCGCAGCGCCCAGAGCCGCGCCTGTGTGAAGATCATCTACAGCAGCCTGAGTGCCTTCCTGCTTCCTTTCACCCCCAGCCACCTGGGCATCCTCCTGCAGTTCCTGGTGAGAGACACACTGCAAGTTCATTTGAAGCAAACTGAGCTCTGAAGTGAAAATGATGAAGCAGGTTAAAGTAGGTAACAGATAAACGAGAAGACAAACTCACCTTATTTAGTAGCTGTTCTGGAGATTTTGATCACATAATCTTCATCAGCAAATGGGGTTTAGAACGGTTACAATGTAGACGTTGATATTTATTTGCGTTAGCTAGTGGGGCACACTCACATGCATGAACATGCACTAAAGAGCATGCCGCCCCGGCAATGTATAAACGCTGTTACATTGGAGTTAGAAGTTGTGCTTCCTCCTTTGTTTTTAAACTAAGCTTAATGTGACTGATGCAATCAGGGCTTTTTGTTGGTGTTGTTATTTTTTTCTGCCAGGTTTGGATAGAGAGATGACAAACCCATACGCTTACAGTTATACTATTCTATCATTTTGAGAGACATCTTATCTTATTTTATGTTACAAAGATATGTGCGTGGAAGCAAAGAAAGCAGCAATTTAACAAGTGGTGAAGCATAAAAATGCACTGTTCCTTTCATTTCAGTATTAAACATGTCATCTTTGACCATTATATTTCATAATATATAAGGCTGTATGTAATTTAAAAAAGATCCTGGAGCCAAAAGATAAATAGATGAATAAAAAAAATATTCAAGCTCATCACTGACGTTGACCTGGCTTCAAAAAGGCCTGATAGGAACCTGCACAACCTAGCCTCTAGTGTCATTGTAAGATTAGGCAGAATGGCCGACTAATGTTTCTCTGTCACGTGGTTCCAGGTACATCAAGGAGTGATTCAAGACTGCGGCAACAAGACCAGGATCAGCCTGTTCCTACAGACGGCGTTGTGCCTGTCCAACATCACCTGCTGTCTGGACGCTCTGTGCTACTACTTCATCGCTCATGAGGTGAGGAGCCCCAAACATTCCTTCAGGGTATCAACGATCGGCCAAAGAAGAGCCACCTACAGCACTTCAGAGGTCTGAACACACACTTGAATATTAAAAGTAAAATATGATATTTGTACGGCTGGAGGTCTGGCTTCATGTATTTTAGCAGGGCATTGAAACTGAAAAAGAGACGGTATTGTTTCCAGTAGCTGATGGGTGAAGCGTGGCATGCGCTAAGAGTGCTACTGTCTGAGTGCAACCTCATTTAACCACAGTGTTTGAGAGGAAGGCTGAGGGGGGAAGGGTCTGACGAGCTCTGATACAGGATTTGGTCCAGCGACAGGAAGCCCGTATTGATGCCTCTGTAACTTCAGAGAGCCCTGACACCCAAGATGTAGGAGATTGTGAGATGGCTTCATGTCGTCCATTCCTGCACACCGATGAGCTGATGTGGGGTACGATTCATTTCAAAGCAGTAAAATCATTGCAGAGCTTTCAAGAAGTCAAGTCAAAGGCGCCAATACACTTTGGACCAATGTGGTTCAATAGCATCTCGTATATAAAATGCAGATTTAAATAAGAAGTCAACTTGAACAAGTAAATTATCAAAACTGAAGCAAGTAGTAAGTATATTAATGTAACTTACAGATTTCATTCAAATATGAATTCAAATATTCACTTACCTAATATCAAGACACCAACCAGTTGAGATCTGAAAACACATGAATATATGATTATTATTAATTGACAATTAGTTATAAATAATAGCTTATTGACAACAGATGTTTTTATCAACTCAAACTACTTAAAACATTTTATTAATATGGTAATTGTTGACATTGTGTTAGGTTGGTTGTTCAGCACATTTTAAGAAATATTACTGACAAGTAACTTCAAGAAAACTGGGAACACATAGCTTGAAAAGTGTATTCAACCCATGCATTCTGGGAATTCTGATGTTTGTATTTGTTTTGTATTTGGTGTGGAGGGAAGTTACATCGGTGTGTTAATCCTGTACAGTTCTTCTGTAAATAAAGCCTGAGTGACAAACATGTTCTGCTTGTATAGATTTCTAATTTATCTCGACCGTATCAACTATATATATATATATATATATATATATATATATATATTCGTCATGATGACATATGTGAATATATATGAATATAAATATGCACTTTTTATTAGTTTTTTAATTACATTTTTTACAATGTAACTTCAAACGTGCAATAATATTATTAAAATTGTTTAAAGCCTGCCATTAATAGCCTGACCCGTGCGCTGTTGTGATATTAGTATGTTTACGAGGACATTTGATTGATGTGCATGTCAGAGCTAATCCCAAACAGGAAGTTGCACTCGCAGTACATTGAGCCGCTCTCTGTTTTATTTTGCTCGTGTTGAACAGAGTTACCTTGTGGCAACAGTGGAAGGTTTTTCACAAGTCTCGATTGGGGGATTTTAGTGTGTATTAATGCAGTTTTTATCATATCAAACTTTTTTATTTTATGATACCGTCATGTTTTGGTTTACTTGCATCGCTTGTGTCTCGATACTTTTGCACAAGCCTCCTCTTTGTTGACTTCCTCTGTTATTTGTTTGTGCTCAATTCAGTTATGTTTCTGTTTTAATTTCTGTTTCTGTTGTTTTCCTTAAAGTGTCATTTGTTTTCATGAAGCCATGGAGATTCTTGATCTGCTCTTCTTCTGTTCTTCAGTGCAAGTGGTCTGAAAAATAAAGTCAGCCCTGACAAGAACATGAATATATGAATATTTATCAGAGCAAAGTCCTTAGGAGGTGGATGATGTAGATTTAACACGTGTTAGTATTTTATACCACATGACACGTGGCTGTTGAAGAAAATAACAGAAATTATTACTTTACTCAGCTTTTCTCAATTATATGCATGACATGTATTTTGAAACCAAATCGTTTTCTTCCCCTTTAGAGTGAAATACAGCGAATCACAAGAGATGCATCTTGTGATTTGTCACATTCACCACGATGACGCTGCAGTTTTGCGGTCTATAGAAGCATCCTCCTCAGATAGTGAGCGACACATTCAAATACGTGCAGACTGCCCAACAGGAACTGAACTCGTCGGGGCTTTGAGTTTGTTACATTGTGTCTGCAGCTGTGATATTTTATATTACTACTTTATGAAGACTAGATGCCTTATTAGAAGCTGCACACATTGAAATAATCACACGATCATCAACTACTCGACCCGATCATTTTCATATTCATGATGTGTATGATTTACTGATTAACATCCAATACACACAAAAGTTTGATAATTTATTCTTAAAGCAGCAAGATATTACAAGAAGAATCGACTGTACAATGAAATAAAGTATCCAGGACAATGACATATGAGCACATGTCACATGTCTCTCAACAGAGACTTATTTGCTCCAAGTTTTACATGAGAAAGACACCCCAATGTGTTTCTAAATTTGGACAAATTAACATTGTAGAGATTACAATGCCAGAATAGGACGGATTGGGGCGAGAGCTAAAGACAAGGAAGAGGAAGGAAGAGGAAGAGCAGGACAAAGTGTTAGCCTTTGATATCATCTACAGTAAGTGATCTAAACGAATAAATATTTCATATATCCTTCACACGAAGCGTAGCATCTCTGACAGCAGACTTTGGTTCCTTCTGTCCCTCTAAAGCACTGCTACTAATTACAGTCTAAAGCCTTTATATCCAAGGAGTAGGAAAGTGTGATGCCGAAGGAAATAAAGAGACAAAACAAGTCGATTTCAGATAAAAATCTATGCATGTAGCAATATGAGATCCAGAAGAAAATCAATTTACAGTATATATTGCTTAGGAACGATCAAAGTTATGTACACCCTTCATTAATGATACAAACCAACAAAGAAACGTCTAAAGTACATGAGGTATGTTTCGCCATTTCGTGACATTCAAAACTAAAAAACAAACAACAACCAAGAAACAGATATTAACATGAGTGCACCATGCAAGCAGCTTCAAAAATACCCATACCATTACCCACAGTGCACTGGGTTACTAAATAACAACGAGGACATTTCTACAATAAACCTAAATCAAGTCTTAATCTGATGTAAATGTAACAAACTGACACACATTAACATCTTATGCAGTGCTTGACGAGCTACAGATATATCCAAACACATTTATAACATCAGACTGTGAATAAAAAAAGACATTAACAAAAAAGAGCATTTCCAACTTGAGACGAGAAACAAAAAGTAAAACTGTTGGACGGACAGTTGCTCTTAAAGTGCAGTTAAAAGCCTAAAGAATTCAAGAGGTATGGTTTCGGAGTTGGATGGCTGTTATTTCCTCCTCAGATTTAGAACCTGTCGCAGATGACGGTCTCAACCACAAAAGTGTTCTCGAAGTGACGAATGCTGTGGCACCTCTTTGTCTCGCGCCTCTCAATACCTGGAATAGAAAAGAAGACGCATTTAGATCACTGCTCAGTAGTGCAGGTTTCGCAGTAGTAATATTATTTCTCGTGCTAAAAGCCTACGCGTGTCCCCCACACATCGCATCCTTATATGTACCGAGGGGAAGCTCGCTGCATCATATCTCTCACACCAATCGAAGGCAGCAACGACGGAGATATCGCTGAGGCGCATCACTACCTCCTCCACAGTGTGTGGATGTGTCCGCTGCACTACCAGTGACTCACTTAGCAGGAAGTTCCCAGGCTGCGCCCACATACGCACACTGACATGATAATCAGGCTGGTAGAGATACAATGTCTGAAATGTACACTAGGAAGCCCCTATTTGGTTTTGGTTGTTTTCTGCTTGGCCACATTACTTAACACTTTCTAGTGTTGGTGTGAAAGAGGGTGATAAGTTAGCAGAAGTGACCCATCCCTCGTCATATAGCATCTCATACTGCCTTGATTGAGTTGACTGGAAAAAAGGAAGTGGATGTGAGCACTCACGTCTGTGCTGATTGAGGCGTCTGAGGCGGTAGGTTTCTTTGCCATAGCAGAGTCTGTGGATGAACGGGCCCAGCTGCCTCATGTTCCTCACCCTCCCCGTCACCACCATCTCCTCCTGGATGATGTAAGTCTGAGGAAGGTACGTCCCTCTCTGTGGCAAAAGAAACACAAATGAATCACTCAGTCGATCGGTCTGTGGGAAGAACACTGCACACCGGAAGATGGGAATATGCGGTCGTTCATCTCCAAACGATGCTTTTACAACAGCTTCACATCAGCAGAGAGCGTAGAGCGTGCCTCACCTTGACATTGACGAGCAGCTCCCACAGGTTCCGTGGAGGCATCACCAAGGTTGTGTTCAGCTCAGTGATGTAGCATTTGTCCAAAGCAATGTCGTAATAAGCTGTGAGGCCCTGAAATAATTTTTTTTTAAAAAGGTTACAACCTAGGCTATAATGAAACACGAACAAGAAAATGCAATGAGAGCAAACCAGTGAACATACGGAGGCATTGACCTACCCTCTGAAAGTCGTGGATGATATCGGCGGGGTCACTGCCTCCGAAGTGTGGCACAGGTACACTGATCTGCTCGTAGTTGTCATCAAGGTAGATGCCAACATTCTCCTCGATTTCCTGACGGCCCCTCAGAGGAGCGTACACGGAGTCCTCGTAGACAACCCGGCAGTGGAACAAGCTGTCTTCTGGTATCTGCTAATGGGGCGCGATAGAGCTGGATTAGCATGTGACAGTTTTTTACTTTAGGTTGTATCTTTTTTTTAAATATTCGTGTTCATCAAACAGTCTGTGCCACTGGGTTCAGGATACAATCTAACAGAAGGGATCCAGCATGAACTGACCTGAGGTATAAAGTAGTAGCGATAGACATAGATAGAGGACAGCACCAGTCCTGACATGAAGACCACCAGGCCAAAGGTGAGGCAGCAGAGGCCGGCTGGAAAAGGCTTTTTTTGCCTGACAGGAAGAACCAGCTGCCCCTGTGAAGAGAAGAGCAGTTTGGTTAAGAAAAGTCTGCTAGTTTGCCAAGAGATGTGTAAACTTAACCTGTATCTTTTTGACATGATGGTATTACATGGTATTTAGTAGGACCCTGAAGCTTTCACAACATAAAGGTGCAAAATGATGAACAGAACATTTTTCCGTTAATTGTGACAGGAGGTGGTTGCAAAGTCGTCAGTAAGGAGAGGAGATCTGACAGACGTAGGACGTACTGGAATGAAACGTACCAGATGCCCACCCACAGTCTGCTGCCTCTCCCTACTACTGTTGCCATGGAGAGCGGAAGCAGGGAGAACAGATTGTGCCAGGCTCTGACGAAGATGCTGGCACGTGGCCGTCTGGGTCTATTCTTGGAGGCCTACTTCCACGCTCCATATTTGTTAGTTCCTTTCGCGCCCTCAGTGGGAGTCAACGCGAGAGGAATTGCGTGGAGGAGTCCCTCAGTGGAGGCGGACACATTAATAGATCTACACACATTGGCTCTGACGCCTAGCCTACTGCCGCAGCCAATCAGAATCCATACAGCCTGTTAGATCATGGCTTATTCTTCTGTTGACGTAACAAAGAAGTGAAAACTTGTGTGTGCAGAAGCGATGGATGCGTCATCAAGTTGTAATCATTGTGTACAGCGTGATGAGAAAAAATAAGGGGGCTTAGACAGGCGTTCATTGTGTGCCAGATATCTAATTATGTTTAACTCCTGGGAGGTAGTCCAGAAAGGAGGCTAAGAAGAACAGGACTTATTGTGACAAGCCCAGACATTTAATTTAGGTTTAAGTCATTTTACAATCCCAACTGGAAGATAACATGATCAGGCTAATTCAGTACTTGCGTAAAAAATCAAGACATCATGCACAATAAACTATCCATCTACTTTATTAAAGCAGTTTGTTTCATTTGGTTCAAAATGTCGCAATACCGGTTAAGCCCTGTTTAGCCATGGATTTGGGATATGCCATGTTGCAGATAAATTGCAGGGAATCAGTTGCTATTGTAACACAATGAGATTTTTAGTTCCTCTCTGAACCCCTCTTCAAATTAACTCAGATCCAGATCTTACTCATAGGATACAGGAAACCCTTTGGACAAATTGTTATTTTTTCCATATTGTTTGCTAATATTTAATCCTGATTTTTTTATAATGCCAATTTTGATACATAAAAAGCTACGCTTTCTGATCATGTGCACTGCTGATATACAACACACATTAATCCTGGATTCCCACTCTTAATTACAGGCTCATAGTCTCTCAGGCGCTACCTGCAGGATCCACGTGGTATAGTCTCGTGACGCCACTAACTGGTGCAGTGATTCTACTACAGTTCTGTTGTTTACTCATGTCGACAGAAACTGAGGCTATTTGCACGCCTACCGCCTATTCTGACAAAAGGGAAGGTTTTACTTTAACATATATGCATACTTAGACTTATATTACATGTACGTATGAACCATTTAGATTACTTGTGTGATATTCTGCTGAAGGCACAATTACACGGCAGCCATCTGCAGTGTGTCCTCGCGGTGGCCAAACAAGGTGACGTAATGTCAACATCCCCTGGCTGGGATGGTCTTGTATGATGGGTCTTTTTCATTGTTATTATGACGTTACAGTGCATTAAGCTGTTTTTCTGTCAGAAATAGAGTCCTAGTAGTAACTGCACCAGAACAAGTAACGTAAAAAAACGGCACTAGTGATTTTCAACCATTCAGTAGCATTAAAAAAACAACAACTGCAACATAATATTTTAAGGTCATCCTGGCTTTTGAATACATTTTTGAATGCATAATCAAATAGGTCACGAAGTACCAGTTCAAAATCAAATCCCAACGAGTTGCATGACGGTGCATGACCAGGCAAATCAAACAATACAGCTTAAACTAATTAATTAGCGCTAATCTACTTAGCTATTACATGTGCAAAATGTCTACTAATGCTATACTGAGACACAAAACAAATGCCTCAACACAAAACAAAAAAACAAAGAGTGCAAACTCACGTGAGCCTGAGGTATAATGATCTTGTCTTCATCGATCTCTTTTTCAGGCTTCTGCGCCGTAACTGACTGGAAAGTGATCTTCACCATGTTTGTTTGGTCAGTGTATGTTTGCTTTATCTCGTTAGCTGGTCTCAGTGCGCTGGTTTCATCCACCGAGCCGGGAAGATTATATAGCGGACTCAGTCTCGCCCCCGGGGATCAGTGACCTCAGAAGAGCGTATTCTCTGACGAACAAGCACTGTGTGGGCCTGGAGGAAGAGACGCCTCGCGGCTGTCAAAATAAGAGTTCAGGTCTTGTTACAAAATTACATTTAACGCGAAATACGCTGTTTGTGGGCTCTTTGGTAAACACGTAAATACAATTAAATGTTCGAAGCTGTTTTGGCTGAAAATAAACTATTTTCATCTCCTTTTTGTTGGTATTAGACTACGTTGTGCCCTTATTCTGAAGGCAAGTGCCCGATATGGTAGTGCTTTCCGTATTTTATTTAAAGCTGCATGTCTTGTTCTCAACACTATCATCCGGAAATGTAGGGTTGTTTCAAACTCTCAGCCAGCTACCAGACTGCAATAAAGTTAGATCCATGTCACTAACACTGATAATTATAATAATGGTAATAATAACAGTTTGCACATGGGCATTAGCAAGGCATGTACAGCATCCAGTGTTGTACAATACAGTACAGTGTACTGTACAATGTGTGCTATAGTACAATGTATACCGTAGGTTTGAGTATTTCATGTATAGTTTATAAATTATAGCATAATATAATGCAATGTAATATGATATGATTAATATAGTATAAACCTGTAAGAGGACCTAAAGCTAATTTTACATTTCACTGCATGTGGCTACAAAAGGTATTCGTGTAAAATAAAAATAAATATTTTACAAATTCTTAGCTAAAGACGAATTTCAGGAATAGAAATGTCATGGTCAAATCATCAGATGTAATTATTATTTTTCTATGCATGTATACACTTTATGGCGGCCACAATCTTAACACCCAACAGCCAGACTATCAGCAGTGTACTGCAGCAATAATAGAGCTGGAACAGTGGATCACTGCAAACCAAACTTCATGTAATAGTACATGTCTACCGTTGCACAACACATGCAAATTCGCAGAGACCTGCGCACAGCTCTTGTCACCATTTATGAATAGCCACGAGAGTGTGTTCATATGATTCACAACCTAAATAATGTGTTTGAGTTGAAAAGCATTAGTAACTTTAATTATACTAGAACCGACAATGAAAACGTTCAAATATAGGGATGATCTATTTTTTGTGTGACAGCACTGTTTCAGGCTGCTTATTCATTTTGAGAAGCTAAAGGCTCTTAAGTGTACTTCCCAAATGGCTCATCCCGTCCAATTCACATTATTTAATTTATTTCTACAGAGCACTAGTCCTCATAGGTGCACTGATGGCTCACACTCAAGCAAGACATCCAGCTGACTAATGATGCAAAGTGACAATTAGCAGATAGATAGTGGTGTCACACATTAAAAGAGAGTGCTTAAGAATATTAACATTAAGAAGTTAAATGGTGTTTGTTGTTTTTGCAAAAAGGAGCTCGATACACTGAAATGACCTACATGTGAAGCACTGGTTATAATTTGATTTCAGAGCAATGTAGAATGGTTGTTGGCGTGCATTTCTATCTAAGATAAATGCTTTTTATTTCCATTGATTGTTACATATCTCATTTATTTCAGCTAAAAGATGATCATTTTTCTTGAACCAATCTCTGGTTGAATTTAATTTAAGAGCTCACGTCTTTAATCTTCATGTAACGTGAGGTTCAGACTGAAGTTGGGGACAAAAACTGACGTGACCACTGGTGACTAGCGGGTACGAGCCTTGCGCGCCCTGGATGTGTCTCGCTCTCGTCGTAGCCAGTTGACCCATTCATATGTAAATGAACCGTCATATATACCGAGCACAAGCCCCCTCGGAGCAGCATTGAGTAGCCCAGTCTTTCTGCAAGCTTTGTTGGCCGCTGGGATCGCCCGGCCATCTGTCCCATTGACGAGCTGTAACGGCTCTTTGGATTACACGCCGACCTCCAACCCAGTTGGTTTCTGGCAGCGCTTGGGTTAAACTTTTAACAACATGGCCCCCATCCGTAACGACACAAACGCAGCGGACGGAGGTGATGACTGCAGTGGCATCAAATCTGACAGAAAGGTGAGGGATTATGTGGCCACTAAATACCAAGAGGCTTGTTTTGACTCGGCTGATAACTGACAAAGTAACTCCATTGTCGTTACTGTTTTTGGCAGATGAGGAAACCTCTGGTGGAAAAGAAAAGGAGGGCTCGCATCAATGAAAGTTTACAAGAACTCAGAGTTCTCATGGCGGATGCAGACGTAAGTTAGGCTACTATGCGTATATTTTAGGCCCCTGCTTTGTGTTGTGTTTCTGCTCAAAACATTGCATTGTCTACATTTGTGTTAGTTTAGCTAGCTTGTGTCGCCAGCGCTGGTTACTTACGCTTTTTTTTTTTACCCGCTGCAGTTACAATCAAAGATGGAGAATGCCGAAGTGCTGGAGATGACAGTGAAACGGGTGGAGGGCGTCCTGCAGAACCGGGCTCAAGGTATACATTGTTTATCTAGGTTTACTTGACAGTACGCCATTAAACAACTGTTCATTATATATTTAACTTTTCACAAGCAAATATTAACCTAAACTTAATTTACATGGCGTCATTCCGCCGAACAATACAACGTTCATTTATGACGGTTAGCGCATTAATCTCCTAATTAACTGCTGCGGCCACAGGTGCGCGTGTGCATCTTCAACCGCGGCTCAGCCAATCAGAAGGCCAACGGTTGTAACTGTCGGTTGGAAATGTAGCTTGGCTAACTCCTGAGCTAACGCATGTTTTACTTCATCTTTCCACAGAAGTGGATGCCGTAAACCGGGAGGCATGCGAGCGTTTCGCTGCGGGCTACATCCAGTGTATGCACGACGTGCACACTTTCGTGTCCAGCTGCCCGGGAATCGACCCAACAGTAGCCGCGGAGCTGTTGAACCACCTCCTGGAGAGCATGCCCCTCAACGACGAAGAGAGCCTCCGGGCGTTGCTCCCGGACACGGTGGCAGAGTGCCCCGGCAATAACAGCACTTGGTCCCTGTCTGAGGGCATGTACGCGGCTCTAGTGTCCCCGGCCCCCTCCACCACCTCCACCGACGACCTCTGCTCCGACCTGGATGAGACGTACTCGGAGCACAGTCACGTTTCTTCTTCAGAGGAGGCCGACTGCCAGGATGTGTTGGGCTTGCCTTCCTTAGCTTACTCCAAGTCCATGTGGAGACCGTGGTAGATCACGTCAAACAAGATAAATAGCATGTTTATAACGACACTAGATGATTTAATGCGTTGTGTTAGGATGTTTTGTGGGGTAGGCCTCAGCACACGACAATAACACTGCTGAGATGACAACTTTGAAACTTGTTGAAAGGCATCTGAGAAGCTCTTTGTGTAATTAGTGGGGGGGGGGGGGGACTACAATACAGCTACAAATGTATTTAATAAATAAAGTATGTAATTAAATCTGTTTGTCAGAAGTCAGAGACTTGTAGGGTCTTCATTTGGAAGTGTATTGGCCTTATATGGGCCTGCCTTCAGTGAAGGGGTAAATGCATATGTAAATATTTACTTGTTGAATATGAATGGTCTGTATAGAAGGTAGCTGTCCCACTAGCAATGCGTTGTTAGTTGTGTGTAAATTATTTTGTATTTAGGATGTCTTTAACTTTGTATTTATAAGTGTCCAATGACTTTTAGTAGGCTACCTCATCTGATTTGCCTAAGTTAAACCTTTTTAATAAATATCTTTTTGGCTTTTAAATTGCATTTGTTCTGATTCTAGGAAAGAAATGCCACATTTCACACACAAGGATCCCACTATACATCCACCCACTGCTGTTTTCAAGATGTTAGTTATTACTCTCCAATTGTGGGCCATTTGAGTGCACTCTCTCTCTCTCGTTCTCTCTCTGAGCCCTCTTAGCACATCGTAGGCATTTGTGAGGTGTGAAATGAGTAATTCACTCACTCCTTGTATAGGCCTAGTTGAGGAGTTGACAAATGGGTTTTATAACTCCACTTGACTTCAGCTTTTTTGATGTACGTTTTAGAATGACATGGCAACAAATAACTTACCAGTCATGGAACTGGGCTCTTGACTAACAATGCCACCACTGTCAGGTTATCAGTTTCCCAATATATTATACTGTAATGCACTGAATATGGGGCTTTTAAAATGTATACAATTACTAACAATCTACTGTTAAACTCTGTACACACCATCCTATACTAGTAGTCCCATACAAATTTGCAGGCTCTTTGAAAGCCTGTGTCTGCAGCCTCAGACATGAGGTGAGGGCCACTGTCAGCTGCTACAACTACAAATGAATAAGAAAAGACAGCATTCCCTGAACTCACTCTTAATCCATTTCTACTCAGATGGCTCCAAGTGTCATTTCTTACACTTATACTGAGAAGGCTCGTTGGTGAAATGACAAGAAAAAAAGATTAATACAGTGAGCATGTGATTACACAGAGCATCTCTATTTAGCATTACTGGTACTTCACTTGTCTATTTTATGCTTCTTTACACTTTCACGCCACCACATTTCAAGGTGAAATAGAGTGCTTTTTCATCAACTATTTATCTGACAGCTACACTTTTCACTTTGCAGATTCTTGAAACAAAACATGATTATTTATTATAAACTATAAGCAGTTTTGATTGTCTCTACCTTGACCAGCTACAACATTGGCCAACATATGCTTTATCACAATGTGTTTCCTATTGTTGCTCTACTTATTTCAGAGAGAAATATAGCACTTTTTACTCCACTTCGTTTATAGATATTAATAGTTACTTTGAGTATTTTATTTATAGGTAGGCCCACAAAATGCTGCTTATAGGTAATGCATCAGCAATAATAATAATAGGTATCCAATAACATAATATATGAGAATATTAACTTTTTCAAAGTGGGCTTTTGCATTATGAGGAAGTACACTGTGGCAGTACTATGCGTACTCATACCTGAGCGATCCGAGTTCTTCCTCCACCACCACAGCAGATTTCACACAACGTGACTGGATGTGTACCTCGATAAATACAGTCCGTCAGTCTGCGCGGGGAACAAACCGGATTTGCGGATCCCCAGAGGTGCAAATGACCGCTGCAGGAGGGCACTTTGTTAATTTAGTTCAGGTGTGAACAGTGGAGGGAGGAGAGGGGTCGCTTTGATCCGACCTGCTGATCCTTGTACCGGAGGATCTGAGAGTCTGCAGAGAAAGACATCAGATGACATCCCAGCCATTGTTCCAGTGGTCGGCACAGACAGCCATTTGCATTGGGAAGGTGAACGTCACGACGTCAGAATGGAGAAGACACGTTTTTTTTCCCAACATTAAGGCCTATAATTATCATCTAAAAACATATTTGTAGTAGCTGTTTATAGCCCAATATAAACACTTTAAAAGGTGTATTTTCATTCAGTTCATATCTAAATAAATGGCTCCCTCCTCACCGTTTGTTAAGCATCGATCTGCAAACAGGCAATCTTTTCCTAAATCGTTTGTAGAGCACTCATTAACTGGCCATCGGTCCATTAAGAGCTGCAATCCAACAGCTAGCATTTGTCCAATTTAACCTAACATGCGCTACTCCTCCTGTATGCGAGGTAGAAAGCGTTTCAAGCAGACATTTCACAACACACATAACCCCACTGTAAATTCTGCATCACTTTATTTAAAGAAAATTAAACAAACAGATAATTTTTTGTAAAAAAAAGGTGCATTGTTGTCAGCGTCAGTTCAAATAACAGGAAGACAAATGGCAAATTCAGGAAATGTTCCAAGTTGAACACAGTTTCGTCTCCAACGACATCATAGGAGCTTCTTCAAAGTGGAGGAAAGCTCTCCAGACAGTCACTTGACATCTGTCTGAGCCGCTTTATACCAGTGCAATAACCCTAAACTTCGACTTCTGAGGTGACCACACAAAACAGTAATGAGCTTCAGACACTTCCACAGGAGGCTCAGGAGGCTCTTTTCTATATTTATGAGGGGCAACATCAGGACATTTCAAGTGTTATGTGGCACACTCTTAAAACTGAGGAAACATCAATATTCTCCACACATTTTATATTAATCGTCCACCATAAACAACATACTTCTCCAGTATTTCCAGTCCATGGTGGGATTTGTCCTAACGATCCCATTTTAAAAATAGATTTTACATTAAATATTAATCATCTTGGTCCTGCTTGTTTTTTTTAAAGATAGATTTTTCCATAAATACATTAAAAACAAGAATCTCTTTATACAGAAACAATTGGTGTATGTAAAAAAATAAATATATATTTATATATATATAATATATATATATGCTCAGAGTCAAAGGCTGTTACAAACATTCACACACGCATTGAAATGCATTAAATATACTGTTTCTTTAAGTGAGAGGCAAGTTTCACAGCTGATACTGAAACAAATGCTGCATGGAAATATGCATAAAGAATGAAAACTTACAGCTGCATTAGGTACCATGACACAGGCAGCTGGAAAAATGGAAATTTGTAATGATAAATTCTCAGAAACAATACAACGTGATGGGTTGCTGGGTAAATGTAGCTTGCTTGGTATCTCACCTGATTGTCCTTTTCAAGTGTTTTCACCTCCATCGTGACTAAGGATCAGTAACGTATCTACTTAGGCATTTACATTTTATACCTCTACTTCACTTAATCTCAAAGGGAGATATTTTACTTTTTGCATCGAATGGTATTGTTTTTTTTTTGTTGCTACTTTTACTTGAGTGAGGAATCGGAGTTTGTTTCCAACTGGGGATGGATGAGGCGAAAAGCTCCATGCCTGCTCTCTGCTGTACACAGGAGCAAGTCTGTATTTTGCACTTTCCTTTCAGCGACTAAATGCAACATCAGCAAGTCATTTGGGCAAATACTACAGATGTAAATGAGTCTCACTCATGTCCCCCCCCCCCCCCTCTCCTTCCAGTGCATCCCACAAAGTGCACTTGTGCGCTAATTCGCTGCTTGATGCCAATGTATGACAGGAGTAACTGAAACGTAACTCGACCTGTCCTCGCCGCATGCTGACGTAGCTGCTGTAACAGAGGAAATCACGTCCCAAAAATGCTGAATTCATCATTAACTGCAGCAGTTAGAACAACACAGAGCCGCTTCCTGGCATGCGAACGAAGCAAGCCTCCAGTTGGTTGGTGCACATTTGACCTCTGATGTGCTGCCTGGTGTAAGAGCACGTGATGCGTTTCACTCACTGGGGCTCGGCTTCTCCCGATCGGTGCAAATGCTGCGCTTTGTTTAGTGCTACACAGAAACAAACAAATGAACACACGTCGTCACAGTGTCCGGCACTCGTATATTCACAAAGAGTCTTGAGACCGTTTTTCTTTGACATCTAAACAGCAAGACCGAGACATTAATGAAAGGCCTGTGTGATGCTTCGTGGAACAGTAGGTCCCTCTTCACAGTCGTACAGAACAAGAGGCTGAAGGGTGATGAATGTCACTATAAAAATATAGGGCGGGTTATGTCAGGCTGGTTGTGTCTGAGAGAGCGTTAGAGGGTTCTTCTCTGGGCCTCCGCTGGCAGCCGACCTCCCCCGTGTCTGTATCACCGATGTCCAGCTCTGGCTGATCCTCCGCCGCTGCTGCTGCTGCTGCTGCTGCTGCTGCTTCCCCTGAGGCGGCGTCACAACAGGAGCACGCCTGAGCAGGACAGACAAAATGAGAAGGTGAGCGGTGACCCAGAAAAATGTTTGCGACTATTTATGTTTTTTTTAAAGAAATATCTCAAGCCAAAACAACAACAAAATATATATATAATCCAAACACATAACAGATGAACTCTGACCAGCATATGAACAACAGTCATGTATTTAGAAAAATACTATTTCCTTAAGAGACATTTTCCATTTTAAAGCCAAACTAAAATGTAATGAATTGAACTGAATTTAATTTGTAAAATAAAAAACGATATCCTTCTACCTTGATGTCTATCGCCCTGGGCAGACCTCCCTTCTTTATCCAGGGGTGGACCGCCATCAGCTCCTTCTTCTGCTCCTCTGAAAAGCGAGGCTGATTCTCCTGCAGCAGCCTCAGCTGCTCTTGGTCCTCTCTGAGCACTCTTTGGATGTCACTGCAGACACAGCAAACACATTCAATACTCGACCCAACAGATGAACCTGTATGAAGGGTTGGGTTTGCAAATAAGAGAGTTGGATGGTATATTATTAATGCTGGAGAATCACTAAGGGTGAAAACAACAATACTCAGATTTTTGGATCGATCTTGAGCTATTAAAGTCACGGAAACCTTTTGATAACCATCTACGTGCAAGTTCACAGGCTAATGGAATGTCAGGCACCTCTTATCTAGTGATAAGTGTTAATGTAAGGATCCCATCTAGTGGTCAAAAACGGGTCCTGCAACAATCGTGCTCAGCGTTCCTGATTCTGCGTTTTTCCTTCACAAATGAGGCAATGCAACTGCAAGGGAACACCAGCGGATTAACGACACATGCTAAACAACCATTTACACAGGATTTTTTGAGTAAAAAAAGGGCGTATTATTGTATTTACTGGTGCTGCCTAAAGGTGTTGCAAACACTATCAAACAGTAGTTCCTTTACAGGGCATCTATCCTACTCCTCCGTGGCTACGCCCCCGTCCTCCTACTCACCGCGAGGGCAACTCATAGGTCATCATGATCTTGTCATCTGTGTTGGCAGTGAGCAGCCACAGCGGGTCCTGCAGTAGTAAGTGATCTCTCTGGTCCATCTCCACAGGCCTTCCCTCGCTGCCGCTCAAGTGACCGTTGACCTTCTTGCTGTTCTGGGAGGAGTCCACGCTGCCAAAGTATTGGCTACTGTTGTTGCTTCCTGAAACACCCAAATAGCAGAGAATTAATACTTTTGAAACAAATACTTTATGCTTATGTAACACATTTCTGCTACTTGTATTCAGTTTTTCCCACTCATTCATCTATAAGATTGAAACTTAGGTGCACACCTGTTCCACTGCCGGAGGTCCCACTGGCTGACGTCCTGCTTTGAGATGTCCCGCTGTTGGACGTCCCGCTGGCTGAAGTTCCGCAGCCGTTGGACCCAGAGGTGGCTGAGCCGGTACCCGAGCAGGAGTCCTCGTGGAGAATCATGTCCAACATGTCGCTGGACAAAGAGTTTGCGTCGCTGTTGTTCCCGTCGCCGCGTGAACTCGCCTGCAAAAACACAAAGATAAAAGCGACACTATGAAAGAGGAGCTTGACTTCATAGCTTTGACCACTTAAAACTGGTTGTTACTGCTAATGTTCATTGTAATGGTCAAGCTTGGTTTGGTTCTGGCATGTAAAAGAGTATGTCTGTGCAGTCATACATACATTACGATGTACTATAATGAGTTTTCGGTGTAACTTGGTAGACATTTTTAAGTAACTCAATACATCCTTTGTCTTCTTAAAGCTTCTCAGTTTCATGCTTTAGTTAAGTTAGTCTTGGCAAAAAGGTAACTGCAACAACACTGCAAGATTAAAAATGCTAATCACAAGTCATTAAAAAGGAGAACAGAGAAACTGTTACAGTTATAATTGACAGATGGGATTGGAGAAGTGTGGAGGTTTTCTGATGATTTGCCTACCTCTTTGCTGCCAGCCCTCAGCCTAGAGCACACTTTGTCCCAAGACAAACGCTCACGGACACAGGGCGAGCCCTCGCGATACAAGGGTCCAGGTGGACGAAGGAGATAACTAACTGATAGACGGCTAAAGGGTGTAAGGGATAATAATATCATGTGTTAACACCCTGGGCCACATTTCATCTGAGGAGTCCAGACTGACTTGACTTTAAACATGGCAGACTACCAACGGGGGTTTAAACAACCCACATTGATAAAGTTTAGCGAGGCAGTGAAATTTCATCCTGACGGTTTAAGAAAGTTACAGACGCTTACCTGCTTCAGCTCTCTCTCCATGGCGTGGCTGCCATTTGCTCCTTCCTCCCTTTCAGCAGCGTTATTCCCTTGTCCTCCAGAAGAGAGCACTGTGCTGTCCTGTCGGTCCACAGACAGCTCCAGCTCCAGCAGGTTGAGGGGTGAGCTGCAGCGGGACTGGAAGAGGGGTGGGGACACCGGGCCTCCCCCTCTCTCCTCAGACTGGGGCGTAGAGGAGCGAGACTGGCCCTCCACCACGGGGGACTTCGAGGTTTCCGAGGATGGAGGGAAGTAGAACGACGGGGCCATGTAGCCCGCTTGAAGGCCAAAGTGGTCTTGTGAGTTGAACTGGTTCTGAACACTGAAGGGAGGTGGAGACGTGAAGGGGCCCTGTCCTGGAAAGGCAGCCTGGCCAAACGGTTGCAGCTGGGTGGGGAAGCCACCCGTCGCTGCGTGGTACACTGGCTGTGGAGGAGGCAGTCCGGGGGCCATCGGAGGGAACATCAGAGCCACAATGGGGGCGACCATCGGGGCGGTGTAGGGAGCAGGATGAATGGGTGGGGCACAGGGAGGGGCCTGGGTGCCCTGACTGTCCCCAAAGCCCTGTAGAGTGGCGTCTGCGCGGGGAGCTGTGGAACTGGCTCTGGGGTAAACCTGTAGGGGGTAGCCTGGCATCACGGAGGGGTAGGCCATGGGAAAGGTGGACTGTGAGGAGTCAGAGCGAGACCAAGAGGTTGGGTTAAGGCCGTGGTTTCGAAGAGGAGGCCGCACGCGTTGCCGTCTGTGATGGGACACCGTGCTATCCGAGGAGTCCATCTGCCTCGCTCGCTTCGACTTGGTCTCCTTATTCCGTGTGCCTCGCCGCGCACTGGGCTCTACAGTCGGTCCGCCCTGCTTGGAGGATCGAGCAGCAAGTACAGCTAGAGGTTGGAGAGGATAAAAAAAGAATTTGTGAATTTGACAAAAGTGATTATTATTATTATACTATATTATGATTACAGATAGAAGCTACAAACATAACACCCAAGCTGTAATAAACTGGCATTATCCTTTAAAGGCTTTTGACGTGTCAGTGTGGTGGTCGTAGGTACCATCGCTGGCGATCTGTTCCCTCTGACGCTCCAGGTACTGAGAGCAGTTTTCTTTGAGCGCCGTGAGTCCTCGAAGCTCCCGGACGCGATACAGAAAGGTCTGCTCCTCCTTCTGCGTATGGGCTGCCAAAACCTGCTTGGTCAAGCCCAATTTCTTGTAGGACTCCCTCTCCTGACTAGGAGGTGAAACAACAGAAAGAGGAGCCCTGGATCCCCGTTTGGACTCTACCGTCTCTCCTGTTCCTGGGACATCCTCTATGATCTCTGTATGTCAGAGGGTGACAGCGGGAAAAAGACTTTAACATACTCTAAAGCAACGAAAAATGGAGTATAATGCAACACAACTGTTTAGCATTTGCAGTGACAATGACGATAACAACAGCGGTGTTGATCAAGCATTGTAGGGGCCTTAACAGGGACCTATGAAAAAACACCCCGGGAACCCCATTTCAGGGCCACAGATAATATTCACTTACATACTTCCATCACAGGGTAGATCATTTGGCCTCGAGTCCGGCTCACTCACTGGTTACAATGATTACTTACGGTGGCTATTTAAATACTTTATATTTGTGCTAAATTTAGAACAATCTGCACAGATTTTTTTTCTTCTTTCCGTTCATCATTGTGGACGATATTAAATGATCCAGTGAGGTTCAAAGTTGTGGAACAATGCAACATTATATATTGCAAGGTGGTGAATTACTGTTTATACACACTTTATAACACAGGAGCCATTGAACAAGCAGCTTCCATGGCGCTCACTAGTTGGCTGATGCTCGCTGCAACATGTCAGCCAATGAGTGTTGGCCTGTGGTATTGAGATAAAGCACTATATTACCTCTAGATTAACATTGGTTTTGCCAACACCTTGCGAACATTGAGCAGAACTAAAAAAATGTACATAGTGTGAAGAACTTTTCTGTGTTTGAGATACAAGCTATAGGAAAGTATAGAAAGACATAAAGTTGGATTTACAGTGCTGTGAAAAACCATTTCCACCGGCCTGATTTCTTCCGTGTCTGCATATTTGTCACACTGAGTGGTTTCAGATCTTCAAAAAGTAGCTGATTGATGCTTGAAAATCTACAGCTGTGTCTGAGCTGAACATTTCTGTGGGCCAAAATAGTGTGTACACATACCTTGAGGCACCTGCGTGCCGTTAGGTCCTTTCGGTTTGTCCTCATCCGAGTTAGAGGACGTGGTGTTCGAGGAAGACTGGCACTTCCTCTTCATTGTGATGGGAACATTACAGCTCTCCAAGTACCTGCAGTAATCATAACAACACACCATCAATTATAGTAAACTAGCTATAAGCAAGAGCAGGTGATATCACAGCAGTGGAAATCAAAAGGTTTTGGTCTACGAGTACAAGGCTGGGTATGAACTGTATCCTACACAGGATTCTTCAAAATCATGTCTTTATCTCTGTACCTGACAACACTGTCCAGACAGCTGATCTGTTGGTAGGAGTAGACGGTCTGATCATTGAAGGCTGTCTCCTCCTGGGAAGAGGACCTACTCTCCTCCATATCGGCCCCGGTCTCCTTCCAGTTGAGGGGAGCCGCTGAGTCTTTGGATCGCACCACCGCCGAGCTCTTCTGTACGGACTCTACTGGAGAAGGGCCACGAGTTAGGGGCTACTCCAGGATGTGGTCAGTTTCACAACAAATATGACATTTTTACTGCGTCTTGCTCAGACACTCTTTCTCAACTATTGACAAACAAACATGCAGGTAGTTGTCAGCTGGACTTACTGCCATTGCTTTTCTCGATGTCATGTTTGGTTGTTTGATGCTCCTGGCTCTTCTGAAGATGTATTCCTTGACAGATTTCTTGAAACGTTCGCTGCGAAATAGACACAAGAGTCTGATTAAAATGATGTTTGTGGGACAATCCTAAAATACAGTCATGTAGAATAAATTGGACCAAACTCAACGTGGCTTAAGTGGATTTATCCTGCTGTTCAGTCTAAGAACAGTCAGGTCGGTTGGTTCTTGTGTTTAAGTTCAACAGCCCAGTATCTTTTATTGCCATATCGCCCTGCAGTGGTGCAGAACCACACGGGCTGGAATACATTGCACTATTACTTAAGCTTTACTCACCGGTCTGGCTTTGCCGCTCACTTCCTCCTCCTCTTGTCGGATCTTGGTGCCGCTGCCGTCGTTAAGGCTCTCGTTAGAGGAGCTCATGCCCACAAGATCATTTCTGTTCAGACTACCGTAGCCACTGGAGCCACTGTTATGGACCGGCTGATGACAGATATAGAAAGGTAAGACAGTTGAAAGAAGTAAGATGTTGCTCTAATCCCTCAGCTGTATATATTAGCATCTGCATCTCTTCTATCGCTTAACTAAAACCACCTCTTCTTCTATAATCTGTACTACGTGTCCTTGATTTCTATGCGTCTTTATCCCGTCTCACCTGTAGCAGGAGCCGATGGATCTGCTCAGTAATCTCCTGGATGTCAGACTCCATGGTCTTCATCTCACGGACAGCGGACACCGAGCCCACAAAAACGTCTTCATTCACAGGACCCCTGGTAAACAAAAAGCACATCAGCAAATCAAGATCAAGATCATAAATGTCTTTCTACGAAACACTGGGAAATTCAAAGAGTGGCTTATTGACAGCCTCTATATCGGCAAGACAGTAATACTCACATGCGCACTTTGTGCCTTCCGATAACGAAGGAGACTTTGCGACTCCAGGGGTTGACGAAACTGGACCAGCTGGTGTCGAGAATGACGTATTCTCCATTGCGCGCACAGAACCGGATGGACGAGTGGTCAAATGGTTGTCCTGCGAATTGAAGAACTGCAGAGAAAGACAAAATATCAGAGTCAGAATCACGATGGGGACAGATTTCTGGGAATTCTGAAATCTATTCAATTCTGCAGACTCACTCTTTTTGTGAATGGCCAACATAATCGGTCGGTCATTGGGATGAATGTGGAGGAGGATCGGTGATCCAATCAGGTCCTGGGGGAGGTACCCGAGGAGAGGAACCGCCCTGATACGCACAAAACACACCGCTGTGTTAAATTCTCTTATCCTCTGATAGTTGGGTGTTTTGTGCTCAGAACTTTTAACTTAGAAGTAGAAACATCCCACAATGGCTTACCTCTCATCTACATCCTGAAACACACAACTCGGAGTGTGTGTGGTGGTGAAGATGCGTTTGTCTGTTGGAATTCTGGGCGCTTTAAGAAAGAGAAAAGATTTTAATTATTAACGTCTCAAATAGATCTGGGACTGGTTTAGAAAGCTTTAAAAAAATAAACCAAAATGCTTCGACGGAACAGAATTGTCTACTTCAGATAACAATACTTTTCCCAGATCTTAATATCGTGACCAAAGCTGAAATTTTTTCTAAATGCGTTTAGTTGATTATAGAGAAAAGTATAGTGAATGAAAAGCATGACACAAAGTACCACCATCAAACAAACATGAGTTGTTCTCACCACCATAACCAGAGTGAACTCTCTCAGCCAGCAGGAGGCAGCAGAACTGGTCTTCTGCATGCACCGTGTCTCGGACCTTCATCCGGTAGGGTGTCATGCGGAACGGATAGTACTGCAGATCGCCCTCGCACTCCTTACCGCCACTAGAAATGAGTTAGAAGAAAAGATGAGTTCAAATTAAAGCTACAAGCACCTTCCCGCATGTCCAAGATACTGACAGTTAATTTTTCTTCCTCCGTTCAACAGGGTCTCACCGACCCCAGGTCAGTGCCAAGGCCCTTATAAAGATGTGTTTCTTCAAACGAAGTACAAGTTTTCACAAATAACGCTTGTCCGGGTTCACAAGGGGGCAGTGTTTAGCTATGTTTCCCTCCATATCTGTATGCAATTAATGAGAGTAGTGCGTGTTCATTCTATTATTTCTTCTTTCATCTTTTCATCAAAATGAGAACTTGGTTGAAGGTTCGGCTTGAGGAAAAAGGAGTGAATGGAAAGTCCTAACAAGTGCAGTAAGGTGTGCGTGTGTCTGTCTGTCTGCCTGTATGTATAATATTGGCCTGGTAAAAGAATCTTATACACAGTCCACAAGCGTATGATGTCATTATCTAATTGAAAAACATCGAGAGTGGAAAGTATGAATAAAAACTACACACAGGTTCGAGCAGCAGATGGCCCGACGCCGGGTTTGAACCAACACACACCCACCTGATACGACAGAAGAAGGACTTCTCCTGCATGCAGTCAGGCGGCGATGACTCTGAAACGGGGGAAAAAATGAAATGTTTTAATTCAAAGGCAACACGATCCAGCTGAATGCTATTCGGGGTCTTGGCTCCAGCAGGTGATGAAGATTAATTCCATCAAAATACATCACTGACGAGCACAGCTCTGCACTTAAATGCAATGAATTTAAACAAGAGTTGATGCTAAAGTTGATGTGCAAGCCAAAATATTTCCAGGTATCGTTACATATTTACCTGCTCCGGTGCACATGCTCCAGGAGGGCAGCCGGTACGGCGTCGTGAAGCTGTAGAACACACTAACATCCTGCGGCGTCAAGAACTCCACAAACTTGCTGTTCTTGAACACTTCTCTTTTGCAGTTGAGGATGGAGGCAGCCTGATCAGAAATGTAGACAATCCTCCCGGTGATGAGAGAAACTGCGACTGCAAAAATGTCCTGTTGAGGAAATCCAAAATGGCGGGATAGATGAGAAAACTTGTACCCAACAAGTATTATGAAGTATATGCAGCGAAGAATATCTAAATATTTGTTTTAGCTTGAAGATACTCCAGTGACTCACGTTGTTTTTGAGGGTGTATTCAGAAGCAATGCCGTCTATCTCCTCAATCGTATAAGAGGACACATCCAGGCTTGAAGGTTGACTGTCATTGGTCATCAGCAGCTGGTAATATTCTTCATTGGCTGCAACACACAGATAGGGATTTTAATAAAGTCTGATCACAGCAAAATATACAAAACAGAATGTGGAAACCGATATTTTGCTGAGTTCAACAAAAAGATGATCTCTTTATAGTTTTATGATTACAAATGTCTCAGTGCTACGCTAAAATGCGTCATAATCCGTACTGTTGAACCTCTACCCGCCCACTTCCATCTGTAAACATTTAAGCAGGGTAGAATTAATTACCCGTAGATCTGCCTAGACAATGTTCCCTCCCACGCAAAGTCACGTCTCTATATTCATTTCTTGGATCTCATTTAGCTACTACGCTTCCTGATTTCCAAAGGACAGAAATAGGATTCTTGTTATAGCTTAATAATATCATCATCATACATGGAACAGACCATAAAAAAGCACTGTGTAGTAAGACACGAGCAGAGAAGCCACAAACAGAGACACGTGAATGCACTTTACCTTCCACGTGTTTGACGCAGCGCAGCGCGTACTTGAGGGTGTTCAAAGTGGAGGACTTGCTGCTGCGTCTCTTCTCAGCGGGCAGGTGATGCTTCAGCTCTTTCAGAGTTTTGATCATCTGCTTCTGGGTCTTGGCTTTGGCAGACTCCTGACTACTGCAAGATGCACAATCACACGCGCATGCACAGCGCCAAGTCAGATACTGCAGTCACATATTCCCTCAAAAGGAGATTTTTTTTTTAAAAAGAGCTCATCATAGAGAATGTGCACCATATTTCAATGTGTTCAGTGTTACAGCTGGTGGTCGGTGCACTAACCTGCAGCCGCTGGTTGAAGGGTTGTCCTGCTCTGAGCTCAGCAGGCTGAAGGCGTTTGAGCTGCTGGGAGGAGACGGACTGTGAGAGTTCGAGCTGTGTGGAAGAGAAGAACAATTCAACATTTTGCAGCCGAATAGAGCCAAAGAAATATTACTTTAATCCCCTCGAAGACAGACACAGACAGAGAGGGAGAGACTCAGATACTGATATGTCAAGGTTAACTACGAGGGATGAGAAGTGAAATCCAGCATCATTTTCAGCTATCGGTCAGTTTAATCCTAAAAAAAGGAATGGGGAAAAACAACCACCACTGACTTCTTGTTGCTTTCAGACGATTCCAGCAGTGCCGAGTCTTTACTGGCGCCATTGGAGCTGACCACGGACTCGTGGCCGTGGCTCTCATAGCCACGACTCTGGTCGCCGTGGCTTTCGTTGCTGTGCGATTCGGTTCCGCTCCCGCTGGACCCGCTGCTCTTCATCTCCACGTCCTCCTCGGGGAGCGATCGGGAGCGGGCGTTCTTGCGATGCTTGTGCGGCGAGGCGGGAGGGTCCTGACCGCTGCTGTCGCTGCCCTCATAGCGGAGGCCTAAGTCAGCCCCGCCTTGGCTGTAGCCGGCCATGGAGCTGCACCCCGAGGCCCCCCTTGGCATGGAGCCGCAGGAGTCTACATCCTGGTCCTCCAGCACCGCGAAGCGATGGGGCTTGGAGTCTGAATCTTCCGACATCATGAGGAGGAGTGCTGCCGTGGGCTTGTTCGAGGATAGCTGTAATTGGGTGATGAAAGAACGCTGTCAGCCCATTTTCACAAGGCTGAGGCCGGAGAGAATGAAAGAGGTCACGGATTGATCTGTTGAGGGAAGATTATACGTGTTAGTAATGAAGGAACCCTTGTGCATTGAAGGTTATGCATATTTTAAATATGGTGGAATCCTATGACTGCAACAGATAATTACGGTAGTTCGTGTTCGAGTGAAAATAAAAAATTATAATTTTAGCATTTTAATGCCAAACTGACATGAACTGAAATCAGAGGCTGTCTAGACAACAGGAACACAATACAAACTTTATATTATGTTTTGAAAATGATCGGCAGTATGCAAAATATACATAATTTGTATGAAATTAGTCAAAATATCCCCAAAACACTGGCATGGTTTTTCAACACAAGGACGTATCAATTAATTCGCGTCCACAAATTCAAAAAGATATTTTCAAAACAAATCAACGCTTCTTTCAAAAAGGTGTCTTTTGTCTGGTGTGATATCAAACCACACAGCGGGGTTTAACCCCTGACCCCTGAAGAGCCCTGCAGGTGAGTCTCTGATGTACAGTCACAATGCGTGGCCTTTAAGAACAGTGGGGCTGTCCCACCTGAGCCCTCCAACCCTTTCAAAGGTTCGTCCACTTGAAACACTACACAGCGTTGATCTGAATGCCACCATAGGTTGCTGCAGCATCTGAGAGACGAAGTCAAATCTATCTGATTTTAATCAGGGTTGGAAGCAAAATGTTGATAATGTTTGGTCAAAGTCGAGCCAACGCTGCAGTGGTGAATTCAGAGAGAGCCTGTGAAAGATTTCCTCATATTTATATAATATTTGAATTACAGTGTGGAGTCACCATCTTATATAATGGATTTAATTTGCATGATAGCTTACATAAGTTTACAGTGAGTGGTTCAATTAGAGTGAAACACTGCATACTTAGTTATTCCAGCAGGCTAAACGGGTACGTTACCCCAACTGCACCATGAGTCGGCACCTCAGCCAGCTCCAGAAGCGTGACTTTAGATTATTTTAAGACAAACCGGGTATAGATTTCAAAACCAAAAGCTGGTACTGAAAACTAGAAGATTTTTGGTCTTGATTAATTAATGAACGCTTATAAACCTGTACTGTTTCTTAGTTGGACGAAGTTGATTAAGTTGACCAAAATGATTAAGGAGCTAAATTAATTCAAAAGTCATCTTTAACACATCTTTTCTTCACCAACACCTGCTTTTTGGATGGCTTTTTCCTTCACTTGGCGTTATGATCCTTTAGGCAAAGTAGACTCAAACCATGCACACACGTGCCATTACATTTAATTCATCAGTGCACTCCTTCTATTTAAACTGGCAAAAGCTCCATTCATAAATAAGAACATTTACCCTCGTAAAAAACTTTCACCTTAAGTAAAAGCAAACTATTAAAAGTAAAATGGAATCAGGTATCAGCAGTGAACCCTTGACTTATCAATACACTGAACAGTAAAGAGTTTTTTACTAATGTTTTTTATTGAGACTCCAGCAATGTCTTATGACCCTCTGTCATGTGCTGCTGCGTTCAACTCTTTATGCAAGGCGTTATGCCGGAGTGCTTTTGTTATTATAAATGGGACAGAAAGCACGTCTACAGTGCACCACAACCATTTATTTCGGTCGGCTGTTTAATAACAACTTTGCTGCCATCGCCATAAGGCATCAATGTTAGTGCGTAACGCGTTTGGCCCTCTCATGTAAACGCGAGGTCCGCAGGGCGCAGGTCACAGGTGGTGTTTCCCCCTCCTGCAGCATTAATAGGTTACCCCCCTATTAACGATGGGATTACGTCCGCGCTGTCCCGTGGGCTGCTGGCCTGGTGTTGGTCTACTGACCGGGATCGAGTCTCACACTGACACAGTTGTGCAACTTCCACGCTTTCCCGTTCATACATAGTTATTTTACATAATTCGGAGCAGATCACGTTAGCGCTTTATGTTGCATTTTAAAAAAAACATGTAAATCACACAGTAATAATGTACGTTAACGTTACATCTCGCACACGTATAAGTAAAATTACACCAACCTCACAAAATAAGAAGGAAATCCTCTCTTGATCCCGCTGTCTCCGTGAAGTAAGGTCTTGTTTTTTAGAGCTCTTTCTGGTCCCGACTAGAGAAAGCGTGCAGGTACTGGTCTGGTGTGGGTCTGGTGTGGGTCTGACACTCCGCTCGTTCCTCTTCAGGTTTCCTGATACACCCCTCCGCCCTGGATCTCCAGTAGAGGCGCTGACCTCATGTCGAGCCACGCCTCCTCGGGCTCTTCGCCCATTGGTGCGGAGAGACGTCCCTCTCTACCTCGCGGCGCTGCGAACCAATAGGCGCCGTAACGGCGACTGACGCTCCGCGTCGCTGCTGGTCCGCGGCGCTGTCAGTCTTTTTACAGAAGGATGTCGCCGCTTTCACGTGGAAACCCACGGCAACCAGTCTTGTGTCGGAGGCGAGAGTAAATCGCTACGACGACGACGCTGCTGCTGCTGCCCGGTGAATGAAGCGGTGTCGGTGGTTCGCTCACAGCGGCTCAGCGCGGCCGGTTGTTATCTAAACGGTTATATGTTATAAGTATGGAAGCCCATTCCTGCCAGCAAAAAAAAAAAAATATCACAAAAAAAAAAATAATAATAAAAAATAAGATCACTAAAAAAAAAAATAGTAACTTAAAAAAAAAAAAAAAAAGTAATTCACAAAAAAAAAAAAAGAAACCACCTACAAAATAAATAATAATAATTCTAATCATTTTTAATTTTTTTAATTTTACTTTTTTTCCACCAACAAAAAAAAAAAAAATGTTTGGTGCATCCATCTGTAACCATAACACTGACCAGATTTTTTCCAGTTGCTATAGAAAGTCGAAATTATGAGATACTTTAACACAACAGTCATAGAAGCAGCTCTTCATAGGTTACTCTACATTTGACATATAAATGGATTGTGAGTACATTGAAGACTTCTTTAAAACGTGGCTTTACAACACATGAAATACAGATGATGTTTCACATGGATTGTACTGAGCAAATGCACCCTTGAATAGAATGTTTAAGCAAGAAGCAGCTCTGGAGTATAACGAATGAAGAAGAAAATAATTATTTTTTGCTGACAGAGAAAAAGTAAAAAAAAAAAAAATATATATATATATATATAATTATTTTTTTTTGTGAATACATTTTTTTTTTTTTTTTTTTTCTCCCAAAAAAAATAATTCATTAATTAAAAAAAATAATATTTAATTCACAAAAAAAAAAAAATATATATATATATATATATATATATATATTTTTTTTTTTACTTTTTCTCTGTCAGCAAAAAAAAAAAAAAAAAAGATGTTTCCAGTTGCTGTTTATTGGTCGCCACCTCAGCCACATTGGTTTCATTCTTTATACTCCAGAGCTGCTTCTTGCTTAACATTCTATTCAAGGGTGCGTTTGCTCAGTACAATCCATGTGAAACATCATCTGTATTTCATGTGTTGTAAAGCCACGTTTTAAAGAAGTCTTCAATGTACTCACAATCCATTCATATGTCATAGCTATAGAAGCCCATTCCTACCAGCAAAAAAAAAATAAGATCACTAAAAAAAAAAAAGCTCTAGAGTATAAAGAATGAAACCAATGTGGCTGATGTGGCGACCAATAAACAGCAACTGGAAACATCTTTTTTTTTTTTTTTTTTTTGCTGACAGAGAAAAAGTAAAAAAAAAAAAATATATATATATATATATATATATATATATATATATATTTTTTTTTTTTTTGTGAATTAATATCTTTTTTTTTTTTTTTTTGTGAATTAATTAATTCTTTTTTTTTTTTTGTGAATTAATTCTTTTTTTTTTTTGGTGATCTTATTTTTTATTTTTTTTTGCTGGTGGGAATGGACTTCCATACATAGCTGCTTCTATGACTGTTAAAGTATCTCATAATTTCGACTTTCTATAGCAACTGGAAAAATCTGGTCAGTGCTATGGTTACAGATGGATGCACCAACATTTTTTTTTTTTTTTTTGCTGGTGGAAAAAAGTTAAATAAAAAAAAAAAAATTATTAGAATTATTATTATTTATTTTGTGGGTGGATTTTTTTTTTAGTGATCTTATTTTTTTTTTTTAGTGATCTTTTTTTTTTTTTGCTTTCGGGAATGGGCTTCCATATACATACCCTCGAGCCCACTTCAAAACAAATATTTTTTCCAAAATGATGCGGTGGGTGGAGTTAGGCTCAGACCTGGAGGTGAAGTTATACTTTAAACGGTACATATACTGTATACTGTGGGACAGTGCTTCTCAAATGGGGATACTAGCACCCGTAGGGGTACTTTGAAGGGTACATGGGATTTTATTTAATGCATCATTTCTAAAATAATGATACTATAACAAGTTCAATAACAAAAAGTAAAGGCAAGTTTGATAAACCACATTCAAGATTCAATATTCCTATTTTTAATGCAACCGTTAACTGCTGTTAACTACCAACGGCTGCAGCAAACACCTTTTTTTCTTCCAAAAAATATTTCAGAAGGGGTGTATTATTGAAAGAATGTTGAGAACCACTGCTGTAGGACGTATAAAGCGTGAATCAAAACGACCCCAAGTATCTCTTGCCTTTAACCAGGCTTATTTCCATCCTGACTCACTGGTGTGAATTTATCTCTCTCACACTACACTGACCTCCATTCACACATGTAAATACACTGCTGTGACACTGTCTCACCATCTGCTCTAGAGAGACGCTTTGCATGAACTGATCGTCGAGACCAGGCAGATCAGTGGAAAAGAGCCAGATGTAAGAAATCATCACTTCCCACAATTAATACAAAGACGCACATATTTGTTTCAATTGCTTCGATCCGTAAACGTGACAATTAGCCGCGTTTACAGTGAACAAAAACCACGAAGAAAGTTCTGAACATACAGGATGTGTACGAGTGGGTCGGTCGATTAAGTCTAATTAAGCGACACACTGCATAATATAAAATCATTTTTGCCGTTTAATCATGTATCTAATTGAAATACTGTGATTTATAACCGCTGAAACAAACCAAACAAAGAAGCCAATCAAAACGGTTGTTGTCTTGATTCGTCATTGGGCCGACAGACGGAACGGCGTCTGCGGCGTGATCCATACTCAGAATAACGAGTTTCCACATAAGGAACAGACCAGCACCAGATGGCAGGAAGAGCTAGCCTGTCATCACTGGTGTTGGTTGCCCCGTGCTCTGAGTCAGGCTGAGCCTATATGCAAAGAGAAAAGGTGAGAAGTGTGGCGCATGTGCAGCACACACACGTTTCAACTCCCATACCTCCGTCACATCCTCTTCCACTCACACATTCATGTGAGATAACATAGATGTCCATGTAGATATGTACATGTATACACAAGATGATAGGTATAGGTGTATAGACAGATATAAGAGGTTGTATAGCATTGTTAAGTGACATTGCTATAAACTGGAAGTGTTGCCATCTAATACGTACTGCTACTTAAATAAGGGCATGTACAGTATTCAGTGCCTTATTTAGATGTTTTCCAAACTCACCATCAGACTGAAATGAACATGTAGGTGTTTCCAGTGCCTCAGGCTAATCCACCCTCACGCAGTCAGTGACGCAGACATCCTAATATGTCCCTGGATTAGTGAAACCATTGAGGGCTCACAGACACGATGAGACACGATGATGAAACGCAAGTGTTTCCCTTGTTTGATGGCTGAAAGTAAAACATGCGAGAGTGACGCAAGTCAGCTCAGCAGTTCCTTGTCGTTATCAGGGCCTCGATGAAAAACAAGGGCATCCCCGGCGTGAAACAGCTGCCATATATGATCATCAGCGGCACTTCTAGTTTCACTCAGACAGCATGCTGAAGGCGTCAACAAGCGAGTCGAGGATGTCACATACTGATGTGATCGTGTGGTTAAATAATCACATATAAAAGTGATCTAACGGTGTAAATGTCTGGAGAATACTGTTACACACGGAGGCCGAGCGTGTGAATGGTTCCGACCTCTGGAGTCATGTGACAATCCAATGGTTTAGCAATTTGTGTTCAGAGATTAAAGCAATACAATTTGGTATATTATTGTCAAATAAAAGCACAGATTGAGTAGAAAGCACTCAGAACGGCAAAGTACCTGTTGGCCAGGTACTGTCAAATTATCACTTAGGTCTTTAATCCCTTTTTCATTGAATTTACTGCTGAAAATAATTAAAATATCTTGTTTTTAAGATTTTCAAGATGTTTTTGAAACATTTTTCTGTTCTGCAGAAGATCATAACTATAAGTATGGTGTTTTCTGAGATACTATGATAAAGTAGGAGGACGCAAGCAAAGGCACGTCTCTGTTTCATGGCAGAATACCACAAAACTTGCATCCCAAATCACACAAATACATATTGTATTTTGGGCATTGAAATCTTGACAAAAGCTATGAGGTCAGTGGTATAAATCTGTGTTATCTAAGTCCACAAGTAACTTGATATGTGGAGGTTGTGCGTGCAGTAGGAGGAAGAGGCGTACACTTCCACGGGATTAAATAAGACTGCAGTCTTCCTCCCACTCTCACATGAAGTGGTGCTATTTCCAAAGTAACAGCACTTTGAACTACGTCACTAGTGGAGATGCATAAACTGCTGCCGGAAGATGTACTTTCACATCAGGCTGCAGATAACAGAAGCGCTATGGGATGAACCGCTCCCACTCTTTCTATTTAACATTTCAGTGGTGAGGAAAAAAATGGGTCTGACAGTTTAACTGTACTTGTCTTTTGAATGATGCATGAATGATGACAGAACGAACAACAAATTGACAGATTGCGAAGTATCTGTAGGTGGACAATCCAAATAAAGTTTTACTGAAACATACTAATATCATGCTTACCACCGGACACATAAGGACAGCAATGAGCATCATGGAGACACTCAAACCTGGACAATCTGTTAACAGAGAGTTGAAGGTTATGTTGCCTGCCTAGGTAATTAGTTCAGAGTATGACAGTATGTGGGTGGACAGTCCATCAACATGCATTACACTATTCCCTTTACGGTAAGGTGACAGATTTTCCAAAGTCTTGTCAGTAGAATAATGACAGACAACTTCTCTCATTCTTACCAAAAAAACAACTGTCAATACTGTTTTTGAACTACTCAACACGTTGCCCTGTGTACTAAGTGCATTGGACCTATTAAATCCTTAATATTGGAGCAGGAGTCTCAGATACTCGCATGCCTGTGAACGTGGTTTCCCCGTTTAGCTCTTGGAGCCCAGACTGTGAACACGTTCCCTCCCACATGCAGGTTGCCAGTGACATGAAGGCCGGTGTCAGTGCTCCATTAAAACTCGTGTAATTCTGCCGCCAACGTGACGCAAAGCAGCAGATGGCGTTGTCTCTTCGTCAGAAGGTACATTGGAGCTGTTGCGGACTGCCAACGATTAATTGTATTCGTCAGGTTATTTTTCATGCCAAGCTAAACCAGGTGACAGCTTCTACATCAGAGTGTAGAAAGTGGAAGTATGAAGCCTGGTATTATGTTCACGGAGCAAAGAAAATCCAAACTGAGACACCTGTCAATTGAGCAAACATCCTCCCAAACATTCCCACTTTTAGGCCCTAATGTCTTGAAAATGTAGCAGAACTTTTCAGCATCAACACTTTGACAAACATTCGGGGCGAGGCGCTGCCGTTTTAAGGGAAAGTATTGACTGGATACATCTAACGGTGATTAGAGAAGCCTTGAGTCGTCTCCATAGTCTGCTACAGTGTGATGCCACGATGGTTGCACACATCTTCCTACAAGGCATTTCTCTCAAGTGATTTGAAAGGCTAAGTACAGAAATCTTGTGGCTAAATTAAACAATTGTATCGGTCACAGTCCGCTGGAGGACCTGAATGATCCAAAGGGTCAGCAGTTCAGCGTTTTATTCTTCTAAATCAGATTGATGTTGTGACAGGATGTCCATAGCCCTTTCATGGCTACATTTCTCCTATTGATCAGTGGTGGTTTCATGATGACCTGCAGGTCAGACTCATTTCCATATCTCAAGTCTGAGAGGATCCCAATCCCAACACGGTAGTCGAAATCAATCAGGCATTAGTCAGCAGGCTACAAGCGCAAATCCAGACCTCGAACTGAACTCTTGTTCAGCTCCTCTTCAATGGTGATACATGTACACCATTGCTTTTGTACTTTTTAATGGAATGGGTCCTAAACAGTTCCAATATAATCAAAAGGGCTGGCAGTTTTGCCTCGTCAAAATTGGTAAATGAAAGGGGAACACCACCCAAATTAAGAATTCCAAGGCGTGTGTTATTTCCAAGGCCTGGGAGTTCAATTCTGTTTCTAGGGTTCTGATGGAGCCAGCAGATAACCGGGCCCAGACCTCCTTTTTCCGTGCGCTGCTCGTCGTTTACAATCTGATGAGCAACTTGAGAAGCGAGGCTGGAGTTGGAGTTTAGAGACGATGTGTACGACCAGATTAGTTCACAAGTAGCCAGCGTGCAAGCTAGTTTTAAACCAATCAAAATCTTCGTCAGACAATAGCAATAACAATTTTTGTTTTAAGACCATAGAAATAACATGTATGAATTTAGAAAATGGACGTAGCTCTTAATGTCTTAATCCCTTCTAATTGAACTACTGTCTTAGGTAGACAGTCACTCTATCATGTAAAAAAAAAAAAAAGTGTTTTTCCACCTCCCTTCTCCAAAATCATTGATGGTCTGCCTTGAATTAATCCTAACTATTTATATTGTCCATTTAATTAACGTGCCGTTTTTCCCCTGAAGGTTCTCTGGTAAACCCTGCATTAACGGGTACAAGCCCAGCAGAGGGTCACCGTGATTTTAATATTCAGTTCATTACGCCTTTCCGGTCTCAGCAAGTCTTCCTGCATCTCCTGCATTGATTCTTTGTGATTTCCAAAATAAAGTTTGTCTTTGAAACTATGCAGATGACAAGAAAGATTCAGTCCATTATATCATAGATGCTCGCGTTTCCTGTTCGACTGTGAACGTGGTATCCATTTATAGCTCTTTGAGCCCAATCTGCCTCCATCTGTGAACACACTCGTTCCCACATGCGGGTCGTCGGTGACATGAAGGCGGGTGTCGATACTCCGAAGTGCTAACTCATGGAATTTGATCTAACCAAACGTGACATACGCCACAGATGGCGTCGGCTCTTCATCATCAGGTACCGTCTCGCCGTCGCCCACCACACGTTATGCCAAATGATGCACTGCGTCATTCAGGTAGTTTTCAATGAATTATAACTAACTCTCTAATAAGGCCATCCCAGATGAGAGGCTGCTACATTTGTAGAATGACACACCAGATTATGTTAATGACATAATGTACACATACAATGGTTATCTACAGAACTGGGCGGTGAAAGAACTAGGGGTGAATGTCAAGATTCCCCTCTGCATGATAATAAACCCGTGGTTGCTGACACACCGCTATGAATTGTGGGTACTTCCCTTAGAGTAAGCAGAGTAGCAAAGTCTGCAGATTTACAGAAAGTGTTCATGAAGGGCTCAAAATGTCTGCTAGAGGCCTCAAACACTTAGAAAGTTTGACAAAAGATAAACCTAAACAGAGTGTGGAGATTGGGCCTTAAATACCTGTTTGGATTACGCATCACTGGGCCAACTCCCAATAACCACTCAAATCCTTAAGTGTTGGTCCCGTTTTAATATCATCCGTCTGCTCAGTGAATATGTCAGGGAGACATGGGCTCAGTTATTTATGAAGAATGGGAAAGCGCATATATATATATATATATATCCTTTGACTTGGTTACACCTGCAGGTGACTTCCTCTTGCAACACCAAGTTGAATTGCAAACAAGCAGATATTTTCTGTATTGACAGCAAGATTATTTATAATTCATGCTCATTTGGGGAGGTAACAAGCAGCCACACATTCCTGATATTGCCTCTAACCATCTTTCAAACATGTAAATTCAGACATTGAAATAGTTATTAAATCCAGCATGAGAGCCTGTCAGCAACAGGTCAACCAGTACTGGTCGGAGTCTGATGTCAGGGTGCTAGTTTGAGATACAGAAAACATGCGATACATCCGATTAGCCTACATGGGTTTAAAGTACAGATTCATATTTAGAATCTGGCATTGACACCATTACACTAACAGCTTAGTAGCGGCAAACTTGGTACAGCACATCAGCACTGCCAAGACACTGGGCATACATCGCCCTCTGCAGGCATTCAACAGCCAGGACTCTACCTCATTGGTGCTCGAAATAGACTGAATTGGACAATACATACGACCAACCGATCGTTATTAATTTGCAGTAAATCTCTTCCCATGTTTAAATAAGTTGTAGGAAAGAAATGTGATTTAAGACAATTTAATTCATTTTTCTATTTACATGTACAAAAATGTTCAAGTGCATTCCCCGTGTGGCAAAATACAAACTGTGATTTTAACTACAAGTGAGCTGCAAGGACCTTTCCTCCTTTCACCCAACAAAATGTGCAAATCCTACATTTGTATACCACTGTGGCACCGCCTCCAAGTGATGACTAAACAGCTTAAAACAACTCGTCATTTTCAATATCCAACTGAAGTAAACTTGAGGTCATCAAATCCATTTCCCCTAAAGGTC
Source organism: Leptoclinus maculatus (assembly GCA_032191485.1). Classification (NCBI taxonomy): domain Eukaryota; kingdom Metazoa; phylum Chordata; class Actinopteri; order Perciformes; family Stichaeidae; genus Leptoclinus; species Leptoclinus maculatus. The sequence continues at coordinate 2,570,790 of JAVDOI010000010.1, forward strand.
TTTATAACATAAGGGAGACAAACTGTAAATGCAGAGTGTGGGGATGACTCAAGAATAAAACAAGAATAAAACTGGTTCGGTCAGGTCTTATGTTGTAGTTGACAGTTTAAATTACAGGTCAAAAAAATGTATTGCAAGTGGCACAATCCCATAAACCAACCATACCAGATCAGGGTTGTTGGTGGATTCAGAGGTCAGTAGTGACCACAGGAGTGACCCCGTGAATGAGCAATGTTGGGCCCAGGTCTCGACTCAACACGTCCACCTGGTGCAAGTAGGCACGATAACGGCTGGTGTCTGCTGGTGGGCGGGGCAAATACAGGAAGCGCACAGCAGGCTGAGGGGCACCGTGTGTGCGAATCAGATGGTTGACAGCGCAGATATACTCATCCGTCAGCAGAGCATCATTGTTGGGGAACATTTGGATACCATCCTCCTGCTCCACTTCCTCTGGTCTCTCCCTCCTCTCATCATTCTGCGCAGACTCCACCAGATTCGAACTCTCTCCTCCTCGTCTCCGCCAGTGCAGCGCCACCACCTGGTCCCATGCCACCATCTGCACCTGAGCTGAAATCCTTAGATTCTTCAGCAACACCCGGAGCTTCTTCTCGACCTCCTTCTCCTTCAGACTGCAACCAGCCTCCACACACAGGAAGAGGCGGAGCCTTGCCTGGCTCCAGGCACGGGATTCTTGGAGCACGCACGCCAGCTGCATTAGGAACAGTGAGCAGATGTCGACGTACCCGCGGCTGTCTGGTTGAAGCAGATTCAGAGGCCACACGTCAACAAATGGTCCCGTCGTGCTTCTGTGGCCCCCAATCTTTCTGCCCGACTCCAAGACCTCCTCGCGGTTGAACTGGTTGAAGTAACGAGCCAGTGTCACATTCTTCCCCATTTTTACGGCGTCGGCAATCACCGACACATATTCAGCTTCCGGAAGGTCTTTGAGTTCCCCAGCACAGCGCACATTAGGAAAGAAGGGAGACCATTGCTCTCGGGGGTCTATGGACGGAGAGCCTGTATCCAAGCCATGTCCTGCAGACAGGAAGACTTTACCTTGGAGCTCGTCTTGAGGGGTGCAGTCATCATAGAATCCCAAGACGAGTGTGTTTGGCCTCATTCCGCCTAGATGCAAACGGATGTATGAAATGTGAGTTTCGGATAAGAACTGTAAAGTTTGGAAGCAACACAATCGTAGTTCAATGATGGAAAACCAACATCCTCACACAGCAGCAATATAAACTTGCTCACCAAAGCCTGTGATGAAAAGCAGGTTCTGAACTCCGTGTCTGACGGAGTCCGACAGGGTAAGGTTGACAAATGCCTTGATGTTTAGATGGTCCACTAGAGAAAGCCAGGAGTCGTAGCAGCTGGGCAGAGGATCAGAGGGCAGCCCATCTACAGAACCACACACGCACAAAGACACACAAAATGTCAAATGTGTAGGAAAGAGAACCACCTCATGCGTTTGTTGCAAGTTATGACACAATTCTTACCCAGCAAACCCAGCTTCACATGTCCCAGTACTAAAAGGCCACTCTTCTTCAGGTCATTAATGAGAGTCATGAGGTTTGTACAGCTGCGAGGGTTTGCCACCATCAGCAGCAGCTGGGGCCTCCAGAACTTCACATGGTCCTTACGCACATCCAACATCAACAGGTACTTGCGCACCTGAGTGAATAAAGATGTGATGATGTAGCAATTTGTGCAAACTTGCATCATATTGTTGCGTCAGCGAGACAAAGGGCTTGTTTGTGACACCTGGTGGAAGATGAGAGCCTGACTGATGTAGCCCCAGTTGCTGATGGGACCGAGGTGGTGGATAAGCAGCAACAGCAGCAGCATGAAGGCAATGCTGGCAAACGCATAAATGGCATTGATCAGGAACATCATGACCAGGCAACCAACAATGCCCAGACAGCAGGTATGCCATGTGAAGCATCGGAACGAGGGCCTGAATCAAAAAATGAAGACAATGACAGAACATGGAATGTAAATTGACTTTTCAAACCACGATTGTGCAAATGAAATCCAACCTGCACCGTACCTGAAGTTGGGTGCAGAAGCCCATTCGAGAGCCAAACAGGCCAGGTTCACAGCAGCATAGACCAACAGGAAGAAGATGGTTACAATACTAGCAATGGTGTTCAATTTACCAGCGAACAGCACCACCTAGTGGAAGAAATGAAGAACATTCATTTGGCTTACATGTCTAATCAATATTTGGATTCTTGTGCTGCTTAGATCTCATTCAGGTTGCAGCTACAATTTCTTAAACATTGATAATTAAAATGTGTAATAATTTTAGCGTTGAAATTGTGCAAACTTTGGCGCGCACGACCTTAGTGTTACTGAGAACAATGTACTAGTGCACTTACTTACACTTACTAGTGCAAGTGGACAGTACCCTGCTGTCTCCCTGTTAAAACCTCTCAAGCTTCTAATGTTCTTCATTTGACAAATGGTCAACATGATAACATGCAAAACACCAATATGAACCGGAAGGGATTGAGAGCAAGAGAAGAGACCGAGCGTTAGGAGAGCTCAAGCAGAGGGACTCTAAACTAAAAAGTAACCCTGTCACCACCCCTCGCATACAGTGCACTAGCCTACCTGTACCAGCAGCCAAGAGGCAAGCACCGAGGCCCAGGGGTTCCCACTCAGAGACGTTTTCCTCGCCAGAGCCAGCACACCACCTGTAGACATTACCAAAGGCAAAAGTCACTTATAGTCGTTATTGCTCACGCTACTAAATCAGATAAACAACTGACTCATCCTAAACTTGTCCTCAAGCCAAACACACAATGAGAGGATTTTTTTTTTTTTTCTCTTCAGAGAACGTCAACACTGCAAGCCATCTGTTGCCAAACGATGCTTTGAAATTAACATGCCTCCACTTGGATAACGAGACATGACGAAATTAATAAAAAGTGTCAATTTCTCACATTTCAGATGGGAAGGCTCTCAACAGATGGCTGATTATTAAATGTTGACTCAGCTTTGTAGAAGACCAGCTGGAGTTGGATATTCTTTCATATACTCTGGATCAACTATTTAGCCCCGATAACCTAAATTACTATTTAAATCCTTTTTACCACCGATACGGTCAGAGGCCACATCAGATTAAACCTCACTCTGCCAATAAACAAATAATAACGTGCAACTCTTTCATATGAAATTCTTAATGTTGCGGATAACTGGCAAAACAAATTGTCAACATTGGGCAGCAGGACAAGAATCTCACCAAACAGGCAGTCCTTGGACAGGGCGTACAGGATCCTGGAGGCTCCTATCAGGTTACTCATGGCAGCAGACATGGCGGACGAGTAAATCCCAATTGTCACTAGAGGCGGCCATATATTGATGTCTCCCAGGAAACTGTAGTCTTTTTGGAGGAGGTGACTAAGGATAATGGATAAAACCACATTTTACAATCACTTGACATGTGTACAAACACAATAAATTCAAATAAACAGATATTCCATCTCTAAAAAAAAAAAAAAAAAGACAGCAAGAATATTCATATTCTCCATTAAATAATAAAGTCACCATAGCAGTATCGTGATGTTTCTATAGATTAAGGTAGGTTATTATATGTTTGACTGTGTGTTCTCTAACCGGTCACAGGACCACGCAACCAGCAGACTAAGCAGGTTGTATGTGATGAAAGTTGTCAGAACAGCTGCAAGCGTTCCTCTTGGGATGGAATAGCTGGGGTTTTTCAGGTCGCCTGGAAATCACAACAAAATGTCTTCAACATTAAAATAAATCTATTAAACACCTTATTGAAATTCTGTCAATGTTCAGCCTTGGTGTGTACACATGAACTGCCTCTAAAATCAGGGGCTGGAGCCACCAAACTCCCCTGAACTGGGACAAAGCTCTGGGTTCTTTCCTTCTAAAATCAATAAATAGTTTGAAAAAAAAAGACCCTTTGTTTGCCCTTAATCTTAATTTATTGTAACATCAACTTACCCGACATGTTGGAGCCTGCCATGATCCCTGTGCAGCCATTGAACATGACAGCGAACACTGTGGCAAAACTCATGGTGGCACCAGTGGAGTAGTCCACCGTGTAATCGGCTACAAGGAGAGACAGGAGGCTTGTTCATTCATACATATCAGGGATCACCAACACAAACGGGGATGTCCAGCATGTTAAGTACACGTTTGTAACCTCTGCTTAAATAATCAAAGTCTTTTTTCTTACTTACGCAATAGGTTGCCCTTCAAAGTGTGGAGGTGGAAGCCAGTGTAATTGGCGGTGCTCACTCTGGTGCGGTTAAGACCAGAACTTTCTGGCAGAACCACCACAAAGGGCCCCACAATGAAAAAGTTGATGAAGATGGTAGCCAAAATGACTGTGACTATGACAACGATAATAAAGGTGGCTTTTGCGTAGATGTGGGTACCGACCTGTAATGAGAAGCCAGTTAAAATTTAGCAACTACAGACTTATGTTTTACACAACTTATTAGATAAGATAAGGCGTTATTTAGCTGCGACTTCAAAAGTCCTTTTATTCTAAATGGTTGTGCGTTTAGCAAAGAATATTTCTCAGGAAAATAAAATCACAAAACTCCCTCTCTTTGTATCAGCCAAAGATGAGCAGGCAGTAGAAAAATAAAGTAAAATGAAAACATTGAATCCTCACCAAGCAGACAATGAAACACAGGAAGAGCAACACTGTGCCATACAGCAGAGACCACCAGTATCCAGAGGGCAGCACCTGATGGGGACCTGCAACAGCTGCAGCACCCTCTAAGGGACAGTCAAATATTTTATATATATAATATATCAACACACCCACATGACTAGATGTAATTAACTAAAGGTCACCTTACCCTCTGGGATGCCAAAGGTAGACATGACAGCCTCGACCAGACCTAAAACATAGAGAGCACTGCCGCACACATTGGCAAAGAAAAACATGATCCCAATGCTGCCGCCAAACTCTGCACCCAGGGCTCGGCTGATCATGTCTGGGGATCCAAGTTGAGGGATTTCAGACTCCACATTTATAAATGTAAATCAAGACTGGACACAACAATGTCGCACCTTAAAAGGCTGTTAATGATAAACAAAGGGTCAGAGTTACACCAAGAAGGAACCTGTGCCATTGATGGATAAAGCAAAACATGAGGCAAAATTTAGAGCAGACACATTTTTCTCAATCCATTAGTCAGGCTTAATCACACACAGACACCCAAGTGAGGCTTTTAAGCTACAACACAAGTCTCAGCGGTAACACAGCTACTCTCAACCACTGGGCCGGGATCCACTGGTGGGATGTTTAATATATAGTTTTGGTAATTTACAAAGTTAATTATTTTATATCTAAATGTGCCCAAGAATTCATATCAATAAAAAAAAGCATTGTAATATAAACAAAGCATAAGTTCAATGACAAGTAACGCAAATCACACGTTCATCATCAGTTAGTAGTGACCCCTCAAATTAAGTGACAAAATGGAAGGTTTTCTTTTTTTTTTAAATGAAAAAGTGATGTAGGAGACAGTCTGCACTATGAAGCTCCAAAGCGTGTGATGAGGAAATATGACCCAAACGCATTCAATTTGTATTCATAATGGCAGGCAGTGATGGGTTAGGGCAAGCAGAATATTTATTTTGGTCGTTACAGCCAGCAGTGGCATAACACACATTCACAGCCCAGTATATATCCTTTTTTTTCCTTCTTCTCATACAGAGTGGAAGATGTCAGAATTGTTTTAACAACCAGTAGTGGGCCTTTAGGTACAAAAAAGACGAGGACCCTGGCAGTAAAGGATACAGTAGGCCCCTCCAGCGTCTAGAGCCCCGTTGGTGGAGATGGCACAGATGGACAGCACGGTCATGGTGATGATAAAGTAGGCCACTAGGAACATGGCGATGGACTGGTAGAGCCCTGCTTGACCCACCACGAATCCTGCAAGAGGTAGGAGAACATCGTCTAATCACGGTTACCTTCAAACCTGATGTTCAGGGAGTTTACTGCTTAATAAAGTTACTCATCGTAGACTGAATATCTTTGGATTCTGGACAGTACTGGTCCAACCCTAAGATGTGTCCAGGGAAACAAGTCATTTTATGACAGGTTTAAGCGGTTTATTTCACCCACTTGACCAAACAACCAACTTGATTCAAATTGAACCGGAAGGAACATTTCTTTTGTGAGATTTGTCCATTTGTGTTTTAGTTCTTTTAAAGACTTTCATATTTAATATTAAAGTTGTTTGCCCTCCTCTCACGTCACTCACCAATCCGCAGAAACACCACGACGCTGAACATGGCCAGTACAGTAGGTGTGACCACGCCGACCACCACCCCGAGCTTCCGGGCCGTGGTGTCCTTGGACCGTCGGCCGTCTCTGCCCTCCTTGGCCCCGCTGTGCGTGGACTCATCTTTCGTCGGCGGACTTTCGCTGCTGGTGAGTCGGTAATGTAGAAGAGGAGTTTTTTCTGACATGGCGGTCAAGTTAACGGGAACTTTAATTAACGCTGAAACGGCTCGGTGGCGTCACCTGAAAAGTTTCAACCGCACGTGCGCCAGACGTATTTCGTTATCGGAAGGAACTGTTCTTTATCTGTGTCTACGGAGACTCCTGCGAACACCCGAATCAAAGTTTAGCCAGTCGAGTAGCCGCCATTAGCTTTTGCACGGCTCACTTACTGAGCGCGGTTCATCACCTTCTGTTCGTTAATGAGGGTTTGCTAATGAAACAAATGACGTAGTCTCCTGCATTGGGCTCATCCAATCAGTTACAGCTTCTCCCTAATTAATACACCTGCTACTTTGTTGATATCTGATGAAAACACTAGCAAATAAGTGGTAACAAATATATATACTTAACGTTAATCACTAACTAACGTTAAACCAAATAAATAAAAGAAGAAAAAAAAGAAAGATACATATATATATATATATATATGTGTATTCAATTAAATAAAATAAATGTGGCAGTAGGAAATCTGAGTTTATTGCAAGGTTTTGTATCATAAACAGCATTCACATCAATATATCGTGTTGTAAAAACGTCAGCGACTTACAGAAATTCACAAAAAAATACCTACACATAAAAGCATACACATCTACAGCAAATAAAACATTTAAATGTAAACAGAGATAATATCTAAAAGTGCATTGAAAATAAATTGAATTTGCTCACTAAATTCATACTAGAAATGCAACACTTTTTCAGTCTGCCTCATTCTTAAGTAAGTATCTTTGATTTGTTTTTAATTCAGTTAATGTGCAACGACTGTCCAGGACTATTTGCGTGAAAACCAGAATGAAATAAAAAATGTGGAAAAATATGTGTACAAAAAGCAACATTTTCAAAAGTTAGAAATTTGATAAACTCAACAAGGTGAGGAGAACGTCCAGAACACACTAACTGTTTTCCTCTGGTTTGTCTTCATTCCTCTTGTATTGCATTGGTGCCCCATTTTAAACTCATCCCCCAGTTTGTGAAGAACTGTCCCCTGAAGTTGTTTCTTGTGTCACTGAGAAATGCATCTGTCACCGAGGTTAACCATGAACCGCTCCAGCTTGCCTGAGATCAGTTTGTTGTAGTTTAACAGGACTGTGCTCAGACTCTGGGTGCTTCGAGGAACACAAGACAGTGCTGGACTCACCACGGGCCCCTGCTGGTCCAAACAGAAAATACAACAATGAAGACAGTTTTTAAAAATGAGACAGAAAGAACATAAACATAAGAAAGAGACTAGAAATTAAACCAAAAAGGGCGGGTGACGTAACTCCCAACGCAGATTTTCAAAATGTCACTATTTACTGATAGGAACACTTATAAAAACTGATTATTGGCAGAATTCCCTCAAATTAACTTAGGATATGATGTAAAAACAAAGATCACAGGACCTCTTGCACTGTGTCTCACTGGGAAAGTATGCATCGCTATCTTCTTCTCGTCCTGAGGAAGGAAGACTTGGGGCTCACACAACATAACATCATCACTCTCGGGGCACAGATACTCCAGAAAGCCACAGATGTATGTGAGAGCAGGATATTTCCACACCGCAGGAAACTGATAATGCCTCTGAATCCGATGCAAACCAGTGAGAGAGAAGCCCATCAACACGTTTTCACTCAGTTTGTGTGAACATTCATCAACACACTGATTAGTTTTCCTTGGCCGTGTTTGTGTGTGAGTGGTGAGGAAGACAGACTGAGCCTGGTTAGCTTTGATTTGGTGGTTTACGGGTCAAAAGGCAAACCAGACAATAACGTTTCACAGATTCGGCTTTTTAAAAGCATTTCATTGTCCACATTGACGTGCATACGGGAGCGTCTCTACTTTGAAAAACAGATATTTAAATCGTTCTAAGTATCCGAGACGTCCAGAAACTTTGCAGATGATTTATGGCAACTATAGTCTCGACATGTGCACATCTTTTGACCAACTAATCACCAAAATCAGTGCTTGTGCGCTTGTTTGCATGCAGTTTGTCACCGTGACCGCTGCGTACACTCAGCTGAAGGTGGGCGAGAACGAGCAGGTAGTTGTTGATGTTGTTCTTCAGTCTCTGCAGCAGCGAAGCGGCACATCGTGGCTGGCTTGGGGCCTTCAAAACATTCACACCTTCGAGAAGAAGCCTCAAGGATGCAACTATGTCTCCTCTCTTCTCCTGGTGCTGCGGTAACCCACACACACACACACACACACACATATACAGAAAAAGAAAAGCAATGTTTTTAGAAGGTGATACAACAAAAAGATAAACCACTTACACCAATAGTAAGCTAATAAGAAAGCCATTGTGGTAGAGGCTTTTGGACTCATACATGTGCCAACATACTGATTTGTTTCCCCAAGATGCCATATGAAGCTCAGTACATGGTAGCTGAACCGGCGTGGAGAGGTTTGTGGAGCCATTGCAGTCGCTCTGTATGGGAGGAGACAGGTGACAGAAGACGGACAAATGGGTGGACTACAGAGAGACAGACTGATGGGAGACTAGAGGTAACAGCAGACAGACAGGAGGGTTTGATGCATCACCCCCAGCAGGAGCAGAAATGTTGGGAAAATGTATCTGTGACAATCATATCCTCACCAGCGCACTCTCTAACCCAGCCACGACATTCATAGCCCTCCTGGCGCCCTTATTACACACAAACTCTATGGGGTTGGTCTCAGCGTCCCAGACCTTCGAGGCTACCATGCAGAGCAGCAGGAGTCCTGGACAAAACACGTAAACACACGCTGAAGCGGAGACGCCCACAAACCAGCTTGTTCCGCTCAATTCTCACAGGTCAAACTTTTTAGGCGCACTACTCACTGCTTAAAGCCATGCCCTGCTCGGCCGCTCCCAAGGAATCGACATTTGTTCCATTCAGAAATGTGCCAGGTGGAAAATGCCCCCGTGTCCACTGCCGTGTCCTTTTTTGTCGTCTTGCCGCTTGATTTCCCACCTTTCTCATTCAGTAGCGGGAAGTGCGAGTGTTATCTAGCCGGAGAGCAGGATGCGCTCCAACTTCCCTGCTGCGCAGCAGAACAAAATGTTGCAGACCCAAAATGGCATTCCATTGATCAGCTGCACTATTTTGCTCCTCATTGGGCCACAGTTGACTTTCGGAGTGTTGAGCGGACAGCATACTTGCTGACTAAAAAGGTTAATGATTTATTATTGCGAAAGACTCCATTTACACAGCTGACATCGAATCCGGTCACTACTGCCGGAGGCTATTTGCTTTTTTTGTCAGGGTTTGCTCCAACCAATAGCGGTAGCAGCTTGGGTTCATATAATTCACAAAATTAGTGTCAGAGGTATACACAGCCCATATATAGCTTGTGGGCGTGTATCCTGTTTGTGATGATTTAACTGTATCTATAATGCAGATAAGTGCCTTCGAAAATTGTCTTTTGGGGATTTCAGACACCCACAATCCCAAGTCAGACTGCTTTCACATTAAGGTTCACAAAAGCTTAAAAGGGTCCAAATTGGGCCAAGATTTCTTTATTTTGTAACTTTTGTTTATATAATTATATAACATTTTGACTAAGCTGCTTCATGTATTCTCACAGACTTGTGGTCTTTTCAGGGAGGACAAGGTGAAATCACTGCCAACGTGATTGCCCTCTGGAGGATCATTTAATTGCCTTCGCCCATGAAGAAGAAGTGATCAAGCGGTCTTTGCCCGGATACAAACAAATCATCCGTCTTGTTGTAATGCATGGGGTCCGCAGCTGGACGACGTGGTGACGCTCCAATTCAATTGCCCATGTTTGGGGGGGTGTTGAGGAGGTATAACAGCTGTCAAAGACAAGGATTAGAGAAGCCATAAGGGGAATGCATCATCCATCATCATTTGAGACGCACGTGCTCAACCCCATCACCCCAGCCTGGACATTGACTGAGACCCTGCCCTCCTCTATTTGCGCCCGAGCCGTTTATGTGTGCCATGATTAAGACGCATGCCATATATTAGAGCCCAAGAGTTGTGACATACAAGAAGGGAGAGAAAGAGAGAGAGAGAGAGTATGAACACTAAACACGTGCTTTCTTGTTCTCTCTCTAAGCCTACACTTCTACCTCTGCAGTCAATCCCGACCGCCGTTAATTGAGACGAATGTGCGCCGCGGCACCGCAGATAATGACCGGTGCGCCTGGATTTCTGCACACAAAGAGAAAACTGCGGGCGATGGCACCGACGGTACCCGCATTGCATCACGGACACGGCACCCGGTACCCCGCTGTCTCCCTCCCACCTCAGCTGGAGCCGACGAGGAGACTGTATAGCATCTTGTCATAGAGTTTTTCTTTGCCTCGCAAATCCCATGCAGCCGCGCTCTCCAACGGCCGGCTGTTGTCGCTCCCGGTCTCCAAAGCCAACCAGCAGCTGCTCGCTCCGCGTGTGCGCTGCTGCTCTGGAAGCGTAAAAGCGGTAATTACGCGCCGTGTTGACAACTTTTGCGCGGGCGCTGTAGGGATTGCAACGGGCCAGCTTCTGGGATCTCCTGAGATTTTTTTTCCTCGGCGGAGTGAAGTGTAATTTTCCCCGGGAGTCATCCGCTGCCCGATCACATCATCGACTGAGTGTGCGCTGCAACCTGTAGCTGTGTGCCCCGTTATATCAGTCATTGTTTCCGCCAAGGCGCAATGGAGGGACACAGCTGACGGTTTTGAATCCGTAGCCCGAGGAGGAGAGAAGAAAAAGAAGAAAAAGAGGAGGCAAGCAGACTCGGGGGGGGGGAAACCGTAAGTATGCTGCGTACTGACAAGATGCATCAATCTCCAAAGTGTCTGATCCGAGCTTGTCTCCCGAACTTTGCCCACATCTGGCTCAAGGGCAAATGGTAATTGGAGGTCTGATTGGGATACGGTGAATTTGCTGGTGTTCTGGTGTAATTCTGTGGTAATTTCCGACGGGTTAAGTGTTTTCTGTCAGCCGAAGCTGATAGGAATGACCGCAACTTGTCATATTAACACAAAACAGGAGCACAGGTGGTTGTACATCATAGTGTTGTGCACCAAGGACTCAAGGTCCTTGTAATACTGTGGATGTATCGCAGTCAAATAGATGTGTGAGAAGATGGACACATGCATGCCTGTTGTATGTCAGATTAAATAAGATTGATGCTTTCATGTCCGTCATAAGAAATAATGAAAAGAAAGACATAGTCTGAGATTATTTCTCTGATATCCACGAGTTTAAGACATATCTTTCCTTACAGTGACACACAAATCATTTAGAATAACACTTAACTAAACAAAACCGCAAATGCTTCATACTATTTTTGAACGAGGGCTGCAAATGGATTTATTCTTTCTCGTCATGTTGTCATTGAGCTCTATACTCTGAACTGTCACTGTCAGGGCACAGGGGACATGTTGTTTTTCCTCTTGTATTTTGGAACCGAACCTCCATTAAGTGGTGGGTGGTTTGTGTTTCTAAAGAGTCCCGTGGAGATTGAAAGATGTGGGTCAGTGTGCTGGTGCTCGGGGCTGCAGAACACCCAGTTCCTCTGCTGCCGGGGCCCCGGTACCCCTGCCTGTCTGTGGCTGCCAGCTCCCTGATGAAATGAAGTCGCTGACACTCTTTACCCTCAGTTAAAACGGAAGGGGGGGGGATGATGTGAGGACGTGCTGTAGGTGTGTATAAACCCGGAGTGCATGACTAATGAGCTGTGTGAATGATGTAGAGGGGAGTGCTTTTGGGTGAAATCACTCTGTGGTCTCAGAGACCCTGGTTCTGGTGCCGGTGGTCCAGCGCTTTGAACTGGTTGCCCTGCCAACAGCCAATCAGCTGCAGTCTTGCACCCGTTTTATCTGTCAGCCAGTCAGAGGCATGGACTCCCAGAGGAGTTAAGTCTTTTAACCTGTAAAGGATCAGAGCGTTTGATATTCAAATGCTCACTGGCCTGTGACAAGGTAAATTGTTTAATGTAATGCCAATCCATTTAACGCCATGGATTCATTAGTGAGCTGCTGTTTTGGTGGTACAACTTTAAAACAATGCTGGTGGCTAAGGTAAGCATTATTTCTTTGGACCTGATAAAGTTCTGAACTCCTGAACATTTGAATTTCCTATATTCCCAGATCGACTGAGGGCTTACTGGCAAACATGACGGATGTTTGGCATCCCGACGAAGCTGCAGTGAATCCGTGGAACAGTGGTTATCTTTCAGGTGCGAGTCTCTTTTGGCACCGCATCTTTCAGCGCGATAGATTTCCCTGCCAGTGAGTATAGCACCTCTGAAAAGCCTTTAGTGAAAGCCCAGAGAAATGAGCTCACAGCATTGTAATACATGTGTCATCTAAGGAAAGGAAGCGATCTGAGAGAGTAACAACACTTCACGTCTGAGCGTTCAGTGCTGGATACAATCTCTCCTGAGAAGTGATCCCGAAAGCGCACACATTAACACAGAAGGACGTTTTATGGTTTATTAGCCTCAACAGCAACTGTTGTTGTGGCCGTGAGCACAGCACTTACTACTAAGTGCCCCTTACGGGGACGTTTGGCAGCCAATAGTAGAAGACACGTAAATACACGTGAATATGAGGCAATGCATATATTCCAACATTGCATTGGTTCTACCCGTCTTTGAGCTAGAGGGATGAACACCATCTCCCACATGATATTCCCTCATTTGGTGTTTTGATGATGTCCAAAATCTGCCACATCAGGTTTTCACTTTAATTTGTTATAGCTATGTGTCACATCCAGGTGAGTTGCATGTTTTCTGTGCGTGTGAGAGAAAGTAAACTGCAAGCCAGTGGAAGTCTTTACATTTTTCGTCACATTGGTATTGTTCTTCGTGCTATCAATCATTCGGTGATCTCATATATATTGTCCCTTGACAGCTTTAAACAAAAAAGAAACAAAAACATGATCAGAGAGTTGCTGATATTCCAGGTCAGATTGTATCAACACGAGGGCTTTTAAAGGACCATTCCGCCGCTTTTTAAACATGACATTAGGTCATTTGCCATGAATTGTCATCAGGGTTAATTTGAGTTGGGCTGTGAAACGTCAAGCCTGTGGGAGGGTGTAAATAAATACATTGAGTTGCATTATGGGAAATCGTTTTTGGAGCTTGACCATTCAGGAACTAAAAGTCAGGATATCTTCTATTCTTCTTGTGCTTCTGCTGCATTGACTTTGACCAGTCTTTAATAAACGTGTCTTTTGCCCCGTAAAGAACAAGTCACAAGCGAAACATAAATAATAAATAACTCATTGTACAAAACACTGGAGTCACTTGGAACTATTCCGTTAGATGACAGTGAGACACATGAAAAAAGGGCATTGGCTACTGTAAATCACTAATGCTTTATTCACTTACTAACGGGCTGTTGTAGAGATGCATTTACGACATTGACGGAGCCGTAAAACTGCCTGACATAAGCCTCACCCTTTTGAATTACTCATCGCACTTGAATCAATACAGTGATGACTCAAATCGGGAGCAAAGCGCAGTTTGTGAGATACCACGTCAGAATAAATAAGAGCAACAGATCCGATACACATCCTAATTTGTCCAGAGGCTTTTCATTACACCGGCACCTGCACACGCCTCTGCACAAACAAAACTAACCAAAAAAACATCACATCATTCATCCAGTAACTCCAGAGCGACGGTGCAGATAGTGGAGGAGGGAGGCGGTGTTTTGCAGTCAAACCGCACGAGCGCTGCTGCGAGTCGGCAGCCGGCGATATACTCTCATCTTGCACACACGCGCACACACACACACGCGCACATCGCATCGCGGCGGCGCTGTGCCTCGCGCAGGACGCCTCATGATAAGAGACCTGTTACACGCTGTATATGTGACGGCCCGGTCCTCCTCCATCGATTAATCAGCGGGCTTTGGACTCGCTGCTCCCGCGAGGAGTCTCTCGGATCGGGGTGTCTGCGATTAGGATATTGCGACAATGGTGAAGGACAAGGCCGAGGACCGGACGCTTCAGTATCAGCAAACTTTGGTGAGTTTCGGATGAGGTCATAGCAAGATGTCTTGTAGGGGCGTCATGGATGCCTTTTTGGCCGGAGGATGGAGACGCAGCTGCCGGTTGCTCAACTGTGTCCTGTATATGAGGACGGGGGGGCAGCTTTTTATTTTTATTTCAAGGAATATTCCCTTGTTGGCTGATTGCACTGCCTTTTTTTTGCCCTGCTTTCCCTCAAGTGGCTGCAGTGCTCTCCCTTCAGTTACCTCGATCCACAGGTGTTGCATCACTCTCAGCCTCTGTCTGCCTTTAATTCATTCTTATCAATTTAGATTTCACCAAACCATGTCAGATTAATTTGTTCAGCTTGAAGAGATGCAAGCATGGCTATCTGTGATTACTTTATGTGTGGCCTAATGGGTCATTATTAAGATGTTAATATCTTATGCAATATATAAGATTAGAGCCTCGCTCGAGCTCTAATGTATTTCACTCACGTCCTCTGTCTCCCTTATATCTCCCTTATATCTCCCGCAGATCTGGTCCCTCCCCGTGCCCCCTCATGTATTCCTCTGTCGTCCTTCCTGTTTATTTGTGCGGCCTCCTTTCAGCTTGTGAACAAAAAGTGCTTCTATATATGAATTGCTTCATGCACCAGTTTTACCCGCTTATGTGTGGACAGTGAAACCCTGGAGCACTCCGCGCAGGGACATCTAGATAAAAGGGACAGACAGACCAGTGCATTAAAGTGATAGGTCTGTGACTGCAGTTATCTGTTATCTTCCTTTCCCCTGCTTCTTTTTTGTGTCCACTTATTTTCACATGTGCATCTGTCAGTCTTCGTGCAGATGTGTTGGGCCCAAGTGGTACAGAGGTGCTTTTTCTTCACGGCTCTTTTGTCTGTGGGAAGATCGATGCCGTGCTGTGTGTCTCAGTGCAAAGATCGATAGTAATGTAAGATGGCAGTCAGAGTCTCTGAGGATTGGACCGTGCCGTCTGCCCCCCCCTCTCTCTCTCTCTCTCCGTTGACCGTAGCACTCAGATCGATGGCTTTATCACTCATACCTGCAGTCATTAACCCTAAAATAGATGCACGCATGTTTCTGCACATGCAAGCGTTTGTGCAGCTTGTGTCCCGATACTTTCTCAGTACAAAGTGACAGCGCTATTTGTCAAATACCTTTCCTCTGGTTAAACAAAGCACCTGTGTTTACCTCTTAGAAAACTGAATGACATGCACAGATATGAACCACACACTAAAATCAGATAAGTGACGGCTCACAGAGCTTATTTGCCTGCTGCAGTCTTAAATTGGATTCTAATGTTGACAAAAGGATCCCCTGCTTTATTGTTTGCCATCAGCAAGATTCAGAGGATTTTCAGTCATGTGGTTGCTTGAATCTTTTGGCAGCACAGAAGCACTGGTGCTGTATAGCAGGACTAAGCAGATAGAGAAAAATAGAGATCTGTCTGATAACTTCTCCACAAGGACGCGGCACCGAAATGTCATCTCCAAGTTCACAGCTCCTGCACAAAAAAATTGCCAATTCCCTCAAGTAGTTATACATTTCTGGCAATAGTCTTTTTATAGAATCAGCAGCTGATTGACTGTTTAACGTGTTAAAGACAATTGAACAACAAATAACCATTTCATCTATGCCTGCTGGAGCTTTACAATCAATGCGCATTGCTCTGACAGTCAATTAAGATAATATGTGGTGGGCATCATAAACTCATCATATAAATGAGCTGAACGGCTGGATTTAATTACATTACAAATGGCCATGATTACGTTTCCCTTTGTGCGAAATCAACCCCTAAAGCAAACAATTACTTGATATGTAAATAATACCCATTCATATATTCTGCACAGCAGCACTGATGCTGTATTTCCGTCCACTGCACCAAATGGATTTCGAGGATTTTTCTTAGAAAGCATCCCCCACTAACCTCTCTGAACTTACTATCCAAAGGGAATAGTGAAACAGAGAATAAACAAGCTATTTATAACCATCAAGATATTTGTAAATAAATAAATAAACAGGCAGCAAGCTGTTATTTTCCAGGAGAGACCCTTTGAGCAGTTGGAAAGCGACCAGGGTCATGGTGCATGGGTCACTGGCTTCTACAACTGCTGTCAAGTGCTGTGCATGCTGTGACAGCAGGCCTGTGCCTGTCTGCCTCCCCGGCGTCCCCGTGGGATGGAGCAGGTAAAGTGGACAAGACGCGGATCAGAGACTGAAAAGGAAAGAGAAAGGCAGGGTGTGGTGACTTGGTGTCAAAGTGTTGCAGCCTTCTATCTGAATTCTTTTCAGAAGCTCTTTTCAGAGGTGTGTGGGAGGGTCTGCGTGTGTTTGCTCTCATCAAAAACGTGGGCAAGTTTGCTCCATAGGTCTTGTGTGTGTGTGTGTGTGTGTGTGTGTGTGTGTGTAGGCGGGTACGCACCGTGTACCCGCCTACACACAGACGTGCTTGTGTGGTAAATCTCTGTCGGAGCAGATGTTAGAGACGGCAGGTTCATGTCCTTCCAGCAGCGGGAAGCTTGAGGATTTGGCTGCCGCAGGGATCAAAGTCATGATCCACCTGAAGAGGAAAAGCAGCCACCCCATACCTCCTCTCACTCCCCCACCACCACCACCACCACCACCACCACCCCGCCTCCCCACAGGGCACTGCAGCATAAAGCCTGCCGGCCTTTCTGAATGTACGTGTGTGTGTGTGTGTGTTCAGTTTCTGAGCAACCTGCTGCACTGACTTTTAAGACACGCCACTGAGAAGATCCACTTCTCACCCTTTCGTACCTCTTGTCCATTTGTCTGGGGATGATGAATATTTAAAGCAACGGGGCCGCAAAAAAAAAGAAAAAGATGAATAAAAAAATGTGCATATAGTGGCTCAGGAGAAGAGAACTTATCTTACTTAACTGAACTCATCAATTTTGATCTCCAGCTACAAAAAGAAATGTGGATGGATACAACACAGTATTGAGACTGCACACATACTTGTATATTTGCATGCTGCTAGTTTGCACTGTGCAGCATGCGGACACAGATTGTCTCCATAACAGCAGTGAGCAAGCAGTCTTCTCCACACAGAACTGGACTGTGAGATCTGTTGCCTCCCTCTTCTCTTCTGTATTGTTTGGTGAAATGTGCCGCAGACCGGTTGGGTTGTTAAATACGAGCATGCCGTTTGCGGTTTACTTCCGTCGCTTTTAAGGATTTCCGTGTTTTGTAATTGAACGGCGTCACCGTACAGCTCGTGGCCATTTGGTGCAGCTGTGATGAGAAGCTTTATGAAGGATACTTTGAATAGAACTGAAATAGAAATTCATACACGTCTCTGTTGTATCGCCGCATCTCTCGCTCTCTCCGTCTGTCACTGTCACACACACACACACGCACACAAAAGCGCTGTCTCTTCATCAAGGGGTTCTGGTTCCTCATAGTCAGCATTCTGTCCGTTGCTCACACACAAAAGCTGGCTTGAGTCCATTTCAGCTCCTGTCACTTGCGAATAGTTCCCTCACCTGCAGGCCACTGAACCAGCCACAGCAGAGACTGCAGACAAGAAAAAAACAATCCATCTCAATTAATTTGACTGATAAAATAGACCCAGCTCATTGTACTGACTGTAATGTACTGTAGAGGCTGTACTCACCAACCGAAGAGCTAACTGACAAGATACACTATACTCTGTTGTAAAGGTGTAGGGCCTAATCATTTGAAATAACAAACATTAGTTGATGACCCAAAATTAATTAGTATTATTTTGAAATAAACAAAAGTGGAAGAAGAGATCCCTGACTTGTCCTTGTCCCTTGTCCTATTATTACTGAATATTAGTAGTGTTTGGGATGCATATAAGCAGCCTTTTAATGCTGCAGTTGGTCCATGTGGATTTCATTTGAACTACTTGATACACAGTCGGGTAGTTTATTCTGTAACAATGCATCATATTTAGTTAAATTACCGTATGTTTTGTATGTAAAAGTAACTAGTTGGCTATATCTGACTGAAAGGACTACAACTATTATTTATTCTTGATTTAAAAAAAAAAAGATCAAATTTAGCTACATAATGGCAGGAGTGAAAAATGCTCATCGCAACTACCCGGAGCCTAGTCTTCTTTAGTCTTCTATCCTATAAGACAAATACAAGCAGAAAATTCTTCCATTTGAAAAGCTAGAACCAGAGAAGTATTCTAACGATTGATCAATTATGAAGATGGGTGCAGATTCATGTACTGTTGATCGACTTATTGATTAATCGCTTACTTGGTTTCAGATATTCTGTCAAATATTATGTGATGGAGTAAGAAGTTTATGCTTTGTTCTGGAACGAGGAAAATATATGCAGGGTGTCCGCTAACCGCAGAGTTGGCGGTTTTTGATGTCGACATGACCTTGAGCAAAGACGCCGTTGAATCCAATTTCTCCTGATGGAAGGGAAGCGGCTGCCATCGGTATGCGCAAAGCAGCATAAAATGTAAACAACGATGTCACTCAAAATTTGCACTTTAGTACTTTAAATTCCAGTACTTAAATCTCGCGTACTAAAAGTGTAAATGTTGCCATTTTCTATACATGGTGTTTGCATGGTTTGTGTTCACAAAGCCAGACTTTCAGTGTGTTTATTTCCCTGTTCTGACTCATTTGAAACCTGTCGCAAACGTAATCTTCGTGGATCCGTGTCATGACGTCCGTAAAAAACAACCAGCTCCTCCCTTCAAGTCTGTTTCTGACAAGACGTCAGCAGCTTGATCCTTCAGTCTCAGTGACATCACCCTCTCCCAACCCCCCCCCCCCCCCCCCCCCCCCCATCCTTTGTGCTGCCTCACACTTATATGATCAGAGTGTGTGTTGGTGTATTTCTTTTTTTTTTTACTGGGTGCACATGGTTTGCTCGACAGCATCACGGTTTTTCATGTTTATTTCACTGTGTGTGTGTGTGTGTGTGAGAGCACTGACTCATAACTATTCTAAAAGCATCCCAGCTACCTATATTAATGTAAACGTAGACTGCGGGATGAGTCAAATGTGTCACTTCCCCCTCTAATTCAATTTTCAACGTTGTCCTTTGGAGTCTTCATGGCTCAGATTAGCCCCGAGTGCTTTAGTCCTCCTGTTGCTCCCCTGGTCTCATCAATACACACTCAGCACACGTTTAGTGTAATTGTGTTGTTTAGTTAGAGTTTAAGTGTGTGATACATACATCTTTCTCTCTGCAGTCAGGGGCTTAAAGTCTTATGAATATTTATTAGTAAAAAAAGGCAACACGGATGAGAGTTTTAGATGTTCAAGCCTTCTTCGTTTTAAGAGTGTCAAATATTTGCCCTTGCTGTCTCCTTACAATGAATAAATTATCCTACAGTGCCTTGGGAGTAGCTGAATAATAACAAACTTTGTTTTCATTTTATCTCTTCTGTCGTGCGAGGCTTTGCACACGGTCCGACTGAGAAAGGCGTCAAAGTGAGTGATGTGGCAGTAAAGTGGGGGGTCTGACGCAGTGGAAAGTGGGCGGACTAGTGGTGCTCTCTGCGGTTTTTTGCTGGAAGGCTCTCATCGGGTAGGTAGGTGAACTTGTGCAGTAAGTAGTGCTGCAGAGGGACGTGTAATTGCTCTCGGAGAGCTGGTAGTGATGAGGGTGCTGCCATTGTTAGTAATGTAGAAGTGTGTGTGTGTGCAACACAGCCAGTCCGGTACCGGATGTGATATCTCAGGAACGCCGGGAGGGAATTTCATTACGTCCCACACAAACGTCCACCTGGACTCAAGTATGAACTGATTAGAATTTGGCAGTCATAGGTCACCGTTACCTCACGAAACACGTTTTGGTCCGTAAGTCAAGAATTCATGTGGTAATTATTTCCCACAAATGTCTCAAAGGATAAAATGATGAAGTGATGACATTTTGGATGTAAACTGCTACTTGACGGGTTGGCCCTGAGGCAACGAAGCCTCGAGGGAGTAATTCTAGTTTTGTGAGATATCTGATGGCATACGTGGGGCTCTGTTGACCAAATTCACAATATTAATGCATATTTTTGTTTTATCTCAGCAGAGATGGTCATCGCCTCGTATTCTCAAAATATCTGGACTGAACAAAAGCTGCATCTCTGAGTGGTAAAGGTGCTGCAAAAGAGTCACAGGCTGCAGTTTCTCACCAGATACAAAGTCAGTACTTTTTCTCATTTGTTTCCAGGCGGCAACTATGAGAATTGCAGGTGACTCATTCACGATAGCTGCTGTAGCTCCACTCCGCTCAAAACTTCCTCTCCTTTTTGACCCAATTTGGAAAGTCTGGATTGTCCAATTTAATTAGTTAGATGAATGCGAGTTGGATTATTATTATCTTTCATCTTTTTTACACCGAACTGGAACTCTTCTCTCTCTGTAGGCATTTTGGTCTCTGACAAACCAGTCAATATGCAACCTGTGGGAGGCCGGAGTTGAACCGGTGTAGAGCGTTGTGATGTGGGAGGTAAACTGACTAATGTAGATGCAGAAGTTGATCGCGTGGGAGGCGAACTGGTTACAGATAACAGCCTATTTAACCCACATGGTCCCACCTGGTGCTCCCCCAGGGGGCCGCGCTCCAGATGGCCAGTGATTGCTTTCACACAAGCCAAAGAAAGAATCACCAACAGGCCCCGTTTATACTCCCAGTGGGCGTTTGTCTAGTGTTGGTGGGTTTGTGTGCCTCTATGCTGTGTGAAAATGTGTTTGCCAACACACAAGATTCAGTAAGCAAAATTTTAATATCCTAGTGTAGTGATAAAATAGACCAGATAAGCCTGTTACTTTCTTCCATGCATTAAGTCATTGGTCAAGATCTTTAGAAGTTGACCGATGTAGGCCACTTCATTTAGGAAACAGCCATGTTGATTCTCTTCTGGCAAAGAACCGTCTTCATTTTTTGTTTTTTTAGATTCTGTGTAGATACCTTTTTCCAACTGTGTGCAAAATGTTTTTTCTGTATCAAAAATAAAACCACATCACTGGTTTAGTTCTGGCTGGGGGCCTTTGTTGAATGCTCTTTCACTTTGTTTCTGCATCTCAACTGTTACTCTCCAGTAAAAGGAAAAAGCAAAACATAATTACTTGAAATTACAAATTGCACATTTGAATGCCTTACTGAGTTTTAGAATTTACACCAAACACTGATGTGAAGGTTGAGTCCCTCAAAGCTGGAATACTAAGTTTCACTGCAGCTTAAAACCCAACAGAATCCACCTCAATAGCTCTAAATGCAGACAGAAGGCTTATTCATAATTTTTCAGAGGACTCTGAATTTTTAACACGGGGTGATTTTTAAATACGATGGTGTTGAAGAGCCCAGTTTCACCTGAATGCTGTTAGTTTTCACCGACTAATTTGCTTAATTCTAGTATTTAGCATGCAAACCACACACTGACAAACTACACATCCACCAGTTTGCTTTTAATTGACAGCATTTTCTAACCAGTGGCAAAACTAATTTACATTTCACTCCACTGACATGTATATGCATGTCCACACATCAGCAGTCAAGTGTTTGTCAGCTGGCACCCATTCCTCTATGGTTCTCTCACCAACACACGAGGCCATGCCGTCAGATGATGATGTATAGCTACGATTTGGCTTAAATGCTTCCCGGCAGGTTGCAGGTTAAAGCGGATGGAGACGAGCAACCACCGACAGCGCGGCCGGTCTCACGGCTCGTCAGTCAGAAGCTATACTGCCGCTCGGCTTTCCCTCTGCACCTCCTGTGCATGCGAGCAGAAAGAGAGAGTCTGGAGGAGTCGTGACGCCCATCTCAATGAGGGGTGAGGGGGTGGACGGGTTGGAGTGGGACAAAGAGGGAGGGGGTGGGCAGCGCAGTAGAGGAGAGATGTTGCAAGTTGTAGCATACAGAGAACCCTAAAGGGCCTGTTATGAAAAAATAAAGAGGGGGGACAGGAAGGAGACTAGCAGTGAGCCTGAAAGAGTTGTGATGCTCAGCTTAATGTGGCATGCTGGAGAGATCGGTGCTTGAAAAGGTAAAGAGATTTACCTCATGCTGTAAAACTAGTTTAGTGTAAGTGCAACATTTCCCCAACACCTCTCAGCTTCAACCGCTTTTACATTTCTCATCACTGGCTCTGTATTATAGAGTCACATTTGAGTTCTATTATAAACTTGCAGTTCATGCAACCTTGCGATTGCTCAGCACAAATCAAGAAGGGTTGCATTACATGCTCGTCTGTACTGCCTCTGAACAAGAGCTACCTCAGCAAAAAGAAAAGAGAATGTATAGTGAGTGACCTTCAATTAACAACTCAACACCAAATTGTAAGCATGATGTTTTATTGAAAGTCGCCAGTGGAATCATTGCTTAGATTTGGCATTTGTAGCTCATGTCCTCTACTTAGTCAGGATCACCTCTCCGCTTGAGACCAGAGCCCTCCGATTGGAGGAAACTTTCCTCTCTGCAGCTCTTCCTGCAAGAGAAGGATGGAAAGTGCAGCCGTCAATAGATGAGTCAAGTTTATAAGCTGACAAATGGCAATTGTGATACATAATTGGTCAAGCCAAAATATATTTTTTCAACCCCCCAAATTTACAATTCATAGAGTTTAACTGTAGTCCAGGATCGTGGCGCCAATTACTTATTTAGCAGCCTGTCATGGTTTAATGAAGCTTATAGTAAGAACACTGAATTGCAACACATTGATTAAGTAACTCCAGATTGTCAAACAATCCATAAACTTTAAAAACACGAGATCACAATTTGTTAGTCGAGGTACTCACGTTGACGGTGGCATGACTGTTCACATGCGTATGTGCTGCTGGGATAACACACTTCTGCAGAACAATGGAGGAACAGCTGGAAAAATTGGAAAGTTTCAAATTGTTAAGGAATTCAGACACTTTAAAAAAAAAAAAAAAATTGACTGTCATCATCATCAGGCCATGAATTACTGTACCGTGTCTCTCTGAGGGGAAAAGTCACTTTGATCCACAAACGTGAACATCCTAACAATAAAACGCTTGTGGTGCGTTGGGTAAGTGAGCCCAGAGGAGCCGTCCACAGGCACCATGGTGGTCAGGTAACGGTCATCCTGGTTGGGACACCTGGAGCCAACGAGAGCTCATGTTGAACACAGAATTTAAAAACAGAAATTTACACAATCATTTCAGGAAAGCCTATTTTCATATATATACCCGTCGAGCAGAAGATCCCACTGTGGCATGCTCTGAGGATTGGGGCTGGAGGTGGCCCAGCAGTGCTCCAGGTTCAGGAAGAGGTTTGGGTCAGAGCGCTCCAGGATGTTCACCTCAACGTAGACGGGTTCCCTCAGCACTTTGGTGACTGGGTAGTCGGCTTGATTGTAGAAGGAGCTGTACGCTGCGTTTTCTGCAAGCGAGACACATCAGTTTTAGTATGGCAAAAAAAATGATGCAATAGCCAACATCGTTGCAAGGCTGTCGTGCCGCTCACCCTCCACACATCCCTTTGTGACACACTGTCCGTTGCCCAGTCTGAGCTCCACTCTGAGGACTCCGGCAGCAGCAACGGGCACAGGTGGAGGAACACCAGTCACCTCCATGACAAGAGCCTCCACTCCTGCGTCAGAATACCGACACTGAAACAATAACCTGTTGGGGGGGGAGAGAGCAGAGGACTTTTACCTCTCAGGAACCCTCAGAACCACAAAACTAAATTATATCCATTTTGTACAAACTCACTCAAAATGGCTGTCCCTGGTGATAGATCCTCTGGGTCCAACTCCCACTTCATATGAGGAAGACATGTGGTTCTCGTACACTACATAACCTTCTTCGTCCTGCAAGAGACAAAAACATGGCAGACATGTGGTTTCAAGCAGATTTCTCATTTTAAGCTGAATCTCTGGGTTTTGAGCATATTGGTCCAGGGGAAAGACATTCATGTTGGGCATTCCCCCATTTCATATTGTGAAAAGTTATTTAGTGTCAAGACTTCCACCATGTTGAACTGATCACATATGAGCTAAAGCACGGAACAACTACCTTGAATGTCGTGCCACATGCAGTCACAGGGAACTGAAAGATGGCAAAAGCAGCGGTGAAGTCTACAGGGGAGCAGGAGGGGCCGTTGGTCTCGAGCAGGCTGACTGACTCCACGTCTATTTTGGGCACAGTGGCATCTCGAGCCACGACCACCACAAACTGGCCATCCCTGGTACACTGCACAGTCACTAGATGAGGGGGACAAGCACATGGGTGAATTTGTTAGTTGCAGCAGATATTTCACACTCACCATGCAGCATTTGTTTCAGAGGCACTAGAACAGCAGCAGAGTGCACACTTACCTGCGTTCCCGTAGTAGCAATGGTGCCCATCAAAACAGCAGTTTAAGTTCTCGCAGAGCTCGGCGGTGGTGTCCGGAGCCCCACACTGGATCTTGTCTCCCTGCTCAACCTGGCACTTCTCTAAGGGAGCTGCAGGTGGAGGGATGTTCGGCTGTTGCTGAGCAGGTAGAGCAGCTGGATGTTTCTGCAGAGGCATTGACCAGTAACCCTGGGCAGTAACATCACAAGCCAAAAGAGCAACCACGCTAAACAGGCACTTGAAAAACTCCATTGCTGTATCAGTAACTCAACACTGCACCAAAGCTGCAATATAGTCACCTAGAGCTCTGACGCAGACTTTATACCTGATTGATCATGTGTTGTTCGCTGAGAACTCCGCCTCTCATCGTTAGGAGTCAACTGTGTGGCAGCCCTGCAGAGTTAATCAGCTGGGAGCTGACAGGTGAAGCTTATTGTCTGAGAAGAAGTCATTACAGGGGGGGGGGGGGGGAGCTGTGAGTTGCAGGCAGTGATTTTTCTGACACCTGTATACTCTGAATTTGAACATTAGTGTGTTTAAACAAGATGACTATCTTCACCTAACCCAACACTGTATTTCTTTCACTGCCTCCCACTTGCGCCGACCGTATAAAAGCTGTCTTTTTCTGTCTTTTTCTGTCTTTTTCTGTCTTTTTCTGTCTTTTTCGCGCACGCAGATGTACGGGCGGTACACCCAGGAGCTGGGTGTGTATGCCAAGGAGGAAGCGGCCCGCCTACGGGACGGAGGAGTGCGGGGCGGCGGAGGACTGCGGAGGAACACCAGTGTTCGCAGTCGGGCTGCAGAGCTGCTGGAGTACGAGAAGGACCCCTGTGCAAAGTGCCATTGTAAGTGGTGAATCGCACGACGAGCCCCGAATCTTTCAGAGTGTGATTGCAGGGACAACGTGTGCAGGGGGTTGTAGTGCTCATGTTGCGAAGGTCAGACTACAGCAGTGTTCAATGCACATAAACAAAGTGGGTCTGATGTGCGTGTGCGTGTGCGTGTGCGTGTGCGTGCGTGTGTGTGTGTGTGTGCGTGTGTGTGTGCGTGTGTGTGTGTGTGTGTGTGTGTGTGTGTGTGATTGTAGCTCTCCAGCATGTGTGAAAACATTGACTTCTTAAAGCACAGCAGATTGGCTATCTGACACAAGGAGATGATGTGAACACGATTAAACGTGACCGATCTGAGCAATGACCTCCAGCCAAGGAGGGCTATCTCAATGTCAGACAAAGACAGCCCCCTCTGCTGGCTGCCAGTGTGTCTGTGTGTGTGTGTGTGTGTGTGTGTGTGTGTGTGTGTGTGTGTGTGTGTGTGTGTGTGTGTGTGTGTGTGTGTGTGTGTGTGTGTGTGTTGTGTGTGTGTGTGAGCAGAACTCTGATCTGAACTGTCAGATTATTTTATGTCTCGTCATTCCCAGATAAGGGAGTGGCACCAGAAGAGAGCTCCACTTCAGACTGATGTACTCCACAATATAAAGGAGTGACCGATCCTCACTGGGTGTCTCATGTGTACTTTATTTAACCTTCATTTTTCTTTTGCAAGTCGTGAGAGCAGCCAAATGCATTTCTTTAAGGGTCAGTTCACCCAAATTGAAACATTAGAACTCCTTTGCGGTGTAGAAATAGTTCCCAGAAAAACAATTCACGCCGGTGTCTGCGGATCATCCGCAGTAACAAGGACACTGCTTTTGGAAAGACACGTTGCAATGTCATTTCTCAACGCTGTGAGTTCCAAAAATGAAATTCCTATCTCCTGGTGGTTGAAACTTCAAACCAATGACATTGAACTGATCACTTTTATAAACAAAAATCAACACATCACATCTTAAAACATATTTGATTCTCTCAGTAAAAGTGTGAAAGGGAGAGAAAGGCAGCCTGTTGCCCTTGTGACTAGTGATCTGATTAAAGCTCGATACATCGCGCCATCGGTGAAAGCGACACTACAGCGGCCCGGCCTCGCTCCCTCCACCATAATGGAAGCCATTTAACACAATCACTCTCAGATCAGGAGCCAGCCGGAGTGATTTGTGTGCTTCGCTGTCTGTGTGCCGTGTGCTCGTAGATCAAGCCGTGTTTTGTATTTTTAGACTTTCGATAGACGCTCCGGCTGGACGGGCACTGCTGTGCTGTCTTGTTAAGTAATGTGTGCGGAGAGAACCTTTTCAGATTTGGAAGTGGGAGTTTTACTGGGTTTTTTTTCCCTCTCGTATATCTGTGTGGGAACAGCATCTCCGTGGGTGATGGACTCAGAGTGTGTGCGCCTCTGTTCAGATCAGTAACTGGAGCCGCAGCTTTTGAACAAGGCAAGCCTACACATTGCAGCCAAGGGCTCTGCGACCGGCCGTGATGGAGAACTAAAGACATGCGCTGCCTTTTTAGTTTGACTCACAGAGTGAATCTTTTTTTAGGGGGATTTTAGAGCCGACGTTATCCTCCCAGGAACGGGCATCATTGTGTATTATGTCATGTTATGCATTCAGCGGCTTTTTGAACATACTGTTCAAAGGTGGAACACCTCCTGCGTATTTTTAGTGTTGTTCCTGATTACAGCTAGTTGGCTTCAGGTGATGGAATGCAGGACTAGCAGAGAGAGGTAGGGAGAACATTTCTGGCGGTGTGATTTTTTT